>CM062805.1:1105973320-1107173320 GCA_031772625.1 Pinus tabuliformis
GTTGATGCCTCGAAAATCGCTGCAACAACATAGGGGAAACCACCCGGTCCGGACCTTAATACAGCTCCTTTTCCGTTTGGAATAGTGGCTCCGACTGGGGATAATGGGACCAGTTTCCCAAAAATTATAGGTAAACGGGATGGATGAATGACTTATAGAATATGCTAGCGATAAGCGAATAACTAAAACTATCAGCAAATATAATAATATATAATCTATCCCGGGACTTATTGATTTCTAAAGCGTAGCGTTTGATGATCTGTGCTTTAAGACAGGCATATAGATGACTCCATCTCTAAAACATAGATATTAAATCATTCAAGACTGTTGTGCATAAATAGTTACGCAAAGCGATAACAGCGAAATTACCACACTTTATCATTTATATCATTGTTACATGCATGATTAAAGGAAAAGGCATATCGCAAAACATCCAATAGTGGAATGAGATAGAGATTTGCTGTTACAGCACATACATGTATTCAACAATAGCAAGAATAATTACACAACAATTCATATAAAAGGAATGAATACAGATACAGATAAAAGTACCATATAAGCTGCTTAACACTCCCATATATCAATCGCTATGTCGCAGTTCTTCCTTCGACTCAGAAAACATCCCCAACAAAAGACAGTAGTGCGCAATTGCATAAAGAAACTTCCTTGTCAAATTAAGAACGATTGGTCGAGTTTCATAAAAGAATATAGGCTGAAGCACAGTAGTGCAAACTTCAGTCTTTAAGTCTATTACAAAATTTTACGACCCTTTCCAAAACAATGAAAGGGTCTATAAATACTAAGCTAATCTAAATATCTAATAAACAGAAATCCTACATAATTTATCAATAAATATTGATCCTATTTCCTGGAGCGATCTGGCAATCGGCGGCAATGATTCATCAGGTAGGCTCTTTGCCTTTAAACCTGAGCTGACTTATCGCTAGCATTGGCTCTACTTCAGGCGGTTTGTTGAGGCGCGAACTGAGCTGAGCAGCGTATGTGGCATCTTGAATATCGGGAATTATACACCCGAGTGCATCAGTTAAACACTTGAGGGCAGACCTTTGTGTGTGTGGCTTGATCAGAAAGAGCCAATATGCATCGAAAGTCAAAGTGTTAACCCCAGCGATTAATCTCCCCTTCTCCTCTAAGTCAGGATAACTTGTTTGCTCAATCACATTTGCTGTTGTTATTCTTCCAGGTGTACACTGGGAGATCATGTTTGCCAGGTAGAGGGTGTTGTTGATTAGATCAATCATATTGCTGGCAGTTAATTTACATCTTGAAGCCGCCCTTTCTGCTTTCATCACTTGAGTGTGCCATTCTGTAAAGAGTATGTCCTTATATGTTTCTTGGATTCTAGGCAAATTCGCTGCTTTTCCCACATCAGAATCTTGCCAGTCAAGATATCCACTTATGATCTCATCGGCCTGGTCTAACTCATTCCTGGCCTTATCTACCTGCTGATTAATGGATGTAGTTAGCTCGCACAATGGTTCTGCCTCAGTGAGTTGATTACACAGGAGTCTAATCTGTGATATTAAAGCACTGTTTATTTGCGATGCCTCTGCTCTGAAATCCTCCACCTTTTGGGTGCCTTTTATGACTTCGAGCCGTGATGATAATTGAGCTATTTGCTCGTCCTTCGTTTTCATCATCAGCTCATTTGCTGTCCTCAACTGTGCCAATGCCTCCGATAACTCCTTTTGTTTCTGGATCGCGCTTTGGTCGATCCTCTGCCTTTCTTCCTGCAATTGCTGGGTTAATTGATCATTCATTTGTTGTTGTACCAGCAACTGCTCCTCTGCTTGCGCTGCCTTCTGCTTTGCCTCGGTCACTTCTGCCTGTAGTGCAAAAATTTCTTGATCTTAGTCTTCAGTAGAAGACTTACCTCTGATGCCTTATCAATAGTCGCTGCAGAATAGGCACCTGCATACTGTGACAGCTTTGTTAGGTCATCGGAGGGGTCCAATTCCTCCTTCCATACTACATTACCCGTGACTGTTTGCTCTGGAAAGATAGAAGGTTGATCAATCCTTCGTCTTTTCCTTGATCGCTTCACAACTGCTCTATGCCTTGGGCTGTAGAAAACATCCAAGGGAGGAATATCTTCCACTTGGAGAACAATTTGATCGGAAGGGTCTTTAGGAATTACCTCAACATCCTGGGAAATGGGTGGGCCGCTGGTTCCACTTAGAACCTGAGGAGAAGTGATGTCCTGCGTATCATTTGTCTTGGAAGTGTCCCCATCTTTTGAACATTCCAATCCACTGATGATGGAATGAAATTGCTGCCATTCTTGAAATAGTTTGGGGTCTATGGTAGTGTCCACATTGACATCGGTGGTTTGTTTCTGCTTCTCGGCTTGGGACTCGCTCCGCTCTTTTTCCTGCTCTTTCCTCTGCTGCTCTTCTTGCTCTCTCCTCTGTTTTTCTTCTTGTTCCCTTTTCTGCCTATCTGCCAGTTCTTTTTCCTGTTTCTCTTCTTGTTCCCTCTTCTGCTGTTCCTCTACCTCTTTCTTCTTTTTCTCTTCTTGTTCCATTTGTGCTCTCTGTTGTTTTTCTGCTTGTTCTTTCCTTTGCCTTTCCACTTGTTCTTTTCTCTGCCTTTCTGCCTGTTGCTTCTTCTGATTTTCCTCCTGTTGCTTCTTCTGATCTTTTGTTATAACAGGAGGCTGGCTTGACTGTTGCCGACCAGGCTCGCTTGAAGACGTCGCTGGGGTTGTTGCCAGTAAATCTAGAGGCAGAGTTTGCAACCTCTGCTCCCTAAGTTTATTGAACTCAGTTACCCCTTCATCATTATATTTCAATCGAGCAAGTTCTCTAGCTTGACCTATTGTTTCGTTTGAAACAAATAGGTCGTCAAACCAATCTTCTTGATGGTCAAATTTTGTTAATTTGGCCTGTTCTAATGCAGTATAGGCGTTTTTGTTTGGATCATATAGCCTATTTGGGATAGTGGCCAGGGTTAAGGACTGAATCTTTGTGGCTTCCTTTTCTGCGTGTTTGAGATCATGCAGAGTATAGACACCAATTCTCAAGGGAAAAGAGGGCCAGCCCCTCTTCTTTTCTTTCTTGAGAGTCTGTGTAGTACTCTCTGCCATAATTTGATAGGAGATTTCTCTTGCTAGCAGTTTATCTGGAATATACAAAGGGAGAACATGCGGATTGGCTTGGCTGCCGAAAACCCTAATGTAGGTAAATCTCTCTTCTCCAAACCAACTCGCTACCGCCGGTAAATCAAAGGAAGCTAGATAGGAGATTCTGGGAATGGGCTTATCAAAAATAGAATAATGAATGGGAACCATAAAGCCATTGCAGATTTGGTACAAATGGTGTTTGTAAGAAGATTTCCACAATTTCTGGTGGTATATATGAATGGGTGAGGGGTCTTGGGCAGTCCACCTCCAACCGAGGACGGGAAACTCAGAATTGAAACATAATGTATCTAAAATATATGCACTGTAATAAAACGGGGGAATTTTCCTTTCAGTAACAACAGAACCTTTTCTAAAATCACGAACAGCTACGGCTAGCTTATCAGAGAGAATAGTAGCCCAATCCATAATTATGTTGTTTACTGCTGCTTCCATTAGAGGAACCATCTCTATGGTAAAGTTAGCAGAGTCATGTAATCCCCATAGCCTACACATCATTATCCCCGCATAACAATAGGGAGAAGCCAAAGAATCGACTGAGTACTTACCGGAAGACTCGTGCTTGTGTTTGGCTGGATTCTGCCTCCAATCCCGGATGGGTTCGGATTCCACTTCATTATCACTTGCAAATTTCTCCAGGAACGTCTTGTTATACACTTTCTCTGGCTCAGGCAAATGATACATTTGCCTTAGATGCTCTGGCTTGAACGATCCAAAAATCCTCCCATCTCTGGTGCTAAAAGTTCTGTCGAGGATTGGAATTTCCTCAATTGCCCATCGCACGACGTCTGTGTAGGGGAGAATCTGTTCTCTGGCCGCTATCCTGTGAAGGAAAGAGTCGGCTAAGTCTTTGAGAGTGCAATCAGACTTGCGAGTAGGATCCGCAGTAGCTTCTGTCACTGCCTTTTCTGGTTGTTCGGCTTCAATCAAATTATACGTGCCTTGCCATGTAGCTCTGGTAAGACCCGTGCATGTAGTATCTGATATTAAGCCCTTCTTTTTATCTGTGGCAGCTTGTCCTGCAACTGATGTAGCAGCGGAACCCGCAGTCTTCTTAGATTTCTTTCCCATCATGCTCAGGCTTCTGTTAGAAGATGAATTCTGCACAAAGGCAAGAAAAACCGTAACATAGAAATATAATAATGAGGACTTATGGTGGAAAGATATATCAATTGAAGCGTGCTGAGAGATTAACTCTCAAAAATGGCTGCGGATCCAATCAATGAGAAGATATTACAGATATATTAAATGGCCGTTTAAGGCCTGCTACTCCTTAAATGCTTATTACACCATTATCCGGTTGAATGACTCCCTTAAGCGTGCAATGGATATTTTGGCGGTTGAGCGCAGGTGATCGTTAATCGAAGGGGCAAAACTTTAAATATGAATACATCACCTTATCCCTCCATTTAACGGCTTTTTCGAAATCCGCGCTCTATCGATCGGATATCAATAATACTTTAGATCTTCAAGCTATGCCTTTTGAAATTCCGATCGCCGATAGCGATATCGCATCGCTTTAGGAGAATGGGCATTATATAATCATAAGCATAGGATCCTCCCGAACGCCGATTGCGACGTCGCATCGGATTAGCGCGAAGAAATATAACAAGGTGCATTTAGAGTGAATTTCCGATTCCCCGATCGCCGATATCGCATCGCATCGGGGTAAGACCTGGGCGCCTTATTAATGTGCATGGGATGTTGCCGACTGCCGATTGCGCAATTGCATCGGATCGGAGTAAATGACTTAAGATGCTTTGACCGCATACGGAGTATCGCCGATAGCCGATCGCCGATATCGCGTCGCGTCGGAGCTTATGTTATGTGCGTTTTTAAGATGTGTATGAAGTGTTGCCGATCGCCGATTGCGATATCGCATCGGGGGTAATCAATGTGCCGCTTATTTATATTTCTTATGTCATTGCGATATGCGATCTTGCGATCGCTTTATCGCAATGACAAAGATTTGCCTTATTTCTTTAAAGGGTTTTTTTCAAAAAGGGTTTTATGAAATGAATTCATTTGATTATCGGACCTCTTTTGAACAATAAAAGTATTGATACCAATTAAACTTTGAAGGGACCCATTTCATACGTTAATATTTATAAATAAAGATGATATGAAATGGGGGGTTGTTGTAGAGCACAACAATTGGCGATTCGCTGGAAGAACCAGTTATCTCTTTCAAAAATAGAAACATTTAAACTTTTTCAAAAATAGAGTTTCAATCAATGGGGAAATTTCTAATATAACTAGATTTCTATATATTCTGAGAAAAATGAAACTATTTTGTTGACTTCCTCTTTTTTAAGAAAATAAAAACATTCTAAGCTTTAAAATAGGCCTTTATTGGTTTATAATGATAAAATAGAATACCTTTCCAAATCAGCCTTTATAGTAAACTCATCTGTCATAGGTAGAGCCTCTGCTGCCAGCAAACATCTATAGTTTCGACAGGGATACCTTTTAACCATGTGATTGTCCATTGTCCCATCCAATTAAGAGTGTGATTAACAGAATGAATTCAAAATATTTTTTCATATTTTGTACTTCATTTCCTTTTTCTTCTTTGTCATTGATAAGATAAAAAGCCATTGTCCTGGTTTGGTGGCCAGCTGTTGACAATGCCACTCACTGATAGTAGTCTAACTGAACAAGCTGGCTCGTGATGAGACCCCTTGTCTTGTAATTTCAAGCCATTACCCTGTTTTGGTTTGCAGTATTGGTAATGTCAGATAAACTATTTCTCTATGAACATGGTAAGCAGGCTTGTAATAAGACCTCTTATCTTTAATCTCTTATATTTTAGAATTACACTCTGAGTAATCATAAACTTTAATGAATGGGATGAACAAATTTCTCCTTAAGAGTAAATGGATGACAGGGTAAGAGTTGAAGATGCTGAAATTGGATTGATTTCTATCTTAGTATGGATAACCTTTAGAGACCAATTTAAAAACAAAAAATGATTTACAATATTTCTATGCTTTGGGGAGTTGACAAAACTTGAATTGTGATTTCAGAATACAAAGATATCTAATTTCCTAGAAATTATCCTTTTTGGTTAAAAGTTCTATCATTTTAAAAGCAAATGTTCATACTCGTTCTGTGGGACAACTTTTCAAACACAGCAAAAGGTCAATGGGAGACATCTCACAACCTTATTTCCTAAAAATCCTACAAACTATAAAATCCTACTGAAATGAAAGGAGAAGGGGTTACCTCCTCAGTTAAAGAATTTCTTCAAGACAAGGCCATTAACAGGGAGAGAATCTCTCAAACCTGATAAATCTTGCAATATAAAGGTTGAATGGCCTATCTTCTCACAGATCTGAAATGGTCCAAGCCACAATTTCTGGAACTTGGAGTGTTTACCCTTGTCTTCATGGGCTTTGTCCCATTTCAGAACTAAATCACCGACTTGGAATTGTTTTGAACCGGATGAGACTGAATCAAAAGCTGCTTTGATGACTTGCTGATGTTTGGCATGGATAACCTTGGCTTTTTCTCTTTCCTCCTCTAATTTTAGAATCTGGTCATGTCTAAACTGAATAGAAGAGGAAGGAGTTTCCTCAATAAACTGCACTAGGGCTAAAGAAGGAAGAACAAGATTTGTGGGTAAGATTGCTTCTTTTCCATAGACAAGATTAAATGGAGAAGTTCCAATAGAAGCTTTCTGTGTTATCCTATCAGCCCATATTGCAAACACTAAGGATTTGTGCCAATTTCTCTGATTTTGTTCGATAGTTCGCTTAATGATTTTAATCAGATTCTTATTAGTAGATTCTGCTAAACCATTTCCTTGGGGATAGTAATTAGCAGAATATTTTAACTTAAATCCTCTTTTAATAGCGAAATCAAACATAGCATTGCCTGAAAAGTAAGATGCATTATCAAAAACAAGAGCGTTTGGGACACCAAACCTGGTAATAATGAATTGGTCTATGAATTCAATGATTGCTTCAGAATTTGCTGTCTTTAAAGGGATTGCCTCAACCCACTTTGTAAAGTAATCGGTAGCAGTAAGGATATACTTATGCTGTTTGGAAGATGCTGGAGTAATCTCCCCAATGATATCCAATCCCCATTGCTCAAATGGTTGCTCAATGTTGATTGGTTGCAGAGGGAAAGCTGATTTACGTTGTCTTCCGCTAGCAGTTTGACAATTTAGACATTTCCTTACGTACTCGTGAGCATCTTTAAACAAAGTAGGCCAATAGTAACCAGCATGAATAATTTTGTGAGCTGTTGTGTCAGCTCCGAAATGTCCTCCTGCTGGTCCGTCATGTAACTCCTGCAAAACCTTTTGGGCTTCAGGTTTCTCAAGGCATCTTAACAAGATAGAATCATAATTCTGCCTAAAAAGCACGTCATCAATGATTGTAAAATTCTTCGCTTTTAACCTAATGGCCCTTTTGTTTTTGTAAGACAAATTCGGAGGTGCATAACCATTCTTTAAATAAAAGATTAAATCTGCATATTGAGATCCAGAATCAGTAACACTTATCTGATTAATTTCTTGAGTTTGATCTGTATCGCTTGATTCTGGAATGTTGGATGCTCCTGCCAATATCCTGCAAAAACCTTGGCCCCTAACAATCTTTGCTGGCCTAATTTCTAAGTCATACTCTTGAAGCGCTGTGACCCAATTTGCCCTTTTTTCACCCAGCTCTTTTTGGATTAATAGTTGCCTAACTGCCGGGAAAGGAACTATTACTTTTGTATGGGTTTTTAAAAGGAAGGGTCTATAATGTTTGACCGCCTTAAATACAGCAAAGGCTTGTTTTTCTACATCGGAGTAATTTAATTCGGCACCCTGAAGATTTGAGCTGAAGAATGATATGGGTGCTTCCAAATTGTGAGCATTTGGCTGCGTGAGAACTGCAGCATAAGACACATCGGATGCAATGGTATACAATGTAAAATGATTAGAAAAATTTGGAGTATTCAAGGCTGGGGCATTGATTATTGATTGCTTGATTACATCAAAAGCTTGCTTTTCTGCTGATCCCCACTTGAAGACTGAATTCTTCTTGATCATTGTCTGAAGTGGTAATATAATTTGAGAAAAATCTGGAACAAATCGTTTAACAAAATTGATCTGGCCTAAAAATGACTGCATCGACTTTTTATTGTGTGGGAAAGGGATTTCAGAAATTTCCTTGATCCGATCAGGATCGATATAAATGCCATCTTTGGACACAATAAAGCCTAAGAGTTTTCCTTGATCAAGAGCAAAGAAAGACTTTTTTGGGTTCAGAGAAATACCATATCTTTTGCATCGCTGAAAGATTTGATTTAAGTCATGCAAATGATTATACCTCTTCTTAGAAAATACAGTAATATCGTCTAGATAGACGACTACTGTTCGATTAATCAACCCTCTAAAGGCTATATCCATAGCTCTCTGGAATGTCGCTCCTGCATTTATAAGTCCGAAAGGCATTTTCTGATATGCATATGTTCCCCATTTTGTTCTGAATGTGGTTTTAAGTTGGTCATCAGGATGAACCAGAACTTGGTTATATCCTGAGAATCCATCAAGAAAGGACATCAATTCAGAGCCTGCTACTGATTGGAGTATTTGCTCCATAGTAGGTAATGGGAAGTTATCTTTCAAGCTCGCTTTGTTCAGGTTCCTGAAATCAATACAAATTCGAATGTCGCCATTTTTCTTTCTGACTGGCACCATATTAGAGACCCAGTTTGAGTGTCGGACAGGGAAAATAATCTTGGCTTTCAAGAGCTTGTTAAGTTCCGACTTTATCTGGCTCTCTAAATTTGGATGTATTTTTCTTAACTTCTGCTGAATTGGTTTCTGATCAGGAAGCATAGGAATGGTATGCTGGATAATAGATGTATCATATGTCTTCAAATCATCATACTTCCAAGCAAAGACCTGTTTGTTTTTTCTTAACAGTTTGATGAATGCCTCCTTCTCTTCCAAGGAAAGTCCTAATCCTAAATTGATGTTTTGAGGAGCATGGTCAGTACCTAGATTTATCAATTCAAACCTAAGGGTAGAACTTTGAAGCTTTGCATTAATTACAGGTTTAAACCTGTCTTTGATATCATAAAGATCTTCGAGCTTTACCACTGGTTTAGGAATTGAATTTTCCTGAGGTGTTTCTTTCATCTGTAGATCATGGTCATTTTCCTCAATAATTTGATTGTCATAGGACTTTTCAGAAGTTAGAAATTGCAAAATATCTTCATTCATGGTTAAATACTCTCCAATTAGTGACATTGTCAGGAATTGAAGGCCTAAAAAGTAATTAATTCTACGGAAAATCTATCAAGGCTGTAGTCTTCAGAAGGTAGAAGCTTGGAAGCTACATTGGCTAGTAGGTCGGCTGCCGAGTTTTGCGACCTAGGAATGGAGGAAATGTTAAATGCTGAAAAGTGTGAGGTAAGATCCTGTACTAGCGATTGATAATGCTTGAGGTGATTTGAAAGACAATGAATTGCATTCCTCACCTGTTTAACAATAATTTCCGAATCGCCGAATACTTTTAGATATTGCACTTTAAGGCCGATTGCTTTATATAATCCCTGGACTAAAGCTTCATATTCGGCTGTGTTGTTAGTGCAGTCAAATTCTAACCTACAAGACAGCATTGTCTTTTCTCCTTGTGGACTAACCAAAATGCAACCTGCTCCTGAGCCTTCGCTGGACTTAGAGCCATCAAAATATAAAGACCAAAATAAAGGAGTATTAACAAAAATATTTACATTTTCCTCAGCATCATTAAAACATCTAGACTTATCAGTTTGTGAAAAATTTTCAATCTGAGATGTAAAATGATTAACTGAAAAAGGAGATGGTTGGGCAACAAAGTTGCCAAAGAATGACTCTGACGAATAATTCCCCAAAATGTTGTTGTTGAACGCTACAGGTTGGTTTTCTTGCTCAAATTCAGTAACTGTGTGGGTCATGTGCTTCTCTCGATCGATCCTTATTTGATTTGGCTTTCCCTTGTAGGGAAGCCACATATGTGACCAATCTGTGGAAATATACCCATGCAATTTTTCGGACCAATCCCTACTCAAAATTAAACCGTAGAATTCAGGTATGTCAGCTATTAAGATGTCAATCCTCTGTACAATTCTGGGATCGGCAGACAACCTGATAGTTACGGAATTAATTTCTCCCACAACCTGCACTTTGGTCCTGTCCAACTGTACAATATGAATAGCAGATTTCTGAGGTTCAATGTTCAGTTTAGAGCAAACTGAAGCTGGCATTATGTTAGATGATGCCCCTGAATCAATTAAACAGTTGTGCAGGTTTCTGTTATAAATCTCATAGGTCAGCAGGAAGGGTGGAGTATGAGAATTCGATCTATCTCCAATTAGAACTGAATCGGTAGCTTCAACCATACCTGGAGGAGGTTGGCCTGAATCATTAGCAGCTTTTGCACTGGGAAGGGGTGTAGAGGGAACAACATTCAATTCTTTGAGAAGTAATTTTTGCTGATGCTTTAATTTACTAAGCTCAAACATAGTTATGTTTGCTTTAGTTTTCTTCATGTCATCAACAATGTTATATTCCATTGAATCGGATACCACTAATGTTTTGGATGTTGAAGGAGAATTAGAAGTTGAAGGCTGGTTTTGGGGAACTACTACAGGCGACTTCTTTGGGGGACTTTTTCCTTTGTTGTGGTAGCACCTGCACTCCTTTTCTTTGAAGTTGCCTGGGCAGGTTCAGAAGTACTTTTACTTCTTGTAGTAACCGGAAAGGCTTCTTCTTCATTCTCGGTATCAGAGTTAGGGAGTATAAAATCCCACATTCCGTGGCATTCAGCTACTTCTTCTTCATCATCAGTTTGTGAGGTTGTTTCCTCTTCCTCTTCTTCTTGCTCTGAATCTGCGTTAGATATGACATTCGGTGGCTTTGTTTCAGTTTTCTTATAAGTCCTAAATGGTCTTTTGTTTGAGGTTTCGGCCACCTGCTTCTTTATTTCAACCATTTCGTTAGACAAAGTTTTCAGGACTTTTTGTAAACCCTCCATGTCGTATGGGTCCTTTGGGGTTTTCTTCTTGGAATCCTCTTTAAATGAGACTTTTTTGGCTTTTCTGTCTTCCAAAGCAGCTTTCTTCTCTAGAGCATTGATGCGCTTTTCCACAGCAAGTGCTTCTCTCATGTTTTCAGCTAAGGTAGGTTTCCCAGCCCTGTCCACAAAAATGGCTATGTTGGCAGGTAGGGCGGTAATATACCATTCGCTTCGAATTTGTTCACTTGGTTTGGAAGCTGTAGGGATTTTATTCAGGAGTTTATTAAATCTAGCGTTAAATTCCTTTATTGGTTCCCTATGCTCTATTCTCAGATTGGAGAGGTCGTTTATTAAAGTAGCTAAGGACCTATCATCTCCATATTTGGTAAGAAACTGCTCTTGGCAAGTGTTCCAACTGGTAATTGAACCAGAGGGTAAGGAAAAATACCAGGATCCTGCTGATCCTTGCAAGGTGTAAGGGAAGAGTCTTACAACAACATCTTGTTCTGTCACTCCTTTCAAGTTAACTGCTAACATAAAATTATTAATGTGTTCTTCAGCTTGGGTCCCATCATCTGGGTTAAATTTAGGTAGCCATTTTTCAGGAGCATCTGGTAGAGGATGCAATGGTGCAGGCATGTTGACTGCACCTGGCCTAGTCCATGGATCTGCCATTATAGCAACAGTGGTTGATACTACTGTTGGAATTCCAGATGTATGGGAAGGAATTAATGATGAGGAGTGAACAGGTTGGGATGTTGAGGCTTCTAATCCCTGGTGAACGACAATATGTAATGGGGGAGTGGATGGTTGACTTTGCAGAGGGAAGATGCAATGGAGGACGTGGATGAAAGCTCTTCACTATCAGATCCTTCAGTAATTTTCTTCGCCTTTTTCCTTTTGGGTAAAGGGAACTCAGTGGGTTCAATACCGAGTTTTTCGCTCTGAAGTCTGGTGAGAGGATGAGTTAGATTGAACTGCGAAGTCGCACTGCTTTGTGATACCTCAGATTTCTGTGGTGAAATCGAGAAGCTCTGAAGTTTATGGATTAGAGACTGGACTTCAGGTGATTCAAGACTTAATTGTTCTGGGGTATGATGGGTTTGAGCAGTGGTAGTTGATTCCCCTTCTCCTTGTTTGGATACCGGCGAACCAGTATGCAAATGGGAAGATCGAGGGGATACGGAGGGAGAATTACTCTTAGAATGGCTTATAGGTTTTGACTTATGTGCCATTCACAGTTGAGGCCCTCCTTCTAGCGCCAATTATGTTGATGCCTCGAAAATCGCTGCAACAACATAGGGGAAACCACCCGGTCCGGACCTTAGTACAGCTCCTTTTCCGTTTGGAATAGTGGCTCCGACTGGGGATAATGGGACCAGTTTCCCAAAAATTATAGGTAAACGGGATGGATGAATGACTTATAGAATATGCTAGCGATAAGCGAATAACTAAAACTATCAGCAAAATATAATAACTATAATCTATCCCGGGGACTTATTGATTTCTAAAGCGTAGCGTTTGATGATCTGTGCTTTAAGACAGGCATATAGATGACTCCATCTCTAAAACATAGATATTAAATCATTCAAGACTGCTGTGCATAAATAGTTACGCAAAGCGATAACAGCGAAATTACCACACTTTATCATTTATATCATTGTTACATGCATGATTAAAGGAAAAGGCATATCGCAAAACATCCAATAGTGGAATGAGATAGAGATTTGTTGTTACAGCACATACATGTATTCAACAATAGCAAGAATAATTACACAACAATTCATATAAAAGGAATGAATACAGATACAGATAAAAGTACCATATAAGCTGCTTAACACTCCCATATATCAATCGCTATGTCGCAGTTCTTCCTTCGACTCAGAAAACATCCCCAACAAAAGACAGTAGTGCGCAATTGCATAAAGAAACTTCCTTGTCAAATTAAGAACGATTGGTCGAGTTTCATAAAAGAATATAGGCTGAAGCACAGTAGTGCAAACTTCAGTCTTTAAGTCTATTACAAAATTTTACGACCCTTTCCAAAACAATGAAAGGGTCTATAAATACTAAGCTAATCTAAATATCTAATAAACAGAAATCCTACATAATTGGTATCAATAAATATTGATCCTATTTCCTGGAGCGATCTGGCAATCGGCGGCAATGATTCATCAGGTAGGCTCTTTGCCTTTAAACCTGAGCTGACTTATCGCTAGCATTGGCTCTACTTCAGGCGGTTTGTTGAGGCGCGAACTGAGCTGAGCAGCGTATGTGGCATCTTGAATATCGGGAATTATACACCCGAGTGCATCAGTTAAACACTTGAGGGCAGACCTTTGTGTGTGTGGCTTGATCAGAAAGAGCCAATATGCATCGAAAGTCAAAGTGTTAACCCCAGCGATTAATCTCCCCTTCTCCTCTAAGTCAGGATAACTTGTTTGCTCAATCACATTTGCTGTTGTTATTCTTCCAGGTGTACACTGGGAGATCATGTTTGCCAGGTAGAGGGTGTTGTTGATTAGATCAATCATATTGCTGGCAGTTAATTTACATCTTGAAGCCGCCCTTTCTGCTTTCATCACTTGAGTGTGCCATTCTGTAAAGAGTATGTCCTTATATGTTTCTTGGATTCTAGGCAAATTCGCTGCTTTTCCCACATCAGAATCTTGCCAGTCAAGATATCCACTCATTCCTGGCCTGTTCCAACTCATTCCTGGCCTTATCTACCTGCTGATTAATGGATGTAGTTAGCTCGCACAATGGTTCTGCCTCAGTGAGTTGATTACACAGGAGTCTAATCTGTGATATTAAAGCACTGTTTATTTGCGATGCCTCTGCTCTGAAATCCTCCACCTTTTGGGTGCCTTTTATGACTTCGAGCCGTGATGATAATTGAGCTATTTGCTCGTCCTTCGTTTTCATCATCAGCTCATTTGCTGTCCTCAACTGTGCCAATGCCTCCGATAACTCCTTTTGTTTCTGGATCGCGCTTTGGTCGATCCTCTGCCTTTCTTCCTGCAATTGCTGGGTTAATTGATCATTCATTTGTTGTTGTACCAGCAACTGCTCCTCTGCTTGCGCTGCCTTCTGTTTTGCCTCGGTCACTTCTGCCTGTAGTGCAAAAATTTCTTGATCTTTAGTCTTCAGTAGAAGACTTACCTCTGATGCCTTATCAATAGTCGTTGCAGAATAGGCACCTGCATACTGTGACAGCTTTGTTAGGTCATCGGAGGGGTCCAATTCCTCCTTCCATACTACATTACCCGTGACTGTTTGCTCTGGAAAGATAGAAGGTTGATCAATCCTTCGTCTTTTCCTTGATCGCTTCACAACTGCTCTATGCCTTGGGCTGTAGAAAACATCCAAGGGAGGAATATCTTCCACTTGGAGAACAATTTGATCGGAAGGGTCTTTAGGAATTACCTCAACATCCTGGAAATGGGTGGGCCGCTGGTTCCACTTAGAACCTGAGGAGAAGTGATGTCCTGCGTATCATTTGTCTTGGAAGTGTCCCCATCTTTTGAACATTCCAATCCACTGATGATGGAATGAAATTGCTGCCATTCTTGAAATAGTTTGGGGTCTATGGTAGTGTCCACATTGACATCGTGGTTTGTTTCTGCTTCTCGGCTTGGGACTCGCTCCGCTCTTTTTCCTGCTCTTTCCTCTTTGCTCTTCTTGCTCTCTCCTCTGTTTTTCTCTTGTTCCCTTTTCTGCCTATCTGCCAGTTCTTTTTCCTGTTTCTCTTCTTGTTCCCTCTTCTGCTGTTCCTCTACCTCTTTCTTCTTTTTCTCTTCTTGTTCCATTTGTGCTCTCTGTTGTTTTTCTGCTTGTTCTTTCCTTTGCCTTTCCACTTGTTCTTTTCTCTGCCTTTCTGCCTGTTGCTTCTTCTGATTTTCCTCCTGTTGCTTCTTCTGATCTTTTGTTATAACAGGAGGCTGGCTTGACTGTTGCCGACCAGGCTCGCTTGAAGACGTCGCTGGGGTTGTTGCCAGTAAATCTAGAGGCAGAGTTTGCAACCTCTGCTCCCTAAGTTTATTGAACTCAGTTACCCCTTCATCATTATATTTCAATCGAGCAAGTTCTCTAGCTTGACCTATTGTTTCGTTTGAAACAAATAGGTCGTCAAACCAATCTTCTTGATGGTCAAATTTTGTTAATTTGGCCTGTTCTAATGCAGTATAGGCGTTTTTGTTTGGATCATATAGCCTATTCGGGATAGTGGCCAGGGTTAAGGACTGAATCTTTGTGGCTTCCTTTTCTGCGTGTTTGAGATCATGCAGAGTATAGACACCAATTCTCAAGGGAAAAGAGGGCCAGCCCCTCTTCTTTTCTTTCTTGAGAGTCTGTGTAGTACTCTCTGCCATAATTTGATAGGAGATTTCTCTTGCTAGCAGTTTATCTGGAATATACAAAGGGAGAACATGCGGATTGGCTTGGCTGCCGAAAACCCTAATGTAGGTAAATCTCTCTTCTCCAAACCAACTCGCTACCGCCGGTAAATCAAAGGAAGCTAGATAGGAGATTCTGGGAATGGGCTTATCAAAAATAGAATAATGAATGGGAACCATAAAGCCATTGCAGATTTGGTACAAATGGTGTTTGTAAGAAGATTTCCACAATTTCTGGTGGTGTATATATGAATGGGTGAGGGGTCTTGGGCAGTCCACCTCCAACCGAGGACGGGAAACTCAGAATTGAAACATAATGTATCTAAAATATATGCACTGTAATAAAACGGGGGAATTTTCCTTTCAGTAACAACAGAACCTTTTCTAAAATCACGAACAGCTACGGCTAGCTTATCAGAGAGAATAGTAGCCCAATCCATAATTATGCTGTTTACTGCTGCTTCCATTAGAGGAACCATCTCTATGGTAAAGTTAGCAGAGTCATGTAATCCCCATAGCCTACACATCATTATCCCCGCATAACAATAGGGGGAAGCCAAAGAATCGACTGAGTACTTACCGGAAGACTCGTGCTTGTGTTTGGCTGGATTCTGCCTCCAATCCCGGATGGGTTCGGATTCCACTTCATTATCACTTGCAAATTTCTCCAGGAACGTCTTGTTATACACTTTCTCTGGCTCAGGCAAATGATACATTTGCCTTAGATGCTCTGGCTTGAACGATCCAAAAATCCTCCCATCTCTGGTGCTAAAAGTTCTGTCGAGGATTGGAATTTCCTCAATTGCCCATCGCACGACGTCTGTGTAGGGGAGAATCTGTTCTCTGGCCGCTATCCTGTGAAGGAAAGAGTCGGCTAAGTCTTTGAGAGTGCAATCAGACTTGCGAGTAGGATCCGCAGTAGCTTCTGTCACTGCCTTTTCTGGTTGTTCGGCTTCAATCAAATTATACGTGCCTTGCCATGTAGCTCTGGTAAGACCCGTGCATGTAGTATCTGATATTAAGCCCTTCTTTTTATCTGTGGCAGCTTGTCCTGCAACTGATGTAGCAGCGGAACCCGCGGTCTTCTTAGATTTCTTTCCCATCATGCTCAGGCTTCTGTTAGAAGATGAATTCTGCACAAAGGCAAGAAAAACCGTAACATAGAAATATAATAATGAGGACTTATGGTGGGAAAGATATATCAATTGAAGCGTGCTGAGAGATTAACTCTCAAAAATGGCTGCGGATCCAATCAATGAGAAGATATTACAGATATATTAAATGGCCGTTTAAGGCCTGCTACTCCTTAAATGCTTATTACACCATTATCCGGTTGAATGACTCCCTTAAGCGTGCAATGGATATTTTGGCGGTTGAGCGCAGGTGATCGTTAATCGAAGGGGAAAAACTTTAAATATGAATACATCACCTTATCCCTCCATTTAACACTTTTTCGAAATCCGCGCTCTATCGATCGGATATCAATAATACTTTAGATCTTCAAGCTATGCCTTTTGAAATTCCGATCGCCGATAGCGATATCGCATCGCTTTAGGAGAATGGGCATTATATAATCATAAGCATAGGATCCTCCCGAACGCCGATTGCGACGTCGCATCGGATTAGCGCGAAGAAATATAACAAGGTGCATTTAGAGTGAATTGCCGATTCCCCGATCGCCGATATCGCATCGCATCGGGGGTAAGACCTGGGCGCCTTATTAATGTGCATGGGATGTTGCCGACTGCCGATTGCGCAATTGCATCGGATCGGAGTAAATGACTTAAGATGCTTTGACCGCATACGGAGTATCGCCGATAGCCGATCGCCGATATCGCGTCGCGTCGGAGCTTATGTTATGTGCGTTTTTAAGATGTGTATGAAGTGTTGCCGATCGCCGATTGCGATATCGCATCGGGGGTAATCAATGTGCCGCTTATTATATCTTATGTTATTGCGATATGCGATCTTGCGATCGCTTTATCGCAATGACAAAGATTTGCCTTATTTCTTTAAAGGGTTTTTTTCAAAAAGGGTTTTATGAAATGAATTCATTTGATTATCGGACCTCTTTTGAACAATAAAAGTATTGATACCAATTAAACTTTGAAGGGACCCATTTCATATGTTAATATTTATAAATAAAGATGATATGAAATGGCGGGTTGTTGTAGAGCACAACAGAGTGTAAGACCTGCAACAGGCCACAGAGATGCACAAGCACCTGCAGAGACTACTAAGTGTGTGATGCACCGTTATAAAATCAAAGTCTCTTGGTGGCTAAATAATGTATGTTCACCACTGGAAATCAGTCATTATCCACTGGAATTATATCATAGTCACTAGCCGCTAGAAATCAGTTACTAGTGTCAAATTGATTGGAGAACAACTCTTGATGTGTGGAACAAGAAATGACCAATGAAGCATACTCAGGAGCTACAGCCACTTGGAACATAACCACGTGGCTTCATGTGAAGGACGCCCTAATCATTTTAATAGAAGCTCAATTTGAAAGCTCAACGAACGGGCTCGCAACCAGATCTCTTGGTTATGCCCTCTTTTTACTTCAAGAATGCTGCAAACAGAAAAAGGAGAGAAGTTGATTATCCCAAAGAAGTTGAAGAGACCATACACATATCAAGGGATCAAAGGGAACAAATTTGGCTTTTGAAATATCATATCTCCAAAGGTTGTCCCCTTGATTATTCTGTATCGGTTTCCATGTCTGAACTCCAAAGGGGAAATGGATTTTTTCTAATAAAGAGAATGCCACCCTCCATGCTAAAAAGAGGGCTCATAAAATGGAGAGTTCAATTATTAAAAAAAAAATTATATAGATTTTTTTTATATGCTTTATAGTATACAAGCTTCCCATATACAATTATAAAGGTATTACCGGGAAATGTGTGATATCAATTTAAGCCTACCCGAATAGTTCAGGATTATACTTAGTTAAAAAAATCATATTAATATATATAAATATATATAAATATATATATATATATATATAAAATATATAATATATAATATTAATATATATAATCATTATTATTATTTCTAGAAGACAAATTATGGAGTTCTTTTTATATTATTTTGCTTTAAGAATAATAAGAATGTCTTTTTCAAGTTGTTTTCATGCAAAAAGAAATTCCTAGAAAAGGCATTTACATCACATTGCCATTTATTGACTATTTCTCCAAGAAGCACTACATGTTGTATTTATCCAGCCCATCTCTACCAGAAATCATGGTGGCAATACGTTAACAACAAAATAACACAAAAGGCTTAAATATCTTGCAAAATTTAAAATAAAGAAAATTAATGTACATACACTATAGTCTACTTCTAAAATTCATAACAAGGAGCTAGATGAAATTGTAAATATATATATTATGTTTGATAGAAATATTTATAGATATGTCTTCCTATCTATGCAACATTATTCATCTGTTCAAAAGAAATTTTTAATCTCAGTAGATGATTTCAAAATATATTCTTGGAAAAAGGAGTAGCAACCTTGCTAATTGCACTAGCATCCAAGTAGTAGAAAAATATGCCATGAAAAGATGATGTGGGCTGCAATAAAAAGTAAAACAAACAATTGCATTTCCATCATGAAGAGGAATTCTCCTATTTCTAAATGCAACAAGAAAAATGTCATATATTATCATTTTTCATTTATTATCCAGCCACATATCTGAAACAAAATTCCTTGCTAATGGTTTAAGTAAATATCAAAACCATTACTTGGTTAACATGGTTGAAACTAATTGTAGGTCACCATCATATACTTGCCAAGTAATTAGACATGTATATCATTTACAATGAAAGATATATTAAGATTGTGTGACTCATACTAACCCTTTTTTTTTTTCTAAAATGAAATCATTGAAGGAAGCCCAAGCAATGAAGCAAAAAAACAAAAAGAAATTCAGCCTACCAGTTAAAAAGAAAGCAATTAATTAACTCTTTTAAACATTTATTATGATAAATACAATATTCAATAATTAACTATGTTTTATTAAGTTTAAATATTTGTTGAAATTGTTACTTTTAATCACATAAATGTTAACCTTATCTACTTTATCATTAAATTATATATATATATATATATATAATATATATATATATATATATACATACATACATACATACATACATAGTGTCATTTTCCACTAATTTGAGTTGGTGTTTTGCTTTGTTTGAAAACACTTCCCCATCACAACATTGACTCAACATAAAGAAAGGGTCAGGTGTGCAAAGGATATTATGTCTAGCCCTATGTCCAGCTAATTATTTTGCAGAGTTACAGTGTTACTATAAAACTAGCAATTTCCTGTAAAGGTGCAAATATACACTGAAGGAATTGAAGATTTGGGAATATCATCTCACCATTAACAAAGTCACTTTGTGCTTTACTAATATGAAATATCGAGAAGAAAAGTGTGCAAATTAAACGATATTTGGATAAAGCTAGAGATATACTCTCTCTTTTATAAATAAAAGGCAACACTTGTATTAGCACCATATGAAGAAAACTAAAAACATCATATGAAAAATAGTCACATATGGATAGGATTTGAAAAGAAGAAAAAATCATATTCTCTCTTACATCATGACTTCTATTTGACTAACTTCAGAAGAAATCTAGGAATATAATTATGTTCATCCTTTATGCAGGTGGTATTTGGTATTTGATATATGATATACACATTGGCATTAATATTTTCATTGATGTTGGTAACACATAATGCATAATTTGTCTGATCGATATGTATGGTTTCAAAACTAGAAATTTTGCATGACTTTGGAGGATCTGATCATGCTCCATATTCACATTTCTAACTTGTTTATGTTGTTTAAGATCATGTCCCTATTGTAAATGTGTTGGACACTAGACATGTAGGAGGTGAGATTTTACTTTTCCTTGTAGGTGGTTGTGTGAAACACATGAGTAACTATGTTGGACATTGGACATGTAAGCATGAGGAGGCTAGATTTTACTTTTCCCTATAGATGGTTGTATAAAACACCTGAGTAGGATTTTTGAGTATGGCGATCATCTTATTCCTCTATCTTCAATTTTCTATCTTCATACACTTGGATTGATCTATCTTCATACACTTTGATTGATTATGATTGATGATGGATTTTGGCTTGTATCTAAAATAGGGGTTGTGTTTGTCCAACTATGTGCAAATGATGATTCTCCCTCTCATTTTTTTTTCTT
Organism: Pinus tabuliformis; assembly: GCA_031772625.1. Lineage (NCBI taxonomy): Eukaryota > Viridiplantae > Streptophyta > Pinopsida > Pinales > Pinaceae > Pinus > Pinus tabuliformis. The sequence continues at coordinate 1,105,994,105 of CM062805.1, forward strand.
CATGTCCTTTGATTGATCATGCTTGATAATGGGTTGATAAATATATCAACTAGGCTAGATTCATACTTTGGTAAACCACGGTGGTCGCGAGGCTTTTAATGACAATATATTTTGACAGCAATAACTCATGAATCACTGTTGACATTACTTGTTATAGGTACATTTCCATGAGTAGGATTCAATAATTTTACCTTTCGACAAAATCTATAATATCAATCATAGAATAAGTGATTTATTAGAGCGTTTTGATATAAGGAGGACATACAAATTTATCTTAAACTAAATAATATTGATAAGCAAGGAGTAGATCACTTTTCTGCATTAATGATGTTTCCTTTGGAAAGTAAAGAATACTATAAAAAATTACATTAAATGCTTACCTCAAAGGGGAGATTAAATGGTTGTTCAACTCAATGTATAGATAACAAAAGAACTATTTATGAATCGGTTGGGTCATTTAATGAGAACCACCAAAATAATGAGATATATTTCTTAATTTAGGATGACAATGTCAACCACAACATGATTTCATATTTCATGTGCATGGTATCCATAAATAGAACTTGTTAGATGTAAGGGGTGTATGTACACTTAATGTGGAGTTGGATGTGGGGTAGTTTAGATCAATAAATAAGGCATTTGGTCACTAATAACTCAATAATTTTTTTACTCTTATTTGCAAAATATTTTCCTCCCTCTCCCGCGGTAGTCTAGAAACTAAGTATTAACCCTATGATGAGATAATCACGATCATTCAACCTATAAAACTTACTAAAACCCCAGAATATTTCACAAAATTATATACAAACTATTGTTCCACATTCCCCTAACACCTCCTATCAACATTTCTTTGCACCTCTCAGTGCAATTGCTATTTTTACTATTTAATGAATTTAAAACTTTTAAACCTGAACTAAAAGTATCAACCACATCATTCATCATTTATAACATTTGGCTTATAATCCAATTATAATTTTATATGAACTTTATGCAACAATCTTATGAGGCTCAATATATATGTGTTTTAATATTTATAAACCTATTCTTTCATTAGATGTATGAATAATGAGTAATAATTAAAAAAAAACAAACAAAATATAATGTCAAAGTTCTTTAATTATGTTGATCATTATGTTACAAAGGGTAATTAGAAGTTTTGGATTTGTTAGACTCACCAAAATGTGAGAAACAATTAGATAAATATGAGACATATTATTAATCACATATATTTATAGCTTTAATTTCTTGTGATTTTTGTATAATTATTTTAAAATCTTTTGAATTTTTAATTTCAGTTCCTCTATATAATCGTAACAAATTAAGTGTTTAACATTATCTTCCTTAATTTAAGGGGTGTATGTGAGTCTAAGAAGAGAGTTGAAACATGAAGGTAATCTAATGGCTAGATGTGCTCCCTGACTATGGTGGTTTAAGGAAGACTAGAAACCAAATGGGCAGTAGAAGTTGAAGTCTTCTAATGGTGGTGGTTTAAGGAAGACTACAAACTAAAAGGGTACTAGAAGCAAAATTCTTCTACTGGTGGTGGTTTAAGGAATGCCACCAACTCTAACAATTGGCTCAAAACAATCCTTGGAATAATTATGAATCTGGATAGAAGTTCATGTCTTTGGAAAAATGGAAGTTCTCCCTAATGATGGTTTATAGACAATCACAAATTATTGAAGTGGTGGTTTGAAGTTGTCCACTAAATGTTGTCTAGTAGTAGTATGTCTTCTAACAAGTGGTGTTTTAATGAGGACAAAAAACAAATTGGTGGTTTTTTGGATGAACACAAAACAAAATGTGCTCATGAAACATGAGTTTATCTTTGGCTACAACTCTTAGTTTGACTCTAGATGACTCTGTCTCTAGGATTTGGCTATAGGATCTTGTTCTGGTTGTGGCTCAAGCTTGCTTGGTATGACTTTGAAACTAGAAGTTGACTACCAATCCCCCCATCAGATACAAGGTGATAAGATGAAAATCTCTCCATTGTAAGACATGTCATTACTTGAGATTGAACTTTAGAATATGACCAATATATCTTCTTGTTTGTTGAATTCAATTGCTAAGAAGTAATCTATCAAAGGTGAATATTTTCTCTTGCAAGAGTCCTTTTTTATAACACTTACTTGAATGATGACTATGGTTTCTACAATTATCACAAGGGTGAAAATCAAAACGCTAATCTTTCAAGTGGCTAACACAATGATAATGTTGGCATATGAAAATTTGAAGTGGATGTGGAACAAGTGAAGATGTGTTTTTATGAAGAAACCTATAACTTTGAAATTGGATTTATCTAGAGTCATTGAAATCGAAATGGTCATTTCATTTTCATATCCAATACTAGCTCTATGCTTGTTTTTTATGACTTTTCCCCAAGGTCTGATGATAGTCTTGGGAAATGTAGGTTGAACCTCTGCATCTTCATTCGAATATGTTATTGAAGTGATGTTATTGATTTGATCATGTACTAGTTTTTTATGGGAATCAATCTCAAATAGATAATTGTTTTGAATAAGAACTAGTTCAGAATGTTGATTCCTTTCTTGTAGCTCATCATGTTGGAGTTGTAGTTCTAGCGAGAAACTGAATCTTGTCCTATGCATATTGTAAATAGGTTTGAATATCTATGACAATTAATTTATGAATTTTGATTGTATATTTAGTATTAAAGAATACCAGAGTATTTAGTAACTCTAATAACTTATCAATTTTGACCATTTTCTCAACAACTCAAGTAAATAAAGGGTGTTGGCTTCAATTGATAATGCACTTGTTTACAATGAAAATTCAACAAGTAAAAGATAGATATCACTCAATGCTATATAAAATATAATTTCCAATATCCCACTATAATTATATAAAAAATGTGTATCCAAGTTTGAAAAATGAAATATAGGAATTGAGAAGCCTTGAATACCAAATTCTAGACCATTGTTTTGAAGAAATGAGTACCAATGAAATGTTATGCTTCTACAAAATTTAAAGTGGATTAAATGGACTACACTTTTAATTCAATAGTCATAAATTGAATGGGGCTTGTAATCTTAAGCATGCTCAAATCTCATTATAAAAATATATCAATCATACATATTATGGTTAGATATATGGGACCTTAATCTTTCAAGAAAACCCATTTTTCAAGTAGATCTAATATTAAATATCATACTTTGAAAGGAGGGCACATATGCATATTTTCTAGAATGCATGAAGGTCAATAGGGTACTTCTCCATTATGGGAAAAAATGGAGAAATTTTGAGCAAAACAATAGCCATAGAAATAATTATGATTACCATGATTCGTGTGCCCCTACAATGATGATCACAATACCTATTCACTAATGCACTTGAACTTCAAAACATTTGTGATCCAAAAATTCAAGAGTATAGAATAAAATGTTTGTCTATAACACTATTATTCTCTGCAACAATATGACAAGATCCATACTTTATTCTTACAAAATCCTATCATCACAATACCAATTCACTAATGTACCCAAATACTTTGAATATCTATGATCGAATGATTCAAGAGCACAACATAAAATGTGCATTATAACATTGTTATTCTTTGCAATAAGATGGTGTTGGAAACTCTAAAAATATTGAGAGGGGGTGAATAAATATTTTCAAAATTTTAATGATTATTTACTCAATCAATAATAATAATACACAAATCACATAACATTTGAACATGAGAAGTTCATTTGGAAATCCTTAGAGGATAAAACCAACTTGTTGGAATCACCAACTTCCGCTATTTGCAAGCACCAACCCCTTTTTATATGCAATTACCAACTTGTTGGAAGCACCAACTCCTACTAATTTCAGTCACCAACCTAAAAGGGGCCCCAACCCCTTGATCTACAGGCACCTACTTACTCAACCTTTTAGATCCCAATTTTATCAATTTTCAAACTAAGATATGTTATTTACTTAAAATATTAGCAATGTAATTGTTAAATAACATATCTATTTATCATTGCTCTACAATAATGTATTGTTTCTTTGATTCTTTGATTCAATTAAATATCCTCAAAAATCTATTTCTCTAATCTATTCTTGATTAAGTTTCCTTTTTGCAACATGACTCTCAAAGCTTTAGATCTGTGATTATTTTCTCTCCAACCAATTTTCCTTTATTTGATTCTTTATTCATTAATTAAATCACTTTATCATTATTAATTCCTTATTGGTCTTCCCTTAAGTTTATTTTCTATAGCATTATTCTCACACTTCAAATATGTGATTCTCAAACTCATACCCACTCAATAACTCAACCTGTATTGAGCTTCCTTCTACACGCTCTTTACTTTAACTACCTCCACTTTGTCCTTTGTTCTTGATCTATTTCTATTCATGGACTATAGTCTATTTTGTCCTTTTTCTCCTTGTTCAGATAGAACATCATAGCTCCTACATCTCAACTATAATTTTTACATGTGTTTACATTAGAACCAATATTGATCATGTTGTTTGTAATATCTTATATAAACATAGCATAATTCAATTTTTCTCATGAGGAATTTCATGTATGTGTATGTGTGTGTGTTTGTTTGTTTGTTTATTTTAGCTACCCAAATTCCAAAGTTTAAATTCGCAACACCATATTTCTAGCTTTTTGGTGCATATCATCAAGCACCATGACCATGGTTGATTTATTGTTAACTTCCATATTCTATTTTCCTAGCTTTTTTTAATAGCTTTACCCTTTATAACTATCAAGTCGTAGATGTCTGAAACTCCCCTTTAACTTTCCCTCAACACTAAGCACTTAACCTTTCAATGCCTGCAACTTAATGGTTATACGTCCAAGGGCTTAAACCCGTTTTTCTAACTTATCTAGAGTCTGTCATCACTTTTACTTGGAGTTTGTCTTGGCCACCACCTCGTTTTCCCATCACAATCTACCACATGTCAAGTCATGTCACACCACCACATCACTATCATATGTCACTATATAAAAGTCCACTTGGCCACCAAAAATGATAAATCCACCTACCATGTGTGATCACTTTAGGCTAATTGGTTCCATGTGTGTTACCTTATCAGTATCGGAATACAACATTGAGTTAGTTTCAAGCGGTAAAGACCTCACATGTAGAACTCTGAGTGAACTTAACCCATTAGATCAAGTTATTTGTAGCTATCATATCATATCACACATTGGGTTATGCATTAATCTTCATGGTTGTTTTCATCCGATATCTAATCTGTGTAGGTTTTAACCCTGTAGAGAAATTACTTGCAGATGAATTATGAAAACAGAAAATAAACAATGAAGAGAATATAATACAAATACATAGATATTTTCCCCTGGATCCAAAAACCACGACTACTAGATTGATTTTTCATTATTTTCCTTTCAATGTTACGATACATATATAAACATGTCGAAGCATTCATAAACCCCAATCCATTAACCCTATTTTAGAACATAAACATAGTTCTCTTGACCAAATCTACAAAATACCATGGGAAGAAAACCATGTGGAAAACCCATGCACAAAACCATAGGTAGGTCTTCCCACCTAATATAAGGTCCAACACACACACCCAACAATTTGGAGCATCAGATTAATTCATTTGCAATCATTTGATCATATCATGTACTGGACTACACATTAAATTCTGTGCATATTGGCATCTAGTATCAATTATGGACCATCAAATCAAATCTGTTATGAAACCAGCTCAAGAAAAGATAGAAAATATAGATCAACGCCTTAGAATTCAGCCTCTTCGAGGGGGCAACCTCCTTTACATTACATAAATGAACAATTCTTGGATGATTCAAATGACAAGACCTCCTTTCTATATATAGGAGTCTAAGGAGTCACAATATAATCCAGCACAACAATATAAATAAGCGGTATAACTACAATATTAATGGGGTAATCACTAGTATTATAGGGACCCAACATGCCCCTCTCCTTCAAAAAAGTGTTTTCCTCAACGCTTGATTAGTTCTGGATACTTCTGCATAAAATTCTCATCCTCCCATGTGGAATCTTCAGCGGATAAGTTCTTCCACTTGATAAGATACTCTGAAATTGATCGATTTCGTAGCTGTCAAGTTCTTGTTTCTGTGACTGCTTCTGGTTCCAATATAATTTTTCCTTCCTCGTCAACTTCTGGAAATATTGTTTGAATTGGGAGCTTGTCACCTATAACCTTCTTTAAACATGAAACATGGAAAACTGGGTGCAATCGAGAAGCTGCAAGAAGCTCCAATTTGTATGCCATAGTACTAATCTTTTGCAACACCTTGTACGAACCATAATACTTTGGTGATAGTTTATTATCCTTCTTAGCTTGCTTTAGGTACATTTGCTTATATGATTGTAGCCTAGGAATACCCAATCACCTACATCAAAAATTCTTTCACTACGATGTTGATCTGCCTGTTGTTTCATTCTATTTTGTGCCAACACGAGGTTATCCTTTAAGAGTTGGAGGACTTGTTGTTGATGTTCGATATGATGTTCCACTGCCTGAACCCTAGAATTTTCTCTTAAATATGATGTGATGGATGGTGGTTGATACCCATAAAGTGCCATAAATGGGGTCATTTTTGTTGTTGTATGGAAGGAAGTGTTATACCACCATTCAGCCAGAGGCAACCATTTGACCCATTGTGTCTGTTTATCAGATACAAAGCAACGAAGATATCCTTCCAAACATTTGTTTACTATCTCAGTTTTCCCATCAAATTGAGGATGATAAGATGAGCTATGAGCTAACTGAGTACCAAGACAAGAAAATAATTCTGTCCAAAAATTTCCAGTGAAAATGGGATCTCTGTCACTTACAATAATCTTTGGGTTTCCATGTAGCTTTTGAACTGTTTCCATAAATGCAGTAGAAATTGTACTGGCTTTAAATGGGTGTGATAATGCACAAAAGTGTGCATACTTGGTAATTCTGTCAACTACCACCATGATGACACTCTTTCCCTCAGACTTGGGTAAACATGTGATAAAATCCATTGAAACCTCCTCCCAACGTTGGCTTGGAATGGATAAAGGTTGTAATAGACCCGGTGTCTTAATTGTTTCAACTTTATTTTGTTGGCAAACCAAACATTCCGCCACAAACTTTTGAATATCTGATTTAAGGCCATCCCAAAAAAAATCCTTCTTAACCCTGTGGTAAGTTTTTAAAAATCCTGAGTGCCCTCCTAAGGGAGAAGTGTGCAATTCCATAAGAATCTTTTGTTTTAGCTAGGAATTCTTATAGAGGTATAAGCGATCTTTGTACCATAACGAATCATTTTTCCAGCTAAATGTATCAGAAGTACTGGAATCTTGTTGTAGCTTTCGAATAAGTGCCCACACTTCTTCGTCATTCTTCCATTCCTCCCTTACTTCGTTTATCCAATCTGGTTGGATAATAGAAATGGCACACAACAATGCTTCCACATCCTCATCCTTTCTTGAGAGTGCATCTGCCACCACATTTTGCTTCCCTTTTTTGTAGATGATTTCAAAGTCATAACCCAACATCTTTGTGACCCACTTTTGTTGCTCTTCAAAGAATAATCTTTGTTCTAAAAAGTATTTAAGGCTATCATGGTCCGTTTTTACCTTGAAGTGTCTTCCCATTAGGTAGGGTCGCCATTTCTTAAGTGCATGGAGTATTGCCAACATTTCCTTCTCATAAATAGCTTTGCTTAAAAACTTTCCCTTGATTGGACGACTTTCAAAAGCAATGGGTCTTTCATCCTGCATTAGAACAGCACCAATTCCATTTCTTGAAGCATCACATTCCACAATAAAGGTTTTTGTGAAGTCCGGTGTAGCTAAGACCGGTGCTTGGCACATTGCCTCTTTAAGATGCTTAAAGGCCTTTGTTGCTTCCGGAGTCCATGAAAATGAATATTTCTTCAATAATGTTGTTAGAGGTGTTGCTATTCTCCCATAATTCTTAACAAACTTGCGATAATACCCTGTCAACCCAAGAAATCCTCGCAGATGCTTTATGGATGTGGGGATTTTCCATTCCTTAATGGATTTAATTTTGCTAGGGTCTACCTTAACTCCTTCATGAGATACAATATGACCCAAATATTCCACCTCCTGGACTCCAAAGAAACATTTGGATCTTTTTGCATATAATTGTTTCTCCTCCAATAGTTGTAGCACCCTGTCAACATGTTCAACATGATCCTTCCAAGACTTGCTGTAGATTAGTATATCATCAAAAAATACTAACACAAATTTTCTAAGGAATGGTTTGAAATTGAATTCATCAAACCTTGAAATGTTGAAGGTGCATTGGTAAGGCCAAAAGGCATGACCAAAAATTCATAATGACCCTCATGAGTTCGAAATTTTGTTTTCGGAATGTCTTCAATCTTCATTCTGATTTGATGATATCCCGAACGAAGATCCAACTTGGTGAAATAAATTGATCCATGCAATTCATCCAGTAATTCATCAATGACAGGAATGGGGAACTTATCTTTAATAGTGAGCTTGTTGAGATCCCTATAATCCGGACACATGCGCCATGATCCACCCTTCCTGCGCACCAATACTACTGGAGATGAGAAATAACTTTGACTCAGTTGAATTATACCACCCTCTAGCATTTCTGCAACCATACGTTCAATTTCACTTTTTTGGACATAGGGATATCTGTACGGCCTGATGTTTGGAGGAACACTTCCTGGAATCAGATGAATAGCATGATCATGATCACGCATAGGTGGGAGACCTTTGGGAGTCTCAAATACCTTGGAATGATTGTCCAAGACTTTTTGGAGATCTGGAGAAATAGATGATTCCAATGTGGAAACATCTAGCGAACATAATTGTGCAATTACACCTCTTTGCTCCTTTTTTAGAAGCTTAGTCATGCCATTAGAGCTAATTATCTTTCCTGGTTTCCCTGCAATACCCCTTAATTCAACTTCCTTTCCTTCCATAGAAAATTTGATGAAAAGTTCTTGAAAATTAAAAGCTATTGTACCCAAGGATTGTAGCCATTGGACTCCTAGTACAACATCGGCACCTCCCATTGGAATGGAAAGCATTGGGCTAGTCAATACATATTCTCCCATGGATAGCTTGATATTATGGCACTTTCCAGAGCAATTTATTGTTCCTCCATTTGCAATCATCAATTGACACTCTGGTGCTGGATATAGGAAGCAATTCAATTCTTTTGCTACCCTAAAATGAATAGAATTGTGGGTGCTTCTTGAATCAATCAACACTATTACCTTTTTCTTCTTGATTTGTCCTTCTATCTTGATGGTTTGAAGAGTGGTAATTCCCGCCAATGCATTACAAGATATGGTCGGATTTATTTGTTCTTCATCTAGGCTTTGTTCCTGGAATATATCCTCTTCTTTTGACCTTTCTTGCTCCTTTTCTTCTTCCTCTTCACAATCTATGTAGAATAATTTCTTCTCAGCACACTTATGACCTTTTGTGTATTTTCTATCACAATTGTTACAAAGCCCTTTTGCTCTTTTTTCTTCCAATTTTTGTGGTGTCAACCTTGTAGGTTGTGGAAGACTAAGGGCAACAACACTTCCGTCTTTATAGTTGTGAGTGGTATGCTTCCTAGTTGCCATAATTTTGCTTTCCATTTTTCTTGCTAACCTGAATGCCTTCTCTAATGAATCAGGTTCCCAAAGGCGAACATCATGTTGGATATTATCCTTTAAAGACCCTATGAACACATCAATCCTATGCTCCTCTAGAATATCTTTTACCCTTATGTTCAATTTTTGGAACTCCTCAATGTGCTCCATTATTGAACCCTTTTGTTTGAGACTTATCAATTGGCTAAAAAAAGTGTTGCTTTTTGTATCCTCATAATGTGCTATCAATTCTTCTGTAAAAATTGCCCAAGTGATAAATTGTTTACGAGAACAAAGCCATTGATACCATACAAACTGATTTGGTTCCAAATATACAGTTGCCATACGTACCTTTTGTGCGTTTTGCACATTATTGAGATCGAAGAATTGCTCCATCTGTAATATTCATGTGGCGGGACCCTTGCCATCAAACTTCCTCATATCGATTTTTGGAATATGGTGATTCTTCGATCCAACATTAGCATCTATGGAATCATGATTAACATTTCTTTTGTTCTCATCATGAGTTTCCTTTACTACCTTTTCACCATTAGTAAGTATTTCTTGTAGAAAATTTGTCAAATTTGTCTTCAAATCTGTCTTCAAATCTGCCATGCCTGTCTTCAAATTTGTGTTCAAATCTATCTTCAAATTGTCCATCTTAGCTTCCATGCCATTCATCTTAGCTCCCACGCCATTTATCTTAGCTTCCATGCCATTTATCTTAGCATTTGTTAACTTTTGTGAGCGTGACATTTGTTGCACTTGTTCTTGTAATTTTGATATATCATGTAGCATTTCTTCCTCTTCTTCATGAGTCATGCTAGAGCTTTCAGGTTCCTTACTAGGTGTTTGCATTTTATTTCCTCGGGGCATTAGTTACCGATAATAATTCTCTACTATGCCCTTTGAATTCCTTCAAAATAAATTTTCAAACCAAGCTTAAGCAAAAATTTAAAAAAATCTACACACCTTTTTTCACTTTGTAGGAGCTCGATATTTCCTCTGATGTATCTCTGTACTTTCCAATCATCTAGTTCTGAATTTGTGACCTGTAGTAGCACTCTGTGTCCTCTTTCCAATGCCACCAGTCTGATCCAAATTGGATTCTCCAAGAAAGAGTTATGCACAATCTCCCAAGATGACCTGATTATAGACCTTTCTAGAAGAGCGAAGTTGTATGAAGTGCCACGTGTACAATTTTCGATATTTGGTTCTGAAAGAGATATACAAGAAACTACAGTCCATTCTCTTTCTATACCTTCTTACGAAATTTCAATCTGATTCCCAGAGAGAAAGTTATGATACTTTTCCCCAGGTCACCTGTTTTGAATGTAATTCAGGAGTCTGCAAAAAGAACAACTTCCTTAGGTCATATCTCTGAAAATATCAGGCAAAAAACTCTGAAATTCGGACCCAAGGTTCAGCGTGATTTCTTCTCAAATGGGTTTTTTTTTTCGACTTCTGAAACGTCACAGAAAAAACGTTATAGCAAAAATTCCACGATGACATGTTTGGAGCAGCGAAACCCTAGAATCCAAAGCTCTGATACCAAATGTTATGAAACCAGCTCAAGAAAAGATAGAAAAGATAGATCAACACCTTAGAATTCAGCCTCTTTGAGGGGGAAACCTCCTTTACATTACATAAATGAACAATTCTTGGATGATTCAAATGACAAAACCTCCTTTCTATATATAGAAGTCTAAGGAGTCACAATATAATCCAGCCGACCTAACAATAATAATATAAAGCCACAAAAATAACAATAGAGGGATTCTATGGGGCACAAAAATAACAATATGGGGGTAATAGGGGCACAACAATACAAATAAGGGGTATAACTACAATATTAATGGGGTAATCACTAGTATTATAGGGACCCAATAAAATCAGTCTGCATCATTTGTTTCATTGCGCAAAAGGCCAAACTATAAATTTTGTGCATGTTGCACACTTGATGTGAATCAAGGTTGTGGATATTGCTCGTTAAGATGGATTTTGGTTGTTGATTTAGCCAAAAACACCTATACTATTTACATGGCCACTTAATTCATGAGCACACTATGCTTAATCTATGGCTTCTTGAATTAGGTTGTTTATGCTAATGTTGTTAACAATAATTTTAGACCAAGTGGTATGATGAGGGACCCATAGGCCACATATACTCTACATTATTTAGTGAAATCATTCAAATCCTAACACATGTATTGTTACACTTCAAAACTAATTTTCTCCTTATTTTATAGGACTTATATCAAGTGTCATATATCTTTGGAATGTTCTTAGAGAGAATTATCCATCTAAGCACTTTATTTCCTTAATGGAGATAGGAAACTAAAGAATAAATGCCTTCAAAGATACTACATTCCTTAATCTAGGTAGCAACACACATGGACACTTCAATGTTAACATAGTTATTGAATTCCCATTGAACTTGATACTTTACATCAATGATTATACTTTGATCAATGACAACAAATACTTAACAATATCCCCATTTACCATTGATGGAAGCAACACCATATATTGCTAGTAATTAACGGAAACACCACCACTAGACAACACTCTCTCCTATGTGGTTGATGATTGAGAACTCTCCGTCTACAATATTTGCGATGTTTACACACTCTCCCCCTTTGACATTAATGGAAAAGGGTTAGGTCCTCCCCTATAAAAAGATAAAACAAGTTTTTTATTGTTCTCCCCTTATGATTGAAAATAATTGCAATGTTGCCATCTCACTTTCTTTAAATGTGCACTCTGCTTAGTGCTCAACTTCTAGGTGGCTCCAGACACATGTAAAAGTCTACGAGGACTGAGGAAGGGTCAAAAATCAAAGTGTTTGGATTATTCTCAAACTAGGTTCATGTTGAAGATCTCGTCATCGTGATCATGGTGGTATGAATGGTTCAGCAAACCGAACTCGTATGTGAAATATAGAGCTCTTCAAAGCTTGACATGACGAGGGAAAAAACGGGGCCCACGGTGTGCCACATGGCATCCTAGTCAGTAGGTGGGACCCACTAATTTTATGTGGCAATTGAATAACCACTAAACTATCAACACATGGTGTGCTAGCATTGGTCTCCTAACCCTGCATAAATGACAAAAAAAATAATAATATTAAAATATCATAAAAGAGACAAAAATCATTTGAAAATATGGGAAATGGTTATTAATAACCATATAACAAAAATCATTTAATATATAGTTATTAATATAACTATATAAAAACAAAAATCAAAAGAGTCCATCAAAAACAAAATCATATTAAATATAGAAAATGGTTATAAAACTTTCAACGATTATTATGTATGGTTGAATGAATTGTGCAATGCATATGTTAACAGTTATGCAACTTGGAGTAGTGGAGTCAGCCCCATGTGGTAGCACACCAACCCAAACATAAACCTCACACCAAACAAACTACAGCCATTTAATACAAGCTAACCCAGAATTTTGCTATTTAATGGGTTATGCATTAATGTCCACACTTCCAAACATGCCCAAAAAACAAACTCTGTTTAAATTTAAAACTATATTTTTTTTAAATAATTATATATGCGAATTCTGTGGGGAGGTAGGATTTGATCCCCCAACCTCCCTTTAACAAATTTCCTCTCTTAGCAAGCACGCCAACGACTTCTCTTGGGACATCTACCCGAAATTGATTATAAAACATTCATCTCGTTAGTGCGCCCAAGCAGAGGAGAGCATGTTTTTCAAGACATATTATTTTTTTATTAATGTGTAGGTGGAACCATAAACCCAGAGAAGAGGCAGGCAGAACCATGGCTGAGCCAAATTTCTAGGAGGGCAAAATTTTTCCAGTGTCCAAATTAGACAAATTTTATGTTGATCTTACACTTCTCAGCAACACAAACCTAATGGCACAATCAGAATTTTGATCTGAGCAGTAGATCTTCAGATGAACTGGAGGAGGGAATCTTTGAGGAATCTAGGGGGAATCAAAAAGATTCCTTAAGCCCCAGATTTTCACTTTGTCAAAATTCAGAAATTTGACAATCAATTTTACACTATTCGATGCCACAAATCTGATGGTGCAATCATATTTTTTGTTTGATCATTTCATTTTTCAGCCACTTTCCAAAGTGGAGTGCAGGTGTTAGCATTCAACATGTAAGCAGTCATTCCATGAGATACGACGCGGCGAGATTGATGGTATGACCAACTTCAATAGTTTGACATCCTTTTCTTCAGATGGCCCCAAGATGTGAGGTTTATGCAATGTGTTCATGTACTTCTTTTTTCTATGAGATGCATTGTGCTGCACAAATCCCTATTTGATGTTTGATGTGGGATCTTGTTTTCGTACTTATTTCATGATTCCTACTTGATGTGACACAGAATCATCTGTGAGATGTACTTCTTATCATGTTGTTATTGAGATCCCTTTGTCGTCATGTTGACAGGATACTCATGTTGTAGTCATGTATGTCTGAATTGAGATCCCTTTTATGACATGATTGGCGCGATGCTCATTATTTTCATATGTGAAATTATGTCATACTGATAGGAGTCCTTTTTTCACATAGAGTTCCTTCGTCGGAACATCTCTTGGAACCACTCCTGAATGAGGGTATATTCCTTGTATGATAGAGAACACACATGCATGTACATCATCACTCTTTTCATCATTTAATGCAGTGGCCTACACCATTTTAACACCGGGGCCCGAAGATGTAGTCTCTTCTGGACGAACTCCGTTATCAATGCCTTGTGTATTATGTTGTTGATTCTTGTCATGTTCCTTCTTCTTTACAACATGCATTTATGTTCCTTTATGTTATTTTAATTGCAATTCTAATCACATCATGAAAGAAAAAGATCTTGGTTAAATCCGGGAGTTGAGTCAACTCGGATCAATGAAGCATTTAGATACAATAGGCTGCCAATTATATATATATATATATATATATATATATATATATATATGTATATATATGTATATATATGTATATATATGTATATATATGTATATATATGTATATATATATATATATATATATGTATATATGTATATATGTATATATATATATATATATATATATATATATATATATATATATATATATATATATATATATATATATTGTTTGATTTACCTATGGTGACTGATACTCTTTACTGAATTACATCTGGTGACGATTAGAGTACTAACAAGAGAACATTCTTCCATCCCATATTTTTTAAGTATTTCTTTGAGGTACTTGATGTGGGAGATGAATATACCTTTCTCTAATTGATTGATATTCATTCCAAAAAAAAATGAGATTTCCCCAAGCATGGACATCTCAAATTTAGTTTGCAAATTTGCAACATTTTTTGACTTAGTGCATCTGCAACACTACAAAAAATTATGTCATCAACATAAACCACAATAATTAAAATATTGTCATTCTGATATTTGATATAAAGGCTATTGTCAGTTTCCCCTCTTTTGAATCCTTTCTAATGTAGATATTTATCTAATATAGAATATTGTGTCCTAGGTGCTTGTTTAAGTCCATACATTTCCTTTTTCAATGTGCCTAATTCCTTGGGATTTGCTGATATATGAAAGCCTTCAAGTTATTTTATGTAAACCTCTTCTTCAATTTCACCATTCAAGAATGTCAATTTTACACGCATATGGTATACTTCGAAATTTTTATGACTTGCAAATGCTATGAACATCCTTATTTCCTCTAATGATGCTATAGTGGAAAATTCTCTCCAAAATATATTCCATCAGCCTAAGTGTAGCCTTTGCATACTAACTTAGCCTCATCTCTTACCACTTTTCCATTCTCATCCAATTTGTTCCTCAAGACCCACTTTGTACGAATGACATTTTTTTTCTAATGGTCTTGGAACTAATTCTCAAGTGTGATTTTTCTCAATTTGATCCGACACCTGATTCATGGCTTTTACCTAATACTTATCTTGGCTTGCATGAGAAAAATATTTTAGTTCAATAATTGATAACATAGAAATATGTGCTTAAATGAAGTTATTCATTAATCTTCTTTGACTTTGAGCTACATCTTCCTTATCACCAACAATATGAGTTGTAGGATGATGCTTTTGTATGTAACTTGAGGGATTTTTTGGGTGAGAAAATTTTACATGCTCCTCTTCCTCTTCTATTGATTCTTCCTACTAATCTACTTCATCTTCACTAATGGTCTGATTAGGTGGACTGATAAATATTGGCTGCAGGTTTTTGATAGGTAACTCGTCATTAATATTAGCGTAGATGTAGTCAACTATTTTGCAAGGCCTTTTATTGTAGCATTTGTAGCCCTTGATTTTGGTAGAATATCCTTAAAATATTCCTTCCTTAGGCCATGCATCAAACTTTCCTAGGTTATCATCATTTCTTTTAATGTAGCACATGTTTCCAAACACTTTGAAGTGTGTTATTGTGGCTAGTTTTCCATACCATAGCTCATATGGAGTCTGATAATTGTTTGGCTTAAGGTGAGATTTATTTCAAATATGTATTGTAGTATGAAAAGCTTCTTTTAGAACATTATTTATTATAGAGCAATGGAACACATAAAAAATACTACAAAAATATAGACACAGAAAACACATAAAACAAGAGAGACATAGATATATGTGGTTCACACAATTTGGGCTACGTCCGTGAAGAAACAGCCAGTCTTTCCTTTTATATTATCCAGAAAACTGAAGAGGTACAACCTATTACAGATTTGTTGTAATACCCTCTTCTCTCTCACACAATCTCCTCTCTCTTTCTCACTCAGAATACAAATCTACATAGACGCAATACAATTCCCTCATGTATAGCGAGCAGTTTCCTTCTACGGAAAAAACCTTAAATTAAACATAACTTCTACTGCCAGATCTCTGCCTAATGAATGGCCCAGATTGACTACGAAATTACAACATTTTACAAGGCAATTTTACATCTATTTTTAGCTTCGAGGGCGTTTCCGCCCATCCCCGGCCACGGGGGCTCCTAAAGATCATTGTTGCCCCCCCTGGATGCCCCTTGTAGCACAAATAGTATGGCTAGCTTTGCCACCACACTATGAACTGGTGTCCAATGCGATGATACCTTTGAATAAAAGAAGATAATCAGGCTCCACACCCAATAGCTTCAACCCAAAAAAGGATTGGTATATTTCTTTCATCCATCATTTATTTATTTCATCCATCATTGATATTTCCAATTGGTGTATTGATGAATTTTGTCTTTCAACTACACCATTTTGTTGTGGAGTGTTAGCTATAGTGAATTATCTCCTTATACCATATTATTCATAAAATTTACTAAAATCAATTGAAGTGAACTCTCCACCTTTGTCTAACTTTACACACTTTAATTTGCAATCAATTTGGTTCTCATCCATATCCTTAAATATTTTAACTTTCCAAGTTTTTTAGAATTCTCTTTTAGAAATGAAACCCACGTAAGTATGGTATAATCATAAATGATCAACATGAAATATATCTCACTGCTTGGAGTCTCAATTCTTATGGGCCCACATATGTATCTATGACTAACTACAATCGCCTAGTGGATGAATTCTACTTGGTGTTGAAAGGAACTTGGATTTTTTTTCCAATTTGACATAATTTACATATGGTGTTGTTTGGCTTGTCAATATTTGGTAAGTTCCTTACAACTTCCCTTTCGCATAGCTTCACAATATAGTTGAAACTTAGATGTTCCCATCTTTTGTGCAATAATTAGCTCTCATAAAGCTTCCAAAGACACAAATTCTCATTTTCTTCTTGGAATATGTACAGCTCATTTGTAGTTCTCACACCCTTTGCGATTATTTTTCCTGTGCAATCTAACTTTCTCCCATGACCTTTGGACCAAAAGGTAGCATCATACCCCTGATCACACATTTGGTTCACACTTAAAAGATTGTGCTTGAGCCCTTCCACAAAGATAACATTCTATATTTTACCTCCTCCATTATGTAAGCTCATTTTCCTTTTCCCTTTTATGTTTCTAGGGGCATCACTGTAAAAAATGGAACTTCTTGTCTTATTTTTATTCAGTGACAAGAAAAAAAGTTATATCACTAGTCATATGTATTAGAAACCAAGATAATACTAAGAAGGGGGGATGAATTAGTATTCTAGGAATTTTAAAACTTTATTTCACTTGCAATGATATTAGGACACCAATAAATTTTCCAATAATTAACTTATTTGAGCATGGAAAGAAATAATATATGTATCACAATGATAACACACAAACTATTTAATTCTTTCTTTCAATTTCTTCACAAGGCAAGCTATAATTTTTGGTTACAAAATTCTTTGGCTACAACCAACAAGAAGTAGCTACTCCATGATTTATCAACTATAACTAAAAGGAGCTATAACCCTTGATTTTGTCAACTTCTACTGAAAGGATCTTCAAGCCCTAAGCATTTACCAGCAACTACTAAAGGAGATACAACCTCTCACTTGCAAGATACAACTTGCATGGCCCTGATGATTCATCTTTCATACTCAAATCATGAAGGCCACTTCCACACATAAAAATTAATTTTGAATCCTCAATCACTCACCAAAACCACCATTAAAGCACCTTTAGTAATCTTTTATTACTAAATAATCCACCAGCATCATTAATCCATCTCACCAACACAATTACACACCTATCCTACACCTTACAAACTTGATTTTGCTTATAAAGAAATTTGGACCAATATTTTTGGAATTAAGACTTTGTTACCTTGAACTTTTGTTTTGCATGAATAATTTTTTTAATTTGTCTTGCTTCTATCAAGTCATTTGAATCTTTTCTCTAAGTCTTCAAACACTAGTCTACTATTTCTTTGAGCAAAACTAAGTTATAGTGTTGTTTTCCTCGGTGAGTTACAGGATTTAGCAAGTCTTTTTTTATTTTTAGCGAGCTCCAACTTTGGTGGAACTACCAACTATGTCGTTAATTTTGTCCATGTTGCTAATCGACAACCAACTCATTTATGCATGTTATTTCCAGTTTTAGTTGTGTTGTTGTAGTGGAAATAAATGCCAAAATCCAAGTTGTTAACTTGTTCATCCAAAAGACCAAAGGAAATTAAATAAAAACATTGCAAATTACCCATTGCGGGCTCTTTTTATGCTATAGCCCCAAAGGCTTAATTCATAGTTTTTGACTCACTCATGAACAAGGCACTAATCCTTTTGAATGTGAATGCAATTCTATTTATTGCATATATCCCAAAGACCCTTGATCATAATAACACAAAATCGTAGCAAAACCATGTCTTGGAGCACTCTTCATTACTTGACAAAACATCACTTTCTGGAAATCTTTCCATCTTTTGGGTTTGTTATCCAAACCATGTTCCTTAATGTACCTTTGTTTTCCTCTAGTATTTTCCTTTTGGGATAATTTGTTGTGTGGGACCACCCTACACCTTACTCCCATTGGTCTTGTGCTACTAACTATGCTACTGTCATGTCTCAGAGCATTGTTAGCCTGATGGTTCCTCCTTTACACTCTTAAAAATCCTCCTAGGGCAAAGCCTTGGGGATGGCATGTCCTTGTTCTGCTTCTAGTTCCCGCGTACCAATCAATGATTAAAACAGACTAATGTTATAAATGCCACATGTACCTGACACCTAGTCATTTCAGTACCTCTCTATTGTCATCATTAAATTTCTTCCAGCGTCAGGGAATCGGAATGATCTATCACTATCACACTCATGGACTAAACAAAATTTTGCCAGAATGATCTCTCCCACACCTACAATGTCTACATAACACCTAGTCATCCTAAGAATCTTTACCTACACACCTTATAAATCTTCCACGATAAGGCTTCTAGGATGACATCATGCTTACCTCATAAATTCCACATAGAACCCTTAGAGGTTTGACACGCGTCACTAGGCTTTGGCCCACTAGGGTACCTGAACATGCTGAATCTTCCTACCATGTGTCCTCTATACTGACGTGTTGATGTCATTTTGGGCCAATACAAAGCTATCATAAATCTTCCAAGAGAGGAGAGAGAAAGGGTCTCGAGCTTTGTGCTTTCAACTATTTCCTTTGCTAAATTTTTAAACAAAAACCACCAGATTCAATCCTTTTATAGTTTTGGGACTACAAAGACTAACCGATTGCTTTTATATTGGTCTTCTCTACCACTTTGCTTCGCCACACTAGCATATCCTAACATCGTCTCTGGCCTCACCTCTTTTTTTGTTTAAAATTCTTCTAAGCAAGCCTTCCCAAGCTTAATAGTCTTGTTAGGACCTCCCTCCTCAAAACTCTATCAATCAGTCGTGGTTGTCTCTAACACCTGAGCTTACATCATCCCAAGCTTTCATCATCTCGAATGCTCCCTTTATGTTCCATTTTGAATCCTTCTGGGGTACTCCAGTCAGGATGATGTGTTATGTGGGGACTTCCTGCCAGGAAATCAAAAAGCTTTGTTGTTGCTCATTTGTTGACCTTATTTTCCCATTCCTTTTGTTTTGCCACTTCTACAACTTTTAATTTGTCTTTGGATGAAACACTAAACTTACTTCCTCCCAGGGGTCATTCTCCAATTTTACTCTGCAACTTTTACTTTGGGGGTACTAAAATTTTATTGGAAATAACTTGTGATCCAGGAGGTCGTTTTTAATTTTCCACGTACCACTTGAAATCTATTTCAAATCTCTATCCATCTAAGTGGGTTCCAACTACATTTGAGATTCTTTTTCATCCAAGAAATGGCTTCAAATTTGTTACACCATCTCCACCTTGTCCTTTTACATACCTTGATCTAATCTTCATACTTCTTGCAATATTCTATGCTTCTGTCTTCATCTTCATCACCTTTGTCATCAATGACAACACATTTATAACATTCTCCCACTTTGGCATTGATGGAAATTACTTTATCAAACATAATTGACACCATAAATAAATAATAGTGTGCTTCTTATTCTCCTTTGGATGCATCACTATATTCTCCTTCTATTGGATGTTTCTCCCCCCTAAAATGCACTCCTCTTCTACTATAGTACTATTATAGTGTACCTCTCTTATAAAAAGCTTCTCTTATTTGATCACAAATACATCTCACCCTTTCATTGAAGTTATTCTTATTTTTTTCGATCACCAATACATCTCCCCCTTTGACATCAATGGCAAAGACACCAACATGCTCCCCCTGTCATCAATATCCCCCATTCATGTGGATCTTGTGGACCTGGAAGAATCTCTACCTTAAATTCTCAAACTTATCTCTTGGGAGAGGTTTTGTAAATATACCAACTAGTTCTTTTATAGATACATATTCTAGCTTGACAATATTATTTTCAAATTGCTCTCTCAAGAAATGGTACTTGATTGGAATATGTTTTTTCTTAAGAGTGCAAGTTAGGATACTTTGAAATTTTAATGGAACTTGTATTGTCACAGATAATAGGAATAGGTTGATCATAAAACACTTATACATCTTGCAAAGTCTACTTCATCCATAAGAGTTGAGTGCAGCAAGAAGTTGTTGCGACATGTTTTTCTTTAGCAGTAGATAAATAGATTGGAGCTTGCTCCTTGCTCAACAATGAAACTAGACATTCTCCAAGAAAGAAAGCACCACCAATAGTTTTATTTCAGTAATCTACATCACCTACCAAATCAACATCAATAAAAATAGTTATTGAATAATCTAAACCTCTTCAGTACCAAAGTCCATAATCCATCATGTCTCTAAGATATATAAGAACCATTTTCACTACTAGAAGATGGCTCTATTTGGGGGTCACTCAAAATATTCCAACAATACCAACTTCTTGCATAATGTCTGGTCTTGAGGTTATCAAATATAATAGGTTTCCAATAATAGACTTGTATAAAATCTATTCCACTTTTGGTGATTCATCATTCTTGCTAAGCTTGCAACCTATCACCATTGGTGTGCTTACTAGAGAACACTCTTCCATGCCAAACTTATTAAAAATTTCCTTGAGATGTTTTCTTTTTGAGATAAAGATCCCTTTGGGAGTCTGTGTAATCTTCAATCCAAGGAAATAAGAAAGTTCTCTAAGCATAGACATATCAAATTTTTCTTTCATATGTGCTGCAAACTAGCATGTTAAACTATTTAAATCACTATAAAATATAATATCATCAAAATAGACAACCACCATTATTAATTTTCCATCAATAGTTTTAACATATAAATTAGTATCATCTGCCCCTCTTTTGAAACCACACTTGACTAAACAGCTACCAATAACATGCCTGAACTCATGGCTTTGGAGCAATGCCTATATTTTCTTAGTCAAGATAATTGCTACAATGTGATAGTAGAAGCGAACTCTGAAATAGTAATCGACTCAGTGAAAAGAATAAATAGTGGAACAGGGCCAGAGAAAGTCTCCAAACACTAGAAATTAATCAGGGTTTTCCAAAGAATTCAAGATAGCCTACAAAACCTGCACACTATCAGCTTCCATCATGTTCGCAGGAATGCCAACAAGCTAGCGGACCTTCTTGCTAATCAGGGGATCAGCAGTACAGAGGTCAAGGTTTTAATGGAGTGGAAGGAGGTACGACAAAGTAGACTGAGAACTCTTTGCTGTGAGAAAGAGGAAGAAGATAGGAGAGTGTTCAGAAACAAAGCCATGGAGGCTAGCTCTTAACCTTTTGGCCTTAGTATGTGTCTTCAATTTCTGGAATTCAGGTCTTTGGTGGGAGGACGAACATGGATGGTCACTAATTTCCCCGGAGTCTGTAAGATGGTCATCACTATTCTTCAGGGGGAACACAGTGGATACCATAGTTCCTTAATTGATGGTGAGCCCCTCTTCTTCTCAGGGAGGTAGGTTCAAGCAAGAAAGATGAACAGAAGTGGAAGGAATCATTGTTCTATTGGCAGCCGGAATCCTAGCATTTTTGAGCCTCGAATAGGAAAACTACTTCCTTGGTGGTATTTGGATGATCGCACCGCTCTAAAGAGGGAAACGGTTTTAGCTATTTTGCAGCGATCCCATCCATCATCCTACACGTGGGACAGGGAGGGTTCGGAAAACCGCCCTTCATCGCACACCAATCACTGGTTAACTTGTGCGGTGCGATATGATTCTCTACCGTTCGACCTCTCTATGTGGATCAACAAACATAATTGTTCGTGCAGCTTGGAGGGGCGGCCCGTTAAACTTTGGGCGTCTTTGATACGCGTATTCTTCCTTAACCATCAGTTTAGGTGTTGGATTGACTGGCTTAAATCAAAAGGACTCCCTCGAGGTCTGATTGGTGGAAAATCACGCGGACTTCTGAGGGCAGGTTGCTACATTAGGATATTGAATTTTTGGTCAAAAATCACTGTTATGTTCCGAGCATGTTGAACTATGAGGTCGGAATTGGTGGATTTTAGGTGGATTACATGTGTTATATTTATGCCACCATTCGGACCCAAAATCTGTTTAGTATGGTTACTAAGTTTTCATCGGGTCCGGTTTTGGAATCAAAGTATATGCCTTTTTCGGTCCTGATAAGTGTCTCATCTAACAGATCTTTCCATACAGATTGGACGGTTTAGGCTTTGGTAGGTTTTTTTGAGATCTCGCAGTCAACTTGGTGGGCCCGGGGCCTGTTTGTCAAGATTTGGCTTGGTTCCCAAGCCCTAACTGGATTGTTGATTATATGTCCCTCAGGTCTCTTTGGGCTGGTGTATTATATGTAACTTGTGTTTTTGTTTTTAATCAGTAGAAGATACGACTCTTGCTTAAGAAAAAAAAAAGAAACCACACTTGAGCATATAACTATCTAATTTGGAGTGTCAAGTTCCACTAGCACAATTGGTTGAAGATGGGCCTCGTCATCAAGGCAACCAAGGATCAAACCTCACAGAGGTTGTTGCACCTATGCTAGGGAGAGGAGACACACTAAAATCTAGACAGCTTAGGGCTAGTGTGGCCTAGGCTAGGTGCAATACTTGAGTGAATTTGATGGCTTATATGCCCATGGGTCATGGTTTCTCAAGCCACAAGTCAAGCCTGGAGGAACATAGACAACTTGAGAAACCAAAAAAAATGTCCAATTTGGAGTACTAAGATCATGAAGCTTGCTTGATATGATACAAGGCCTTTTTCAGCTTGCAAACATAATCAAGTTGATCTGTCAACTAAAAACCATATGATTTCTCTAAGTAAACTTCTTCATGCAATTCTCCATTTAGACAACTTATTTGACATCGATTTGATATATCTTGAATTTCTTGAAACAAGAAAATGCAAGAAACATTATAATAGACTCCAATTGAGCAACAAGAGAAAAAAAATTCATCAAAGTCCATACCTTCAATTTGTGCATATCATTTGCACACTAAGCTTCCTTATTTCTTACCACTTCTCCATGCTTGTTTAGTTTGTTCTTCAAAACCCACTTTATGTCTATGACATTCTTGTTTGCTAATCTAGAAACAAGCTCCCAAGTCTAATTAATCTCTATCTGGTCTAGTTCTTCATGAATGGATTTTAACCAATTCTTATCATGACTAGATTGTGCAACATCCTTTGGTTCCTCCATAGATATTAGACGTACATGCACTTGTGTAGGGAGATTTAGTAGCATCCTTCTAGTCTGGACAACTATGTTTAAATCACCAACAATTGTTGGGTCGTGTTTTTGCACATACCTTGAAGGATCCTTGGCTTGTGGACTGAGGGGTTCTTCACTATATTCATCTAAGAGTGGCTCATCGACCTAATCATCATTTTTTTATTGGATTAGCGGAGCTAGTATTTAATGGATAATTTAATTCAAATTCAACATATTCATCCACTTTGACATAAATAAAATCAACATTCTTCTCTATATTCTTATTGTAGCATATATAGCCATTGCTATTATGATAATATCCATGAAAAATTCCTTCATCAGACCTTGCATCAAACTTACCAAGTTTTTCGTCATTCCTCTTAATGTAGCACTTACTTCCAAAAAGATTGAAACGCTTGACTATAGCAAGTTTACCATACCAAAGCTCATAGGGGGTCTTGTCATTGTTCGGTATGAAATGAGTTTTGTTTAGAATCACTATTGTTGTATGAATGAATTCAGCCTAAAATCTCTATTTAACATTTATTTCTCCCATCATGGCTCTAGATGACTATTAAACTAAGGCTCTCTTTACTACACTATTCTGTTGTGGAGTTTATACTATAGTGAACTTCCTTTTAATTCCATTTTTCTTACAAAATTCTTTTGAAATAAAATCACCTTCATTATTAGATCTTATGCTTTTGATTTTATGGTCAGACTCATTCTCAACCATGGCTTTAAAGTCCTTGAACTTCTCAAAAGCTTCTGAATTCTCTTTGAGAAAAACAACCTACATCATTTTGTTGAAATCATCAATGAGAAGCATGAAAAACAATTTACCTTTGGGTGATTGCATTCTTATTAGGCCACACAAATCCATATGTACTAACTGTAATGGATTATTTGATATGATCTCCTTGGGCTTGAATGGAACTCTAGTTTTCGTACCTAGCTAACAAGACTTGTAAGTGGTATTCTCAGGATTTGAAAGCTTTCACAGATCTTTGACACCATTCTTCTTGCCTAATTTGACTATATGACCAAAGTTCAAATTTGAAAGTCTCCTATGCCACAACTAACTCTCATCAATCTTTGAAAAGTAACACCTTTATGTTTTCTCTTTCAGTACATACACATTACATTTTCTTCTTGCACCTTTAGCTAGAAATTCACTAGTGCCTACAAACTTGATTTGATAGTTTTAAGCCTTGAAAAACACATCAAAACCTTGATCATACATTTGAGACATACTTATTAGATTATTCTTCAACCCGTAAACAAATAATAATTTATTGGCTTTACCTTTTCAATATGACAGACTAAAAACTCATTTTCCAATAATCTTTCCTGGTGCATTATTTCCAAAGGTCATATTCCCTTTTCTACGAGTTTCCACATAAAAAACTTGCTTGTGTCTCTTGACATGTTCCTAGAACAACCATTGTCCACATACCAATGATTTCTTTCATTCTGAGCATATAAAACAAATTTAGACTTCTCTAAATTCTCCTTCTCTTTCTAGACTTTGGGCTTCTTGCTCATTTTCTCAATAATTGGACTAGGCCTTTTATTCTTGAATCTACACTCAGCTACTCTATGCCAAAAATTATAATAGTTATACCATTGAATAAGATCTTTCAAAGGAGAAAATGAGTTGTTTTACCTAGGCCTACTCATCCTCTATCTGATTGGTTGATAACTTTGCAAATACTTTCTTCTTCTTGATTTGAGCTCGATATATGATAAGTTCACCCTGTTGTTTGCTTCCTTATGTCCATAGTTAGTGTAGGTAAATAAATATCTTAGAAATATGTCTACATACCTAGGAGGAAATTGATTTATAAAGATTAGTTCAGATGCTCTCTGTGTCTTTTGATTTGCCTCACCAGTTTTGCTCTTTTGCTGAGAAAAAACCCTCCTCTTATTGTGTTGTTGTTGGTTCGGCTCTTGCTGGCTATTGGGATATGTTATGCTTTTTCTCTTTGTTGTTGCATGGGGCCTTATTTTTTTGTTTTGTTGTTATAAATTTTGGCCACTTGCACAAAGTTAATTGACTTATTTCCCTTTGACTTTTCTATTGAGCTAAATTCAGCCTCAAATCCAAGAACATATCGATTTGTTGAGACTCTTTGTGCTTCTAGAAGCATGTTAGAAGATAATTTAACTTTTCCATCCCCTTTCCAAACTACTGATTAAAATTGAACTGAGTTTTTTCCTATTCCAACATTTCCTTAGGAAAAAAACTTAAATTTCAAGCCTCTCACAAGCTCTATTTTATCAATAATATATTTGTTTGAGGTCTCTTGTATCTTCTTAACTTCTTCAATTTGAATGAGTAATGGTTCAACAACTTCAACTTTTTCTTTAATCAACAACTATCTTTGAGATTTATTTTTCTTTCCCATTGTTTGAATTTCTTCAAGTGCACTAACCAACTCTCCTTTTAAATCTACCTTAGCCTCTTATCCATCTGTTGGGTAGCAGAAGCCCTGCGTAACGGTCATGGGGCACAAAGCCTAAAATTTTGGGCAAATATAGGGTAAAGACTTCGCAGGATGTGCAGAGTGCAACTTGTAATAAGTTGAGTCAAAGGGTAGTCTGCCCAAAAATAACGTAAAGAAATGTAAATTAAGTTGGCCTGCCCATGGATCGCGGACCATGGGAATGTATAAATAGAGCGGGGCTCTAAGGGTAGAAGGCAGTTAGTTTTTGGATGATGAATGATATGAATAGTAATGGGTGCATGAGCTAAGGAGTTTTGGAGCGTTTGTAAGTCCGAGTTGAGGGTATTGGGTAGTAGATAGAGGCTCTGCAGCTGTGTGCATAGAGGCCTGGTAGAATCCACAGCTGTGTGCGTCGACCCCTGTAGCTGAGTGTGCAGGGTAGATCTGGATGTATCAAGGATAAAGTGGAAATAAAGATAAGTTGATTTTGAAACTCTGTGTTAATCTGAGCTGTTGCAGATCTGGTTTATTTATGATTGATGTTTCTATTGATTCTTTATGTGCATGCTTATGTTCTGGTTTAATACAAATTTATATCTCTGTTAAGTGCGTGCACTGGTTATCTTGGTTAAATGTTTTCTTAAAGACCCTCATAAGTAGATCTGATCTATAACAAACCATTAAGTAATTAGTATCCAAAAGGAGCCCTATTTCGGATTTGTGTGGAAGCAGAGCAGCACGAGGCTACCGAATGGTGCACAAAACCTCCAGACCACATCTAGACATCCGAAGGGTGTGGAAACCTGGCTCCAGCACCCTCCCATGCTACCTCAAGTGAGACCTTAGTCCGCACTCCACGGGCTATTGCCGAAAGGGTTGGTAGCTGCGAGATTTGATTGGCTAAATAGCTCTTCCGAACTTGGGTTAGGCTCATATAAGCCAACAAATGGTTCTATTGCTGGGACCGGGATCTGCCTAAGGGATTTCTGATGTAGGAACACTGGAACTCTATAGAGAAAAAATTTAAGGGTCGAAGGTATCAGGAACAGTAGTAGTTCAAAGTACACCAACGCACAAACCAAAGGTAAAAAAAAAAAAATGACGAGCGCAATCCAGCTACCGATATTTAAAGAAGAAGGAAGCAAAGATCCAGAACAATTTTGGTTCTTGGTGACATTGGTATGGGATGTACACAGAATTACAGATGATAATATCATAAGGGATACCTTAGTTAGTGTGCTACAGGATCGAGCGCTGACATGGTATATAAAGTACTCAAGCAATCACCCGAATGGGAGGACAGCAGAGATTTGGACCAAATTGAAGAAAGAATTTTCCAGCCAAATTCAAAAACATAGTCGATCATAAGGTTCAAGGAGATCATGATGATATCTGTTGAAACCTCATGGGATCTAGATCAAAGACTGAAAAGTACCATCCATGAAGCGAACATGACATTGTCAGATGCACAACACTGCACTTGGTTTGTGGTGTCATTGATACCGCATCTAAGGATGGCTTTGTCACAACAAAAGATCTCAACCCAGGCTGAAGCATTGGAGACAGTGATGAGGTTGCAAGAAACTCCGTTACAGGACCCGAGGTTGGGAGTTCAGCAGATCCAAGCGCAGATACAAACCCTGTGTTTAGAAATGAAGAAGTTAAAACAAGAATAGGCACCTCACCCAAAAGTCCCAGAGGAAGTATGGTGTATAAAGTGTAGAAGCTAGGGTCACGATAAATATCATTGTCCAGTCTTTGAGAACTATGGGGCAGCGGGGGGGACCAATGCCATTGCGACCAGAGGTATAGGTAGGGCCAAGTGCGGTGCCCGCACTATGGTGTGCGATATGTCAAGAGGGCGGAAAGCATGCCATGGACAGCTGCCATATATTACAAAACATGAGACAACCCCCCCCAATGACTATTTTGTAACTTTTGCAGATCGGTGGGCCATGAGGAACGAGATTGTCGTAGTTATCAATTATTGATGGACCAGTCACCAACCTACAGAATGCAGACTGAGGCGCGAGGTCAAGATCTAGTCATGGCGATCTCACGTGGTGGGTTCCAGGGACACGGACAAGGACAGGGCAGAATGGGGCCAGGAAGGGGTCACGGGTAGCTATTCTGTTACAAATGTGGAGGACCAAGACATTATGTGCGGGACTACTCCAACCCAACTAGAATATCATGCACTTACTGTGAGCAATTCGATCATGAGCTGATACATTTCCCCACACTGATAACACAAATTCGTGAAAAAATGGCAGCGCCACCTACGACGATGCAAAATGTATAGATGATGAGGTCTGAACCCCACAACAAGGACCCCAAAGTAAACATGGTACTAAGGAGTGGCACGACCACATGAGAGGAAAAAGGGAACTTAACTAAGGAAGATGCAAGGGTTGGCAGGGAGACATATCTGGAAGCTAGGGAGAGCTTCACGGAGGTCTCTACCCCAGGTAGTAGGGATCAGCCTGTGCCAGACAGGGATCCTTCGATGCTAACTATCCTTTTAGAGACATGCATAAAATTGCTTCATAACAACAGGGCAGTTAAAGGCTTACAAGAATTGATAACTAGATGCACAGGGTGGAGTGAACCTCACATAGTTCGAAAATTGGGAATACATGCATCGCAAACTGGGCGCGAAATGTGATTAACGATGCAAATTGGCAATTATGAGATGGATCAGGTCATTCTGGACCTGAGCTCAGATGCAAATGTACTACCTAAACAAACTTGGGAGTGCATGGGTAAGCCTACACTACAATGATCTCCTATTCAATTGCGGATGGCAAACCAACAGAAGATCATGCCCAAGGGAAGGCTACAAGGAATTACGGTAGATATCGATGGCGCGAGAACCCAGATGGACTTTTAAGTTATTAAAATCATGGACAAAAATAGCCCTTACCCTATGTTGTTAGGAATAGACTGAGCCACCAACATGAATGGGGTTATTAATTTAAAGTAGCAAAAAATGATATTTGAGAAGAAGTCGCTCCATGTAGTCATTCCACTAGATGTGGCCGAAGGACCGCACTACACGGAACCTATATGCAACGAATAAGGGGACGATGGATTTGATTGTATCTACAAAATTGCTGCACACAGGAAAAAAGGGGACAAGCCAATAGAGGAAAGGAGAATATCATGGGGCTATGCATAATCTTGCACTGGTGATTCAAATGAAGAAGACAAGTTGTGGCGTAATAGGTTGAACAGAGTAACCACATTACATTGCAACATGATGACCAAATCCTAGTATTGTGTTAGAACTCATGACCACAAACTGTCGATGTATGATGGGCTGACAATAGTAGATGAATTCCTGACGAAGTTTGAAAGCACGATACCGGAGCACTAATGGTTTGATGTGTTAAAATGGACATTGCGCGTGACACCTGTGCAATGGTGGGGCACTCATGAAGGAACTTTCAAATACTGGCGCAACTGCAGGCGCATGATGCAGATAATATTTCGGAAGCCAAAACTACAAATAATGGAGAAATACGATGGATGAGATGACCCACACATGCACCTTACCAGATGAGCCAAAGCTTATGGCGAGGAGCCTCAACCAGAGTGGGTGCACCTATTTTATCATAACCTAGATATCATCCCAAGGAACTAGTATACTAAAACCGAGCTCCGACATGGCACCAACGAGTCAGATATCTTGCGCGCAGGGTTTCTGTCGACATTCCTCTTTGAAGACCATTGGATGGATACTGTGGATGACATGTTACAGCTGGTAAAGGCTGCCATTTTCAAAACGCCAATGGAACCAAAAGAAATAGTGCAGCCAGACTAGTTTTGACAACTGAGCCAGGCCCTGGAATGTTACAATGTACATGTAGAAGATGATGAGGACGACCTGCAAAACATTAATATTCTAGAATTAGAGGGGAACCGTGAGGTGTGTAGACCCGAAATTGAAGATCCAGACATCACGGCGCTATTGAAAATGAAACAAGTAAATATCGGAACAGAAGAAGAGCCGAAGTATGCAACGCTTGGGGACTATTGGGACGACGCCATGGTGGAAAAGGTCGTCGAGTTGCTTCAGGAATATCGAGATTTATTTCCAACAAGAATCATGGAGTTAAAAGGGATCCTAAGAGACCTTGGAGTGATGAAGATAATGTTGAAGCCAGATGCGAAGCTAGTTAAGCAGCGACCCTACCAATTGAATCCAAAATACAAAGCAAAGGACCACGAAGAATTGGACAAAATGCTGGCGATAGGAATCATTGCACCAGTCAAGGAGTCCGAGTGGGTAAGTCCTATGGTGGTGCAAGAGAAGAAACAAAAGGGTGAGATTTGCATCTACATGGATCTCAGGAAGCTCAATGATGCCTATGTTAACGATCCATTTCCGACGCCCTTTACAGATGAGGTACTAGAAAATGTGGGTGGACAGGAAGCCTACTCCTTCATGGACAGGTTCTCATGGTACCACCAGATCAAGATCGTGCCAGAGGATAGGATAAAACAACGTTCACCAGTGAATGGGGCTATTTTCAATGTATGGTGATGCCCTTTGGCCTGAAGAATGTGCCAGTGATATTCTCATGAATTGTGGTAGTTGTATTCAAGAAATTTATACACAAGTTCTTAAAGGTATATCTTGATGTCTGTGTTGGCATTATGAGATAAGTGTTGTCCTTGATGGCAAACCTCACTGATGACAAATCATAGTACAGAAGGTCAGCAGCAAGGAATTGATGATCAGACTATAAGAAGAAGAGGAAGTTCATATACGCAGGTTAGTTAAGCCCAAGTCGCGTGTACACGCTGGTTGGCTTCAGCAAAAGCGCGTGTATGTGGAAAAGTACCTTTGGTCCATGGCGGTTAGTCCTTGGAAGTTGTGCCTATGGTTTCGGACCATTGTGTCTCGACGGGCGTGTCGATCCCTAGTTTTGAAGTTGATGGTATTGGATTTCTATGGTTTTGGCTCTTGGTATTGAACAAGGCCTAAGGCTATATAAGGAGAAGGAAATCATTAGGCAAGTGTATCTGAAATGTCTTGAATATTTGATGAAGCATTAGATCCAGTATGCAGGGTTATGGGTTGATGATGCATTGCTTGATCTGAGCTAAGGAGAGATCTCACCGGTTGATGGAGAACTAGATCTAAGGAGAGATCGGGATCAAATGGTTTGAAATGAACTATCTTTATGATGCTTATTCTAGATCTACATACTGACGCATGTATTGTTCTATAAATGTTATGAGTATGACTGATGTCTGGTACAACTGCAAGTTATGAGAAATTATTTTTAGATCTGTACGCGGGTTGTCTTTGGCAAAAGCGCGTATACACGCGGGTTTGATTCATCGAAGTAGCGTATACATTGTAAAGCTTGATATTTGAAGTTGCAGATGGATCTGATGGTTATTACAGAGTTCTGTGTCTGCTCTGTGTTCTGGTGACTGTTGTTAACAAGGTTTCAGTGATTCAGAGTTTGATGATTGTTTTGAGCTTCAATGATAGTTATGGGTCCAGTATGAAAATTGGATGAAAAGTGGCCTTACAGATTATGTGTTGTGCTTCAGTGTATCCAGTCTGAAAATTGATGGAACGTGGTACCTGGAGGTGAGAAGATTGTAGGCAAGCACCTACGTACTAGTATCTAAGCTAGTACAAAAGCTAAAGGAGATCTTTGGAGCATTGTAGCAGGTAGCAGCCTGCGTACTAGTAAATGGATCGGCTAGTACAAGAGCAAGGGGGGTTGTAGCTCCCGTACTGGTATAAGACTGCACCAGTACAAATATTGTAAAAGGATTTTCTTATTAAGAAGAAGATTGAGATGACTTGCAGCAGGTGGTTTTCACCCACATTGGGTTTCCACCTTATATCTTTGTGTTCATGTGTGTGGCTCTTGTGTGATGTTTTGTTCTGTTATTCTGCACCTGTTTACTGTTAATATGCTTAATAATGATCTGATGCATTTAGTGAAGATTAAGCTAACTGAATTATAAGATCTCTGGATATACGCGAGTTTCATTAGACACAGTAGCATGTACACGCGGGTTCACTTAATTGAAGTAGCGTATATGTTTCTGAGTATGAAATTGAAAAGGTTTGATTGATCTGATAATACTGATTCACCCCCCCTCTCAGTATTATTTCCAACAATTGGTATCAGAGCAGGTCCTTTGATAGAAGCTTGATCGCTTGAAGGAGATCCGTGGAACAATGGGAAAGAAGCTTAAGAAGAAAGCTCATAAGAAGAAGAGGACATCTCAGAAGGACTATGACAGTGGGAGAATCGATTGGGGATTAGGTATAAGAAGCTCTTCAGATTCAGAATCAGATTCAGAATCATTATCAGGTATGAATGTGTTATCCTCTGATGTTCCTGCTATATTTCCTTGTGAAAGTGATGGAAGTGATAGTGAAACTACTGAACGTGCTTTTATGGGTGAGCAAGAAAAGTATCAAATAGAGGCAGTATTTAGAAGGCTTACAGACAAAGTTAAAGATCAACAAGATCAATTGAACAAAAGGGAATGTGCTTTCAAAGAAGAAGTTACCAAACTAAAGGCCCAACTAGAAGAAGGAAACAAGGTAAGAAAGCTACTCAAGGACAAGGAAGACCAATGTCAAAAATTACAGCATGAAGTGACATCATTAAGAAAAGAAGTCAATGAAAGAAGCACAACCATCAAGAAACTCAAAGATAGATCCAGCTACTATGAAAATCTTGAAGCTACGATCCTCTCACTAAAGGAAGATCTTGAAGAATCCAAGAAGCAGAATGAAGATCTACACCAAGCAATTGAAAAACAAGACAACGAAGTCATCAGCTTAAAATCACAGTTGGAATGTGCCTTCAGAGTTCGTCAAATTCAGCAGGATCTGTATGAAAAGCAAGAAAAGGAGATACTCAATCTAAGGCAACAAATGGAAGAAGGAAGAAAAGATGGAGAAGACATGAAGAAGCAATGTCTAGAAAAGGAGGAACAGCTTCAAGTTGAGGTAAATATCTTGAAAGGTAAATTAGAAGAAAAGGATAAACTTTTGAGATTTCAAGATAGTACTAAAGCCTTGGATGATATTCTTAGTAGTCAAAGGTCTCCTGCAATCAAGACTGGTCTTGGTTTTCATGAATCTGTTGAAGGTGAATCTAGCTCACAAGGTGAGGCAAGGAACTCTAAAGAGAAAACTAAAATGATCAAAAGGGAGATGAAAGGTCAACCCCATCAACAATCAAGGAAAGAGACTCCTCAAAGAAAATTGTTTACTCCTCCTATGAATAATGTTGAATGTTATGTATGTCATAATCTTGGACATGTTGCAGCTAGATGTGGAAGAAGAAGGGTTCAAGACCATCATGTAGAAAGATCATCACATTCAAGGTACTTTAATGGATATTGCTTTGCTTGCAATATGTTTGGTCACAAAGCTGCTGATTGCTACAGGAGGAATATGAAATATGTAAGATGTTATGCATGTAACACGCTTGGACATATAGCAAAGGAATGCAGGAACAAAGGATGGACATCACACCAAAAG
This sequence comes from Pinus tabuliformis, assembly GCA_031772625.1. Classification (NCBI taxonomy): domain Eukaryota; kingdom Viridiplantae; phylum Streptophyta; class Pinopsida; order Pinales; family Pinaceae; genus Pinus; species Pinus tabuliformis. The sequence goes on from CM062805.1 coordinate 1,106,028,226, forward strand.
GAGAAAACCTCATCACACTTGAAGATATGGAGGAAGAAGGAAGTACAGTCAGCACAATGTACTGAGACACAGCACAGCACAGACATATCAGACTCAGGGGGAGCTGAAAGTGTAAAACTTCAGTGTCCTGAATCTCATACGCAAGTTTCTTAAAGGGAAGTCGCGTATATACGCGAGTTAGACACTGCAAAGTCGCGTATATATCAGTCTGAGGAAAAGCAGTGGGGACAGGCTCAGAAAAGGGATCTGACATGATTCAGTCCATTATTTGCTCTATTGGTTAATTGTTACAGTCTGTTGAGGATGTGTAAAAATGTTTTGATACCTGTAAGATGTCTAGAAGTGTTTTGATCCTAACTTGATGATGATGATGTCTTGATGCTTATTGCTGATATATGCATGATCAGATCTAACAGATGGCACAGGTTGAGGGGGAGCATATGCCTTTACTATTTCATTGTTGGCATTATGGTTAATAGCCTTGGTGATGATGCTTATGATATATCTTGCTATGATGTGGTTGTGAGTTGTCTATGATAAACTCTCATATGATTCTTGAAGTTACATAGAAGATGTTCAGATCAGATTTATGGTTGATTCTTTGATGATGCATATATGGTGCTTACATGGTGATCTTCATAAGGACAAGGAGAAGTACAAAGCTTGAATACACATCTTCCTCACTTGATGATGAGTCACTTATATACTGCTGTTGTCATATGCATAAAAATCATACAGTTATGATGCAGGCACTCTTGTGGATAAGGATTGTTGCTGTTGATGATATCAAGAAGTTTTGTCAAATGAGCTTGAGCTCAAGATACATAGTGCTGATACATGGATGACTACTCAAAGTTGCTTTGTTGGAGACATGGTGATGAGTTCATATGATGATAGGTTGATACTTACATATGTTGATTGATGCAGATGTTCCCAAGTAATGATACTTGGATCATGTAGATCTTGACAGTGATGTAATGGCTATATAATGTGAATGATTTCATGAGGATGTTTAAAAGGAGGAGTTGACATCTATGTTCAGACATACCTTGTTGCAGGACAGTTACAGGTTGCTGATATGAAAATGGTTGTACGCGGGTTTCATAAGGCCTATCTGCGTATATACGCTTGTTTATGTGGATGCAGACGCGTATATGGAGTTTTGAAGGAAATCAGCAGGGACAGATGTTGGTTGCAGAAAATCTGATATGGGTCTGACAGAGATCATCTGGCACAGGTTCAGGGGGAGCAGATAATCTTCCAATGATGCATTGTTGGCATTATCTTAAAGCTTTTGGTTCTAGTTCACATTTGTTGTTGGTTTCAAGTGGAACAAAGGCGAAATTGGTTGCTGATCTGAATGGTGATTATCAGATGCTGATAGTGACTTTCATAAGTCTTGGTCTAGTTCTTTCGTCTCTATGTCATATATCTCTTTTGTGGTATCTCTTTCATGGTGTCAAGGTCATGCAACGGCCTATTTTGGTTTCCCCACTATGCCTGGGATGATTGATGCAATGTGATTGGTTGTCATATGTAAACTTTTGATGTATCCCCACTTGGTTGGGTGGATGAGTCAATTTTTGTATATCCTCACTTAGTTGAGAGATGGATGAATGTATGAGTCTTTGGTGATAGGAAGGTCTTTTATGATGTATAGAGTCATGTTCTTCTTGAAGAACATCTTTTGCAGATCTTGCCTACAGTCAGGAAGAGCATGAACAACACACTTCAGCAGTACAGAGACTCGGCATGTACTCAGGGGGAGCATGGACAGATTGGTACACCTTGGCATATACAAAGGGGGAGATTATTCAGAGATTTCAGCAGGTACTCAAGGGGAGTATGGACAGTGGAATGATTCAGCAAAGGAAGAGAATATCTTGGTCCACCCTTTGCCCTTGATGTCAAAGGGGGAGAGTGATTTGGTGTTGTTGCCATCAAGTCCAAAGGGGGAGATTGTTGGCATTATGATGCATGTGTTGTACTTGATGGCAACCCTCTCATAGAAGAATATCTCACTTATGTATAACTGGGTGAATCTTCAGAAGAGATATCAGATGTGACTGATGGAGGACAGCTCAAAGGAATCAGATGATGAATCTTCAGAAGAGATATCAGATGTGACTGATGGAGGACAGCTCAAAGGAATCAGATGATAGTTCTAAGTGTGACAAGTTAGCTTTGCCATCAAGTCCAAAGGGGGAGATTGTTGGCATTATGAGATAAGTGTTGTCCTTGATGGCAAACCTCACTGATGACAAATCATAGTACAGAAGGTCAGCAGCAAGGAATTGATGATCAGACTATAAGAAGAAGAGGAAGTTCATATACGCAGGTTAGTTAAGCCCAAGTCGCGTGTACACGCTGGTTGGCTTCAGCAAAAGCGCGTGTATGTGGAAAAGTACCTTTGGTCCATGGCGGTTAGTCCTTGGAAGTTGTGCCTATGGTTTCGGACCATTGTGTCTCGACGGGCGTGTCGATCCCTAGTTTTGAAGTTGATGGTATTGGATTTCTATGGTTTTGGCTCTTGGTATTGAACAAGGCCTAAGGCTATATAAGGAGAAGGAAATCATTAGGCAAGTGTATCTGAAATGTCTTGAATATCTGATGAAGCATTAGATCCAGTATGCAGGGTTATGGGTTGATGATGCATTGCTTGATCTGAGCTAAGGAGAGATCTCACCGGTTGATGGAGAACTAGATCTAAGGAGAGATCGGAATCAAATGGTTTGAAATGAACTATCTTTATGATGCTTATTCTAGATCTACATACTGACGCATGTATTGTTCTATAAATGTTATGAGTATGACTGATGTCTGGTACAGCTGCAAGTTATGAGAAATTATTTTTAGATCTGTACGCGGGTTGTCTTTGGCAAAAGCGCGTATACACGCGGGTTTGATTCATCGAAGTAGCGTATACATTGTAAAGCTTGATATTTGAAGTTGCAGATGGATCTGATGGTTATTACAGAGTTCTGTGTCTGCTCTGTGTTCTGGTGACTGTTGTTAACAGGGTTTCAGTGATTCAGAGTTTGATGATTGTTTTGAGCTTCAATGATAGTTATGGGTCCAGTATGAAAATTGGATGAAAAGTGGCCTTACAGATTATGTGTTGTGCTTCAGTGTATCCAGTCTGAAAATTGATGGAACGTGGTACCTGGAGGTGAGAAGATTGTAGGCAAGCACCTACGTACTAGTATCTAAGCTAGTACAAAAGCTAAAGGAGATCTTTGGAGCATTGTAGCAGGTAGCAGCCTGCGTACTAGTAAATGGATCGGCTAGTACAAGAGCAAGGGGGGTTGTAGCTCCCGTACTGGTATAAGACTGCACCAGTACAAATATTGTAAAAGGATTTTCTTATTAAGAAGAAGATTGAGATGACTTGCAGCAGGTGGTTTTCACCCACATTGGGTTTCCACCTTATATCTTTGTGTTCATGTGTGTGGCTCTTGTGTGATGTTTTGTTCTGTTATTCTGCACCTGTTTACTGTTAATATGCTTAATAATGATCTGATGCATTTACTGAAGATTAAGCTAACTGAATTATAAGATCTCTGGATATACGCGAGTTTCATTAGACACAGTAGCATGTACACGCGGGTTCACTTAATTGAAGTAGCGTATATGTTTCTGAGTATGAAATTGAAAAGGTTTGATTGATCTGATAATACTGATTCACCCCCCCTCTCAGTATTATTTCCAACAGTCTGGACTATATTTGGACTGGTTAAGAAACATATTGCGAGCTTACGGTTAATGCTGGATACTTGTAGACGACACCAGATTGTGCTAAACCTGAAGAAGTGTACTTTCCTCATCCCCTTCACGCACTGGCTTGGCCATGTGGTTTGTAAGCAAGGTCTGATGGTGGATCCAGCAAAGATTGCTGTCATACTCAATCTGCAAGCGTTGCGGAGTGTCAAACAACTACATGCCACATTGGGACACACGGGCTACTATCAGAAGTTCATAAAAAGCTATGCCCAGATCACGGCTCTAATGGAATAGTTTCTAAAGAAGAATGCTACTTATCACTGGAATGAGGAGTGCAACAAAAGTCTAGAAATTCTTAAGGAAAAGATGGCATCTGCCCCTATATTGGTCTTTCCAAAATGGGACGTCGAATTTCATGTGCATGTCAATGCGTCATGTATCGCGTTGGGGGTAGTACTTACTCAACTAGGAGTAGAGGGAATTGATCACCCGATTACGTTCGCAAGTCACAAGTTGTCAAAAGCAGAGAAGAATTACTCCAATACTAAGAGAGAAGGGTTAGCGATGGTATACGCACTTCAAAAATACTGCCACTATCTGCTCAGAGGCCACTTTAAGATGTATATTGATCACTTGGAGTTAAAATACCTAGTCAATAACCCTGTGTTTTGGGGGACTTCAAGGTTGTTGTAAAGCCGGGACGTCTATATGCAGGCCCAGATCACCTGTCCCAAATTGAGACCGGTGAAGAGCCCACAAGTTTCGAGGACGGACTCCTGGATGTACAGCTGTATGCAGTGCACATAACAGATGGCCACTTAGGGGATATAATCCATTTCTTAACTACAGGAACTATGCTGCAGGGGTATTCTATTCAGCAGAAGAAGGAATTAATGATATGTGTAGCAGACTTTACCGTGATTGTAGGGCACCTCTATGAAATGGGCAACGATGAAATATTACGTAGGTATGTCCCAGAGTTTGAACGAGGACAAATCCTGGCCAAAGCACATGGGGGGGTTGCTAGCGGACATTATGCGGGTCGTGCCACAGCCCAGAAGATTCTTCACGTAGGATTATGGTGTCCCACTCTGCATCAAGATTCGAAAGCATACTGCCAAGCCTGCGACATATGTCAATGAAGGGGGAAACCATTGCGGAGGGATGAAATGCGGCTCAAGCCACAGATGACACTACAGCCATTCGAGAAGTGGGAAATCGACTTCATAGGACCTATTGTGCCGCGAGGGAAGACGGGCAGCGCTATATCATCACCACGATAGAATATTTGACTCGATGGGCAGAGGCACAGCCGGTTAAGGACTGCACAGCTTTGAAGTTTTTGTTCGAGAACATGCTGGCAAGGTTTGGATGTCCCAAAATTCTCATGAGTGATCAGGGAACACACTTTTTGAATGAAACGATCAGCGCACTCACTGACGAATTCTAGATATATCACCAACAGAGTACGCGATACCACCCGCAAGTGAATGGGACCATTGAAGCATTCAACAAAATTTTGGAGACTATGTTGACCAAGGTCTGTAATGCACTCGAAACGACTGGGACTTGCGCATCCTAGCTGTGTTATGGGCATACCAAACCACGTGCAAGAAGTTGACAGGCCAGGCACCTTTTCGGTTAGTCTATGGCAAGGAGGCCGTTATGCCTATGGAGTACATTATGCCTGGTCTGCTAATAGTGGAAATAACAATTATGGCAGACCGCGGGGATTTGGAGAAACGGCTCGTGCAGCTCGAGGAATTGGAAGAGGAATGGTTTTTGGCCGGCTTCCATCAGCAAGTATAAAAACAGATGGAGAAAGTGTGGCATAATCGCCATATCAAGGTGTGCACTTTCAAGGAAAATGATCTAGTATTACTATACAATAGCAAGTTCGAGAAATTCCCTGGCAAACTCCATATGCATTGGTTGGGGCCCTATGTCATCAAAGAAGTTACTGATGGGGGTGTGGTTCAGCTTGCCAAACTCAATGGAGACCCCTTCCCGAGAAGAGTGTATAGCAGTAGTCTGAAGCTCTACACAGGTGGGCCAACCGCCTGACTAACCATCCGAAGGACAGTCTCACCACTCCAGCTAGTTGAAAGAGAGCGTGAGACCATAAAGAAGACTGGGGGATGGATGCGCGATTGCCAAGGTGCGTGTAGATTTGGCCAATCACAAGGGTCGCAGTTGCGTGGAAAGGAGTGCACCATTGCATTGATAAGAGGAGAGGTGATTGTTGTTGTCACTATTCATGACAAGATGTCTGCATTATGGAAGAAGGGAGCGGGCGGTGGGTAGTTAAGAGAAGGGCTACGAGCTAGATATGGAATGAGTTGCCACAAGTTTATCACGAGGACACCAGAACAAGCGGGAGCCAGTGAATTTGAAATTTGAAATGCTCATAAATCATAGAGGGACATCCAATGGGCGACCTACACTTCTGGAAAACACAAGCTAGTAACCAATATGGAACTTTTCATTATCTATGCACAAGGAGTAAGCCCGAGGGTGGTAATTTGGCCGATGGAGAGGCAATGCTCTCTGAGGAACATGGTGTTAATAGCTGCGGGCACCATGAAGAGTTCAGCACCAAAGGTAGGGGATGTACCGGAAAATGGTAGGCACGAAGTAGAATTGGTCCGGATGTCACAGCCTTGCCCACGGGTGGGCCGGTGAACCACAAAAGAAAAGAGAAAGGATGGAAATACAGAGACCACTAGTAGAAGTGCAATTAATAAGTCATCTATGATGTACCTTAAGGATTGGGATCTCGCGAACAGTAGTAAGGGTCTTGCAAAATTACAACACAAGCTGCAGCAGGCATTGCGAAGATAAGATACGAAGGTATAAAGTGGCTGCGGTGGTACAAGGAGGTCCCGTATGCGGCTTCCCCACTAGAGCTAAAATCCTATGATAGGGTGTTTTGTGTTAACCGAGCAGAGTAGAATGAGCATTATCGGTTGCAAGAATTGGTAATAACAATGAATCAGGAGCCGGATGGAGCGTTGTAGGAGACAACGAAGGAGCAGTAGGACAAAGAGCATCACTCGAAGAGGAGGTGAACCGCGAAGCCAAGGCAGCATGTCTCGCCACTCTGATGAGTGACTCAGGACAAGTCACGATGATTGTATTGGGGGATCGTTGGGTAGCAAAAGCCCCACGTAATGGTCATGGGGCACAAAGCCCAAAATTTTGGGTAAAGATAGGGTAAAGACTCCGCAGGATGCATGGAGCATGACTTGTAATAAGTTGAGTCAAAGGGTAGTCCACCCAAAAATAATGTAAAGAAATGTAAACTGAGTCGGCCCACCCATGGATTGCGGACCATGGGAATGTATAAATAGAGCGGGGCTCTAAGGGTAGAAGGCAGTTAGTTTTTGGATGATGAATGATCTGAATGGTAATGGGTGCATGAGCTAAGGAGTTTTGGAGAATCTATAAGTCCAATTCGAGTGTATTGGGTAGTAGATAGAGGCTCTGCAGAGGGTCTGTCACTGTGTGCGCAGAGGCCTGGTAGAATCCACAGTTGTGTGTGCAGACCCCTGCAGCTGAGTGCGCAGGGTAGATTCGGATGTATCAGGGATAAAGTAAAAATAAAGATAAGTTTATTTTGCAACTCTGTGTTAATCTGAGCTGTTGCAGATCTGGTTGATTTATGATTGATGTTTCTATTGATTATTTATGCGCATGGTTATGTTCTGGGTTAATACAAATCTGTATCTCTGTTAAGTGCATGCACTGGTTATCTTGGTTAAATGTTTGCTTAAAGACCCTCATAAGTAGATTTGATCTATAACAAACCATTAATTAATTAGTATTGAAAAGTAGCCCTGTTTTGGATTTGCATGGAAGCAGAGCAGCACGAGGCTGTTGAACGGTGCACAAAGCCTCCAAACCACATCTAGACATCCCAAGGGTCTAGAAACTTGGTTCTAGCACCCTCCCTTGCTACCTTGGGTGAGACCTCAGTCTACGCTCTACGGGCTGTTACCAAAAGGGCTGGTAGCTGCAGGATTGTTTTGGCTAAATAACTCTTCTGAATCTGGGTCAGGCCCATATAAGCCAACACCATCAAAATTAATGGCTTCAATATCTAGATTGCCTGTAGCCATGAGGATGAATTATTTTGTACTTTCATCATCTTTGTCCAAATCATAGGATTTTATTACTTCACTTTCAGATGACCTAACATCTTGGGTGTAGAAGTTCTTCCTCTTAGCCTTCTTCCTTTCCTTTTGCACTTTCCTGAACTTTTCTCTAGGATCATATTCCTTTTCATTCTTTTAAGGACTCTTGGAAGCATAGTGACAAACCTTGCCATAATTAAAGCACTTAAGAGGTAGCTTACCTTTATATTTTTCTAAGCCTCTCTTGAACTTCCTCACAAACTTGGATTTTTCCTGTTCTGATTCACAAAAAGAATAAACATACTCTTCTTTGGCTTCTTATCTGCTTTGTATGCTGAATCTTTTTTTGCAGGATTTCCATTTGGTATTCTCATATAATAGGAAGTGAATGTATGAAGTAATTTCTCCAAAATGAGATTCTTCATATTGTTCATCACTTCAATGGCTAAAAACTTTGGATTAAATTTCTCCAAGAGAGACCTCAACATGTTTTGTACTACAACATGTTCTTCTAGTTTATCATCAAGGCCTCTTATGGTAGTCATAACTTCATCAACACTCAAGAAGTACTTTGTAATATCTTCATCATCATGCGTCTTTAAAGACTTGAATTTCTTCTAGAACCTTGAAGTTTATCTTTCTTTACCTTATTATCTCCTTCAAATTAACTACTAATTTTGTCCCAAATAGGTCTTGATGTTGATCAATCCATAACCTCGTTGGCATTATGGTGTGCACGGTTATAGATAGTTGATGTTAGCATTGTTTCATGATGGTAGCTAGTTCTTGTTAGAATTGATGTCAACCATATGTATCCTAGCTAATTTGTTGATGTCTTCCTTGTAGCATGGTTGTGACTAGTTGAATTGACATTGAGTTGGTTATGTTGGCCTTGATGTTAGTCTTTGATGATGTAGCTTGATGGAAGTGTGGTGTTCATGGAGGTGTTTCCTTATGCTACCTTCTGTTTCCTTGCGTTGTCTTATGTTGACATGATTAGAGGCATTTTCATTGTTCCTATAGATAGATGTTGCTACTACAGGAGTTAGAGATGATTTCTCAAGTGATATATGTTGTTGAATTGGCACACTTGATGAGTGCTAGGTATTCATCTAGGACTTCATGTTGGAGATGACTTGTTGCAGCGATGTGTTGGCTTGATGATAATGTTGTAGGAGTATTACCATGGTACAACTATTCTTGGTATTATCATTACCAAGGTATTGGTATGTGTTTGTGGAGTAGGTTCGCACGTGATATTACCTTGGTACAGATAGTCTTGGTATTGACATAAACATGGTATTTTCCCATAGTATATTTTTGGATATTACCATGGTACAAGAGTCCTTGGTATTGAAATAATCATGGTATTTTCCCATGGTATTGGTTTAGAAATTACCATGGTACTAGTGTCCTTGGTATTGACATAACCAAGGAATTTTCCTATGGTATTTTTTTGGAGATTACATGGTACATGAGTCCTTGGTATTGAAATAACCAGGGTATTGGTTTAGAGATTGTCATGGTACATGCGTCCTTGGTATTGACATAACCAAGGTATTTTCCTACGGTACTAGTTTGGAGATTACCATGGTACAAGTGTTCTTGGTATTGACATATCCAAGGTATTTTCTCATGGTATTGGCTCGGAGATTACCATGGTACATGTGTCCTGGGTATTGAAACAACCATGGTATTTTACTGTGGTATTCACTTGGAGAACGATTGAGGATATTTTTGCTTTTACTTATGTGAAAAAAAAGTGTTTTTGGTTGGTTGGATGATTTGATAGTGTGAGTTAGAAAGGGTTTCATTGTGAGAGTATACTTTAGACCTATTGGTGATCAATATTGCTTCAATGTATAAGTTCTAATGGTAGCAGAATGACCAGCTCTATTTGTTGAAGTAGTGTATTGATTAAGAATTCCAGGTAGCAGATTAGAGAAGCAAAGAGTTGTAGTAGAGTGTGTTGGTATAGATGGAGGGCTTGGTATAGCTCCATATTTGAGACTTCACTTGTTTTGTAGGTGTTGTTGATGCATTTGGCACATAACCATGATAGTGTTTTATGTTGTTGATTGTATTATGAGGTAATCATATTTTGGAGTGAGGGTTTGATGGATGGATGAGTGTGAGTTTGTTTTAGATGTTAGTGATTATGTTATTCATATTTGATGCATGCATGGTGGCACTATTTTGCTTGAGTAGAGAGCATATGATTATGGTGATTTTATTTGATTTTTTGATGACGTTTTGTTGTTGGAGATAGTACTACAGAGCTAAATTGAGTTGAGTAGAAAGTTTTGGGATCTAGTATGAAAATAGATGAAACAAGGTCTGCATAGAGTAGCGGAGCAGTGACTTCATGGGTGTGGAGTAATGATTATGAAGTTTCAACAAAAGGAATAGTTTCTCCATCTAATCAGAGTTGGATAGTCCAATCAGAGTTGGGTGGGCATCATTGATCATGGTGGCTTTCAGTGGATGGTAGTCTATAGATCCGTGTGAGAATAGAGTTCTAGGTTGATTAGTAATATTGATTCTCCTAGATAATTGGTGTTGGCATATTCTATATGATGTTAATTCTCCTATCTGATGAGAGTTAGAAAATCTATGTAAAAGACATATTTTTCTTAATAGAATATTCAAAGCAGTGCGACAATGGCGAGGGTGGTTTTTTTCCTGGTGAAGGGTTTTCCACTATATATCTTGTGTCTCATGTGTGGATGTATTTTTATGTGTTGTTTACTATTCTTGTCTCCTTGTGCCAACCGGAGTGACTTAGCCGTGTTTCAGTCGCGTCGGTCCTATTATGGAAAGTTCTTTAAATTAGAGTCAAAGCTTCCAGCTCTAGAAGCTCCATAACTAAAGTCTGGTAAATGGTTTGGTCAAATGGGGTTGGGGATGACAATTTGGGCTCCTATCCCCTATAATGGTGGAACTACCTCAAGGGATAAATCCTTCTCCCATAAGAAGAGGATCCATCTCCCATCCATATTTCCTATATAAACCTCCCTTATTCCCAAGCACAAACTAGTGTGAATGTTATAATCACAATTGATAGTTTTGGTAGAGTTATTGTTGAGTTTTGATACTATTTTGGAGTAGAAAAGCAAGCTATTACTAGTTGTAACTACCTATTTGTGTGAGGGAAAAGTGTGTTTTGGTTTGGATTGAAGCCCAAAGGGAAGAGCCTTTAAACTATTGTTGTTTGAAGCCATCATGGAATGCTAGCAGAAGTATGTGGGAACCTGGTCTTGTCAGAGGAAGACTACAGTGTCAAGACGAATGGTTGTAGTCTCTCTTTGATATTAATATATGCAAATATCGATTGATTTCCTATATGTTTTGTAATATTACATATCCATGTCTTAATTCTTCTTGACTCGTTAAGTAGGTTGAATTGCAATTTGTCTATTATTATGTTTGTGTGTTGTTGTTGTTTACTTGTTTCAGGAACTTGAAGAAGGAAGCAAGAGATTACTGGAGTGAGCAAGTGGATACTTCATCAAACAGGATAAGCGACCAAGAGGTAGGCCCTCTTGATTGATTCTAACCTAAGGAAATCTTCCATAGAATGTATCTGTTGTGGCTAGACCCATTATCGGGCTAGAGGAATTCGTTCATGTCCGCACTTATAATTTTACTTCACCACAAGCATGAATGAAGGCATGTTAAGGATTTATTCATTAGTCTTTGTAAAGGTCATTTCAATTCATATTCATCATGGCTTCAGCTAACCACTTGGAAATGCAAATTTCTCATTAATGCTTCCCATCACTCGACCACCTTCAATCATATTCATTTCAACAATTTCATTTTGATTAGCATTTGTAAAATTTATATGTGGCTTTTTTCATCAACAACTACTATTTTTTCTTGAATTTCTCCATCATATTCTTAAGTAGCATTTCCATGTTCATCATCATCAACTAATATATGATAACATCCTTGAGGTAAACTCAACATGTTTAAAACAACTTTTTCATCTTTATCACCATGTATTTCAAAAACTTGGCTACAAGCCTCATCATTGGTCAGAGAATCATAATTGACTAGCCAAATTCCATTTCAACTACGTTCTACATTAATATTAGAGGGTGTCAAGGTCCTTTCAATAGATATGCTAGCAATTTCAACTGTTTCAAACCATTTTACCTCTCTCCATGGGTCCTTTTCCATCCAATTTATTCTCTCAAACCTTAGATAATTATTAAAAGGCCCAAAAAATCTTCTAGGGGTTGCAACTTATGAGTAATGTCTAAGAAGTGCCAACACTATGTATGCATATCGTGTTTGCCTCTGTGGTTTGTAAACTATGTCATTGTGATGGCCATAAAAAATTAACAAGTATATGTTTGTAAGATAGACTCCTCCAGGTAAAAAGTGACAAAATGGTATAGACAAATCATAAACAATTATTTAGTCATCCATGCATTAGGATGTGCAACCACGGATATTCCTTACTCACAATCCTTGACATGGTTCTTCATATTTTTATTTCCCTAAAACAAATATAGCCTAGACATTGATAAATCAATTGTAATTTCACAACAAAATATAGTTATCCACGTTGTTGTTAGGAAACACTTTGGCACATTTTCACTCATTCTCTTGGCATTTATCCACATGCCACAATTCCTTCCAACTTGGAAAGGAAACTCATCACAATTGCATATATATTTTGTAAAGTGTATGAGTGATCTTTGTATGCCTTGGATAGAGTGTAATAGAACTTGGTCATAATTGCAGGGTGTAAATCCATAACTTTGTCTCTATTTACGATTTCAATTGTTCATAATGCCAGCTCTTGATATATTTTCTTAACTCCTGCACACCTTGATTTCCCCAAAATCCATCTTTGAATGGACTCAAAGTGGAGCAACGTTAGCCTTACGTTGTATCAACTCTAGGTCATGGCCAATTCCAAGTATCTCCTTACACCAATCAACTATTTCCTTCTTTTGTTCAATTAACACTATAATAACCCCTTTCTTCTTCTTCCTTGCATGAGGTATTTAGCCAATAATGTATTTATGCTGGCGAGTTCCATATTTTCTCACTGAAACTCTTATTAAGCATCCATTGAAGTCAACATCATCAATTTCCTTTAGCATATCCTCTTTAGTTCGGTCTCTATTAACACTAATATTCTTGGTTAAACTTTCACCTTGCACTATAATTCATGTAGAAGCACCATGTTCAACATCTACATCATATGCTCTTCAGCTTTTATATCATTGTGCTCTTCAAAACCTATCGATTTAACTCTTCATTTGAGGAAGGATTTTGTAGATGATCAACCCTTGTCACTTTCATTCTTACCCTCACAAGAGCAACACTATTTCCTCATGCATGACAGAAAAACATTAAACGAACAAATATTGTAGAACAATAGAGGTTGATGCAGTGCATAGCAACAAGGAAACGAAAAACTTTAATGTAAACATAGGTGAGAAGAAACAAACATAGGTGCAATGAATATGTTTTCACTTGAAACAAGAGCTATCCTTTGTGCCCACTTCAAAATGTGAAAAATAACCAAATATCAAGAGACATGTGAATCCATAACTTGATGTATTGTGGATAACTCTCTGGCAGATGTAGACATGAAAGACACCAAAAGAAACAACAGTTCGAATTTTCCTCCTACACGTTGCTGACTTGGATTCGAATTGCAGATAATATACAAAACAAGAATATCACACATGCATGAGAAGCTAACTTGGGTTCGAATCACAGATAATATATAGAACAAGAATATCACACATATTTGCAGATAATATATATAACAAGAATATCATCTTGGCAAGCACCAACAAAGAAAGACCATGGATAAGTTTTATCAACCTCCAGATTGCAAACCACCTTGGAACTTTAGCCTTTAGAGTCATTTTTATGCCTTCATATAGGTATTCTATTTGATGATGTACCTAAAAAGGAGGGATCTCCTTGTCTACAAAATTATTATTCATTCTTTCCTATCCAAATGGCTCTAAAGGCAATCAGGGGCAATGATCTATGTTATATGAGCGCTCTATCATCAAAAAGTCCAACAAGGAAGCCTCCTACCAGGTACCCTATCCTCAAATAAGGGGAGAATAACACCCCATACCTCCTGAGCAAAAATACAAATGAACACCATCACGTGGTCTATTGTTTCCCCTTCACATTTTCATAAAGTATAAATTCCAGGACCCTACCTAGCCCTATTTTGTAGAACCTCTAATGTCAAAACATTATTCATTAGGGCCAACCGCATAAAAATCATGGATTTCTTTAAATATTTAACTTTCCAAATCTTCCCGACCACTAAGCTACTGCTACTGCTTCATCATCAAAGATAGCCTTGTACCACAAGCTAGCTGTCAATAGTCATATGGTGGGATCATTGGACCATACAACTTTCTTGCATGAAGAAGACATGGAGACAACTCTTTGCTCCTAAATGCAACCAATGTTGAGTTTAAAAAAAAAAAAGTTGCTTGATTTTGTACTGAGCAACAACAAAATATACAAAATTTCCTTTTGACAAAGTTGCTAAGATGGAATCTTTGCCTACAAAAATTTACCTATCAGGATGAGAAAATGGAAATCAAATTTCTTTCTTATTCCATAGATTCCAACTGCGAGAAAAAAATAGCACATCAAGTTTTTTTACCCCAACACCCCAAAAAGTAGCAAGCCCCAACTATATAATATAAGAAAGTAGTAGGTATCCCAAAGGCCTGAAGGGGACCTAATGGAAAGAAGTGACCGTTGTCAGAATCCTTCTAATCAATATATAAATATAGAAATGTACATTTATTATTATTTTAATTGGAAATCTTTAATTAAACAATAAATTTAATTATGTCTCTCCCAATCTAAATTTATTATTAGCATAATTCACTACCTTCATATGTCTTGCATTTTTTAAGAGAATTGTAACATGTGGATTAGTTTCCTTTTTGGTGCACAATCTCCACCTTTAGGACAATATGGTGCAGTGGCCCAACCCCTACAGATCATTACGAAAAACTAAGAATAATAGAGAATATGAAAGGTTGTACAAACTAGCATATTTTTCAAACAAGTAATCCAACATGAGTACCTTAACTTTTTCATGAAGATATCATATTGAGAACGTTTGAAAAATGGTGGGAAATCAAACAAGTAATCCAACATTAGTACCTTAACTTTTTCATGAAGATATCATATTGACAATGTTTGAAAAATGGTGGGAAATCTGAGCAGTGACAATCTTTCTTTTGTGAGGGTGATGTGGAAAGAGTGATAAGATTTCATTCTTTTTAATTTTTTTTTGTTAAATCAGAGAAACCAATATTAATGGAGAAATTGGTATTTTTTACTAAATTTATTTAAGTGACTAAATGTAGCTTTAACAATTCACCTTAAGATGTTTTTTACAATATAATTTCCCAAGTCTATTTAATATCTTCATTATCATAAAAACCAACCTATATCCATCTTAATTCCATATCTATCACTCTTATAGGGATGAAATCTATTTATCCCTCTCAGTACTTGGTAGACCTAGAATTAAAATGGATCTAAGCTGATAGAATTTCCCGTTTAAATAGTCTATGCTCACATGAATATCATGGTATTACCATGGGTCCATACCATGGGTTATCATACGCCTGGAGCTTAAAAACTACTATTAGTAATTTATAAAAATTAATAAAATTAATAATTGATTTTTATTTTAACTGAGTTAAAATGTTTAAGTGACATTAAATTACAAGATCCATTTTTACTCTTGATCTACCAAGCCCCGAGAGGGATCAAATATTTTTTCACTCTGTGCTAGTTTTTATATCACGATATTTGATCCCTCTCAGGGCTTAGTAGATCCAGAGTACAAATGGATCTATGCTAGTTTAATTCCCTCCTTTAAATAGGCTACATTCCATGTGAATACCATGAGTGAATACCATGTGCCATCTTTATTTTATTAATACTAATATTAGGATCAATAATGTTTTTTTGCATGGTATTAATAATAATTTGACCCATGGTATTTGTCCCATAGTATTTGGCCCATAGGTTTCACTGAAATATAGTACATTTTTTGAGTGTTCGTAAATATAAGGTGACTTATGGAGTAAATAAAAAAAAATTCTTTATTTATTTACCATACCTCCACTTTATTTATATTTTTATTTATTTACACCCTTGCGTGTCCGTAAATATAATGTGACTTATGGAGTAAATATAAAAAAATATTTACCATACCTCTAATTTATTTATATTTTTATTTCTTTACCATACCTTTGGAGTAAGTATAAAAAGAGGTTTTATTTATTTACCATACCTCCACTTTATTTATATTTTTTATTTATTTACACCCTTGCCATCAATGAAAACCAGATTTGAAAACAGGGAGCCATTCACAGAAGAAATTAGAGCAATTGGGACCGAATACAACCTCCCAAACCAGAAAATGGGCGATTGCAAACAAATTTAACATTGCAAAGCAGAAAATCGAGCAATTGTAATGGAATATAACCTCCAAAACCAGGTGAATTGGGTCAAATGAGTCTTTTCATAGTATATCCACCCTTTTTTTGGGCTAAAATGAAAATAATTATTTTTAAAATAAAAGTTGTGCTAAATATATGAAATGAGTGTTTTACAAAAAAATCGTCCCTCTAAAATGAAAAACCCCTTAAATTTCACCCTTGGGCTAAAATTCGCCCCTAAAGTTTATCATGGATGGGACTACCATGTTCCACCTTATTGTAGAACGGATGAGCCAAATCTCCCTTTAGCCATTCATCCCCGTGCCATATTCCAAGCATGAATGTGGGATCTCATAGAACACATCAATCAAAACTCATCCAGGGCTTCTAGAGGCCATCCAACTCAACCCATCAAAAACTGATTCTGCCTCATGGTCATACATCACAAAACCATCATCAAATTGGTCTCCATCCAAGCCTTCTAGGGCTTCCAGAGCGTTTGTTCCAACCAAGGCTTCCAGGACTAGTAACTCAACCCACAGTTGTCACCGAGCTTCCAGAGCATTTTTCCAACCAAGGCTTCTAGGACTAGTAACTAAACCCACCAAGGGATTTTAGAGAATTTGTCCAATTGAGGATTCCAAGACTAGTGACTCAACCCAAGTTGTTACAGGGCTTCCAAAGCATTTGTCCAACCAGGGCTTCTAGGAACTAGTAACTCAACCCAAGCTAAGGAATCATGAGAACGAAACAAAAACAAATCATGAAAGTAAACCCACAATCACCATGGCTATCTAGGAAATGGCAAGGTTAGATAACCGATTGTGAATACAGGAAATCCTCTATGCCAATGACAAATCATGACCAAGAATCCACATGCATATGCCATGCATGTCCAAACTAGTGAAGAAATCTTACATGCAACTTGGTACCTGCAAGTAAATCTGATGTAGCTGCTAATGTCGATGCCTTCTTGGGCTTTCCTGCTCTTCCTTTTCCTTCTTGCTCCAAGAATCCAAGTATGCCACACCCTCTAAGAGTGCTCCAAGAAAACTCTAAGTGTCCAAGAGTATGAGAGAGAGAGAGAATAATGAGAGAGTTCCAAAGCTAAACTCGCAAAAGGTTACCTACTAATTCTCAGAAGCCTTTTTACAAATGAGGCCTCTATTTTCTTCATTTTCCATTATTTTCATTCATTTTCCTCCTCACATGCAACCTCCTTTTTTCGTATTTTCCATTATTTTCATAAATAAATGTGCCAAAAATGCTTGTTTTCCTTTTAATAACTTAGCCACTACCTTTGCCAATTTCCTTAGCCATAAACAACCAAATGAACACGCCCTAGGATGTCTTTCCCAAAACTCATCTTGGAATAAGTGTCCCATTCATTCATGGTTATTGTTTTTAACTTTATTACATTGAATTTTTGCAAGGGCTATTACAAAACCTCCCCCTTGGAGGACACCGCCCTTAGTGTTCAATCACACATATACCTCAACAACTTGCTAAAAGAAGACATACTACTTATGGAGCTTTATAACACAACTCAATGCAGTATTTACAATGAAATATCTGGTCAATACAAAACATCATGACAACATTACAACATACCACATAGTGGAGCTTTATAACACAACTCATTACAGTATTTACAATGATCATCCTTCTGAGTGCCAACTAATATGACATCCTGACATCATGATAAAATAACCACCTGATAGCATAATAACATGACACCCATACCACAGAGTGGAGCTTTATGTCATAGCTCGTTATGGTATTTACATCCATACATGGGTGTACATATAGCAACATCATAAAAAATATATATACCAAAACATATGCCAAATCATATATCAAACATATACTAACATCATATCTAAGCATATATATCAAAACATCATATAGCATATATTAACCATCATAAAGCATATACTTAAACCAACATAAAGAAAATACTAAATCACCATGAAGCATATACCAAGCCATCATAAGCAAATACTAAACCATCATAAAGCAACTACCAAACCGCCATAAGCAATCACCAAACCACCATATCAAGCTGCTTTGCCTCAACCGGAAAACAAGGAAGGATACATAACCTGTATCTGATCCACCATCTCCCATGTAGCTTCATTGGGCCCAAAGTTCTTCCATTGCACTTTAACTTGCTCAATTTCTCTGTTTCAGAGCATGAGCACCCTTTTCTGCAATATACATTGCGGTTCCGACTAGAATTCTCCATATGGTTCCACTTGCAGTACAGACCAATCAACTACATGATCAATATCTTTAACATACTTCTTAAGTAATGAGACATGGAAAACATCCTGGATTTTCACTATCAAAGGTAGTGCAAGTCGATAGGCTACTGGCCCAATCCGCTCAATAATACTGAAGGGTCGACAAGACCATGGTTCCAACTTAGCACATGATCCAATCCTTAAGGAACTCTTCTTCGGTTTGATGTGCAAGTAGACCTATTCCCCAACCTAGAACTCCTTGAACAACCTGTTCCTATCTGCATAACTCTTCTGCCTACCCTGTGCTACCTTGAGATTCTTCTTGATCACTTGCATCTCTTGTTCCATGTCTACCAACATATCAGGTCCAATCAATACCATGCTAATCAGATCACTCTAACTAATGGGAGTGTTACAACTCCACCCATATATTGTCTCAAAATGACTCATCCTCAGTGACTCCTAATAACCATTGTTATATGTGAACTCTACCAAAGGGAGATACTCTTCGCACATCTTCTATTGATGCACTACATACATACTACATGTAATCAATGCATAATCTGAGGGTACAATATTGCTTGAGGCCATAAAGGGATTTCTTAAGTCGACAAACAAGGCTGGAGTCTGTTTGTATGAAGCCAATGGGTTGTTCCATATAGATTTCTTCCTGCAAGTCCCCATGCAAGAAGGCAGATTTAACATCCATCTGATGGACTTCCCATTTTAAAGAGGCAGCAAGGGAAAGAACAAGGCGGATAGAGTTCATTTTGGCAACAGGGGAGAAGGTTTCAGTGTAGTCAATGCCTTCAACCTGTGAAAAGCCCTTAGCAACGAGACGAGCTTTATGTTTATCAACTTTCCCATCTGGTCCATACTTGGTTCTGTAAACCCATTTACATCTAACAAGTTTGCGTCCCTTTGGTAGAGGAACAAGATCCCATGTATCATTTGTCATCAATGAATGATATTCTTCATTCATAGCTGCTTCCCAATGTGGATGGCCTGAAGCTTCTGCAAAAGTGTCAGGATCATGATTTACTGGAGCTTGAGCCAGTAAAGAAGAGGCTCTTTCAAACTGAGAACGTGTACGTCGTTGATCTGTAGGATCACCAGCAAGATCACCTGCTGCATCCCGAGTAGCACGGACCCATCTTGGAAGTTGAGGATCCTGAGAAGGTGGGGGAGGATTATCATCCTCGCTTTCATCATCTGAAGAAGAAATGTTTTCAAAAGTAGAAGAGATAGGAAGAGGTGGCACATCCGCCGGACTAGGCTCGCAGGCCGATTTATTTTCATCAAATTTTACATCTCTTCTAATGATAACATTTTTGGACTTAAATGGAATAAGTCTATAACCTTTTACATCTTCAGAATATCCAACAAAAGTACATTTCTCACTCTTAGGTTCTAAAGCTTTATGCTTTTCATCTGGAATATGGGCCCATGCTTCACTTCCAAACACACGAAAGTGACTTACATCTGGTTTAATGGAACTCCAAGCTTCTTCTGGAGTGATATTCTCTAGAACCTTAGTAGGAGTGCGATTGATTATATAATTTGCACAATTAATTGCTTCGGCACAAAAACTAAGACTGAGTCCTTTAGATTGTAGCATACAATTAGCCATTTCCTTTAAGGTGCGATTTTTCCTTTCAGCTACACCATTTTGTTGTGGAGTGTATGGAACAGTATGTTGCATTTGAATTCCATTTTCGGTGCAAAAGTTGATGAATGTGTTTTTAACATATTCTCCACCATTATCAGTTCTTAGCTTAAGAATTTGATGTCCAGATTGTTTTTCAACAAAGGCTTTGAAGGCCAAAAATGTGTTAAATACTTCGCTCTTGAGTTTTAAGAAGTATACCCAAGTGCGTCTGGAGAAATCATCAATGAAAGTTAAGAAGTACTTGCAGCCAGAGAATGAAGCAACAGGAAGAGGACCACATAAATCACTGTGCACAAGCTGTAAAGGGGCTGAGGTGTGCCAAGAGGCACGTTTGTCAAAACTGTCCCGATGATGTTTTCCGAGTACACATCCGGAACAAACACCATCTCTGCAAGATACCATAGGAAGACCTGTCACCATATTTTCTTTACATAGATGCTGAAGGGAGCGATAGTTTAAGTGACCAAATCGCTCATGCCAAAGTTTGCTCACTTCATCATTATGAGCAACAAATACTGAGGGAAGATTTGATGACCCAAAGTTGTGAAACTTATACAACCTTGTGGAATCATCAGCAAGACCAGTAGCTAGAATCTGTTTAGGATCTTTTAGATCCTTGATTACAACATCATGAGGTGAAAATTCAACAATTTTACCTTCACCTGAATGAGTTATCTGATAGACAGATAGAAGGTTGCAGGATAAGGTTGGAACACATAATACATCATTAAACTGACCATTGTCTAGATGAACAGTTCCAGTCCCTACAACATTAAGAGATCTATCATCACCAACATATATATTTTTGGTGTTACAATCATTTAAAGAAGAAAACATGGCTTGGTTTTTGGCCATGTGATAAGAGGCTCCAGAATCAATGAGCCACTCATGAGAATGAGAAGAAGAAGAAGATACATTTAATGCATAACCAGACTGAGATGATTGACAACGACATGCAGAAAGTGCCATTCCGGAAGTTGAAGTTGAAGTAGGCTCCACATGGATGTTATGTTTCTTCATTGCGGCTTCCAAGGCTTCCATCTTCTTAAAGCATTTAGATTCTAAGTGGCCATCTCGATTACAAAAGTTACAATGTCTATCAGTCTTCTTCCATTTGTTTTTATTGGTCTTATCATTTTGCTGAAATGATCTTTCATTTTGAGGCTGAGTTGGTTTAGGACCATTCTTTTGAGGATATGACTTCTTAGGATTCTTTGAATTTGGTTGCTGCTGGGCGGCTAACGCTTTCGTGGAAGAGTTTCCAAGATTAAGAAGACCAAGATGTAAGAGTTTTTCTTGTTCTCTTATTAAGGAATCACAAAAGGAGTCAAAGGAAGGGGCCTTGTAGTCTTTTCCTTGACAAATGAAAGCTTCCCTTGTAGAATGGAAAGTGGAAACAAATACAGAGTAGGCTGGTCCCAACTTAGTAAGGATGGAATAAATAAGGTTACCATCTTCTTTCTTAACTTTAACACCTTCCAAGAGATATCTAAGGGTCTTGAATTTGGACAAGAAATCTTCAATGCAAGAAAAATTATTAGGATCCAAAGTAAGCAACTCATTTTCAAGTTGATGGGCTCTAATTTCATTTTTAATCCCAAAAACTTTAGCGAGTTTTTCTAATGCTTCATGAGGAGTCTCAAGTTCTGCAATGTGGAATCTAAGATCAGGAGAAATAGACATCCCTATCAAACCACGTGCTTGATCTTGTCTATTTTCCCATTTTGCAGCCTTGTCTTCATCTTTTGGTTTCTTCTCTTGGTCTGTGGCTATTCTGAAGAGACCTTTACTTCTAAGTAAATCTTCCATGTAGGCTACCCATTGGAAGTAGTTAGTGCTGTCAAGAATGACTTGGCATGGAATTTCCATTTTTTTTTTAAAACTGAAGCTGAAGATGCTGAAAGTAAGTGTTCCAATGGATAGATCTCGAAAAAATAGGCGGTTTTAAAAAAAACGGCTCTGAAAAAGGCTTCCGGATGAAGAAGTTATGGCTTTTTGAAAAAAAATTGTTGACATTGCCGGCAAAGTGCGCGAAAGTGCGGGAATGAAAAAATCCACCCCCACAAAATGGAGACTTGAACCCAAGACCTCTACTCTCTTAAAATAGCTTTGAACCAATTGATCTATACAAAAAATTTGAGAGAGAGAGAGAGAGAGGGGGGGGGGGGGCCTTGGTTTGCGTGCTTGCCTTGAGAAAACTCTTTTTCCCTACAAAACACAAAACACAAAACCCAACACGAATATGCAAAGAAAAACGAACCTTGCGGCTCGAAGTTAGCTTTAGCCAAAAAACTAGAAATTTTAAAAAAAAATCTCAAAGTTAGCTTTAGCCGAAAAACTAAATATTTTTCTCAATGTTTCTGATTTTCCGGTATCACACTAAGGTGCAGGGAAAAGAGCATACGCATGAGAAAAATCCTTCCTTTCTATTTCTGATTTGCCCAGATTGCACAGAGTCGCAGGGCAAAGAGCATACGCAGAAATGAAAGGTATAGATCCGGTTAAAAAAAAAAAGGCTAAATAAACCGAAACCGAAATAAGCAGAGAGAAAATAACAGTAAACTGCAAAAAACATTGTATACCTCCCGATCTGAAAAATGACGCAGCTAGGGCTACCGGAAACCTTTTCGCGTGAAACGAAAGGGGTTCCTCACTGGAACAGATGCTCTGAACGCAACAGAGCAGTCCTCTCGGCCCGAAAGCAGTCAGAAACAGCAGATCTAGGAAACGACAACCGCATGCAGTTCTACCGGCTTCAGATTTGGATCACCAACGGACGCGGCCCTCAAATAGCTCTGATACCATGTAGGAATTTACAGGGTAAGTTCCTCAGAAAGAATACCAAAAGGACACCGCTCACAACCAGATCACAGATCAATACACCAGTATTTTTGACGTGGTTAAAACCCTCAAAGAGGGAAACAGTCCACGGCCTGTCCCAACGTGGGTACTACAGGCAATTTATTAATCAAAGAATGAAAATTTACATAAGCTTCTCTCATGCACGGATTACCCGAACAATGACCCTCCATGCGCTTTAAATAGAACTCATGGACCGATCGGGTGTCAAGCCACGGATCAAGTGTCGATAATACCGAGGAGAGAATGAACCGTCGGATCACTACATATCGTGACCGTCGGATTGTAAGTTACAATATGTACAACGTTAAAGAAACACACTTTACCTAACTCTATACCTAACTCTAAACTAGACCAAGTTGAACTTAACTATATCCTATGTGTCGGAATATCCTAACACTCCTCTTTGATGCATACCTGATGGTATCAAGATCTCAAGTCAATGTTTGAGAACATTGTTGCTCCCTTCAACTGATCGAATAGGTCATCAATCCTCGAAAAAGGGTACCTTTTCTTGATAGTCACTTTGTTTAGCTACATGTAATCAATGCATAATCTGAGGGTACAATATTTCTTCCTCACAAACAAGACGAGTGTGCCCCAAGGTGATACACTTGGCCTAATGTATCCTTTATCCAACATCTCCTTCAACTAAAATTTTAACTCAAGCAACTCAGGTGTGCTCATCCTGTAAGATGCTTTTGATGCTGGAGTTTCCCCTAGCAGTAACTCAATCAAAATGTCTACCTCCCTATGAGTTGGAAACTCTGTAATTTCCTCAAGGAATACATACTGAAACTACTGCAACATTGGGTACCTGTTCAGCACATCTGCATCCTCAACATCCTTACCCTTATCACTAGAAATGTGTACTGCAAATAGCTTGCACCCTTTCTTGCGACTACACTTTGCTTGCAAAGTTGTCACCATCCTAATTGGTGTGGCTTTCTTCTTACCTTGTAAGACTCTTGGTTCTCCATTGTCATCAACACATTCAATGGCCTTGTCATAGAAGTCAACCTTCGTTCTCTGAAGATACAACCAATCCATGCGCAACAACATACTTTATGAACCCAAAGGTAAAACATTCAAATGTGTTGGGGTAGGCATACTATTTAAGTAAAATGTGCAAGCTCTTACCCATTGATGAACTCGCTTCTTTGTACTTGTAGCCAACTTCACTAACCAAGACATTGCATGCAACTCCTTATTCAACCCACACTTATCCACCAAGTTAGGACTAACATAGCTATAATTAGATCCAGGGTCAATCAAAATAGAAATAACTTGATCACAAAGCTTATCTTCCATCTCAATGACAGATGCCTATTGTTTTGCTTTCCCATTGTCCATGGTTGCATAGATACGAGGAACAATCTGGCCTACATCTCCAACCGTCTGCGCCTCATGTACATTGTATATTTGGGATCTAGCACCCTGATTCTGTGGACAATCTCTCCTATGATGACCTTTTCCACAAGTCCAACACTCTATGGGCTTCCAACCTCCATCCTTGTTCTTCTCTTCAAGTCGATGTCCCTATCCTCTATTTGATGCATTAAACCTCTTAGGTGGTGCAATATTCTCCTTATTATATGTACCCTATGGCCTTGCTCACTTTTTATCCCATTTTCCTTTGTTCTTTACATTACCTCTCCAATCTGGCTTAGTCTCAATTTTGTGCTTTGATTTCTCATAGAAATGCTTTAGCTTTCAAATGGCCTCCTCCAATGATCTAGGCTCATCGAATTCAATCATGTCTTTGAATGCAACTGGTAATCCACTAATGAACCTCTGAATCTTAGCCTTCTCCTCTGTGAGGTAAGGCACATACCTCAGTAACTCCAAGAACCTACTAGTGTACTCATCATTTGTCATAGAACCCATCTTTAGTTCATAAAATTATTTTTCTTTGTCATCAAAGTACCTTTCTGACAAGTATTTATTATTAAATAGCTGCACAAACTCACTCCAAAAAAAATATTCCTCATGAATACACCTGAGATTCTTCACATCTTCCCACCAAGTGTCCGCTTTACCATTGAGACTGAAGGTAGCTACTCTAGCTTTCATTTTCTATGAATAATCATGCAACCTGAAGAACTTCCTCATGCCAAGAAACCATGCCTTTGAATCTTCTGATTTCTTCATTTCCCCATCAAAATTAAGTGGCTTTGCTTTCCTAAATTCAACCGGAAAATACCCCCTATCACTCCTCTTGTAAGGATGACACCGATGACGATCATAGTGCCTATCTGAATAAGAACTAGAATCGTACTTGTGTCTATCCCTTCTCCTCTCCATAGTGCAACACTCTATCATCTCAGATGGTGTTAGACGTATCAGACCTATGTCTACTATGAGACCTACTTCCATGTGCTGCATTAGTTTTGTCCTCCTACTCATGAACGATCTAGAGCGGTCCTTGTCATTGAGAATTCGACAAGCTTTGAAATATGACTGCATTTACCTCTGCTAACTTTTCCTGTAACTGCATGATTATGTCATTATCAACCTTAAAAATCCTGATATCTTCCTTTAAACTTCTCAATGTCACTGCCAAGTCAGAAGAGTTCCCAACGCCATGCTACTCTTCAGATTCATAGGAAGAGTCTTTGTAGTCAACCATCTTGCTATCCATTTGATATTTCTTCCTTCATGGCATAGTCTGTTAGATAAACCAATCACAATAAATAACGTACCTTAGAATTACTTGGGGAGGATACCTTTTCTACAATATTACCAAATCAATGTGATACATGTATAACATAATCATAACAACATATATACATATGCAAGTAAATGTATCAACTCATAAACATTACTCTAACTAGGGTCTAGTCATCAATGCAAGGCCATATCAATAATGCATGTTATGACCTCATGCATGACAACAACCATTATTCCATTGTACACATTTCCACATGCAACCAGCAGTATGCATAAGCAATGCCAAACCAACTACAAATATGCATAACACATGTAGTCAAACATACTCGATCAGTTATTGTAATCAACCTAAAAGACTAATGCATGTAATCAAAATATTCAAAATGTGACATAATATACAAGGATTTAAGTAGGTACCATAAAATCGACATGTAAGCAACATGTATCCATACACAATAAATCACATACTCATTTCAATCAGATTTCATGAAACCCATAACAAATTCTCCATGATAACCATATTACAACCCTAATCGAACATCAAGCAATTGCAACAAGTATATAAGTGTAAGAGACATACATGCAATTGACATGCATGCATGACCAACACATAGCCCATCTAGTCTGTGGGGTGAACCATGATCTAATACCCATATGTAACACTCTCCTCCCAAATATACCCAAGCAACCATTTAGCCAGGGTAAACATGCGATGAGAGGCCACTATGATATTATTTGACCTCCTAAGTCACATTAAGGGAGTGGAACTTACGGAAACACACGATACAAACATCCAACATCATCAATAGAACCTTCAGAGAACAAGTCATCCACTCAGACAACCTGTCCCTGGGTCCCACTATTGTGTTAACTCTCTTGGGCTTTAGTTTCTCTTATTCTATGGGCAAGGGAGCAACTAAAAACCCAAAGTCGCTCTCACAGGCCTACCTGCCAGTGACTGTGGACCAAAATAGTCAGTGTTGTCCCAATGAATCCGAGGTTTGAGCCACCTTTTCAGGTCCAAATCCCAGGACACTATCCAAAATTGATCCATCTCTTCAAATCAATAAAGTAGCAAGGAGTTGAAAGTACTAAAGAAAATACTTGTTCAAGACCTTGACTGGATCCCTACTAGCCATGACAGGCATTTCTTCAAACATATCATCGACATGTAATCTACAAGTGTAAATAACAGAGTTAACTATAGGGATATCATACTTATCTAAGAATAGCTATGAACCATTTTTCCCTTATGCCATTTGCTGCATTATCATCTATTAGGTCATAAACACATTATCCATTCACATACAAGTAAAAACATGTTGAAAGCCATACATAACTTATATCATAAAATGTGAATATAACTAGCATAATAGGGATAGAAATACAATAAACATAACAACCATCAAATCCATAAATACATTAGTACTTTTACACGTGGAAATCAAGGGAAAGGATTTCTAATTAATGAATGCAATGAACCAACTGGAGATGGGACTACCACGTTCCACCCAACCATAGAATGGCTAAGCTAAATCTCTCTTCAACCATTCACCCCTATGCCATATTCCAAGCATGAATGTGGGATCTCATAGAACACATTAATCAAAACTCATCCAGGGCTTCCAGAGGCCATCCACCTCAACCCATCAAACAATGATTCCACCTCATGGTCAGACATCACAAAACTGTCATCAGATTGGTCTCCATCCAAGCCTTCTAGGGCTTCCAGACCATTATTTCCAAACAAGGCTTCTAGGATTAGTAACTCAATCCAAAACTGTCGCTGGGCTTCCAAAGAATTTAACCAACCAAGGCTTCTAGGACTAGTAACTCAACACACCAAGGGCTTCTAGAGCATTTTTCCAACCAAGGCTTCTAGGACTAGTAACTCAACCCAAGTTGTTATAGGGCTTTCAGAGTGTTTTTCCAACTAGGGCTTCGAGGAACTAATAACTCAACCCAAGCTAAGGAATCATGAGAACCAACCAAAAAAAAAATCATGAAAGTAAACCCACAATCACCATGGCTATCTAGGAAATGGCAAGGTGGGAAACCTACTATCGATCCAGGAAATCCTCTATGCCAATGACAAATCATTACCAAGAATCCACATGAATATGCCATGCATGTCCAAACTAGTGAAGGAATCCTACATGCAACTCGGTACCTGCAAGAAAATCTGATGTAGTTTTTTATACCGATGTCTTCTCGCACTTTCTTGCTCTTCCTTTGCCTTCTTGCTCCAAGTATCTAAGTATGTCACACCCTCCAAGAGTGCTCCAAGAAAACTCTAAGTTTCCAAGAGTATGAGAGAGAGAGAGAGAAAATAATGAGAGAGCTCCAAAGCTAAACTGACAAAAGGTTACCAATTGATCCTCATAAGCCTTTTCATGAATGAGGCCTCTATTTTTTTCATTTTCCATTATTTTCCTTCATTTTCCTCCTCACATGTAACTTGTGGCCTTTCACCTCCCTTTTCTCCTAATTTCCATTATTTTCATAGATAACTGTGCCAAAAATGTCTTTTTTCCTTTTAATGCCATAGCCATTGCCTTTACCAATTTCCTTAGCCATAAACAAACAAATGAACACCCTCTAGGATGCCTTGCCCAAAATTCAGCATGGAATAAGTGTCCCATTCATCCATTGCTATTGTTTTTAACTTTATTACGTGGAATTTTCACCAAGGTTGTTACACTTAGTTTCTGTTGGCACATGATTATAATTGTCAAGTTGTACATGGATGGGTAGGTTATTTTCTTCAGGCCCTCAGGGATCTTTGTCTTCTTGTGTTTGTGTAATGTATGGATTAGAGGAATACAATGAAATATCAAAACATGAACTAGCTACAGCAAACAAATAAACATGCAATCTGAAAACTCCACAAGTACAACAAGTTTAGATCACTCTTGAGAAGAATTAATAGAGATGAGTCATTTGATTAAATATCCAATGAGAAGTTGAATACAAAATATAGTGGAATGTGTGCACTTGGGCTTGCTAAAGAAAGCACGCAAAACCCGGGTGAGAATGAAGAAAAACTCCACACTGAAATGGCTCACAAGGTCCATGCTCTGCCCATAAATTTATTGTTGCTGCTGCTGGAGGAAAATTGATATTTGAGGCCTCAAATTTGTTCCAAACATTCTAAAAAATTAGGACAATGATCTCTAATTTTGGACCAACAAAACCCAAAAATATTTTGGGCTAATCCCAGCCTCCTAGAATTACCCAAAAATCAAGAGAAATCACCCACTACTCAACTCTACATCCCACCAGAAATTTTACAACTGCTCCACCAAAATTTCTCCACAAAAATAACTAATAAATCACTAAAAGTTAGCACTAAGAAGATAGACTGAAATTCCAACTGTTTCCTTACACAAGATTGCAACAATTGCTCCAACAAAAATGACCCAAGAAACCCCTATGCAAGCCTTGAGGAAGAACAATACGACCCTCACAAATGCAACAGTCTTGGGATTCGAAACTCCACAAGGAAAATTTGTCCTCCTCCAAATAAAAATCCTGAAATTTCTCATGACATATCTCCTTGATAATCTATTCCTCTAAGCAACTCTACTTCTGCTACTACATTCCATTGAAAAATTCATCCTACTTATTGTAGAGATGAAATGGCTCACAAAATGCAGGAAAAAAAATATCCAATCAACTCCAAGTTTTATCTCCTCGGATGAAACACTAAGTTCAATGAAAGAGAGTTGGGATTTTCCACTTGGAAATCCCTATGTTAAGCAACACTGGTTGACTTAGCTCAACAACTTAAGCAAGCCTCCAATTTAGAAATGAAATGGAAAAACTAGAATGATCAAAATGAGGCCCCAACCTTCCTTTTACTTTTTCTTTCACTTCTTCATACCATGGTTCGATTTTTTCCATACCATGGTTTGATTTCCATGCATGTTAACTTCAAAACTTAACTTTAATTTTTCTTCTTTTCCTAAGTCCCAAACATTTCATTTTCTTCAAAATTTATTAAATATCTCCACAACTTATTTCTCATATATATATAGATATCATCAAAATCAAATTGGGAATTTCCATGTCAAAATTTTAATCGGGGGTATGATAGTTCTCCCCTCAAAAATGTTGATTGTCCTCAAGCAACTGTAGTGTTGGATGCTGACAAAAATAGTTTCCTTCCCAAGTGGCATCTTCTTCAGGCCAATCCTTCCACTTGACAAGGAATTCTCTATTGGTCCTACTCCTCAAATTCCTTTTTCTCTCCTATAATATGGCTTCTGGTGTCAAAATCAAATTCCCCTCATCATTTAATGGTGGTAACTCAGTGACAGTCATCACTGATTGTCCCAAGGCCTTTTCCAGGAAAGAGACATGGAGTACATTATGCACCCTACTTCCTCATGGAAGCTCCAACTCATAAGCTACCTCTCCCACTCATTAGATCATCCTGTATGGCCCATAAAAATGAGGTTGAAGCTTTTGATCTCCCTCCCACTTTAGTGTGGATTGATTGTATGGATGCAATCTCTGGAAAACCAAATCTCCCACCTCAAAATGTTGCTCTACTTTTCCCCTATCTGCATATAACGTTTTCTAGTTTTATGCCATCTATAAGTTACCATTGAGAGCTCTAAGGATATCTTGGCTCTCCTATATCCAATCTTTGGCCCATGGAGTTCTGTCATCTCCAAAAACCATATCATCAAAAGTCAATGCATCATAAGCATACAGAGCACGAAAGGTATCATACCTATGGACATATGATATGTGATGTTGTATCAATACTCCCTAAGATTCATCCACGTCACCCACGCTCTTTGTTGTCCAATCACATAGTTACACATATATCACTCCGACCACTTATTTAATATCTTCGTTTTCCCGTATGTCTGAGGGTGGTAGCTAGTGTTGGGAGTCAGCTCTGTGCCCATAAGTGGTAGGATGTACGTGCTCTCCCTTATTCCTTTAGCATGCATCACACACACTGACATTCCTTGGAACATCCTCCCTAATACCCCACCAACTAAAACACTCCCTAATGGCCTTGTACGTCTTGTAGAATCCCTGATGCCCTGCCAAAGGTGATTCATGACTTGCGTGTAGCATCTTCTCCCTCAATTGTGATCCTCACACAAAACAAATCCTATTTTTGTAATAGATGACATCATCCATCACCTGGTACCTATCACCCCCATGAGTACCATCCAAGATCTCACATGCCTGCTAATCCTTGGAGTACTCCACCAAAATTTGTGCCTTTCAATCTTGTGTGATATCCATCAAAGAGAGTGTCACGAGCCTTCGTAATAATGCATCAACTACTATTTTCTACTTTCCCTTGACATACTCAATATCAAAATCATATGATTGGATCTTACTAACCCATTTTTTCTCTCTTTTGCAGGTTCTCCTACTCCAAGAAAAATTGACGACTGTTGTCATCAAGGTTAACCTTGAACCTATTCCCGACTAAGTATTTCTAAAACTTATCTAGCACATGCATAATTGCTAGCATCTGTTTATCATATATGGGTTACAATATATCATGTGGCTAAAGTTTTTGGTTCTCAAATGTTATGTAGTGACCTCCCTATGACAAAACATCTCCAATTTCCTCCCTTGATGCATCGCAATCCAAGAAAAATGTGCGTGAAAAATATGGAAGGACCAAAATGGGACAACTACCCATCACCCTCTTAAGGTGCTCAAAAGCCTCTTGCACCACATCAATCCACTAAAAAGCCCATTTCTTTGTCGAATCCGTAAGGGGTGTTGCTAACTAGGAAAACCCCTTCACAAACCTCCTGTAATATGTAAATATGCCCACAAATCCCCTCAACTATGTCACGTTCGTAGGTGTAGGCCAATCTAGGATGGCCTTAATCTTCTCATGATGCACCTGTACTCCATCCTCCCCAATCACTTTCCCAAGCTATAACATCTCCGACAAATTGAACTCACACTTGGACATTTTCACATACAACTACTACTCCTTTAGTATGCACAAGACCTCCTATAAGTTTTGGAGGTGCTCATCCCAAGTCATGCTATATATCAAGATATCATAAAAGAATACCAGGACACATCATTCCAACGTCTTACATAACACATAGTTCATGCAAAATTGAAATGTGTCTTGTGCATTGGTTAGCCCAAAGGGGATGACCAAGACCTCAAAGTGTCCATAATGGCAATGAAAAGCGATCTTGTGGTTGTCCTACTCCCTCACATGAATCTGGTGGTACCTTGAGTGCAAGTCTATTTTAGAAAAGTACTTGGCTCCTCTAAGCTTGTCCATCAACTCATCAATGCATGGAATGGAATACCTATTCTTCAACGTCTTCTTGTTGAGGGCCCTGTAGTCTATGCACATGTG
This sequence comes from Pinus tabuliformis, assembly GCA_031772625.1. Lineage (NCBI taxonomy): Eukaryota > Viridiplantae > Streptophyta > Pinopsida > Pinales > Pinaceae > Pinus > Pinus tabuliformis. The sequence goes on from CM062805.1 coordinate 1,106,060,349, forward strand.
AAGGGTCAGATCCTTCTCCTTCACCAACACTACAAAAGAAGAGAAAGGACTCGAGCTAGGCCTCATATATCCCAATCTCAGCAACTCCTCTATAACGCTCTCAATCTCATCTTGATGTGCCTTGGGATGTATGTAAGGAGTGGTGATGACTAGGTGTACCCCTTCCTCTAGCTCAATGGTGTGCTTAAACTCTGTGTTGGGTGGCCAACCTGGTGGAATATCTCCAAATATCACATGATGCCTCTCCAAGGGAGCCAATATGTCCTGATGTGTCTGCTGCTTCAGCCCCCCAGTCTCTGAGATCCTCAACTCTACAACCCACTCTATGTCACTGTGCCTCAAATCAGCCTCCATCCTATGTGAAAACACTATCTGGGGTGGATATAAATGCATACCCGTCAACACTACTAGCTTTCCATCCAGCCCTATGAACTCCATCTCCAATTTCCTCCAATTAGTAGTGACACACCCAAGAGAATAAAACCACTGAAATCCCATCACCACATTGGTGTCCAGAACATCCACCATGAAGAAATGGTCTATCACCAAATAGTTCTCCATGGTCGCTATCATGATGGGAACATACCAGGTACACTGCATAGACCTATCTCTTGTCACCAATACTAAAAATACCTCGAAAGCCTCTATCTAAATGCCTTTATGCTCTGCAAACTGTGCATCAATAAAATTGTGGATTACCCCAATGTCCACCAACATAGATATATGTTGTGATTGTACTGTGCCTCTAATCCTCAGTGTCAAATACTTTGAAATTTCCCAAAGCAAAGAGATAACTCCACTAATGGGCAAGAAATATCCTCCACTAGGAGGGGGCGGTGGGCCACCTCCTCTTGATATTTGACGTCGACCCTCACCAACATCTATTTCCTGGTCTGCATCCTCCTCCTTTGGCTCACTGTCTAAAAATAACTCTATGTAGTGGGCCTTGCCCTTGGTACATTGATGCCTTGGTACCCATGGCTCCTGAAAAGTAAAGCATTATTTCATCTGCGGAGGTCCCTCCTAGTTTCATCATCCAACTGTCCCTTCCCGATCCACTCCTTCTGAGAAGGTCTGATGTATTTTCCCTTATGAGGGAAAGAGGTTTTAGTAGGTGTTGGTACCCTCTTCTTTGGAACACCATCTAGCATGTCCCACAGTTGGCTAATGGCATCCTGCCATTATACTAGCCTATAAGATCACACCCAACCTCACATAGGGTCGACCAAACCCTTAATAAACAACATGATCAATCTCGCCTCATAAATATCTGAAACCATCACCACAAGCCTCTAAAACTTTGTTTTGTAAGTCTCTGCATTACCTGTATGCTTCAGGTTAGCCAACTCCCTAAGGTGAAACTCTAGATCATTCCTATCAAATCTCTCCATGATCTTACGAGTTAACTCAATATAGGATGTGATGGACACATGAAAAATTGTGACTAATCCATGATACCACCAATCCTATGCATCACCCTCCAAAGTTTGATGGAATCTACCTCTCGCATGGTATTCAAACTAAGGTAATTGCATAGTTTTTGAACCTATGATCTTGCAAAATTCTTGGCTGACCCATCAAACCCTGGAAATGTGACCTTACTTGCTAACTTATGATTATCCCAATTTTGATTCTGTTGTCCTCCTCGGAATGAGGGCCCAACTCCCCTAGTATTTCTCCTTTAGATGGTAGTAATCTACAAAGGAGAGTGTCCTTATGATCTTGGGATCCAAGGCCTCATACTCACCGATCCCATTAATGAATGATCTAATTAACTCTGTGAATGCATCAACACCTCTCTCTCACTCTGGTTCCTCTGTGAAATGAGGCATAGTATGTTTGGGAGTCTGACCATATGTGTAGGTTGTTCATGGTTGTACATGGATCCATTTTCCTATTCTAGAACCTCCTCATTCTTCATTATTTCCTCCCCCACCACCTTGAGGTCCTCCTTGCATATTCTACAATTGTAGAGCCAACATCCACCTCATCATCTCCATCATTTGCTGGTTTGATCTTGCTAACTCCTCTAGTAGTGGGTTACACCCACCTTTCCTAGTTTGATCTTCACCATTCTCCCCCATTTAGTCTTTGGTGTTCTCAAACTCTGTATCTTAAATATGCTTAGGCTTGTCCTCTCTACCAGGACCTCTCGTTCTCCCTCTACCTTTGCCTCTCGGATGATGAACAACTCCACGAAAGAGTCTAGTCATGACATGCTCTAGAGCCCATAGCTGGCTAAGAACATGCCATGATACCACTGTGATGTTCTAACTATATAAATATAGTGATATATCAAAACATGAACTAGCTACAACAAACAAATAAACATGCAATTTGAAAAATCCACGAGAACAAAAATTTTAGAACATTGTTGTACAAAAATAATAGAGGTGATCCATTTGATTAAATATCCAATGAGAAGATATGTATAAAACATAGTGGAATGTGTGCACCTGAGCTTGCTAAATAAAGCACACAAAAACCAGCTGAGAATGAAGAAAAACTCCACGCTGAAATGGTTCACTAGCTACATGCTTTGCCTAGAAATTTACTGCTACTGCTGCTGGAGGAAAACTAATATTTGAGGCCCCAAATACGCTCCAAAAATTCTGAAAAATTAGGAAAATGATCTCCAACCTTGGACCAACAAAACCTAGAAATATTTTGGGCTAATTTCAACCTCCCATAATTACCCAATAATCAAGTGAAATCACCCACTCCTCAACTCTGCATCCCACCAAAAAATCTACAATTGCTCCAAAAAAAATTATGCACAAAAATAACTAATAAATCACTGAAATATAGCGCTAAAAAGATAGAGTGAAATTCCATCTATTTCCTAGCACAATATTATAAGAAATTCTCCAACAAAAATGAACGAGAGAACCCCTACAAAGACCCTGAGGAAGAACAATACAACTCTCACAAAGGAAACAATCCTGGGCTCTGAAAATGCACAAGGAAAATTTGTCCTCCAAGAAAAATTCTTGCAATTTCTCAATATAAATCTCCCCGGCAATCTCTTCCTCTAAGAAACTCTATTTTTGCAACTACGTACCACTGAAAAATTCATCCTACCTATTGTAGAGATGAAATGGCTCACAAAATGTAGGAAAATAAATATCCAATCAGCTCCAAGTTTTCTCTCCTAGGATGACACTATAAGTTCACAGAAAGAGAGTTGGGATTCTTTGCTTGGAAATCCCAGTGCTAAGCAACACTGGTTGACTTAGCTCAACAACTTAAGCAAAAATACAATTTAGAAATGAAATGCCAAAACCAAAATGATCAAAATGAGGCCCCAACCTTTTATTTTTTCTTTCACTTCCTCATACCATGCTTCGATTTTTCCCATACCATGGTTTGATCCTTCCCATGGTTCGATTTCTATGCTTGGTAACTCCATAATTTAACTTTAATTTTTTCTTCTTTTCCTAAGTCCCAACCATTGCCTTTTCTCCAAAAATTATTAAATATCTCCACTACTAATTTCTCCTAATTATATATATCTATATCTATATATATAGATACATATATATATTGCCAAAATTGCAAAAATGGGAATTTCCATGTCAAAATTTTAAATGGGGATTTGACATTTTGTTCACTAGTCGAGTATTTGTTCTCTACCTTGGTGAGATACTGTAAGATAAATGTTCTTTGTGGTCTTTTTACATATTTCGGGGCTGGGTCCTTCTTTTGAATTGGTGTCTGTGTTTCCCTCTACATTGTCTCAAATCCTCGACTCTACTAGAATTTCTTTCAGTTGTCCAGTGTTGGTATACAGATTTTGGCATCTTGGTACCTTCAACGTTTGACCCTGAGAATTCTTATTACTCTGTAAGAACTATGGGTGCTCTAAAGTTTTGGGTCTCCTCTGCTCTCTATTCCTTCAATGTTTGAGGTTTTGGGGAGTTGAAGGTGTCTTTTGTGTTTAAGCATCGTGGTCTCATTTTATGTTTTCATCTACCACATAGTTTGCCCCATATCCTCACCTTAGTGGTTTCTGTTTGCATGGAGCCAAGGCCTTACCCACCCTTGATACTAGGTATCCCTTTCCTTCTTCTTTAACACATCATATTTCTCTCCTACGTCCAAAGTTTATATATAAACATGGCCCCTCGATAGAGATTATCTGGGCGTCGTGATGGTGCACCAGGTTCATCTTATTCTCGTCACTAATGTTTTGTTGGTTGTGAGTTAGTGGCCAACCACTTTGACTTACTTCCTCTTGAATTGAGGAAGGAAATTATTCAATTAGAGGCAAGGGAGTTTGGGGACCATATATATTTCTTTGGATTTAAGATTAGAAGGCTTCACTTCCTCCATTCTATTTATTTGCATCGTTAGTTGGAAACATTGTTAAGTATTGTCATTTTTTATAAGAAGGTCGACAATTACAAGCTATTTATAGGTCAAGAGTAGATCAATAGAATTCTATGGGACATTCACTACAACTTGGATGACATCGTGGTCAGGCTAGTTAGGGTGGAACAATTTGTTGTATCTGACTTAATATTGAAACAAATGAGTAGCAATAAGTTCTCGCATTCATTAATTATCTATTGGGATCTCTCATCAGGAAAACTCCTCTCCCCTTGTTGAGAAGTGTAGCAAGAAAGTCTCAATTTGACTTTTCCTTGGTCAAAGATATAAAATTCGAATCTCCACTTTTGTAGACTACTTGGAGGTAGTTAACTAAGGTGACATGGCTCTTGTCACTTAGTTAGCTCAGTATAATCGAGTTATATGGATTGGAGTTTAGTTAGCCATGTGTGATTGCTAATTTTTAGCAACCAAGGTCAGCTATTTCTAGTTGTATTCAGTTAAATTAGTTATGACAGTTAATGGAACTAGTGGAAGGAACAATGTAAACTTTGAAAAGAGAACTATAAACTCAAAATGGGAAAAACCCCCAAGAAACCCCCAAAAAACATGAAAAACAGTGTTAAAAATGAAAAGTGTGTATACTAGAACGATGCTTTTTAAGGGTTAATTTTCAAAATATTAAAAAATGGCAATAAAACTAATTTTTTTGTGCAAAAAACAATTGTTTTTGAGGAAAAAACACACTAATGTTTTTGGTAGAATAAAATTTTCCTTTTCTAGGTATAATTTCAACATTTTTTATTAATCACAATAAAAATAAAATAATGGGATCCAAAACACATTAAAATTCCATTAGTTTTCATCCATGTTGTTAAACATATAATAACATGACACTGGACATCGCTAAAATTCTAATTGTTTTCAACCATAACATTAAAGATACAAAAAAAATTGGAAAATTTTCAACCATAGAATTAAAAAACTCTAATTTTTCAACACATTTAAACCATGAGATTATGAACAAATTACATGACTAAATTAATCAAAATATCAACACTTGTAGATTGAATGAAACATAAATTATATCTCTAAGTTATTGTTGCATTGCAAATATTCTAAACAATAAAAATCATCATAATTAAAACCTATAATCCAACAAACAAAAAAAATGACTCATAACTTCATTTAACACCATATGGAAATAAAAAATTTTATTTCAAGATACGATGAAGACATCAATTATATAAACTTTCTTAGACAATTATTCAAAATCACTCATATTTTCTTGCACACCATCATAATTCACATCTTCATATTAATGACTGGATGTAGATGAAGATGTTCCATATTCTTCTCTTTCATCAACTAGTGCCCCGTATGAGTCCACATGCATGCCCACCATTTCAAGTTTCAAAATTCGTCTAGATCTACGATTGGTTTCAATAGATTCCCATCTCAACACTGTTCCTTCTAGTAACAACCTCTTTAGAATCTCTATCATCTTGAAGCGAAGAGTTCCTCTCTTTGTTAAATTTAAATCATAAACAAGTATGTAAACATAATCCAATTTTAAAAGGTCTATGCAGCGACGATTTATGTTTGTACCATTTCTTTTTCTCTTTCTGCCAATCTTTTATCAACTACCATCTCTGGATTATGCACACCATTGATTGCGTGTGTATTTGTGGCATACCAATGTACTTAAACACATGCAACATCTTCATTTTCTGTAATGACCTTTATAACCTTAGCAACCCAGAATGGATAGCCATTGGGATCTCCATCTGTTAGCATTGCGATCATGCAACCCTCATTAATATCTTATAGTAAACCCCTGTAAAGGTCTTCCATGGCTTCACATTGTGCACAAGGTCTTCTAGAACAAATATACATTTCTCTTTCCTCTACCTGTGAAGAATTAATAATACCTTGATATTGTTGTTATTCAACAATGTTTCTTTCCTCATGTTCATTTGACACATTTCGTGGCAAAATAAATGGAGTTTTTCTTCATTTGTTGTTCTTGAAATGATATCACTTTGATTATTGAAAAAATACTCCCACCAAACTGAATTAGTAATATCAAAGTACTCATGTGTATATCTAATACATTTTTTAATTTATTCTAGGCAATTAGAATAATTTATATCTCTATTCCACCTATGTGCATTATGAAATTCAACAACTTATTTTAATAACAATATATTTGAAACAAATATTGGATGATCTGGAATGAACTTCAAAAATTCCAAACCTGATGATGATGCCCATTCTATAGTAGTTGAATACTTCTTCCACCATATTAGTCTTTTGCCATTAATTTTTTTGATGCGAAATTGATATTGGAAGCTAATGTCATTAAGTTTTTCAATGCACTTCTCCTCACCATGCAATCCCAGAATAAACCTTCGCATGTCAGCAGTTTCTTCCAACACATCAGAAATTGGCTCTGGCATGTATGATTTCTTAATACATTCAATTAATGATGGCAAGCTCCCAACTTCCTTCCTCCTCAATGTGACTGAAAAACGGCTGAACATCTGATCAATATGGTCATGAGTGTGCCCAACAAGAAGGAAACCAACCTTTACCTTGTGAAAAATTCTCAACTCAACAAGCATGTTCAGATATCCAAGCCCCGGAAGTGACGATTGATGCTATGTGATTCATTTCACTAGTTTCAATCCCACTTCTTCACCCCTATGAGCATCACCCGATGCAATGAGTGCTAAGTGAACAATTCAAAAATCATGAGAAATTAGTCAGTTACGACTACCTCTCATGGAAATGGTCATACGTTAATGACTTACTTAACGCAGTTGAATCCCAAAAATGATATCTAATCTCATTTTTGTTTTCACGACAAGTGTTGTCTAATTATAAATACAAAACTTTAGGACGATAACCAAACCAATGAGAAACCACATCATCAATTATGGTTATTTTTAGATTTGCATCATTATGAATATTTGGAGCTGTGAAGTATACCATTGGTAACATTTTCCCATTGAAGACCATACAACCGACCAAGTGATACTGAATAAAATTTTCCTCCTGTAAATTTTTGGGTGTTCGAACAAAGTATGGTAGAAGTGTTTTCTTTTGGTCCATAGCATCAATTATCAAACCCAAATATTTATTTGGATTACCATAACACTTCTTTCGATGCTTGTACAACTTTTTCCTTTCACTTGTTTATTTTTCGTGATTCTCTTGAAGTGCTTTGAAAATGGAATCTACACAACATAAAAGAAAGTCATTAATAAATACATTTTCATAGTTGATGACTATACAACTTAAAAAATTAATGTTATGAATGTTTACCTCTTTCTACCCCTTCGCATTTATCCCTTTTTGATTTAAGAGAAGAACATGTACTATAAATCCCCATCCTTGTCTTCTTATGAATATGTACATTGTCAAATTCTTTCTTCCATATCTTCACAAAATATTGATATGTAATAAATCAACCATGTCCTTTATGACCTTCTGCATATTCTTTGTATAAGTTATAGATTTCTCGTCTTGAGAAACTATCTGGAATATGTATTGTCCTTCTATTTGGCATACACTCTCCATGCTTTGAAAATAAGTCTTTCATCCATGACATTGCAGTATTTGATAATGGCCCAAACTATCATTTATGACATACTTCTGAATAAAATGTGGGAACCTTTTCCAAATTTTCTTGGATTCTTGACAGACAAAAATTATCCATTGAATGAAGCATTTTGAAAGCCTTTCTATAGATTGCATGCACCCCACTAAATATGAATTTTACATGATTTTATTCATTGACAAATATCTCTTCCTTTTCTCTAATGCAAACTTGAAATCCATATGTTTCAAATAATCTTTTTGACAACATTCACTTCAAATGAGAGCACTGATAGAACTTCTTCTCATCAAATATTCTTCTCTACTCCTTGTATAACTAGAACATATTGGATTGATATGGAAAGGTCTTCTCCTACTCCTCGATACAATATTTGTTGGCAATATCTCCATCATTGGATCATCATCTGTATAAGAATTTTCATCATCATTATGAGGAATATTATCCTCACTATGATGATATGTGCTTTTGAAATACTGACTTGGAGGATATTCTTCATCTTGCCCTTCTTCAGTGCTACCCTCATCGTCCTTAGAATTAGGACTAAATGGAAAATTTGAATCGATGTTTATTGGATATTCTTCATGATGTGAATTGTCAATGCTTCTCTCACAGTCCATAGGATTAGGAATACGTGGAAAATGTGACTCTTTACTTATTGGAAATTCTTCATCCTGCCCTTCGCCAATGCTGCTCTCATAGTACTTAGGATTAGGACTAAGTGCTTCATCCTTCCCTTTTTCACTACTACTCTCATAGTCCTTAGGATTAGGAGTAGGTGGAAAATGTGACTCTTGATTTATTAGAAATTCTTCATCCTAGCCTTGATCACTGTTGCTCTCATAGTCCATAGGATTAGGACTAAGTGGACACTGTGACTCTCTATTCATTTGAAATTCTTCATCATGCTCTTCATCATTGTTTCTCTCATAGTCCATAGGATTAGGACTAAGTGGAAACCATGACTCTCTATTCATTTGAAATTCTTCATCATGCTCTTCATCATTGCTTCTCTCATAGTCCATAGGATTAGGCCTAAGTGGACACCGTGACTCTCTATTCATTTGAAATTCTTCATCATGATCTTCATCACTAATGCTCTCATAGTCCGTAGGATTAGGACTAAGTGGAAGTCGTGACTCTCTATTCATTTGAAATTCTTCATCATGTTCTTCATCACTGCTGCTCTCATAGCCCATAGGATTAGGACTATGTGGAAATCATGACTATTTATTTATTTGAAAATCTTCATCATGCTCTTCATCACTGCCGCTCTCATAGTCCATAGGATTAGGACTAAGTGAAAACCATGACTCTTTATTTATTTGAAATTCTTCATCCTGCTCTTCATCAATGCTACTCTCATAGTCCTTAGGATTAGGACTAAGTGGAATATTTGACTCTCTATTCATAGTGGAATAATTTCCATTATATTCATCATATGAATAGAGTTGTTACGCGACGAAGATGTTGATGCTTCACAAAGTGAAACTTCACTATCAGAGAATCCATACATTTCAAACATAAGAGGTTGAATGATACAAATGCACTCTCTACTAATGATAGTATATAGATTAAAGAATGAAAAATTCTCTCCAAAGTTTCCCTCTAAATTTTTTGGCCAAAAATTTTCCCTCCAAAAATTCTGTTTCATGTATTTTCCTCCATAATTTTCTTCTACAATTTATAGAAAAATATTAACTAAAATTTTCTTATGCAATTAATATTTTAAACTAAATATTTAAATTAAAATTGTAAGCTAAATCTTTTACCTAAATTAATTTTTTACTTAAACTATATAACATTTACTAGACAATTGAACATTTTTTTTTTATTATTATATCTTCTATCACACATTTAACATAAATTTCTATATTTCCATAACACGGTTTATATGTTAAGTTTTTATAAAAAAAATTAATACCACATTCACCATGCGATAAAACAATTCCGTAATGTTCGCTTTGTCATAATTTACTATATCGCAATAACAAGATTTATATGTTAATGTTTTTATAGAAACAAATTATTCCCACATTTACCGTGCGGTAAAACAATTCCGTAATGTTCGTTTTATCATAACTCCCTATATTTCCATAACAAAATTTATATGTTAAAGTTTTTATAAAGGCAAATTAATCACACATTAATCGTGTGGTAAAACAATTCTGTAATTTCTGCTATATCATAAAATTCATTGTTATCGACAACGTTTTCAACGAAATATTATCACATTTGAAAGGTTAGTTTCCCTTTTGTTGTGTGAAAGTTTTAAAATTCAATAGGTTTGTTAGTAGTTATGTGTGAGTTGTGTTGTTATTTTCATGTAAAATACTTGAAAAAGTATATTCCTATAAAATAATACTTAATTTTTCTCTTAATGAAATTTAGATTCTGGATTTATGACTTTTGTGGTTTATATCTTCTAACTTATTAACCGGAGAACCCACAATAAAAACCATTTTTCACCAACGTTTCAAATCCCAACAGGGATCCATCATCAGGACTTCTTGAATGTTGATAGAAGAAGAACTTGAATTAGGGTTTACATAGTTTTGAGGAGAGAAGATTTAAGAGGATGTCGGCTGTTTTAATCTTTTCATTTATTTTAATCATAATAAATAATTTTGAAGTATTTTAAAGTATTTTTAATAACTATTATTTAATACAATTATTAATGTAAAAATGAATAAATACTTTGATTATTTAATCTTTATCATCAATATTTATTATTGAATGTTTAATTTTTAATTTTGTTTTTTTTAATAGATTCATTAATTATTATTATTATTATTATCTTAAATAATAATTAATAATACTAACAATTCATAAAATAATAGTAATAGTTATTATCAAAATTATTATATTAAATATATATTTTCATTTTTAATTATTTGTATTAATATTCAATATATATTAGTATGTGAATATATAAAAATGTATATTTAAATTATTATGACACTAAAAAGAGATATTGATATTAAGATTAGATATTAAATATTAAGTATTAAATATTAAATATTAATAATAATATTATAATTAATAATATTAAATATTAAATACTAAAATATATTAATATTAATAATAATATTATAATTAATAATATTATGATTAATAATAATAATAATGTTAATGTAGTGTGTTCAAGTAAATAATAATCATTAATAACTAATTAATATTTAATGTTGATAGTTCATAATAATACCAAATCCTAATAATTACTACTAAATAATTAATTTTTATTAATTTTATTAATAGTTTAATTAATTATTAGAATTATTCATAGGCCTTAATAAATAATAAATAATAACATTTCATAATAATAATTAATGATAATAGTAATAGCTAATATCATCATTATTATTGTAAATGTTATAATTCATACTTAATAGAATTGAAATTTTATTTTATTTTTATTGTTGAAAAATTATTATGGAGAGCAATGATGAAAATAAGACTAATAACTACTAAATGCTAGAATAGGAGAGGAAGATATCAACTTACTGAGCACTATACCTGAGAAGTACTAGGGATCTTAATTTCTCTGATTAAGGGGAGCCAGCTTCCGCTAATCTCAATACCATTGTCCCTGTTGAGATTATGTGGATGTTTGATAATCTCAAGAGCTTCTCTGATCTTTCGCCTATGATGTTTTTCTTCCCATGCGATAATTGAAGCATTTTCCAAGCAGACCTGGTGCTTGGTTTTTGAGGAATGTTCTGCAAGGGCCGAAGTTCGAGATCTTTCATTCCTGATGTCAGCTCCATGTTCCTTGAGTCTTGTCCACAAGGATCTACCTGTTTCCCCAATGTAACTTTTTCCACATGAACAATCTATTTTATAGACTCCCTTCAGCTGATGCTTATTAATATTATCTTTGACAGACCTCATACATTGCCTAATAGTTCCAGGGGCTGAGAATTGTGTGATTATATTTTTCTTTCTAAGGATTTTAGCAATCTTGTCTGTCACTCCTTGAATATAAGGTAGAGAAACCCTTCCACCCTGAGGTTGGTCTTGAGCCTTCGGTTTATGAGATAACATCTTTCTTTCAGCTCTCTCTATAGCTATTTTAATTTCTTTTTCTTTGTAGCCTATAGCTTTAAAAGCTGAAACTAAATGCTTCTTTTCTTCATCCAAATGCTCAGAGTCAGAAATTCTAAAGGCTCTGATGGCAAGAGTGTTTAGGACACCAAACTTCTGGGCTGGGTGATGGTGCGAATCGGCGTGGAGGTAGCTTTCTGTGTGGGTTGACTTCCTGAAAACCTTATGCCCCAAAGAGCCATCCTCCTTCCTGATAATGAGAACGTCTAAAAATGGGATGCTCATGTTTTCTTCTAGCTCCATAGTAAATTTTATATCTGGGGAGATAGAGTTGAGGTGAATAAAAAACTTGTCAAGTTCTGTTTTACCATGAGTCCATTTTATATTGGTATCATCGACAAATCGTTTCCACCAGGCTGGCTTCAAAGGGTATGATTCAAGAGCTTTCTTTTCAAAGTATTCCATGTATAAGTTGGCCACAATTGGTGAAAGGGGTGATCCCATTGCTACCCCAGATGTCTGCTCATAATATTCTCCTTGGAAGGTGAAAACAGTTGATCGTAAACAAATTTCAGCAAGTCTCGTAGTCCCTGGATCAGTAACATCTTTTATAACCTGAATGGCTTCATCAAGAGGAATCTTAGTGAATAAGGACACTACGTCAAAGCTAACAAGGATGTCTCTTTCATTCTTGATGTAAGCTCCATGCTCCTTGAGTCTTGTCTGCAGGGATCTACCTGTTTCCCCAATGTAACTTTTTCCACATGAACAATCTATTTTATAGACTCCCTTCAGCTGATGCTTATTAATATTATCTTTGACAAACCTCATACATTGCCTAATAGTTCCAGGGGCTGAGAATTGTGTGATTATATTTTTCTTTCTAAGGATTTTAGCAATCTTTCCTGTCACTCCTTGAATATAAGGTAGAGAAACCCTTCCACCCTGAGGTTGTCGTGACGACATCCTTGTTAGCTTTGACGTAGTGTCCTTATTCACCAAGATTCCTCTTGATGAAGCCATTCAGGTTATAAAAGATGTTACTGATCCAAGGACTGCGAGACTTGCTGAAATTTGTTTACGATCAACTGTTTTCACCTTCCAAGGAGAATATTATGAGCAGACATCTGGGGTGGCAATGGGATCACCCCTTTCACCAATTGTGGCCAACTTATACATGGAATACTTTGAAAAGAAAGCTCTTGAATCATACCCTTTGAAGCCAACCTGGTGGAAACGATTTGTTGATGATACCAATATAAAATGGACTCATGGTAAAACAGAACTTGACAAGTTTTTTATTCACCTCAACTCTATCTCCCCAGATATAAAATTTACTATGGAGCTAGAAGAAAACATGAGCATCCCATTTTTAGATGTTCTCATTATCAGGAAGGAGGATGGCTCTTTGGGGCATAAGGTTTTCAGGAAGTCAACCCACACAAAAAGCTACCTCCACGCCGATTTGCACCATCACCCAGCCCATAATTTTGGTGTCCTAAACACTCTTGCCATCAGAGCCTTTAGAATTTCTGACTCTGAGCATTTGGATGAAGAAAAGAAGCATTTAGTTTCAGCTTTTAAAGCTATAGACTACAAAGAAAAAGAAATTAAAATAGCTATAGAGAGAGCTGAAAGAAAGATGTTATCTCATATACCAAAGGCTCAAGACCAACCTCAGGGTAGAAGGATTTCTCTACCTTATATTCAAGGAGTGACAGACAAGATTGCTAAAATCCTTAGAAAGAAAAATATAATCACACAATTCTCAGCCCCTGGAACTATTAGGCAATGTATGAGGTCTGTCAAAGATAATATTAATAAGCATCAGCTGAAGGGAGTCTATAAAATAGATTGTTCATGTGGAAAAAGTTACATTGGGGAAACAGGTAGATCCCTGCAGACAAGACTCAAGGAACATGGAGCTGACATCAGGAATGAAAGATCTCGAACTTCGGCCCTTGCAGAACATTCCTCAAAAACCAAGCACCAGGTCTGCTTGGAAAACGCTTCAATTATCGCACGGGAAGAAAAACATCATAGGCGAAAGATCAAAGAAGCTCTTGAGATTATCAAACATCCACATAATCTCAACGGGGACAATGGTATTGAGATTAGCGGAAGTTGGCTCCCCTTAATCAGAGAAATTAAGATCCCCAATACTTCTCAAGTATAGTGCTCAGTAAGTTGATATCTTCCTCTCCTATTCTAGCATTTAGTAGTTATTAGTCTTACTTTCATCATTGCTCTCCATAATAATTTTTCAACAATAAAAATTAAATAAAATAAAATAAAATAAAATTCTATTAAGTATGAATTATAACATTTATAATAATAATGATGATATTATCTATTACTATTATCATTAATTATTATTATGAAATGTTATTATTTATTATTTATTAAGGCCTATGAATAATTCTAATAATTAAATAAACTATTAATAAAATTAATAAAAATTAATTATTTAGTAGTAATTATTAGGATTTGGTATTATTATGAACTATCAACATTAAATATTAATTAGTTATTAATGAGTATTATTTACTTTAACACACTACATTAACATTATTATTATTATTAATCATAATATTATTAATTATAATATTATTATTAATATTAATATATTTTAGTATTTAATATTTAATATTATTAATTATAATATTATTATTAATATTTAATACTTAATATTTAATATCTAATATTAATATCAATATCCCTTTTTAGTGTCATAATAATTTAAATGTACATTTTTATATATTCACATACTAATATATATTGAATATTAATACAAATAATTAAAAATGAAAATAAATATTTAATATAATAATTTTGATAATAACTATTACTATTATTTTATGAATTTTTAGTATTATTAATTATTATTTAAGATAATAATAAAAATAATAATAATAATAATTAATGAATCTATTAAAAAATTAAAAATTAAACATTCAATAATAAATATTGATGATAAAGATTAAATAATCAAAGTATTTATTCATTTTTACATTAATAATTGTATTAAATAATAGTTATTAAAAATATTTTAAAATACTTCAAAATTATTTATTATGATTAAAATAAATGAAAAGATTAAAACAACCGACATCCTCTTAAATCTTCTCTCCTCAAAACTATTTAAACCCTAATTCAAGCTCTTCTTCTATCAACATTCAAGAAGTCCTGATGATGGATCCCTGTTGGGATTTGAAATGTTGACGAAAAATGGTTTTTACTGTGGGTTCTCCGGTTACTAAGTTAGGAAATTTAGATTTTTTTTACAAATTAAAAATTTAAATGAGCTAGGCTTACCCGACAGCCCCATGGCAGGCATAAGGCCACTATGTTGAAAGTGGGTGTGGTGGGCCCGGTCGTGCCTACTGGCGGCACCCACCACTGCAGCCCAACCAGCCAAGGGTGAGGGTTTATTCATAGAATCAGATCCTCACCCCTGTGGCCCAACGACTCATTGGGGTGGATGCATGATTCTCAGAATTAGGGCTCTACCCCCATGGGCCAGTTGGACCACAGTGGAGGGGCAAGAGGGGGCTGCATGCAGACCCTCCAACCCCATCCCCGCAACCCAACGAGCTGATAGGGCCACGGGTTGGGGTGGGAAGGGGTTGGGAATTGTGCCTCCACCCCATGGGCTCGTTGGGCCATGAGGGTGTGGCAGGAGGGGCTAGCGCAACCCCCTCTCGTGCCACCCCCACGACCCATCAGACTCGTGGGGGTGGCAACCTGTAAGATTTATGGCCTTCCAATGTTTAAGTTTCATGCAGCTAATCTCATTAGATATGCCTTTGTAAATGTACCTATCAATCTTACCCAACCTATGTATCAGATACCTCTCATAAAACTAGAAGATGTCCAATGGGGACTAGAACAAGGTTATAAGTATGTGAATATTGGACTAATACAATTTGGCATTAACCCTCTTGTCAGACCTCATTTGAATGTGTATTTCTTAGCCCGTATGTTTGATTCATGCCATAATCAATTTAGTGATGCCCTGCTAGGTGTTTTTGAGGCCCCCTTTGCACAATGGTCCAGTTTGGTCATTGATCATCCCATGATACCAAGTTTCGTTAACCGATCCCCATATTAATGAACTAATTCAAGATTACATCCATTTTTCTGGCTTTAATATGACTAAGCAGTCATTTACTGCCCAGTTACATTCCACTATTTGTTTACAATTTTTCTCGGCAACTCTGCCAGCACACAATCCTCATCTTACTCAGAGAGCCACAATAGAAGGAGTGGTGGTTGGACCTGGTAATGTCACTCCTATCACAGTAGGGTTTTCTCAATTAAAAATCCATGATGAGTGGACTGCAAAATACCATCCATTGTCTCAAAGGTAATTTTGGACTCTAGGACCTAAAAGATTGTCTGTTTATGAGTTGAGTATAGGACTAGTCATTAGACTAAGGAATGAAACTACATTATCCAAAATCACTGTTAGAAGTCACTCTCTCAGAAACCATGATACTTCATACCTCATTAGGCATTTGGCAAAACATAAGTATGAATAATCCTCACAATGAAAATTCTATATTGCCTCTAGAAGTCCAAGTTCTGATAAAAAATTTCAAGTCTTTCACGAACCTCATTCCACCTTGAAAGAGGAATATTTGGGCCAACATACAGAATGTCACGAATGTTTACATATTTACTCTCCGAGAGATATTAAGTTCATGAGATACACACTTCCTAGAGAAAAGGCAAGGGAAGATTGAGAAAAGCTTCTACTCCCAGAAAGGAGGATTGATCCTAGAAATTTTGTACAAAAAATCAAAGATGGGAATGTTGTAGCTAATGTCGATATCCTACATTATACGAAAGTGATAGATGAGAAGCCCCAAGAGCTTATAAGGCTTTAGAACTACAAAAATTATCAGCTAAAATGTGTAGCACAAAATTTCGATGACCCATCACAAGTAGTGTTGAAAGTACAATCCCATGTGTGAGGACTCCATTCTAGTTTAGATGATTTGAGTCAAAAACATTTTGAGCATTTTGATAAGTTAAAAGATGTAAATATGAAGTTAGAGAAAATTATGGAAGTAGTAATAGATTTAAAGCTGAGTCTAGAGAAATAAAATCCCGAGTTAGAAGAAGCACTTACTGCAGCAGAAGTTTATAGCCAGACATTCCAACTAGAAGAAAAGAACCCTGAAAAGAAAAATACTCCACTGTTGCTCAAACAATTCTCTGTGCATAATCTCATAATTTTTCAATTCAAAAATGTTATTTCATTTTCTAGAGAAAAAATGGCTCTAGTCCAATCATAAATCCCAGTCTTTGATATGCCACCACAGAACAAATCAGAAATAAAAATGGTAAAAGAAGAGGGAGAAGGATCCAACAAAAGACCCAAAAGTGTAGATAGTGATAGACCAAACCAACCTTTTGAATCTGCATGGGAGAAGTGGTGTAATACCATGTATGGTTCTCCTAGAAAAACTCCATATGATCCTTCAAACACTGATGAGTTCCCTACTCTTAGTCGAGCTAACATAGATCAAGCTCCAATGATAAATCTAAACTGCAAATCTAAAAACGAAATCCTCGTGGCAATCCATATTTGGAGTGCATGGGCAAGCACTCAAAAGTCCATTCACAGAAAAAAAGTCTCATGGTCAGAATTAGCTATAAGGATAACTTGGGGTTTCCATGTAACTTAGAATTATGGTGGTCTAGAATGCATGAATCTGACAAGCTCAATATTATGAATAGTGATAAGCTAGTCGTTGAACTTGTCAAGGCTATTCTCCATGATTTTTATGGAGAAATTAGGGTTGATGGCCATCATTATGCATATATGTTCATGAGCCAAAGACTTTGTGATATAAAATAGCTTCCTGAGTTCTTCTGCACAATGCAAGATCCTCTTTTTAAGGCAAGAGACCCACAAACTACAACTTATTTGAGAAAATATTTGTTTGCAATGCCTCAATGGATCCCAAACCTTTTTAGGGCCGGATTTGAAGGTGAAAATATAGATATTGAAAATATTTCTCTTGCAGGACTCCATGAAAAAATTGTATTTACTCTACAGAAAGAATGCCTCCGAAAGAAGACAGCGAAATCAGTAAAGAAACAACTCAGCTTCAATGCAAGTGTTTGTGATATCTATGGAGAAACCTATCATTTTGGTTATAAAACAAAAACGAAGAATGTTAGTAAAGGACAATGTGTAAGTGATTTCCAATGTCGAAAATGCATGAAGAAAATCCAACCTACAAGAGACCCACAAACTACAACTTATTTGAGAAAATATTTGTTTGCAATGCCTCAATGGATCCCAAACCTTTTTAGGGCCGGATTTGAAGGTGAAAATATAGATATTGAAAATATTTCTCTTGCAGGACTCCATGAAAAAATTGTATTTACTCTACAGAAAGAATGCCTCCGAAAGAAGACAGCGAAATCAGTAAAGAAACAACTCAGCTTCAATGCAAGTGTTTGTGATATCTATGGAGAAACCTATCATTTTGGTTATAAAACAAAAACGAAGAATGTTAGTAAAGGACAATGTGTAAGTGATTTCCAATGTCGAAAATGCATGAAGAAAATCCAACCTAGAAGGTTTTACCCTAGGAGACAAAGGTTTCAGAGACCGAGAAAAGGATATTTCAAGAAAAGGAAAGAAGGTGCCCAAAGAGCAAAATCAGGAACTTGTTTCATTTTCAAGAAGCTAGGACATTCAGCAAGAAAATTTCCTTTGAAGGGTAGAACTCGTTTTCAAAATAAATCGTTTGAAATTTTTTCTAATATTTATGATCTGACTGAATGGGAGCAAGTAGATCAGCCCCCACAAAATGAATAATATTTTTCAGTCACAAATTCATATGAGTCAATCCCTCCATCTCCACATCCTAAAGACTCATTCTGCTCTGAATCCACCTCATATCTTGACTTAATTTCTGATATCAAGATGTTTCATTTAGAAAATCCCGCAGAGATCCTCTTTGAAATTACATCTATATAATCTCATATTTCTGCTCTCACACCAGGAGATTTTTCCATCTGACACCAACTCACGGAACATCTCTCAATCCTCCAACAACAACTTTCCAAAATCACGCAGCCAAGCATGGTGAATCTTGGTGCTTACTATCCAGAACACACACCTACCACATCTGCACAGATTTCCTATACACCCTCATCCAACATTCCAACAAAGAAGAAGTTTCCCCGCAGGTCTATTGTAAGTAGAGAAGAAGTAAGATTTCTTCATCAGAGAAAATCCTATGGGTTTAAGAAATCTACTCCCATCATTGAGAATCTCTTAAACGAAGAAGAGGAATCAGATCAAGTTAGTAAACTAGAAGGAGAAATATTGCATCTAGAAACCACCATTGAAGAAATAGAGGTTTGGTTAAAGAAATTATAACCAGTATGAGGTTTTTCTAAAAGGAATTAGCCGAAAAAAAAAACAATTTGCAGAACTAAAAGGTTTAATGATGATAGAATAATTTGAAGATGTTGTCAAAGCAGAAGAAGATCATAACCGGGAGTAGAAAGCATTATGATGCATACGAGAAGACCACAAGCCAGAACCAGGTACATCTATTCTCCAAATGAAGGGATTTGAAGATAGGATTATTATTAGAGTAGATGTCAAAGTCAGTGGTTATAAACAATATTCTCTGGATGCACAACTAGACACAAGAGCTATGAATTCCTGTGCAAAACATAGTGCCATTCCTGAATATTTTTGGCAACCCACAAACTTGTAGTTCAGAGCTGTAAATAACACATTAATGACTATTAGAGCTATGGTTCCTGATTTCTTGATTATTCTTAATGGAATTCCTACTTCTTTAAATTTGTACAGTTTTGATACAGGTATTGATATTTTGTTGGGACAAGATTTTGTAAGGAGACATCTTCCTCTTGTTGTAGAAGCAAACCATATTTACCTCAACATCCAAGGAAGAACTATAAAAATCCAGAGCAAGTCGAGCTATGTAAATATAATTGTGACCCTATATAAGATATAGTTGAATGTTCCCTTGACAAGCTAGCAAAAATCAACAAAGTAATCAGAAATTCTGAGATCCAAGGGCTAGAATACATCATAGAAATAAAAGTGAAAAGTGAAGTAGAATGTACAACAAATGCACCCAATGCATTTTGGTAAAGAGAGAAAGACTTTGTGGATCTTCCCTACAAATAAAATTACCCTGGAGCACCTAAAAAATCATCAGAAAACTAGATGTCCCCACTAGAGCTCGAACTTTGTAAAAGGGAGATTGTTGAACTATTAGAAAGAAAGTTGATCGAACTAAGAAAAACCCCTTGGGCTTGCCCAACATTCTATGTCAACAAGAATTCAAAGAAAAAGGTAGGTAAACCTCAAATGGTGATTAAATATAGAGAATTAAATGATGCTTTGGTGCCTATCAGGTATCCTCTACCATCTAAAGAAGCTTTATTTCAGAAAATCTGTAATAATAATGTGTTTAGCAAATTTGACCTTAAGAGCAGATTCTGGCAGATAGGGATCAAACCATTTGACAAATAGCAGACTGGTTTTGTGGTACCACACGGGCAGTTCCAATGGTAAGTAATTCCCTTTGGATTGAATAATGCACCATTTGAATTCTAAAAAAGAATGGAAGATTTTTTTGGAGATTTGGAATTTGGTATTGTTTATATTGATGACTTACTAATCTGTTCTTTTGAATTAAGAGAACATAGAAAACACTTGGAGATAGTTCACCATAGGATTTTTAAGCATGGGCTAGTCCTCAACAAGCCTAAGCTTGAGTTTGCAAAAACTAGAATTGAATATTTATGACTAATCCTATTCCAAGGAAACGTTGAATTGCAAGAACATGTGTTGAAATATTTAACAAAATTTCTAGACACCATTTATGACTGCAGACAATTGCAGAGGTTCTTGGTAAGCCTCAATTACATTAGGCAGTTTGATGAAAATCAAGCCAAAGATGTCAAGGTCATATAGAAGAGTCTTAGATGAATAGAATGGACCCCATCCATGGTGTTGACAATTCAAATTATCAAAAAAAGGTCCAAAATCTACCAAGTTTAGTTCTTCCAAGACATGAATTGCCCTATATTTTAGAACAGATGTATCCAATGAAGTATGGGTGGAGTTTGGATCCAAAAGCATGAAAAAAGGGAAGAATTTTTTTCATATGCATCAAAATGTTTTAATGACACTGAACTCAAGTATCCATCTTCTCATAAAGAAATCCTTTTCGTAAAAAATGGAATCAAAAGTTTCAGCATGTTCCTGAAGAAAGTAAGATTCATTGTAAGAACAGACCTCAAACATATGGTTGGGATGCTTAGAAACAAAAGATTGTTAGAACAAGGAAAGAATAGGGTACTAAGATGGAGCTTACGGTTGGACGGATTCGACTTTGAGATTGAATATAAAAAGGGAAAAGATAAATGTTTAGTAGATTTGCTTACAAGAGAAGCAGTTGCGAAAGAAATCAAGATGTTCAGTTATTCATCAACTTCAACTTCATCAGCACCTCCCTCTGCTCCAGAGGGTTTTCAGTGGGTTCTAATATGTAAATATTGTCATATGTCATTTTGTTTTCAATGTCTCATAGATAGGGTCAAGGAGAGTCCTGCATATGAATACATCCTTGAAAAATGGGTTAATAGTAGCCATATTAATGTAAGTAATATTATGTATTTTATAGAGTCACCCATAATGTTTCAAGGGACCGTTAGATTTTCACCTTTTGTAGGACACAGATATATTTTTCTGTGTGAGCCATGGCTAAGCTATGCAGACTATTTTAATATCTTTATGTACACCAAATATGCCAAGAAAGTTTGGTTGATCTGTCTTAATATAGTTATATGTGTAACCCCTATAATCATTGGTTGATCTGGTTCAAAATAGTTCTACATTACTAGTGCCCAAGAGAAGGAATATTTCGGACCATTAGAAGACATGAATTTATTGATTATCTTCGAGAAGATATTAGAACAACAACACAATCTAAGGCATGGTTTTTCTTCTAGAGAGAGCATTTGTTCAACACACTTAAATTACATACCATTCAACCAACAGAGAAACCTATCTACAAGGAAATATCTCAGTTCTATGGATCGATTTGTAGTCCTATAGATAAGAGGGTACTTAGTATATATGGATCTCATTTCTTTCCGTGCTATAATATCATGCCACCTCACGTAGAAGCTCATTTGTCACCAAGCCCGCAACAACTATGTTACTTGAGTGACAATGATAATTATGAATATCCAAGAAACTTACATAATCTTTGTAAGGAAGCATGGTGGGTTGTCTTTCATGTCTAGTCACCTGACAGTGAGTGTAATCGATATTGTGGGATTCTGATAAAATATCCACTGTGTAAATATTAGAAGATTTTTTAGGATAATTTAAATGACTAAGTGGAGGGGTCTGTCCTCCAAAGTAAAATATTAGATTAACTTTTCAGATGAATATCTAAAACTTGGAGAACTTCTCCGACTTTTGGTGGTACTTGACCCACATGTCATAGAATCTATGGAAAAGCTTAGATTTGAGATCTAAATTTTGTACACTTCATGTAGATAGGTCATATTCTGAGAAGAGACCTGATGCTCTCTTGAAGTCCTATAAATAAGGAAAATGTATTTCCATTTTGGCATTCGAGTCTGTGTTTTTGAAGCTCTCTCTCTCTAAAGCTTTGTGTCATTTTGTCTTAGGTCGAGTTTGACAAGCCTACACATGTGCACTTTGATGCATATGTGAACCTAAAGTGGTGGAACTCCTAGGAAGTATTGAGTCTGAGACTTTGCTAAGGTTTGTTAAGGTCAATTGGCGACTCTGATTATAAGTCTGTAAAAATGGTATCAACCTTAGCAACATTAGCATATATTTCTAAAATATAAGGAAATTCATGTCTTGGAAGAACTAAACTTGGCAGATTTTTGACCTTTTGTTTAATAATTTGACTTGCAATGGTCATGGATGGGGTCCATTCTATTCCTGTGAGCCTCTTATGTAGGACCTTGACATCTTTGGCCTGATTTTCATAAATCTGCCTAATGTAATTGAGGCTTCCCAAGAACCTCTGCAATTGTCTACGGTCATAAATGGCATCTGGATATTCTGTTAAATATTTCAACACATGTTCTTGCAATTCAAATTTGCCTTGGAATAGAATTAGTCCTAGATATTCAATTCTATTTTTTGAAAAATCAAGCTTAGGCTTGCTAAGGACTAGCACATGCTTAAAATTCCTATGGTGAACTATCTCCAAGTGTTTTATATGTTCTTTTAAGTTAAAAGAACAGATTAATAAGTCATCAATATAAACAATAACAAATTTCAAATCTCCAAAAATATCTTCCATTCTTTTCTGGAATTCAAAGGGTGAATTCTTCAATCCAAAGGGCATTACTCGCCATTGGAATTGCTCGTGTGGTACCACAAAACTAGCCTTATATCTATGAGATGGTTCGATCTGTATATGCCAGAATCTGCTCTTAAGGTCAAATTTTCTAAACAAATTATTATTACTAATTTTATGAAATAAATCTTCTTTAGATGGCAGAGGATACCTGATAGGCAACAAGCATCGTTTAATTATCTATAGTTAATCACCATCCGAGGTTTACCTCTCTTTTGATCTAAATTCTTGTTGACATACAATGCTGGGCAAGCCCAAGGGCTTCTGATTGGTTCAATCAACTTTATTTCTAATAGTTCAACAATCCCCTTTTCAAAGAGTTCGAGCTCTGGTGGGGATATTTGGTTTGCTGATGATTTTTGAGGTGTTCCAGAGTAATTTTATTTGTACGGAAGATCCACAAAGTATTCATCTCTTTGCCAGAATGCATTGGGTGCATCTGTTGTACATTCTGCTTCAATTTTCTTTTTCTTTATCTGATGTATTTTGGCCCTTGGATCTCAACATTTCTAATTACTTTGTTGATCTTTGCTAGCTTTTCAAGAGAACATTCAACTATATCTGGGATAGGGTCTACAATTCTATTTACATAGGTCGACTTGCTCTTGATTTTTACAGTTCCTCCCTAGATGTTGAGGCAAATATTGTTTGCTTCTACAACAAGAGGAAGATGTCTCCTTACAAAATCTTGTCCCAAGGAAATATCACTACCTGTATCAAAACTGTACAAATCTACAGAAGCAGGAATTCCATTAAGAATAATCGGGAAATTAGTAGCCATAGCTTTGATAGTCATTAATGTCTTATTTACAGCTCTGAACTGCAAGTTTGTGGGCGACCTATATTATTCAGGAATGGCACTATGTTTTGCACATGAATTCATAGCTCCTGTGTCTAGTTGTAAATCCAAAGAATATTTTTTATAACCATTGACTTTGACATCTACTCTAATAACAATCCTATATTCAAATCACTTCATCTGGAAAATAGATGTACTTGGTTCTGGCTGGTGGTCTTCTTGTATGCATCGTAATGCTTTCTTCCTCTGATTATGATCTTCTTCTTCTTTGAGAACATTTTCAAATTCTTCTATCATCATTGAATCTTTTAGTTCTGCAAGTTGTTTTTGTTTTTCACCCAATTCCTTTTGGTAAACCCTCATACTGGCTAGAATGTCTTTAACCAAACCTCTTTTTTCTTCAATGGTGGTTTCTAGATGCAATATTTTTCCTTTTAGTTTACTAACCTGGTTTGATTCCTCTTCTTCGTCTGAGAGATTCTCAATGATGGGAGTAGATTTCTTAAACCCATAGGATTTCCTCTCATGAATAAATCTTACTTCTTTTGTTCTTACAATAGACCTATGGGGAAATTTCTTCTTTGGTGGAATGTTGGATGAGGGTGTAAAGGAAATATGTGTAGATGTGGTAGGTGTGTCACTTGGATAGTAGGCAACAAGATTCACCATGCTTGGCTGCATGATTTTGGCAAGTTGGTGATGGAGGGTTGAGAGACGTTTTGTGAGGCAGTGTCAGATGGCGAAAGCTCATGGTGTGAGAGAAGAAATACAAGATTCTATAGAAGCAATTTCAAAGTGGAGGTTTGTGCGATTTTCTAAATGAAACATATTGACATCAGAAATGAAGTCAAGATCTAAGGTGGATTCAGAGCAAAATGAGTCTTCAAGATGTGGAGATGGAGCGTTTGACTCATCTAAATCTGTGACTGAAAAACATTCTTCATTTTGTGGGGGCTGATATACTTGCTCCCATTTAGTCAGATCATAGATATTAGGAAAAATGTCAAACAATTTATTTTGAAAACGAGTTTTACCCTTCAAAGGATATTTGCTTTCCTAATGGCTTGGCTTCTTGCAAATGAAACAAGTTCCTGATTGTGCTCTTTCAGCGCCTTCTTGCCTTTTCTTGAAATATCCTTTTCTTGGTCTCGGAAACCTTTGTTTCCTAGGGTAAAACCTTCTAGGTTGGCTTTTCTTTGTGCATTTTCGACATTGGCAATCACTTCTACATTGTCCTTTTCTTGCATTCTTCATTTTTCTTTTGTAGCCAAAATGATAGGTTTCTACATAGATATCACAAACACTTGCATTGAAGCCAAGTTGTTTCTTTGTTGATTTGGCTATCTTCTTTTGGAGGCATTCTTTCTGTAGAGTAAATACAATTTTTTCATGGAGTCGTGCAAGAGAAATATTTTCAATATCTATATTTTTCGCTTCAAATCTAGCCCTGACAAGGTCTGGGATCCTGCCAAGCATTGCAAACAAATATTTTCTCAAATAAGATGTATTCTATGGGTCTCTTGCCTTATAAAAAAGATCCTGCATTGTGCAGAAGAACTCAAGAATTTCTTTTATATCATAAATTTTTTGGCTCATGACTATATCTACCTAATGATGGCCATCAACCTTAATTTCTCCATAAAAATCATGTAGAAATGCGTTGACAAGTTTAGTTATTGGCTTATCACTATTCATAATATTGAGCTTATCATATTCATGCATTATAGACCACCATAATTCTTATTTACCTTGGAAACCCCAAGTTATCCTTAAAGCTAATTCTGACCATGAGACTCTGTTTCTATGAATGGACTTTTGAATGCTTACCCATGCACTCCAAGTATGGATTTCCACGAGGTTTTCATTTTTAGACTTGCAGTTCATATTTTTTGTCAGAGCTTGATCTATATTAGCTCGATTAAGAGTATATAATTCATCAGTGTTTGAAGGGTCATATGGAGTTTTTCCAAGAGAACCATACTTGGCATTACACCTCTTTCCCCTTGCGCATTCAAAAGGTTGGCTTTGTCTATCGCTTTCTGCACTTATAGGCCTTTTGTCGGTTCCTTCTCCCTCTTTTTTTACCATTTTTATTTCTGATTTGTTCTATGATGACATATCAAAGACTGGGATTTGTGATTGGACTATATCATATTTTTCTCTAGCAAATGAAATAACAATTTCGAATTGAAATTTTTTGGGATTATGTACAAAGAATTGTTTGAGAAACAATGGAATATTTTTCTTTTCAGGTTCTTTTATTCTAGCTGGAATGTCTGGCTATAAACTTTTGTTGTAGTAAGCTCTTCTTCTAACTTAGGATTTTCTTTCTCCGAAATCAACTTTAAATCTACTACTACTTCCATAATTTTCTCTAACTTCATATTTAATCTTTTAATTTATCAAAATACTTAGAAGCTTTTTGACTCAAATCATCTAAACTAGAATGGGGTCCTGACAAATGGGATTGTACTTTCAGCACTTCTTATGATAGGTCATCTAAATTTCGTGCTACACATGTTAGATGATAATTGTTGTAGTTATAAAGCCTTATAATCTCTTGGGGCTTCTCATCTATCACTTTCCTGTAATGTAGGAAATCCACATCAGCTACAACATTCCCATCTTTGAAATTTTGTACAAAATTGCTAGGAGCATGCCTCTTTTATGGGAGTAGAAGATTTTCTAAATATTCCCTTGCCTTTTCTCTAGGTAGTGTGTATCTCATGAACTTAATAACTTTCGGAGAGGAAATCTGTAAACATTCTTAACATTCTGTATGTTGGCCCAAATGTTCCTCTTTCAAGGTGGACTGAGGTCTGTGAAAGACTTGATATTTTTAATCAGAACTTGGACTTCTAGAGGCAATACAAAATTTGCATTAAGGGGGCTACATTTTTTTAATTTTTAATTTTTAATTATTTTTTTTAAAAGGTTATGTTTTACAAAATTATTTATGATTTTAGATTTTGTTTCATTTTGTTTGTTTATTTAAGCTATTATTTTTTTTTTAATTTACTGATTTATATATATGTGTATATTTTTTGCAGTAAAATGTCATCAAAGAAGATTTATGTGAACCTTTCTAGACCAAAAACTGCTAAAATTAAAGGTGGATCCTCAAAAAACACTGTTGAACAAATCAAACCTAAGCTAATAACTAAAAATATATCAAGTGCCTCAAATGAAAAGAAGATGATTTCATACTGGAAGAAATCAAAATAAGTGAAGCTTACAAAAAATGTATGGTATGTGAAAGATAGAGAAGGTGAACAACAGGTGCAGATATATCTATATGCTAATATCCCTAATGATAGTGGAATTTATGAGGTGCTGGGAAAATTCATAGACATTTGTTTGATACTGGAAACTGAAGTTGTTTATGTACTTACAAAACTGCTCAAGTCACATGGCATGATTAAATATTAGCTATCATTTTCATTGTATGACACGACGGAGGAATCTACAAAGTTTTGTAAACAAATTATAAATGACATTACACGAGATATGGTAAGTATTTTTATTTATATTTTTGTTTTGCGTTATTGTAACTATATCATTATATTTTTATAACTTAGTTTTTATTGACATATGATATTTTCTTTAATATAATTTTATTGAAAAAATTTCAATTATGTTGGGAGGCATTCATTTCATAGAGAAAGATATTATGAATGTTGTCAGTAGTTTCTACTCTGAGTTAGAAGAAGATATGAGAAAGAAGCAAAAAATAGCAATTCATGATGCTACAAAACTACATCTAAGGGATCAACAAAGAATCTCTATAGTGAATAAATCTAGAAAAGGTAGGCAGGTTACTTTTGACGACGAGGAAGTTGAAACTGACGTGAAGAATATGTTTCCATTACTATGGATGACATTAGAACTGATGTTAGAAAGGATAAGAGCCATAAAAGACCAAAATTAACAATGCACAGGAATGTCTGTTCTATTTAATGATGAGAATGTAAGAAGGAAGAAAATGAAAGTTGAATATTCTCAAGTAGTTAATGCCAACAATGAAGATCCTAGTGAAAATTCAAAAGAAATAAGGGAAATCATTACACCAGGAGTTGATTTAGAGGATGAAATTATTTAAACAAAACAAAATTCCATTTGACATAACTTGAAAAAGACAAACTTAATTGAGGGTGGTCGTAAATTTCAGCTTAATGTGAGAGAAATCTATAAGCCAAGTGAAGGATAATTTAAATATCTAATCAGAAATCCACACCACCTACATGTTCACAACTTGAAGACATTGATGAGGTACAATCCATCCTCTCATGTGGTTAATTATATGATTCTTGTTGATCTAGTTAAAGTTCCCAACAAAGAAGCATTTCATAGGTCAAAAAGTTTTGAATATAATTATTATGTGCTTGGGGGGAACCATTCTGTAGAAGCTTAAAAGGAAATTGATGGAGGAATATCCCAATATCCCACATTTTGAAACAATGAAATGTATCATTTATGTTCGTTTATTAGATACATAAGCAAAGTTATTGACATGGGATCATAATAAAGATAATGGATATAGGATGTCTATGAATTTCATCCAAAGGGTTAGATTTATTCATAATGAATTTGAAGAAAACTATGGTGGGGATAAGATAAATGTTACTCTAGAATTTCGAAAGGAATGTTGTATGGAAATAGGCTATAAAATTGAGGAGAAAATCAATTCAAAAAGTGGAAAAGTAAATTCTGATATGTTTAGAAGTATTGATAACATTTTCCAGTTGGCATTTAGAACTGAAGAGATATGGGAACAACGGGTCAAAAAGTCTAAACCATTGATATGTAGCAACAGTAAATCAGGTCCTGAAATGAACCAGCTTCCAGAAGATATGACTAGAACACCTTAGAGAGCATTGCAAGGAGTGAAGGATGAAAAACTTGTCAAAGCAATATTATCTCATGTGAAGTCAAGAGAATTATCATTGGAGGAAATTTCTGAGGAATTTCAAAAGTAAGTTTGTTGAATTACTTTTACTTATTTCTAGATTATAATTTTCTTTTAAATATAACATATTGTTCTTGGTAGTATTTTTTATACATATCATTATATTAACTTTTTTTACTTTATCTATTCAGTCACAAAGTTTACAAGAAAATACAAGAACAAATGGTTAAATTGTTGAATGAAGATAGTTGGGATGATGTTGTACGCATCTATCCATATTTAATTTCTACATCAACACTAAAATATTTTTATCTTGCATTTAAAAAGGTATGTTGATTTATACATTCATTTTTATTCATTTGTATACTATTTTTATTTAATAACTTATACATATATTTGCTTATTTTATTAAATATGAGGAAGGATGCAAATGGAGCACCAAATAGTTTCATAAGCTTTATTAAAGCAATTAAGATCAAAAGAATGAAAAAGAAACGTCATAGGAATGTTGAACTTGATCCAACTCCTACTCATTTCATTTGGAATGAGCTTGAAACAATTCAATATCAAGTAATACAAGGTGATTTTGAAGACATTGCTAAACTCGTACCTAAAAGGGATTGTTCCCTAGTTATTGCAGATATTCCCAATGGTTTCAATATCCCAAACATTGACTATGATAGTGACCCTTATACTTATCAAGCTCTTAGTAAAGTGGTTACATGATTCGTAGAAGTCACATCATCACCGTTATGGAGATTTTTGATATTTCATTCAGACACTAAAAGCTTCAATGGGGAAACAAAATCAAGCATGTAGCTTACATGCTAAGACATTAAAAATGTATTTTTGATTATTGTTAAAAAATTCATTTATGTACAAGTTAATTGAAATTTTACTATTTCATGTTACAAGAAAAAGTCAAATCTTCTTAAACATGAAGATCAACTAATTATAAATGATTGTGAGTTCATGCATATTGATAGTTGGACAAAAGATGATAGTTATATGTATATGCTTTTTAATCGGGTAGATGGAAAGAGTCATAGCCAAGTATTAGTTTATGATGTTGTTGTGAAAAAACTAACATATGAAGATAAAGAAGCAAAAGGAGAGATAGTTAACATTTATCAAAAACCAAAGTCATTGATTAACTATCTTATAGACTTATGCTCAAATGAAGGAGATTGGGGTCTGGATTTACTTTCAGGGTCAGGTAAGTTTTATTATATAGAATTGAATTTCAATATCTTCTTTCTTAATTTATATTTCATTATACTAATTTACTTCATTATTTATTTTATGCTTGATAATTAGGTACAACACTAACATGCTGCCTACAAAAAGGAAGAAATTGCATTGCCATTGAAAAAGATCCAGCACAGTGAAAATTTATTCAGCTCTTCAATTTCTTCGAGATGTAATGCAAGAAATTGGGTTGAAGAAAGGGGATTTTAGTGAATAACGTGTGGAATAAAAGGCAAAGGAACCTAAACCACCATTACATGGAATGATTGGAAAGGAATACATTGGGATATTCGCAGACATCAAAGATCCATTAGAAGAGGAAAATGAGCAAAATGAAGAAGAAAATATTGTGGAAGAAGACAATGATGAAACTCTAGAGGATGAAGAGTTTGGATTATGTGATATTGTTGATTAAATTTAAGTTATTCTTGGAAATCAAGCTCATTTTTTGTAACTATTAATTAGTTATACTATTAATCTTTTGACTTTGACATTTTATGAGAAGAATAAGTATTCAAATAATGTTGTTATATGTTCAATATTTGTATTATGTGATTTTCACTTTAATTTTTATGTGAATCATTATTTTTTGAAAAAAACTGTGATTATTATTATTATTTGACATGAAATTCATTTAAAAAACTATTATTTAACCATTTTTTGTTAAATTTTTCCTATAAAAATTGTGATTTTGACATGTCATTTCTAGCAAAAATTATCAAAATGTGTAATTTTCTAGTTATAATTATGTTCAAAATGTTTATTTTTATGTCAATTGTTAAAAATTATTATCTTTTTAGAGACAATTATTTAATATGCATTGAAAAATTAATTAACGATATATAAATATGTAGAATATCAAAACTTTAAAATATCAACCTTCTTCCTTAACTATGCAAAAAAATAAAGACCTCACTTTCAAAAAAAAAATTAAAAGAAGAAAAAGAAAATATGAAGAAGAAGACCACTTTATAAATTGTTAAATTTAGAAAATAGTTATTCACATTTAATATATTAGAAAATTTAAAGTAAAAAAATAAGTCTTTTAAAAAAAGGGCCTGATGCAGAACAACATTTTTTTAAAATCAGAATGCAAATCACTAACATTCTAAACACTAATGTACATAAAAAAATTTAAACTGTCAAAAACTATGCTAAAACAAAATATATGTATTTTGCATCACCACTTTTCAAAATCGGTTGATTTTTTTGCTACCTCCATGAAACAGGTAATCATATCAATTCCCGTTTCAAAGTTTACATTGTTAAAATCAGTTGTGCAGTGGGACAACAATCTAACTCAGTGGTCATCTTGTTAACTGATCAATAAACCCAAAATAGTTAATGCATGCAAGGAATTTGTTCTTCTTAGCGGAAGTGGAGATGACAAGGTAGTGTAACATGAGTAGTATGCTTGTTGAGTATACAAGTGTTGCATGATGTTAGAAGATCAATAATTGGGAATTGCGCAAGAAAATATGAGGAAATTCATATCTTTTAGGAGCTAATTTCCTTAGGAACTATGCAAGGAAATAGGAGGCTATATGAACAAATAATTGGCTAAGTGTTGGCTAGAGTTTCCCATTCAATAGAGAGAACAATTATTCTTTTGCAGGTTGTGCTCAGATTTGGAGCAAGTAATTGTAATAGTTTCTCTATTAAACTAATTAATGCAAAAAGGCTCAAGGAGTTTTCCTCACCTTTGGGTTCCCCTAGAAATCATTGTGTACTTGTCATTTTTGTTGTTGCATGTCTTTGCGTGTTGTTATAAATTGTGATTTCCATTTCGTAGATTAATAGAGTATAATTTATGTCTCTTGTTTTCAATTTGAAATCTTGAGAAATTACAATTTCTATAAATTTTATACATGGTATCAGAGCTATATTCACATTAGAATAGTAATTTCAAAGTTGTTCCTCGGGTGGTTTGAATTTGCAGCTTCAGTGTAGCCGGATCTCTTTAGAGTTGGGAAGATGACCTTCAAGGGGTTGAGATTGGAGTATGCCTTCGAAGGCAGATCAAATTTCATTGCATGGAAGGATCACATGGAGGAAGTTCTTGGTGACAATGGATTATTTGAATATGTGAAGAAAAATATTGCAAAACCAAGATTAGCTGATGCACAAAACCTAGCCCACTTGAAGAAAGATGTAGCCAAGGTGAGGAGAATTATCTATGAGGGAGTGTGAGACCACATTGTCCCAAATCTCCATGGGAAAGAAATGTTGAAAATAATACTGAGAGGGGGGGTGAATCAGTATTATCTAGCAATTTAAGGAATCTTCCTTATTTGATCTTTGAATTATTTTTGCATGTCAGTACCATAAAATAATAAAGACAACAGATAGTCACACCAAAGAACACAAGATGTAAGGTGGAAACCCAATGTGGGTGAAAACCACCTGCTGCAATATGTCTCTATCTTCTTTCAAATTAGAAACTCCTTTTACAATGATTTTGTACTGGTGCAGTCCTTTACCAGTACGCAGGCTGCAACCTGCAGAGAGCTACAACTCTCTCTCAATTTCCAGTCTTCTCCTGGAAGGGAGCTACAACCCCCTACTTCTTTTCATAAAGCATTAAATGATCATCAAGTACATAACAGTTACAGTCCACTACAGTTATCAGATCAGTAATAACAGAACTAACCCAGAACACCTTATCAACAGAGAAATTCAATCAACAGAACATCTTAAGACAGAGACGCAGTTTTCCCTTCTGTGGCCTGCGACCAGATGCAGTTAACCTTCTGCTCCCCTGCGTCCACACGCAGAGATCCTTCTGCTGCGCTGCGTGCCCACGCATTGTTCCTTCAACTGCACTGCGTCCTGTTGCTGCAGGGACGCACCCAGAAACACTGTTGCGCCGCGTATTTTTGCTGCAGGGACGCACCCAGAAATACTATCGCGCCGCGTCTTTTTGCTCAGAGACGCACCTGATCCTTTTTATACTCTGCATCCCCACGCAGTGCGTCTGTTACTGTAGTGCGTCCCGGACGCACCTGAATCTTGCTCTGCCCTGCGTCCCCACGCAGGTATCTTCTTACTGCACTGCGTCCCGGCGCACTTGCCTTTCACTGAACCTGCGTACCTTCGGGTATGAATGATTTTAAGACTTTAAGAGTAACCCAAACAGTCAGATCTACAGATCTGATCATGCGCCAAAGAGATCTCAGTCTTTCAGAAGATTCGCCTTTTTAGATCTAGACCAGATCTAGCCTCATAAGATATTCAACCAAAGACATACTCAAACCAAATGATCTCCTTTGCTTTATATAGGCAAGCTCCTCCTCAAATCATGGAACAATACCACGAGCCGACACCATAATAACACAATACCGTCGGCTAGATACCAAGAGTAAAACAAAAGAAACCCCCACGTGACCTTGAAATGTGTGCACTGGGTGGACGCACCTCCTGAACGGTTGGCCTGCGTCTCTGGACGCGGCCTCTGCATGGTGTACCTGCGGGTACTCATCTTCTGAACAGATTTCCTGCGTCCTTCTTTATTTTCAATAAAAAGAGAGCCTTGCCATGGGAGTTGCCATCAAGTACAACATCTGTAACATATATAGCCATTCCTGAAACATAATGCCAACAATCTCCCCCTTTGGACTTGATGGCAACCTCACAAACTTTGCTTCATTCTCCCCCTTTGACATCAAGGGCAAAGGGTATGATCCCCCTAAGATCATGCTCCCCCTGAACCAAATCTGCAACAAAGAACCATAATCCTTCATGAAATAGATAGAGACATATTGCAGCTATTTCCAAGATCTCCTTCTGACCATCCTCCATAATGCCAACAATGCATTATATGCTCCCCCTGAACCTGTACCATCAATCAGAAAAGATTCAACAACCCCCAGCTTTTGCCTGAGGTATTCAAAAGTGTCCCTGGGCAATGGTTTGGTGAGAATATCAGCAACTTGTTCCTTAGAAGGAACATACTCCAACTTGACCTTCTGTTCAAGCACTTGTTCCCGGAGAAAATGATACTTGATTGGTATGTGCTTGGTTTTTGAATTCATAACTAGATTCTTTGAGATGCTGATTGCACTTGTGTTATCACATAAGATGGGGATAGGTGGTGTACAAGTGATTTGAAAATCCTGCAAAGTCTGCATCATCCAAAGGAGTTGGGTGCAACAAGATGCAGCAGCAACATATTCCGCTTCAGCTGTAGACAAGGCAATTGAACTCTGTTTCTTGCTGAACCAAGATACCAGTCTAGAACCCATAAAGAACGCACCACCACTTGTGCTTTTCCTGTCATCCACACTTCCAGCCCAATCTGCATCTGTATAAGCATGAAGAGTAAGATCTGTATCTCTAGGATACCATAAGCCATAATTTTGAGTCCCTTGAAGATATTTGAAAATTCTCTTCACTGCCTGAAGATGAGTCTCCTTCGGATTTGCCTGAAATCTTCCAACTATTCCAACTGCATGCATGATGTCCGGTCAGGTACCTGTCAAATAAAGTAAACTTCCAATCATAGATCTGTAGGTTGGTTGATGTACTGCTGCAGATTCATCATTTGTACTGAGAATACATCCTGTGACCATGGGTGTACATACTGGTTTTGCATCTTCCATGCCATATTTCTTCAAAATCTGTTTGAGATACTTGGTTTGAGATAAAAAGATTCCTCCTTCCTTTTGTTGGATTTGCAAACCAAGGAAATATGTCAGTTCTCCTAGCAAGGACATTTCAAATTCTTTCTGCATGACCGAGGCAAAGCTTTGACTCATAGCTTCTTCATTGCTGCCAAAAATAATGTCATCTACATACACAACAAGTATTAGCAATTTGTCATTTTCAACTTTTATATAAAGATTGCTATCTGCTGAACCTTTTGAAAAACCTTGTTGATGAAGATATTTGTCCAAACGGTAGTACCAAGCCCTTGGAGCTTGTTTGAGACCATAGAGAGCCTTTTTCAATCTGCATACAAGATTTGGATCATTTCCAAGAATGAACCCATCTGGCTGTTCAATGTATACTTCTTCTTCCAAGTCTCCATTCAGAAAGGCTGATTTCACGTCCATTTGAAATACTTTGAAGTTTTGAAAACTTGAGAGAGCAAGGAACATTCGGATGGCCTCAAGTCTTGCAACAGGAGCAAAGGTTTCTTCAAAGTCTATTCCTTCTTGTTGCGCATACCCTTTACAAACAAGTCTGGCTTTGTTTCTAATTACTTCTCCATTTTCATTCAATTTATTTTTGAAGACCCATTTTGTCCCAATAACATTCTTATCTTTTGGTCTAGGAACCAGCTCCCAAGTGTTGTTCTTTTCGATCTGCTCAAGTTCTTCATCCATTTCTTTCACCCAACATTCATCTTTGCATGCCTCTTTCACATTTTGTGGTTCCGTTGAGGAGAGTAATGCCAAATAGCTTGAAGCTTCTGCAACTGTTCTTCTAGTTTGTACACCTGCTTCTTTCTGTCCCATAATCTGAGATTCTGGATGGTTCTTCTGAACATATCTGAATGGAGTCTTTTCTTCTATTCTTGTTTGCTCCTCTGGTTCTTCTTGAGGTTCTTCTT
Source organism: Pinus tabuliformis (assembly GCA_031772625.1). Taxonomy (NCBI): domain Eukaryota; kingdom Viridiplantae; phylum Streptophyta; class Pinopsida; order Pinales; family Pinaceae; genus Pinus; species Pinus tabuliformis. Next base: position 1,106,096,265 of record CM062805.1, read on the forward strand.
GAGATTCTTCTTCTTCATCATTATGTCTTTGAGGGTAGCCTTCATCTTCTTCGATGTCTTCACAATGTACTTGCCTAGGAATGTATCCCTTCTCATCAACCACTACATCAATGCTGTCAACAATTCTGCCAAGTCTTTTATTGTAGCATTTGTATGCTTTGCTATATGGAGAGTAACCAAGAAGAATGCCTTCATCTGCTCTAGGTTCAAGTTTGCCAAGCTGCTCATCAGTATTCTTGATATAGCATTTGCTCCCAAAGATTTTGAAGTGCTTTACCGAAGGAGTCCTACCATTCCAAAGCTCATGAGGAGTTTGAGTGTTGTTTACCCGGACATTCGTTTTGTTGAGAATAACAACCGCAGCATGTGCAGCTTCACCCCAGAAAGTAGTGGGAGTTCCTGATTCATCAAGCATAGCACGAGCCATTTGTTGGATTGTTCTATTCATTCTTTCCACAACTCCATTTTGCTGGGGAGTTCTTGCTGTAGAGAATTCTCTTCTTATCCCATGTTCTTCACAGAAATTGAAAAATTCATTTGAAGTAAATTCCCCACCTCTGTCGGATCTGAGGCATTTAATTTTGTGACCTGATTCATTTTCAACCAAGGCTTTGAAGGATTTGAATTTTTCGAATGCTTCATCTTTGTGCTTCATAAGTCCTAACCAGACAAACCTGGAGAAATCGTCAATGAATATATCAAGTATTCTTCTCTTCGAGGTGTTCTTTTTCTGAAGGGACCACATGTATCTGTATGTACTAGCTCAAGAGGCATGCTGGCTAATCCTTCTTTCTCTGGAAAGTTAGTTCTGGTTTGTTTTCCAAACTGACATGATTTGCATATGGTGTTGTCAGGAATTTCCATATCTGGAAGATCACGAACTGCCTGATATTTGCATGCTTTCCTTATTTGTGAGAAGCTTAGATGTCCCAACCTTCGATGCCATAACCAGTGCTCTTCATCCTTGCTCAGATAGCATTGTTGTTGTCCTTCTTCAAATATGTACAGATTATTTGGAGTTCTTTTGCCTTTGAGCACTGTTTTACCTGTATCAAGATCATGAACAAGACATCCATTCGATCTAAATATAACCTCGGTTCTTTGATCACACATCTGGCTGACACTTAGAAGATTATGCTTCAATCCATCAACATACAAAACATTTCCAGCCTTGACCTTTTCTTTTAACTGAGCAATGCCTTTTCCTTTTATAGTTGCAGGAGTATCATTTCCAAAAGAGACTTTCTTTCCCTTTTCTAGAGCAGAATAAGATTCAAGTTTTTCTTTATCACCTGTCATATGCTTCGAACATCCACTGTCAATGTACCATAGATTTTCCTGTCCCTCTGCATAAAAAGCTATCCCGCATCTTTCTGTTTGAGGTTCCTTTATTCTCCATGTTTTGGTGCTTGAGGCTTGTTCCTTTTTCTGTTGAAACCTGCTCCTGCATTCAGAGTCTTCATGCCCAAATTTATTGCAAATAGAACATTCAACTTCATTTTCAAGAACCGAAAAGTTGTTATAGGTCCTTTTTGTAATCCCTGTCATACTTCTTTGTTTTTGAGCTTCCCTAGTCATGATTGTTTTATATGCAACACATTGAGCTGCTTTGTGACCAAAGTTATGACAAGAAAAACATTGTCCATTGAAGAAACTTCTGCGGTTATCGAATCTACCAGCCAACTGATTGTAATTTCTATTTTCATCTATTCTTGAACCAAATTGAGAAGATTTTACCTGTGGCTGGTTCACCCTTAAGATGGATTGCCCCTGATAGTTTCTGTTTGTAATTCGTCCCTTCTTTACCTGATGATCTTCATTGTTCTTTTGCTCATTTCTTCTTGCTGCATCAAGATAACTCTTAGAGGTGGATGCTTGAGAGGTTTCTCCATTGTAGCCCAAACATGTCTTGTTTAGAGGAGACCGCTGCACATTGATAATCTTATCCAAAGTTTCAGATCCTTTGACAAACTTAAGATTAATAGTTTTTGTTTTCTCAATCTCTTTTCTAAGACCAACAATTTCTCCTTCTAGTTTTTCAAGATGTTTTTCCTTTTCATCAATTTGAAATTGTAAAGTATCAATGATCACATTCTTTTCTTCTATACATCTCTTGAGTCTAGTAATTTCATCATAAAGGTTATCCACATCTATAGCATCCATATAATCATCATCTTCAAATGCCATTAACAACTTATATTCATTACCTCGTTCATCTTCATCACTGTTCGATAGACCATCACTATCTTCACGGGTGTAGTAGCTTTTCCTATTTTCACTTTGTTTCTTGTTCCATCTAGCAGGTTCCTTTCCTTTATCCTTATAAGGACATTTTGCAGCATAATGACCTACTCTTCCACAAGCAAAGCATTTAAAAGGTAACTTACCTCTGAATCTTCCAGAACCTCTTTGAATTTTTCTGACAAAATTTGATTCTTCTTCCTCTTCTTCTGGGACGTGGCTTGCTTCATAATAATCTTCTTTACCTGATGCCTTGAAAGCAGCTTCTCTTCTGTCTGATGGACCTCCCTTTCTCATTTCATAAGCAGTTAGAATTCCATGTAGCTAAGACATAGTGAGAATTCGTAGATTTTCCTTTTCTTCTATAGCAGATACTTTAGATTCAAACTTGGGGGACAATGATCTTAGAACCTTTTCAACCACTATAGCCTCTCTTATTTCTTCACCCAAATTTTTCATACAATTAACAATCTCATCTACCCGAAGAAAATAGTTAGCCACACTTTCATCATTATACATCTTGAGAGTCTCATACTGAATCCTGAGAGTTTGAAGTTTAGCACGCTTTACCTGTTCATCTCCTTCATAGCTTGTGACAATTTTGTCCCATATCTCTTTTGCGGATTTGTAGTGCATTACCTTCATGAATTCCGTTTGGGATATACATCCTAACAGAGTACTGACTGCTTTTGCATTTGTTTCATACTACTTTTTCTCAGCTGGATCTGTAGGAGTAGCTGAAGGAAAAGCGTAGCCTGTTTCAACAATGTCCCAAACTTCTGTACCAAGAGATTGAAGATATGCAGTAACTCTTACCTTCCAATAATTGAAGTTTGTCCCATCAAAAACCGGTGGCCTGATTGATGCTTCTCTCTCGTAGTTGCTCATGATGAACGATCTACCTTCAAGCGATCAAGCTTCTCTGAAGGACCTGCTCTGATACCAATTGTTGAAAATAATACTGAGAGGGGGGGTGAATCAGTATTATCTAGCAATTTAAGGAATCTTCCTTATTTGATCTTTGAATTATTTTTGCATCTCAGTACCATAAAATAATAAAGACAACAGATAGTCACACCAAAGAACACAAGATGTAAGGTGGAAACCCAATGTGGGTGAAAACCACCTGCTACAATATGTCTCTATCTTCTTTCAAATTAGAAACTCCTTTTACAATGATTTTGTACTGGTGCAGTCCTTTACCAGTACGCAGGCTGCAACCTGCAGAGAGCTACAACTCTCTCTCGATTTCCAGTCTTCTCCTGGAAGGGAGCTACAACCCCCTACTTCTTTTCATAAAGCATTAAATGATCATCAAGTACATAACAGTTACAGTCCACTACAGTTATCAGATCAGTAATAACAGAACTAACCCAGAACACCTTATCAACAGAGAAATTCAATCAATAGAACATCTTAAGACAGAGACGCAGTTTTCCCTTCTGTGGCCTGCGACCAGACGCAGTTAACCTTCTGTTCCCCTACGTCCACACGCAGAGATCCTTCTACTGCGCTGCGTGCCCACGCACTGTTCCTTCAACTGCACTGCGTCCTGTTGCTGCAGGGACGCACCCAGAAACACTGTTGCGCCGCATATTTTTGTTGTAGGGACGCACCCAGAAATACTATCGCGCCGCGTCTTTTTGCTCAGAGACGCATCTGATCCTTTTTATGCTCTGCGTCCCCACGCAGTGCGTCTGTTACTGTAGTGCGTCCCGGACGCACCTGAATCTTGCTCTGCCCTGCGTCCCCACGCAGGTATCTTCTTACTGCACTACGTCCCGGCGCACTTGCCTTTCACTGAACCTGCGTACCTTCGGGTATGAATGATTTTAAGACTTTAAGAGTAACCCAAACAGTCAGATCTACAGATCTGATCATGCGCCAAAGAGATCTCAGTCTTTCAGAAGATTCGCCTTTTTAGATCTAGACCAGATCTAGCCTCATAAGATATTCAACCAAAGACATACTCAAACCAAATGATCTCCTTTACTTTATATAGGCAAGCTCCTCCTCAAATCATGGAACAATACCACGAGCCGACACCATAATAACACAATACCGTCGGCTAGATACCAAGAGTAAAACAGAAGAAACCCCCACGTGACCTTGAAATGTGTGCACTGGGTGGACGCACCTCCTGAACGGCTGGCCTACGTCTCTGGACGCGGCCTCTGCATGGTGTACCTGTGGGTACGCATCTTCTGAACAGATTTCCTGCGTCCTTCTTTATTTTCAATAAAAAGAGAGCCTTGCCATGGGAGTTGCCATCAAGTACAACATCTGTAACATATATAGCCATTCCTGAACATAATGCCAACAAGAAAATCCTTTCGTAATGTGGAAGGAAATGACAGAGCTATTTGAGAATAATAGTGACCATAGAAAACTGGCCTTCAAAGACAAACTTCGAAATATCAAGATGCAAAATAATGACACTATTTTGTAGTATCCCACTAGATTTACACAAGTTCGGGATGAGTTTGGAGGGGTTGGTGTGACTGTCACAAAATATGACCTGGTGACCCTAGCTCTTCTAGGCCTTCCAAAATCCTGGTACAATTACCAGGACTCTATTAATGGAAGGGAAAATTTACCAAATTGGGAAAGGTTGTGGTTAGATTTGGTTCTAGAAGAGTTAAGGAGAAATACCAAAGATGGAGTAACATCCACACAACAGAAGAGGACTTTGATCTAGTTGGCAAAGGATTGAAGGCCAAGGGAAAGAAGTACCAAGGATAGGTTGAATCCAGCCAAGGGGGTAAGAAGAAGGACTTGTATGAAATAAAATGCTTCAATTGTCATGAATTCAGGCACTGTGCTACAAAGTGTCGACACAAGTAGTCTAGAAAAAAGGAGCATGCAGTAGGAGCAACAGGTGAAGAATTAGATTCACAATTCAAGTTAGACTTCACCTTGATCACATGCATGGGAAACACTATAATGGGGAGTGTGTGGTACTTAGATTCAGGTGCCTCGTTCCATATCATAGGGTGTAGAGAGTTTTTCAGTGACTTGGAGGAGAAATATCTCCAGATCCATATTAAATTTGGGGATGATGGAAGGTATAATGCTACTTAGATTGGTACAGTAACCCTTAAGAGAGATTCACTCTCCCCTATGTGCCTCAAAGATGTTATTTTTGTACTAGTCCCAAAGAAGAACCTCATCTCTATAGCCATTTTGGTATACCGTGGCTATGATGTGATATTTAGTAAGGGGAAAACCTTTTTGAGACACATAACTACTAGGAAAGAGAAGCAAATTGGAGTCAGAGAGAGAAACCTCTACAAGCTAGAGGTATATTTTTCCATGCATGCAGATATACCTCTAGGAGTGAGGTGGGGAAATGTATATCCTTAGTCCTATAGTTGCAAAAATTCAGGTAGGATCCATGAGGTGTTCTCCTCATGGATCATTACCTTTCCATAGGGGCCCATAACATTCAGTAGTAGGAGGATCAATGTTAGTCAGATATTGAGGAGTGAAGAGGAGTGTTGACAACAAAGGAGGCTTAGTAGCATAGTCATCAACAACACAATTTTCTTAGTAGACAGTTGCAGACACAATTGATTAAATTATTATTATTATTTTCAATTGTAGTTGTTGGAGTAGCATCAAAAATAGCGAGAGGTGTTGCTATAGTACATTCCACAGGTGCAGGATAAGGGTGGTGGAAAATCCCCTTTCTTGCTAAGAGGGAGTGTTGGGAAGTGTAGCAAGAAAGTCTCAATTTGCCTTTGCCTTGGTCAAATTGAGAAAATTCAAATTTCCACAACAACAGACCAACATGTTGTTCTCTCCCAAAGCTAGCTTAACAACATGTTTATCTCTCCCTTGTTGTTAAGTTCTATATTCAAAGACAAAATTTGTTAGTGCACACAACTTGGATTATTTTTTAAAGCTAAGCCTTTAGGTTTATTTATTTATTATGGACCTCTTTGAATTTCCTGTGATTTCATATTGAACTTAACAAAAATATCAATAGAATTTTAAAATTCATGAAATTATTTAATTAGTGTTCGTGTTTGTCTTTTTCATGTTACGTTTGAGATTATTTACGCAACGATAAAATTCAACAAACTTCAAATCTAATGAATTTTTTTCCATGACTTATATTGGTTCAAATCTCGTATAACTTATGTGTCATTGGTTCAAATCTCGTATAACTTATGTGTCATGCTTTGGGGTCTGTCCCACACCTAGAAAACATTTAGAATATTGAATTTAAATTGTGATATCTAATTATAATTAACTACTAATATTTATCACAAAAATATATAACTAACCTAAGTAAAAATTGTATTACTTAATTTAAAGTAATATTTACAAACTTTACTAAAATATTATGAACTTTACTAAAATCTAACATACTCTTACTAACATTTAGTAATATACAACTATATATGTAAATTTGGACTAAAATCTAACATATTCTTACTAAAACTTACTAATATATAACTTTTAATGCTTATAATTGTAGTATCCTTATACATATTACTATAAATTATTTTCACTTCCATCCAAAAATACCAAATTAAGAAAAAATATTAAAAGCATTCTTCTTAAAAAACTTATCATGTATCAACCTTGATATTATTAACCATGATAATGTCTTGCATCGTTAGCCAAAAGTTACCATGCCATACTTCAAACAGAACTATTTTCATGGAACGGTCCTTTATATACCTTTATGGAAACATTCCTCATAAGAGAGAAGCTTTCAATTAAAATATGAAAAGTATCATACTAGTAATCTTTTCAAAGTGTGCTTTTCTAACATTATACTTAAACTTACAATGCATGCATGAAAATTTGGATACTTGTAATATCATTTCATGTAAATTCCTTTTCCAAAGCATCTTTTGATAGAATTTGATAAATTGTAAAAAGTACTCAAAAAGTATCAAACGAGCACTCTCCTCACATTAAGATTTTGGGTTATTTTTCCCCATTGTGTTATTATTCTTTATTCCCAAATCATCGACTTTCCGGGTATATCATTTAGTTGTTTGGTTATTATATGTGGTCTCTGGTATTTGGGTACATTTTTTATTCGGTTCTTATAACATATTGGGTATAACATTCTCAAGGTTATTTTGTATATTTCCCATTTGTCACTCCCTTTTTCGAATCCAATTGATGGGGCTCATCACTATGTAAATTATATGGGCCTTAATGCCACTCTCTAACTTATTAAAATCAACTTTTCTCACATTTCTTTAAATGTTTTATTATATTTTTCTTAGTGAGAAGGGTAAAGGTGAGATGTTATGTCATGTGGCCTAATGTGCATTAATTGTAGGATTTGGAGTAGTTTTGGGCTAATTTAATGTAGGAAATTGAAGTAGACAAGAAAGAGGGATTTTACGAGATTGGCTCTCCTTCTTTAACTCCTCAATCACTCAAATATTCCTCCACCAGATCTCATCATCTCGGAGTTACAAGCAGCCAAGCCCACCAAGTTCATTAGCAGCCAAGCTGTTGATAGTTGAAGACAAGTCAATCTTGATTTTGGCAGCCAAACCTCCCTAATTTTAAGGAAATTGTTGATATCTTTAGTTGTATAAATAAGAAGGCCTAGGGCCTTATTAGGATTCGACCTTCTATTGTAGCCAAGAGGCAATTTCGAGCTAAGATATTGTGATTGTTATTCTCATGTTGCTATTGACATTTTGATGATAATGAAAAGGGTTTCTTTGATCTAGCACTGAGTTGAATCAGAGAGATAAAGCTCTTTGTTTAGGGCCCAACCCTAGCAGTAAAATTTCCTCTTTCTGTATATGTATTCTTAGATTAGAATCATATATTAGCTATTGAATTTATCTCTGCTTTTTTTAATTTACAAGTCTTTGAATTATTGGTTAGTTTTGATTCCATTAGTTGGAGAAGTAGATCAATGTTACAATAGTGAATGAAAATACTTTAGAAAATATTGTGACAGTGGCCTCATCCTCATCTCCCTCCTGGGATCATGGTTTGAGGGCCCCACTCTCACAACCCCAAAAACATATTTATCTTTTGGTTATTATAGAGATTAGGATTTCTTGTTTAGTAGATCATTTTTGATGATTTCTTAGAAGCACCTACAATTACCATTTTGGTTTCTTGAGTTTTTTGTAGATTGGAAAGAATTCTATTTCATAGATTTAAGCCATTAGCCATCAATAAATTAGTTTCTCAAGTTCAACTCATATTTTCCACATTTACATAAAGTTGTACATGAATGAAGAAATAATATGTGTTATTGCAGGAGTTGCTAATCTGTGGTGAAGAAATCATTCCACCAACCTCATCTAAGTATTATCCATCCCTTGCCTAATCCTACCAACCACTAATTCAGATTTCTGTTTTGTAGCCACCATGGGCAACCACCTTGAGAAAATCCAACCATCTTGACGAGTCAGGCTGATCCTTCTGTAGTGTGCACCTTCCCCATATCATATTCCACCATCATACATCTTCCCAACACTTTCTTTCACCTTCCCTACCTTCCTATAACTTTTAGCTAAGTTTCCTGTAGTAAACCAGGACATCTTGTAGTAACTATAGGAAATCCTGTAGCAACTATAGGTAACTCCCTAGCATCCTGTTTTACACTGTTTTGGGTAGAAATGATGATTAGATCCTAGGGTAGTCCTTCAACTTGACCTCCATAACCCTCAATGCCACTTTGGACCAGTTTTCCCATACCTTCCTCCCCTGTAGAAAATCATCTTATTTAGCTTAGAATTTACATTTATAAATTGAAAACCAAAAGACTCTTTTCTGCAATATTTAGCTAGTGCATGCATACATCAGTTATAGAAATGTTAGGATAATTTCCATGTCTACTTAGTCCAGATAGCTAGATGATAGAATGAAAGGTTAAGTTAGGTCTCTTCTGCAAAGTAATTTGTTTTAATTCTTAGCTAGGTAATTTCATCTCATTTCATAGCACTTTCTATTAAGCACTTTCATTTCCTTAAAGATAGATTTACATTCACTATCAGTAGTTAGCCTCCTTCTAGTCAATAGAAGGCTGGTTTGAAAAACCCTAGTGGTCTATCGCCCCAATTGAAAAGTGACAAGAGTAGACTATTGCATATGTTGTGCATATAGCACTGTCACCTCCAGGTTTATATGAACCTTGGGTTGATAAAGTAAAGTTGGTCACCCTAGGAGTTTCTGCATCCTTGTTGCAATACTGGGGCTCATTACTTTTTGACACCGTTGCTGGGGAGGTTTCTAGGTAGATGTAATTCTGCTTTCCTTTCTATTTTAAATTTGATAAATAAATGTAATTCCTTCTTTCCTTTCTATTTGAAATTCAGCAAATAGATGTAATTCCTACTTTCCTTTTGTTTTTCATTCAATAGATAGTTGCAATTTTTTCTTTCTTTCCATTCTGCAAGTAGTTCCATTCAGTAAATAGTTACAACTTTTGCTTCCTTTCCATTTTATAAGTAGTTATGAAAAAAACCTAAAAGAAAAAAAAAATTCTTTCATGCCTCGTAGGAGTAGAGACAACTTATTAATTTTTTTTCCAAATACCCCCACACCATCAAACAACCAACCTTCCCTCTTCTTTGGTGGCTATGATCTAGAGGACCCATTAGGGCGAACAACCAGAGATTTTTGAAGAACCTATTGGGGAAGAAGAAAAATAAACCATTCCACCAACCTACACCATGGTTGAAAATAGAAATGGGATTGAAAATAAAATTGACGGTGTTTTTCCCATTACAGAAACTAATGGAGATGCTAGGATGAAAAACATAAGCGCCTCTTCCCTTCCTCACTTCCATGAATTAACCTCAGAGGACCTTGATACCTTTTTTTTTGAGTTTTCTATCATCTGTAGAACTTATGATTATACCTTTGAAGGCTAGAAATTGAATTTATTCCCATCCACCCTTAAGGATGCAGCCTTGTGTTGGTTCATGTGTTTACCTGGAGACAACATCACTACCTGGGCTCAAATGCAACAAGTATTCAACAACAAGTACAAGGATTATTGTAGGTCCAAAGACACCAAAGAGGAAATTTTTAGAATGAACTTGGGACATGATGAATCTTTGGAAGATTATGAGGAAAGGTTCCAACTTAGCTTTGAAAGGGCCAGATGCACCCTTGATCTTGAATCACTCAAGTTAGTCCTTCTTATAGGGATCAGGTAAGAGCTCCTATAAACCTTAAACATGTTGTCGGGAGGGACATCTACCAATTATCTTATGATGATATCAATACAGCTTTCAAAAATCATTCTAAGGCATCCAAAAAGAAGCGTAGGGCTAGCCAAGCTTTGGTCAGTTCATCCTCCTCCAACACATCCATCAAAAGTGAAATTGGGAACATGTTGGAAGATTTTAAGAGTGAGATGTTGCATACCTTTTCTTTGCAAATGGACACCATGCAGATCAACAAGAAGCAAGAGGAAGAAGAAAGAGCCTTAGTTTTCTTTTGCACTAAATGCACCAAGAGGAACCCTAGAAATGGATGTCCATTGAATCTTATCGAGATTTTCTAGGTATGTGAGGAAAACCACTCCAGGGAAAAGTGCCCCTCTCTTCCTGGATTGAAAGTTGTGTATCAAGGAACTAAAGGTGTGACTGAAAAACTCTTCTATATCAACCAAAGGAGGCTTCAAGGGCCTTGACCATACTAGCAGGGCATGCAAGGAGCATCCTATTCATATTACAACACCAACCAAAATGCGTCCTTTCCCCCTTGGTGTCCTCCTGCTCATCCTTCATGGTCCACACCTTCTCCCAAATATTTTTCACCTCAATATGATTCCCAACCTGCCAATCAATCATTTCAACCATATGCTCCCCTACAACGTTAGTGGAATACACCATCATAGGGGTTGAGGCCCCCATACAACAAATCTCTAGCCTTACTGGCTCCACCTCCATGTCAACCACAAATCCTTCACCGTGCTCCACCTAAGCAACCTCAGATGCCTTCTTAGTCAAATCCAAACCTGAACAACAAGCAGGCACAACAGGTCTATAGTGGAGAGACATCTTACCCTGCCTATGTTATGGAATTTCAAGAAATCAACCTCAGGTTTGGAATAGTGCTTCCAGATAATCAATCTCCATCTCCACTTGATGAGATTGAAGAGGAAAAGGAAGAGAGTGTTCGTCATGCCAATTCACCTACTTTTCCAGAGAGACTAATCCATCCTAGCCAGGACACCCCATAATAGACTGAACTTCTGGGTGAATTGAAAAACTTGTGTGTTAAAATACCACTCCTCCAAGCTATCAAGGATGTCCCCATCTACAACAAGTTAATCAAGGCAAAAAGCTTCAAACATCCTGGATAAGGAAGAAAGACACCCCTATCATTAATGTCATTAGACAACTAATGTCTGACTTAATTTTGGGAAGAGTGATTTTCCCGAAGTATCTAGACATTGGAAGTCCTATGGTAGATGCGCACAATGATGGTACCATTTTCCCCCATACCTTGATTGATATTGGTGCTACCATCAATTTCATGACTAAGGAGACTATGCTTGAAATGAATCTCCAAGGATCATTAAGGAAGACCACAACAATCTTGTAGCTTACAGATAGATCCATAATAGCTCTCGAGGGAGTTGTTGAAGATGTGATGGTCTCCATCGATTCCTGGGAATACCCTTCTGAATTCTTAGTTCTCCAACCTAATACCAAGTTCAATGGTTATCCTCTCATCCTTGGAAGGCCATGGCTAGCCACTGTTTATGCTTACATAAGTTGCAGGGCTGGGAATATGACCATTAATAATGGGCATTTGTCCAAACAATTGGTCTTGTACCCTCTTGCTCAACCATCTCTAGAGCATGAATTGTTGGGAATAATACTGGGCGGGGGGGTGTGAATCATTATTTACATATCAACAACTTTTTCATTTCCATAATCAGATTTATATATGCTACTTTAGTGAAGGTAACTCACGTGTGCACACAACTGTTCTTAAGGAAACCGACATATATCCAGTGAACTTATGATTCCATTAATTCATCATATGTTGATCTTTAATCAGTGCATCAGTACTTTATTAAACATTAAATAGTAACCATGTCCAGTAATAACAGAATAAACCATCGCACATAAGAAACACACATGAACACCAAGCTTTAAGGTGGAAACCCAATGCGGGAGAAAAACCACCTGCTGCTGTTGTCTCTGTCTTCTTTTAATCTAAATAATATTTTTTTACAATCTTGTACTAGTGCATACTCATACCAGTACGCAGGAATCCACTTGCAAAAGGCTACAACCTTCTCTCCTTCTCCGACTTCTACTGGGAGGGAGCTACAAGCCCCTAGCTCTTGTACTAGCCGATATGTTTACTAGTATGTAGATGCCAACCTACAGAAGGCTCTAACCTTCACTCATTCTCTAGATACTACTGGAAGGGAGCTCCAATCACCTGATCAAACTAGCAGCTACTACTGGTAGGAAACTTCGACTTCCTCACTGAAGGCTCCAACCCTCAGTATCCTCCAGGGACCATGTTTCATAAATTTTCATACTGGATACTCTTGGTACACAACAACACAATATGTAGGCCACATTTCATCAAATTTTCATATTGGACCCATCAGTAACATTGAAGCTCAAAATAAATCACCATTGTAATACATCCTTCAAATACATCTGCATTAACCAATCACTGAAACTCAATCATCAATCTTTGATATAACTAAAACCCAATCAATCTCTGAATCAACCATAACTGAATCAATCAATCACTGAAACCTATGACATACTGAATCAAATAATCACTGAACCTCTGATGAAACTGAATCAATCATTTAATGAAACCTCTGACATATAGAATAAAAAAATCACAACTAAATCAACCATTCATTCAAACTTAATCAAATTCATCCAATCAACTGGAACAAACAGATCACTGTAGCTAGTACATAGATCTGAACCCAAAACACTGCATCAACAACTAGAACCAACTATAACATCAAAATTCATGTGTTAGAATGTACACACTCCTTCAATGAAGCCAACTTGCATGTATACGCTACTTCATTTAGTCCAACCTACGTATACCTCTAAAGATACTGAATCATAAAACCTCTGAATCACAACTGTACTAACCAGTAACAATTTGAATATTTAATGTCAAATTACAGATATCTAAAAAGACATCAACAAAGATCACCCTTCTCACTTAATCAATCAATCAATCATACACAATCTCCTTATGCATTGAGTTCTACTTTCAGATCTAAGAAGACATCATTGACAGACAATAGTAAAACAACATCCCTTATCAGATAGACCAGTCATCACTGAACAACAGGATTTTTTTTTTACATACGCTACTTGGAAGTTTCAAACCAGTGTGTATACGTGACTTCACCAAGTTGAACGAGTGTACAGATCTACAGATAAAAACTTATAACTTCATAGCTATTCCAGTCTTCAAATATACCCGTATCATAGAATTTAAAGCACAAAACATTGGTTAGCACTCAGATCTAGCCTATCCATTATTAGATCTCATAATGATAAGTCATTATGATCCTAATCCATCATTAGATCTCATCCATCATCAAACTCTTAGGTGTATACTTAGTCCAGATCAAGAAAAGCATGAGAAACCCATAACATGCATAATTTATTTTGATCTAACAAGATATTCATTACTTGTACCCATATCTATCTGATATTCTCCTCCTTATATATTTTTAGCCTTTCTCAATACCTTAGACCAAAACAACACTTAGAACCTGTGGTATTCTTAGACGGGATCGAATAACTATTACTCCACTCAATATTATGGGCTAATACCATGGTATTGACCCTTGGTATTCTTTAATCTTGAATTTCCTTGATTTTCCAACCCAAACATACTTTTCCCCTTGTGAAAGTGCATGCATACGTATACACTCTTTTCATAGAGTGAACCCACGTGTATATGCTATTTTTGTACATTGAACCCATGTATACAACTTAAAATACTAGAAAATGCCCTTTTTCTTCAATTGCTTGATTCTAATATGTAGTCCTTTGTTCCTTCATCTCATTCTTTTGTACCATTACTTTGTTCCCTCTGAATAGACCTATTATAATTTTATTTTCAAGTGTGCATTACTTATGAAATGATTCCTTTGAACTGCCCTGGATTTTGTCACATTTGTAAACACAATTGCCATGCATTTTGTCACATTTGATATCTCTCCTGTAGATTCATCTAGTTATGTAGATTCATATAGTTACAATATACAATTGAGTGTTCTGATACAAGTGGGTTGCCATCAAGTATAACACATGCATCATAATTCCAACATGAATTACCTTTATGGTTGGAAGAGGGGGAGGAAGATGAAGTCTATTGTACCACATATTACCGAATTTGTACCCTATGTGCCAGTACAGGAGGGGGGAAACCTGATGAAGGCGACCTGATTGATCAAATCCTCCAGAATCAACCCCCTAACACCATGTCTTTTGATGAGTTAGTAAAGAATTTTGAAGATAACCCTTGGACTGATTTGTGCCTAGCTGACTCAAGTCCTACTCATGTCAATATGATAGAGTTTGGTCTAGCTAAAACATTGAAAATCAACCCTTCCCTTTCTGCACATCAGGAAAGGAGTTATGTGACATGCTAAGAGAGCAACTAGATGCCTTTGCCTAGAGTTATAAGGAAATGAAGGGAGTGCACCCTTCGGTGTGTAATCACCACTTTTACATCAAGGAAGGCTACAAGCCAGTGTGCTAACCTCAGAGGAGAATGAACCCAACCCTCAAAGACATAGTTAAAGAATAAATGCAAAATTTTTTGGATGCAGGGTTCATTTACCCCATCTCAGATGGTGAGTGGGTGTCTCCTCTAGTTCTAGTCCCAAAGAATAATGAAAAATGGAGGATTTGTGTGGAATACAAAGAGTTAAATAAAGCCGCCAAAAAAAACCATTTCTCTCTACCTTTCATTGATCAAGTCTTGGATGGTCTTGCAGGAAAGAAGTTCTTCTCTTTCCTGGATGGATTCAATGGTTACAATCAAATCCAGCTTAGCCTAGAGGACAAAAATAAAACCACCTTCACTTGTCCTTGGGGAACCTTTTCTTATAGGGTCCTTCCTTTTGGATTATATAATGCCCCTGCCACTTTTCAGATGGCAGTTCCAAGCATCTTGGCAAAGCTATTCCATGACTCTATAGAAATCTATATGGATGATTTCTGATCATGTATCACATACTGGATCCCAAAACTCCCTGCGCAAAACGATTCAACACTGCAATATGATCTCCAACAACAAGACATCATCAACAAATCAAATACAATCACCACAATCATATGCTCTCCACTCATGCAAAATAGTGTCCATAATGCATGCATCAAATCTGAATAGCATAATCACCAATAGTTAAAACAAACTCACACTCATCCATCCATCAAACCCTCACTCCAAAATATGATTACTACATAATACAATCAACAACATAAAACATAATGGATATGTGCCAAATGCATCAACAACACCTGCAAAACAAAAGTGAAAGTCTCAAATATGGAGCTATACCAAGCTCTCCATCTCTACCGACACACTATGCTACAACTCTCAGATTCTCTAATCTACTATCTGAAATTATGAATCAATACACTGCTTAAGAAAATATATCTTCTCATTCTATTGTCATTAGAACTCATACACTGAAGCAATCTTGCTCACCAATAGGACTAAAGAATACTCACATAATGCAACCCTTTCTAACTCACACCATCAACTCATCCAACCAATTGACAATTTTTTTTTCACATAAGTAAAAGCCAAAATATCCTCAACAATTATCTAAGTGAATATCACAGTTAAATACCATGACTATGCCAATATCGAGGACCCATGTACCATGGTAATATCCAAACCAATACCGTGAGAAAATACCTTGGTTATGTCAATACCAAGGACACCTATACCATGGTAATCTCCAAACCAATACCACAGGAAAATAACTTGGTTATGTCAATAACAAGGACAAATGTACCATAGCAATCCCCAAACCAATATCATAGGAAAATACCATCGTTATGTCAACACCAAGGACTCTTGTACCATGGTAATCTACAAAACAGTACCGAAGGAGAATATCTTGGTTATTTCAATACCAAGAACCCTTGTACCATGGTAATATCCAAATCAATACCATGTAAAAATGACATGGTTATGTAAATACCAAGGAATCTTGTGCCATGGTAATATGTAAAACAATACCACAGAAAAATACCATGCTTATGTTAATACCAAGGCTATTTGCACTAAGGATACATCACGTGCCAACCTAATCCACACACACATACCAATACCATGGTAATACCAATACCAAGAATACATGTACCATGGTAATACTCCCGCAACATTATCATCAAGCCAACTCACCATTGCAACAAATCATCTCCAGCATGAAGTCCTAGATAAAGACCTAGCACTCATCAAGTGTGCCAACTCAACAACATAGATCACTTGAGAAATTATCACTGACTCTTGTAGCAACAATGTCTATCTATAATAGTAGCAACAATTCTTCTAATCATGTCAACACAAGCCAACACAAGGAAATATAAGGAAACATAAGGCAAAACCTCCATGAACACTATACTACTATCAAGCTACATCATGAAAGACTGGCATCAAGGGTTGACATTAGTGCCAATATAACTAACTCAATGCTAACTCAACTAGCTCCTATCTTGCTACAAGGAATGAATCCACACATTATCCAGGCTACATATGGTTGATATTAATGCCAACATGAGGTAGCTTCCATCATGAGCCAATTCCAATATTAACTATCTAGAACCATGCACACCATAATTCTAAAAATCTACCCCTTTAGCATTGATAGAAACCACACACAAACTCCAGACCAATCTCCTCTATCACTCCCCCTTTGATATCAATGGAAAAGGGTCAGTTCCATCTGATAAAGAAGCTAAAAGTGAAACATAACCACTGAAGCATCAAACCTCCATATGGCTGAAAAATAATATACATCACCAATCATCCATGCCTCTCATATCAGTAGCAATAAACAACATAATAAATCAATAATCATTCAGAGAAACATATCCAAGAAACAAGCTCTAACAGCACACAAAAATTTGCCAACATATGGAAATCATAAACAACATCAAGTATTTAAGGCACCAACCTAAATCTCCATAGCAACCATATAGTAGCAAGCAACACCAATTGGAAACATCTCCTCTTTTATCATATAATGAGTTCTAAAACCCAACAATCATGATCATAGCATGAGGTAAATCATGAAATCCTCATAGCAGTTCATAATGCCAACAATGAATGGCTAAAGTAAGTAGGAACAAATAATGCTCCCCATGAATGCATGCCATCACCAAAATCAACTCCAACCTGCAATGAATCGCTTCCACTACATATTTTTCTTCCTTGCCAAGAAAGAAGCATTAAGACTCCACATGACCATGACTAAAATGACATATACAATGAAAATACATGGTTGTATCAACGATACAAAAACCTCATACATGACTATTACATGACCTCATGACTCACTTTTACATGAATTCCCAACTCTATCACCAAACCACTAGAAGACCTAATGATAAAACAATACAAGTACATGACAATATGAGCATTTTACATCATTTAACAATGACATGCATTGCTACTATCAAATCTCCTATGGACCAACAACCGAAAACATGCCACATCATGACTGTTACATCAACATTACCCATACATGTGGCTAAAATTACTCCATAGGACTCCTTGATAACATGCTTATCACCATGATGACTCAACTTACTAATGACAGGACTCTCAACCGATACATAATGATGAAACAATGGTAAATGCATGGTTGTAATAAAATGCATATAATAGCCTCTACATGGTTGGTCCATGTCTCATGTCATCTCTATACATGGATGAAGCAATGATCACATTCTATGCATGGATACACATATTTTCAACCAACTGTTAGAGGAAACCAAAAAAATGTATGTGGCTAAAAAATGTATCCATTTCACTTAGGAAAACATGTATATAATTGATGCAAATAACTGAATGAAAGTGATGAAAAAAAGTAAAAATTTCAATGCAAATGTCATACCATGCATAGCTCCCCTTGAGCTCAATATAACTCCAGTAGACAAGATGATCCTATGGACCTGAATGTGCATGAGGTTGAATGAACTCATAAGATGTTGTTGCACCAACCTATACTCATCAAAATATCATACTTTTTTCATATGCTCTTCCTGAAGTTAATATGCACCTCTCATGAACTTTGCAGTCCTCTTATAAATAAGCAAGAAGAAATCGTGGACTGCAAGAGGGAATTCTCTTCACTAGTTGAAGAGTTGTTGCCCTTATTTCTCCACATAGTCTTTGCTTACTTATTTTATTCCTTTATATGTTTTCTACTAGGTTCTCTTTGTTTTTTCGGATTTTGTGGATTTTCCCTTGAATAACGAGGCAATAAACAGTCTCTTTCCATATGGCCAAAGTTATGAAATGTGTAACACTCCACATGGCTAAGATATGAAGCAAGAGGAATAAATCTCATGTTGTTCATGCCAGATTTATACCTTGCATGCAACGTGCTTCTCCTGCATTGGTTAGATCTGCAATCAGATGCTTTATGGCCGAATAGGTTACATGAATAACAATAACCATAAAACCAAGATTATACCTGATGGTTGATCTCCTTGGCTACTGATATTGTTGTAAGTTCTGCTAATTTGACCTATACACTCTACTCCTACAGTTAGCTACCACATGTCCAAACTTGCGGTAGTTGTAACACTCAATCTTTCTCATCAAATGAATGATGGGGCCTTGATTCCTTTGAAATCTTATAGATTTGCCTCGATCTCCTCTTGGAGAAAAATATCTTCTAAATGTAGGTGCTCCTTGAGGCTTTCTTTTCTACTGTTATGGGGTCTATTGGTTGATATATTTCTAGTTCTTCTTCTTGTTTCATTGGTTGGTACTCTTGCTTTTATTATTGTTTGCTACATGCTTCTTCTGTTATTCTTTGTTGTTTTTTCCTACATGTAAACTGCACTCAAATTTTTGAAATCAAAGACCTGAATATTCCAATGGTGATATCTAGATCTCAAGAAAACTATTTAATGCCACAATGCTCTTCTCCATCTTCCGCTGCTTTCTCAAGGTCACCACTTCAACTTCTAATCTCTCACACTCATTTTCCTTTTCTTGGTACTACTTCCTCATACCTTCCTCAAATTTTTCTAATTCTGCCAATTTAATCTTTAAGCTGACAATCTCCTCCTTGAGCTTAGCTTCCTTATCATCACAAATTTTTAATCAATTTTCTTGATCCTTACATGCAATTGTTAGTCTAGAAATATTATCTCTAAGAACCTTAATATCATTCTCATCTTCACTAGGAACTTCAATATGATCAAAATCTAAATCATCAAAATTGCAAGTCAAAATAAAATCATTAATATTTATACCTTTAGGTTAATGATTTTCTGGTTTCTTTTCATCATCAGCTGAATCATTTGCACCAATAGGATGAGACTCTTGTGATTGATATTCTTGACATTGAAGGTCCTTCTACTTGTTGATATCTTTATCATTCTCCATATTACTACTGGTACCATCTCCAAATATGGAATCTAGCTTGTCCCACATTTATTTGGCATATTTCAAATCTAACAGGCTTTTCAAATCATCATCAGGAAGGTTTCTTGTTGATTATGCTTCCAGCTTACGCATCCTGCTACAAAAATTTAGGTGCAATTGGTTCCTTGCCACATCCTTCATATACCAGTCTACAAATTTTAGATCCATAAGACAAAAATTTAGATTTAACATTTTTTCTCCATACCTTGAAATTTGCAGTAGTAAGGAAAATCACTCCTTGAGAAGTCATTCTGAAGAAAAAAAAATCAAACTTTTAGCCGACAAATCTGATATCTACTCTCTAGTGATCAAGATGCAACAAAGAGCCCTACACTGATACCAATTTTTGAAAATGCTTGAGCACTACTGGGGGGGGGGGGTGAATCAATAGTGTGTCTTATTAGTAAACTGGGAAAGACAAAAGTTTCAGGGGAAATGGTGCAAAAGGGAAATGATCTGCTCATGAAGAGGGACATAATGGGAGTTTCTCCATGAAGGCAAAGCATGTAGGGTTCACTTAGAGGTCCTCTGGGATCAAGGAACGGGGAGTACAGTGACAGTGACAAAATGTTGTGTAACAGATGCCCCCTAAAGCATGAAGGCCGAGCTGGAGTGAGGGATGAAATGCTTTATAAATCAGTGTAGGGAACCAATAGCCTTCCAACAGGTAGTTGGCATGATGCAGGTGGAAGCACCTTCATCAACGACAGTGCGGTGGATGGTCCTCTCATTAATGATTACATGGATAAGAAAGGCATTATGATGAGGGAGATGTGGAACATGGTTCTCCAGATCGAAACATATCAAATTAGAATAGATGGGATCGATGCCCCCGATAGCTAACAACAAATATTTCCACTGCAATGGGCAGCTTTGGAGTACCTCGAGAGTCGACATGGCTGACGACTCCTGAGACAAATCCTCAACAATACTCTAGTGTTGAGCATCTCGGGCATTGGGATTATACAAGGATTTCCATAGCACACCTCAATAGGGTGGTCGCGTAGCCAAATCAGGGTTAGGGCGCTCGATTTGCAGAGGGCCAGAAGTCAGGGTAGAAGAAGAAGAAGGTGCAACTTCTTTTTCTTTCCCAGCTGGAGTTTTATAATATTTCGATCGATTAGCCACATTAATAGGCGTTCTCATCATGAACACTTGATATCCAAAGGAAGCAGATTGGGGTTGGTCTACCATTTGGGTCTGCTGAGATGGAAATGGCTCTTTAAGGACAGCAAGGGTCCCTTTGAGCAGGCAACTAACTTTAGATCATCGAGGAAAATCCTTAGTGTAGTGATCCTCCTTGCTAATGAGGCAAGGATACTTGGGTTTCCATTGCAAAGATTCACCAATAGACGATTTGGGAGGACCTTGTTTCGGGGCATCGCCTTTATCTTTGCCTTTGCCTTTCTTTTTTGCTTTCAATGATTTTTCTGTTGTGGTATACTAGATAGCATGGACCTTTGAGGTTTTACCAGGGCTAGGTGGATTCTGAGATGAACTATTAGGAGCAGCATTCGAGATCGACTTCTGTTTGGAATAAGTTTTAGGGGTATGGGATACTGAATCAATAACTCCATCAACAAGAGGAACAGTTGGTGACTTTGATGCTGCGGGATCAGATGATGGCCACGAAACATTGGGTAACTTCTTGTATAAAGTGCCAAATTGAGAGTAAACCAGATCCAAGTATTGGGCACAAGCGATGGCTTGCTCTTCAGTGACGCATCCACCCATAGCTATATCGCAAGCAATTGGGGCTACGAATGATTTGGTAAACCATTCAATGAGCAACTGATCAGTTATCTCAAATTTGATCAGGCGACTTCTACGTCTCCATTCATGGATATGATCAGAGATGTGTGTCGTGGTGTCTTGCTTAAGGAATGTGAGAAAATAGGTGTCAGTTTCATAGTGAACCGGAAACTGAAAATGCGTGAAGAAAGCCATGGCTAATGAATTAAAGTCATGAAAAGTACTCTGAGGCAGCTCGATGTACCATTTCGCTGCAGCACCTGTGAGGGTTCATTAGAAAAGATGAAGACGAATGGAATCGTCCATGTATGAGTTCGACGAGCACTAGAGGTGGTATGTCATCACATGGGCCTGAGGATCTTCTTTAGCTTTTCCATTGAACTTTGGGCAATCACTTGGTATCTTGGATGGCACTGGAGGCCAGTACGGTGAATGAAGGATCAGATCATTCGTAAGGTGCGATACATTCGGCAACTTGAGTGTAGCCAAGAAAGGTAGTTGAGTGTTAAAAGGCATGGGAGGTCGATAGGCAGGCCCATAAGGAGGAGCCCATCCCTGCTGGTAAGGATGTTGGCCCCACAGTGGATGATTTTGGCCATATTCTAACCTTGAATACTTTGAAATTGTCCAGGCATAGGTTGTTGATAGGCAATGTATGGGTTAAAAGGTTGTTGAGCCTATTGACCTTGGACATATGGATATGGGACCTACTGTCCTGGAACATAGGGTTGATGAACCTGTTGTCCCTGAACAAGAGGGTTTTAGACCTGCAGTCCTTAGGCATAAGGTTGATACGCTTGTTGCCCTTGGACGTAGGGATTTTGTATCTAGTGCCCTTGACCGGCAGGATTCTGAACCTGTTGACTTAGGACAAGAGGATTTTGGGCCTGCTGCTGCAAGACTTGACCTTGACCTTGCCCCTGCAAGGGTTGACCTTGTTGGTACATATACAAGGGTTGTTGTTTCCCTGGTTGGTTTTTTTGTTGCAAGGGCTGACCTTGTGGTTGCAAAAATTATCCCTGGGTTTGCAGCGGTTGGCCCTGCGAGGGTATGGGTTGAGAGGTATGTGGAGCATATTGCATTTATTGTTACACAACTTGCTACAACTGCTGTAATGATTGACCTTGTGGTTGTTGCAGGAGACCTTGCTATGGGATAATTTTCCCTTGCTACTATGCAGAGAGCCTTTGTTGCAACAAAGGTTTCCCTTTCAGTAACAAAGGTTTCCCTGGTTGTTGTAAAGGTTGTCCTTGTTGTTGCAAGGGTACTTGAACAGTGCCTAGGAAATTACTGAACTGAATCTGGCTGTAGCTAGGCTGGATGTACTGCCCAGCTTGGAGGGTGTAAGGTTGATTAACCAATCCTTGAGAACCATATGGAACATAAGGATTTTGGTATTGGAACTGAGCCCCATATGGCTGCTGATACTAAACATTGCTCAATCCAGACGAACCAACGGGATTATGAACCTATTGGTATTGGACATTGCTTGATCCAGTAGGGTCAATAGGGTTATAAATAATACTAGAAGAGGGTTGTTTTATACCAAGCATGTGAGCTTGTGAGCCACTCACATTAGTGGCACCTCACACCATAGAGACATTTAGGTTTTGCCCCCCAGGCAGTGGCACAATCTGGCCACTGACTAATGGAACAGAGGAACTGACAGAGACAATCATTGAAACTACCGGTTGTGACTGATGTGTAATTGGGATTGATGATACAAGGGTATTCAGAACAGTGGGTTGCACTGAGACTAAAGTAACAGCCTGTTGGGAAGTCATATTCGTGATGAACGAACCTAACGTAGGCCTAATTCTTGATGCCCATACAGGATTATGGTAGAGTGATGAGGCACTAGGTGTGCCTGAAACTAAGTGCCCCAAAGACACATAGTTGGGTGGAAAACTGGTAGGAATATCTTCCGAATAAGGGAAACACTCGGGACAGAACTGCAATTGCAATTCTTCCTCCTCAACAGTGTGTGGAGTAGAAACTTTAGACTCATCTAGAGATGTGATTGGAGCATCGCCTTTGGGTTCCATGTTTGAAAAAACACGATGACGAATGACCGAATCTGTACTGGGGGATAGTTCCAAAGGAACACCCAACTGGTCGTACAGACTTTAAGGACATTGCGGTGATATCTCAACAACGTCAAATAGAGGGTTCGAAGGATAGATAACCAGTCCAAGCTGACCGTTAGTGGTTGGAGAGTTCTCTAGAGTTCGAACAGGATTGTCTGAAGATTCCGGGCTAAGATCAGCAGATGACCTTGAATCAAAAGTAGGCGAAGGATGAGATGACAATGGTTGAATACTCAAAACAATTGCGATTTCAACATTTTGGTTCTCAAGTGACTCTGATAACTCAGGAAATGGCTCCTCAGACAATCATTCAGACGGAGGAGAGGAAGAGGAATTGCGTGAACCAGATGGTTCAGCCACAATGACCTGGTCTTAGTCGATATAACAAATAACTTCAAGGCTTAAAAATTTCCTTTTAAGGGAACTCACGATTTGGTAAAAAAGACTAACAGGATATTTTGGATCATGGGCAATCAATTATTAAGACACATAAAAGACTGATGTTCTTGCATTTTTTAAGAGTCAAGAAAGAAACAAAGATGACTCTATCACTTTCAATTGGAAATGAGTTCGAAAGGACAAGTGCTCGAATGATCTTTTAAATTTAATGAGTCAAAATATCAAATGATTGCTCTAGATGATCTAGGTAAACAAGATTACCTAGCAACCATGAACTGCAGAATACCTCTTGGCGAACCAAGAAGTACGAGCATGCAATCTCCCCAAATGCTGTGTTCAGTGTATCACGTTTGCAAGGCGATCGACTCGGCTTTCTAGTATAAAAGGATTGCAGCCTAGTGGGGTCTCCCGTTATATACTTGACGGTACGGGGAGCACAAATCCATGCTAGTGTTTCCTAATGGTGAAGCTAACGATATCTGCTAGCTTTAAAGACACCGGAACACGTCTCTAGCCTAGAACTTCTAGATATTATCATTAATGTCAAATGTGCCTTAGGTTAATTGAATTCATTTTAGAGTTGATCTTGAGTTAAGTTTCAGTTTTCAGGTCTTAGCGATGCTACTCGAAAAACCTAAAATGCAACTAAATGAGACAAGACCATTTCAATTCAATGAAATTCCTACACTAGAGAGGGTAGAATCTACTCAATCAAATGCAAACAATCAAGCAACTGAAACTGAAATGATCTTTCACTACCTTACTTTTTCAAAAAATAAACTAATGAAAAATGCATTCCAATTCCTAATTTCCCGACAAGCACTTATCTATTAGTCCTTTCAAAATGAAAAAAATCTCTTCCTTTTTCAAATGTTGGTGTGATTCTAGTCTTTAAAAAGATTCAAATTTTTGTAACACAATGATGCAACAGGCTAGAATTTCATGCTTTCTCATGAAACAATGAAACAAACTTTTCACATACAATCTTTCAATGAAAAAAATTTCGACACAATGAGCTCTTCAAGCAGATGTAAACACGAAAGGAGAAGTTCATTCAGATCAATGAAACACCAACTTTTCCAAACACAAGGCCAACAATGTAATCTATGCCGGAAAGAGATGTTCAAGCTATTAAATGAAACTTTTTCGAACTTGTGCAAAAAGAGGTCAAAGTCGTAAAAAGGACCAAAAAACAAATTCGAGGAGTAAAGATACCTACAATCTGACTTGGCGAGTTCACAAACTGCTAAATGGACGACCAACTAGATGCCCTAGTGTCATTGGCCACTCAATGGCAATCAATCAAATAGCAAGATAACAAGCCAACAAGCAAGAAAAACCAAATGAAAAGTAGTTTTCTAATCAGGGATAAAATAGTCAGAAAGGCTCACAGGGTCAAAACACAAGAGTAAAACAAACTGGCCAAGATTGGGGTCAAACCCTAATCTTCACTTGCAGGCATCAGCACAACTGCCTAACTGACAACAAGTGCCAAAGGCTCGTCGGCACGACTATTCCTCAGCAATTCGCGTTGGTCAGTGCGACTGTCAGTGGATTAAGCACATTGGTTGAGGTAACTAAGGAAAAATAAAAAATAAAATCAACACAGGGACTAGATCCACTACTATTAATTTTAGACTTAGGCCAGTAATCAGGAGAAAAGAAATAGAACCAAAGGGAAAACATGAAACTAGAAAATTTCTCACAAAATCATGAAATCCAAAATAAACAAAAGGATTGGGATCCCCAATGGAGTCACTAATTTGTGGTGAAGTAAAAGTATAAGTGCGGATACGAACGAATTCCTTTAGCCTGATAATGGGTCCATAATAGATACATTCTATTGAAAATTTCCTTAGGTTATAATCAATCAAGAGGGCCTACCTCTTGGTCGCTTATCCTATTTGATGAAGTCTTTGCTTGCTTGCTCCAACAATCTCTCACTTCCTTCTTCAAGTTCCTAAAACAAGTAAACAACAATAGCACACAAACATAATAATAGACAAATTGCAATTCAACCTACTTAACGAGTCAAGAAGCATTAAGACATGGATATGTGATATTACAAAACATGTAGGAAATCAATCGATGGTTGCATATATTAATATCAAAGAGAGATTACAACCATTCGTCTTGATACTACAGTCTTCCTCTGACAAGACCAGGTTCCCACACACTTTCGCTAGCATTTCATGATGGCTTCAAACAACAATAGTTTCTTCACTCCAAACCAAAACACACTTATCCCTCACACAACTAGTAATAGCTTGCTTGTCTACTCCAAAATAGTATCAACACTCAACAATAACTCTGCCAAAACTATCGACTGTGACTATAACATTCACACTAGTTTGTGCTTGGGAAGAAGGGAGGTTTATATAGGAAATATGGATGGGAGATGGATCCTCTTCTTATGGGAGAAGGACTTATCCCTTGAGGTAGTTCCATAATTATAGGGGAAAGAAGCCCAAACTGTCATCCTTGACCCCATCCAGCCAAACCATTTACTAGACTTCCGTTACTGAGCTTCTAGAGCTGGAAGCTTTGGCTCTAATTTAAAAACTTTCCATAACAAGACCAGTGTGACTAAAACACAGCTCAGTTGCTCTGGTTGATGCAAGGAATACTGCTAATCTCTACAAATCAACGTGGGGGAGACAAAGGCCATTGGCGTCAATCTTGTAAACTGGGAAAAACAGAAGTTCTAGGGGAAATGGTGCAAAATGGAAATGATTTGCTCATGAAGAGGGACATAATGGGAGTTTCTCCATGAAGGAAAAGCATGCGGGGTTCACTGTAGAGGTCCTATAGGATCAAGGAACAGGGAGTACAGGGACAGTGACAAAATGTTGTGTAACAATTCTAGGCCATAACGTGTTCAGGTGGTGGTGACCATAGTTACATAAATCTTTTATTGTTGGTCTATTAAACTCTATAATTCAAGCTAGGAATCATTTGTTGGTTGGGTAAGATACAACTATTCAGGTAAGAGAAAGGAAGGTCGGTAAGTAAGGGGGCCCTGTTTCATTTTCCTACTTGCATAAAGCTTGCTTGAAGGGGAGGGACTTTAACTCAATGACTTAAAATAAAAGATTGGATCATATGACCACATGTAAGGTTCATGGGTACGGGATTCCCTTGACTCAACACTTCATGACATCGTAGAATGACTTTCATAACTTATATATTTCTTGAATAACATAGTGTAATGATCAAATATCATATGGAAGAACGAACTACCTAAAGGTCGATGGCTTAAAAACTACCTAGAGAGTGAATGAAAGTGTTTATAAATTGCCCCTACAAATATAACAACTTTTGCATACAATGAGGCTGCAAATTTGTAGAAGCAAGAAAGTCCTTTGTCACAGTTAGGTTGGCATTTGAGAAATTGGTTTGATATGGAATCAATAAGTTAGTGATGGAAACACTCAAGGAAACAAAAGTTGGGAGAAAAGTAAAACAAAATTTATACAAACATTAATCTCTTATAGCTTGACAAAAGTGGTAGAGAAAAGGTTAATCTCTGCTACCTTGAAAGAACTGGTGGTCAAGATCAACACCTACAAGAACTTTGTTGTGTAATATTATCAAAACTAGTAGAAGTATATGAAAGAGTGTACAGTAAGAACCTTGACAAACACGGCCATTGAAACTTGCAACATTGTTTGTAGGAAGAGAAAACTATGTTTCTTTTTTCCAAACATGTATGTTAGTATATTACAGTTTAATGAATATGTTTCCCTATTATCATATATGGTTTCAGATTTTAACAAAACATTCGCCAAGACTTCACAATGTTTTATTATTCAGTGAAATATTTTCCAAGATCTTACAAGATTTTATAATTCAGTGAAAGATATGTCGTGAATTTACAAGATAATATAATATGGTGAGAGATTCGCCAAAAATATTATATATACATATTATATTATTAATAAAATCACCTCCCATTTTTCCTATGTATCACGGGGATTTGCCCATTTATTATACATATAAATTTAGGGTGGTTCTTAAAATTTTCCCTAGTCCCATCTCCAGTTGGTTCATTGAATTCAATAATGAGAAATCCTTTCCCTTGATTTCCATGTGTAAAGGTACTGATGTATTTATGGATTTTATGGTTGTCATGTTTATTTTATTTTTGTCCCTATTATGTTGGTTATATGCACATTTTATGACAACAATTATGTATGGATTTCAGCATGTTTTTACTTGTATGTGAATGGATAATTTTTCTATGACCTAATAGATGATAATGCAACAAATGGCATAAGGGAACAATGGTTCATAGTGATTCTCAGATAAGTATGAGATCCCTACACTTAATTTTGTTATTTACACCTGTATATTACATGTTGATGATATGTTTGAAGAAATGCCTATCATGGCTAGTAGTGATCCAGTCAAGGTCTTGAACAAGTATTTGCTTTAGTATTTTCATTTCCTTGTTAATTTATTGATTTGAAGAGATAGATCAGTTCTGTGCAGTGTCTTGGGCTCTAGGCTTAAAAAGGTGGTTAAAATCCCGGGCTCGCTAGCACAACACTGAGAAATTTGGTCCACAGTTGCTAGCAGGCAAGCTTGTGAGAGCGAATTTAGGTTGTTGGTCACTCCATTGCCCATAGCATGAGAGCAACTATGGCCCATGAGACTTAAAATAGCAATGAGACCTAGGGACATGTTGTCTGAGTGGCTGACTTGTCCTCCAAAGGTTCTATTAATGATGTTGGATGTTTGTATGGTGTGTTTCCATCTGTTCCACTTCCTTAATGTGACTTAGGAGGTTGAATCATATCATAGTGGCCTCTCATCGCATGTTTACCCCGACTGGCCGGTTGCTTGGGTAGATGTGGGAGGAGGGTGTTACACTAAGACATGAAAATGTTGCCATCCTAAGATCTTACCCATGCATATATAGCAAGATGAGGATGTGCAAGGATGAAGCTTTTAAATGAAATAACCAGTCCATGGCAAGGCAGGTGTATGATGGGGCATGTTTCTTAACCAACCCAATAAACCCAAAAAACATATGCTCATGAATGAGCTCTACCTGTGTGTTAGGAAATCCTTTGCCCATGACCAATCTACCAAGTGGGAGCCTTGCCATCTCAGATGACAAAGAAGGATGCCAAAGGGAATTCTGTACCCATATTCAAATGCAACCACCTATGTGCATTTAAGCCGACAGGACCAGAGTAGGTGATCCTAGGGTTGTAAACGGTGAGGGTGCCACATGAGGAACACGTAATGATAGATGGATAGCATGGCTCTCAAACCAACGACCGCACCCCATGTGCCATACTTTTCCTTAGCATATTAATCATGTAGCCTGAACGGAAAAGTTAACCATAAAACCACCCCCATCGGGGATTTATACCATACACACTTAAATTATATAAAGTTACATACTTATAAACAATAATAATAAAATGTAATATTTCAATAAAATATAAAAGTTAAATATATATAAGTTAAACGAAACATATATAAATTAAAAACATTAATTATTATTATTTTTAAATTTAATTATTATTATTATATATATATATATATATATATATATATATATATATATATATAATTGAAATGTAATATTTTAATAAAATATAAAGTTGAAGGTATAAAAAACATGTAAATTAAAAAATATTTTAATATTTAAATTTTGTTTTAACATACATATATATACACACTTAAATTATATAACTTTATATATTTATACATAGTTTGCAGCCTCCCTCACACGCCAGTAAACCTCTCGGGGGTACGATTTGCCCTTCCCATATCTCAGGCCATAATAGGGGGATTTGAATGAGGGTCTCTCAATAATTTCACATGTCTTCGATTAGTAGCATGCGTGACACCTCTGGGGGGTACGATTTGTCTTTCCCATATCTCGGGCCATAATAGGGGGATTGACCATGGTCTCTCAATAATTTCACGTCTTTGATTAGTAGCATGCGGCTATGATTTGTCCTCCTCCCGGTATCTCGAGTTATAATAGGGGGATTTGAACTAGGGTCTCTCAACAATTTCACAGGTCTTGGATTACAAACTGAGCTACCCCGAAACTATATTTGTAAATAGTTACAATAAAAGTATATATATATATATATATATATATATATATATATATATATATATATATATATATATATAAAGAATAAAAGTATAATATTTGGGTCTTTTGTTTGGGCATTGCCTATAAGTGAGACTTTTTTTAAAGTTTTCGGGTTTATTTTTCGATCTAATTTGTCTAGAATCTAGCAGGGATTCATTGAAATCACAAGTTTGATCGTTAAACTCCTCACAATCAAAGTTCTTGAGGGATTTTTGAGTGTGTCAAATCCATAAATGCAGTCAAAAAACCAATTTAAACAACACAAATCAAGAATTCAAACAATTTTTTCGTGAGAAATCGACCAGAACTCCAAAAAGTCTCACATATAAACAACTTTGTTTTTTTTGCCCACAACATATATATTGTTGCACATATCTTTTTGATAAGAAAGTTGCCTATGCATGAGCTCATACAACTACAATTCAACTTTTTCCCCTTTTTCTCAATGATATGTTATAATATTTTAATAATATATAAAAGTTAAATATACAAACATATATATATTAAAAAATATTTTAATCATTAAAATTTGTTGTCACATATGTGTGTTATATACAACAATTAAGGGTATATGAAAGAGTTACAAAGCTTTTTAGCATATATATATATATATAGATATTCAAATTTTTTAGCATGTAAAACTTAACAATGAATTTTATTTTCAAAACTTTAATTGTCTAATTTTTGTGGAACTTTAAAGTCCTCGCACTTGAACACAAATACAAACTAGGTCAACAACATTTTCATTAAAGAAAATGAAAATGAAAATTTGAAATGTGATAAAAGCTAGTAATTAATTATTATTAGATATTAAAATAGTAATTAATTGCTAAAGGCTTCTTATTTCAATTTAAGGTGGATGAGAATCTGTTGACTTTTTTATTTTTATTCTTTTAATGATGAGCATATGCTTAGTCTTAATGCTTATCAATTGTTGTAGTGTATTACAAAGTTTGTTAGGTTGCATTGACTTTTAATAAATTAAAAAAAAATAACCATGCCACGTGGCTCTTCGCCACCAATTTTCTAGGGATTTGAGATTATTCCAATTCTAATAAGTTCCTTCATGATAAGTTCCTCATTATTATTTATAACATTCATTTATATATAAGCATATTTTATTTAGTAAAATGGTCTACTACTTTTAATAAATTTAAAAAAAATTATTCGTGCCACGTGGCTCCCACCCATCAAGAGATTTGAGATTATTCTAATTCTACTAAGTTCCTCGTGATAATTTCCTCATTATTATTTATAACATTCATTTATATATAAGAAAAAATTATTTAGCAAAATAATCTATTTTACAATAAAATATACAATTTCATTTTTTCTTAAATTAAAGTTAAAACATACCTCCTAACAATTTGAAGAAACCAACTAAACTTAAAAAACATAAAATATTTTAAACTCAAATTAAACCCAAAACTTAATCATATCGATTAAGAAATTTATTCTTTTCAACTTAATATTATATAATATAATATTATTAATTTATAAATCTCAATGTTAATATCATCCACTATAAAAACTTGTTTATAGGGAAAAGAAAGCCATATATCACAAAGTACTAATGTCACACCCACATCTAAAACAAGGCCTTATCTCCTAATTTTAAAGGTGATACTTTCTTTATGCTTTTTATAGTTCAGACAACAATATTATTACTATTATTTTATATAAAAAGGTGATACTTTTGTTATGCTTTTTATAGTTCAGATAACAATATTATTATTATTCTTTTATATTTATATATACCTATATCTATATCTATCTATTTATATATAGATATATATTAAAAGTATTTTAATTCTTAAATTAAAATATTTTTCTTCTTAATAGAAGTATCAATGAATTATCAACTCTATAATGAATTATCAACTCTATAAATCTTACATCTAGTTTAATGATGCTTTAAATTTGCTTCAAAAACAATAAAATTTTGGTAAGATTTTGACAAAATTATGTAGAAAATTTGGAAAATCTTGACTACAACTATCAAGTTTCAAGATTTTGAATACTTTTGAAATTTTTTCTGGCATATTTATTGAGAAAAAAATAGCCAAATTCAAATAATTTTTTGGCCTCAAAAAAAATCTGCAACCTCACACCAAAATCTTATCCTTCCTTCCATAATGACATTGTCATCTAATAAAGTTTTATTTTTCAACTTCATTTCCTAGATTTATTGGATTCTTAAAGTTGACAAAGTTGTCAACCATATTGATAAATTATCTATATTTTTGATTGAGGAACTGAATCTAAATTAGAAAATCTGAATTCACTTTGAAATATAATATTATATCTTACTCCACAAAATTAATTTAAAACCTCTTCATATGTTTCTGCTCACATATCCAAGCTTTTTTTTAAACTTACATATTAACAACTTCTTTGTACAATTTATAAAACACAAAAAACTTCGTGGTTAATGCCTTACATTCTTTCATTGTTACTATGGTAATTGCAATTGAGTTAATGATCCGTGGTTAATGCATTGAGTTAATGATCCGTGGTTAATGCCTTTACATTCCTTTATTGTTACTATGGTAATTGCAATTGAGTTAATGAGTTTTGAATATATTTCATCTACTTTCTTCTGGTTTTTAAGGTTATTGTTTTTCTATTTTCAAGTCTTTTTCATTAAATTTTTTATTAACATATTAATTTGTTGTACTAAAAGCTGTTTCTCAATTTCTGAAATGCATATTTAGCTAGAAAATAACTCATAAATTTTACTAATAATAAATCATTATTTTTTATTTTAATCTAACATACATATTGGGATTTTTTTTTTTCAAATATAATTCTTTTTTTTCTTTTTTACAATTACCAATTTTTGGGTAATATTTGGATCCTTTTTCTTTTTGTTTTTCCAATTACCACCTTTTGAGTAATATTTAAATCTTTTTTTCTTTTTTCTTCTTCCAATTACCAAATTTTAGGTAATATTTTTCTTCTCATTTAACTCATTATCTTTCCCTTTTATTTTTCTAATTACCAATTTTCAATTTTAACGCTAGCTACTACATGTAAATTATTTTAATTATATGGAGAACTTTTTCAATTTCCTTCTTTTTCCTTTTTATTCAAAAACATATGTCATTTATCCATAGTTTAATATTAGGAATTCATTTTTTTTTATTTTTTATTATTATTTAAATTTATTTATTTGTAAGGTCATTGGTTGAGGTCTTATTATTATGGCTATTATTTAGTAACTTCTATTTTTCTATTATTTATTGTTTTTTTTTTCATTTCCATTTTATTTAACTTTTTTATTTTTCTATTATTTACCATTTTCATGAAATATATTCCATATTTTCAATTTAAAATGACATTTTTCTATTATTTATTGTTCTTTTTTAATTTCCTTTTTATTTAATTTTTTATTTTTCTATTATTTCCATTTTCATGAAATATATTCCATATTTTCAATTTAAAATGACACATTTTAAAGAGGAATTTTTTTTTTTTTTTCCAATATATATTTTTAATTTTTAGTTTCATCACTTTTTATTTTGACTTATACTTTATTTTGTCTTTTTCTATGACCTTTTTTTTGTGTGTGGCTATTTTCAATTTCAATTCCAATTGCATTAATCATAGTTTTTTGTCTTATTAATTTTTAATTTGATTTTATTTTTTTCTCTTCACCTTTCTATAATTTAAGCAAATCTATACAATAAAATTTTCATTTCAATGAATATAATTAAATTATTAAAAAACAAATACTTTTTAGAGTTGTGTGACAATTTTATTCCTAATTTTATTGATATCTAGTTATAAATTTTTAGAATCTATTGAGCATTTCTTTCCTAACTTTGTTGAATTTGTTTTATTTATCAAGAATTCAAGAAATTGATCTTATTACAAAAAATTGAATTCAACAATTCAAGAAATTGACTTGTTAAATTCAAGTTTTTTTTTGTCTCCTTTCATGTGTTTGTGATTAATGTCTGTTTGTATGTGTTTTTCAAAGGATTTGAAACTCCAACCGATATTGACACTTGGTTGGCTACAAATCCAATGCAATGCAATGGAGCTCTTCATTTCATTTTCGGCATTGTGCAGAGATTGGGGAGAGGGGATAGTCTTTAATTTCTCATATGTTTCAAATGGTTTGTTAATGTTGTTTTACCTTCTTTCCTCAAACCAAACAAGATTGGTGAGGTGGGGGAGGTTAGTCTTCAATTTCTCATATGTTTCAAATGGTTTGGTTAAAGTTGTTTTACATTTTTTCCTCACAGTTACCATGCAAGAAGTCAATGTGTGAATTTTGTTAAGGTGATTTAATCTATGGAAACTTTATTCATTGTTTTATTCTAAGTGAATGTGTCAAATTCAACCAATTTAATACTAAACAACAAATCATAAACAAACCTATAATATTCAGAAAATATTTGAAAAGGGCTAATGATATAATTTATTTATTTCCATATTTAATTTTTTTTATTATTTTTAAAATTTTGACAACTGAGTATTTTGATTAGAAACAAAGTGTTTTGATATCTATCTATAGTTACTACTGATTTAATTTATATAATTGTGTTAGTTATAATTTATTTGTTAAATTAATAATAAAACAATTGTTATTGTGTATTATTTATAAATATTAATTAACATGTCTTTACAGTTTAATTTAAAAAATAATTTAATACTAAATCACAAATTATAGGTCATCCCAACTCCATTTTACTCTGCAAAAGAAAACAGTCTTGTTTGAGAGATAATGATAAAAGTTTTGTTCTATATTCTCTTGTCTTCATTGCCACAAACACAATTGCATTCAACTTTATATCAATTATGTATAGATAACAATAAAAGCTTTGTTCCATATTGCCTTGTCTTCATTGCCACAAACACAATTACATTCAACTCTATATCAATCATGTACAATTCCTATAAACTTTGTAGGAGACAAATGGTTGTGGCAATGAAGACAAGGCACAATTATGCATTTTTGCCATGAAAGTTATGGAAATTCCGGTCATATTTTGAAAAAATCTTGCAGGGATTTTTGTAAATTCAAGTAAAAGCTGTCAAAATTCATAATTTCGGGTGCCTTAAAGGTTTTTGACGGTGCTGAATCCATTTCCACCATCAAAAACATGATTCAAACACTGCATCTAAATTTTTTTTTTAAATTTTTTTGCCCAGATTCTGACTACTTTTAGCTATCCAAACAATTCCTCCGCCTTCGTAAACGACTCCCTTACAAATGGCCTCTCACTAAAATACACCAACTGAACACTAAATTTCCCAAACGAATACTAACCTTTTATATTTCTCGTTAGTATTCCAATGCTCATAGATTAAATAAATGGCAATGACCATATATAACTTTTAAAGATTGAAAATTTATGTGTTCTGTGTATTTATACTTTTGAAACGAAATAGATTGAAAAATAACATTTCCAAAAGCGGTGTTCAGTTCTCAATTAATACTTGATTGGGATTTGACAACTGAAAATAGTAAGGTGAAAATGGATGTATTCTAAGTTGTCTAATTTTTTCTCTTTTTTAAAGAATTCGTTGGAATTAGTTATGAAATTTGTATGATCTTTTCACAGCGCTAAATTTATTTATACATTTTCTAACACATTTAAAATAACAGGAAAATTCACAGTCTAGCTACAAGACCAGCTCGTTACTGATAGTGTTGCACAAATTAATGAAATGGTTAGCCACTTCATTGCCAATGATAACGTTGTTGATGTACAGAGTGTACTCATATTAGTGCATATAGCTTAGAGCCTACAGGGAAAAAAAATACGAGCCACATCAACACCCTCATACAAATCAAAGGAGTTTACCCGAGAATTAAAAACCTGGTAGCTATGCCCTCATATCATTCCTTTCCTGTTCCTCTGCAACATCTTCTACTTCAGAGTTCAATCAAGCTCAAAGGTTTCTTGGCTCTCATCTTCACAGTTTTGGTACTTGCTGATTAGAGCATGTTTCTATTTTTAACATTCAGTGGATCATTGTGGATCCACAGTTTCAGCTTCTATGTTTTTCTGAGCACTGACATCCTTTCTTTTTCTGGTATATTTTCCTATCAATTTTTTCTCCTTTTCTCCACTTATGAGAATTTGTACTTGGTTACCTTATCAGACCTTGTTGCCCAGAACTAATTTTTGAGTATACTCCTTATATTCACTCAAGGGAGGGTGTTAGTGTTAGACTTATCCATTTTTTTCAATCTATTAGACTATGTTCCAAAGGGTGAACTATGTTTTTATCTGCCCAGTTGCTATAGCTATCTTTAGTTAACTCTGGACCTCTTCCATTGTTTTATATGGAAGACATCTTCATGTATATTACATGATACTCTTACAATCTGTCCAACTTAACTTCCTAATTTCTAGATCAGTTGCCATATTTCAGTCAAATTTGGTAACTATGACAGATATTTGGAAACACAGATATTTGGAAACACTGAATTTTGTTGAGGTCAAAATGTTAACTATCAAACTTCCCAAAATGTAACATACTGTATATTTGTCATAATTTTACTCTTATTCCTAAATCAGATTTACTTGGACATGTTTCAAGCAAATCTATAATCCCAAACTAATCAAATGGTGTCCAGATAAATGGTAGCCTTCTTGATAATCAAAATCTTGAGTAGAAGTAGAAGCAGACTAAATCACAAATAATTTTCGCAAGGTAACAACCATCACACAACAAAAGCTGCACTAAGTTCAATCACGGTTTGACCATAGAATCAAAGGAGCAGAAAACTATGATAAGCACTGTTTGACCATAAAATCTCAGGAGCAGAAAACTATGATAGTGTGAAGCCCATTTGTTGAAAGTTGTAAACTATGATTAAACATAAATAAAGTTTGAAGGTTTTTACAGTTAATCATAACTATTAGTATTTCCTGGAATAGAGCTGTGTCTGCATTTGAGTCTTGAAATTAAACTTTTTAAGAAAACCATCTTATTTTAAAGAAACTGTATTAAAAAAGATATGAAAACAGTGTTTACAACTGCTGAGTTTAAGGCAGGAAAGTTTCTTTGTTCGAATGCTTCAAAATTTTATCACAGAAAAAGCACGCAGAACTTGTAACTTCAGTTTTAGCATTTTTCCAAATATGCCCATTAACTTGCCAAAAACAAAAAATGTCACAGAAAGTTGTAATTGTCTTTCCATTTGGAGTTGAACAAAAGAAATTCAAATCCTTATAACAGTGGCCTAAATATTTATGATTTTACCTCTTCTAAAGCTTCTGGGACTAAATACACACTGAAACACATCCCTGTTCTTATCATTAGTTTGCCATTAAAATTTGCACAAGTATCGCCATTAAGTACCTTTTAATGAAAGGTTTATTTCCAAAGAGATCCTAACTGTAAACATACAGATACTAAGCTTATTAACTTGTAAACTAACTGTATAGCCATACATTCCAGTCATTCAATAGACCCAGTTCAAAACAAAAAGATATGAGAATTTTATTTGAGAAAAATCCATACTTCCTATACATAACATAAATGTTACCAGCCACTAGATCTCCTCGGAGCTGGGCACAAACCTAATTATGTGCTCTAAATTTTCAGCAGGTATTTACCTCCATCAAATTTTTCTTTTCCCTCTCCCCCTCTTCAACACTTTGGTTGCTCAAAGAGGCATTTTTTTAAATTCTCCAAGCATAGATATATGTATATATGCATAGGGCTTGCCTCATATCCCAAATCACAATATACATCATACCCTCGCCCAGCAGACCAGGATAGGGCCTTAGATCTGAGGGACATGAAGGGTGAAGCAAGCATGTATACTTATATAGATAGATAGAGAGAGTGACCTATGATAACCATGGCTTACTATCGACAAATTAACAGGTCCACATTTTATGAAAGGAATGAAAGGAGATCTTTCATTTCAATTTGACCTTTGAACTCGCCTCAAGGAAGTTGTGCGTCCAGCCCATGTCCACAATCGCCACAATGAACGCCCCCTTTTTTCAGAACTTGGGGATTCTGTTTTCTTCAGCATCTCCCACATTACTTGCACATCCTCATAGCCACATCTCTGCACATCATTCTGGAGCTTCAAAAGTCCTCCTCCTGCCAACAAAAAGCTATAAATCAATAACTATAAAAGCCACAACCTCAAGCAACTTGCAAATCTGAATCCCAAACTTATTCAGACATGAATCCAAAATGCATTGCCTAATCAGGACTAAATACATATAGACATAGCCTCTTAACCACAAATGCCAGACACTGGCATTCTACTAAACATTCTACTAAACAGAGAAGAAAGGAGATTTTATAGTCATAGAAACTATTTCAAAATAATAAAAGATAACATCTCAATCTCAGACTCTTGCTTCACACAAAGGCACTGGCAAAAGATATCCCACCCAGGAGAGGAAAACAGGGCAAGCAAGCTTACTCAAGATATCCCACAGAGGAGAGGAAAACAGGGCAAGCAAGCTTACTCATAGGATAAGCAGAGGTATACAATTAACCATTATGTCAGTAAAAAACACTAAAGCTGCCCCATTATCATGATAAAAGTGGCAAATCCCAAATGTTTAAGACATCAAAAGAAGCTAAGATCTCAAACTGATTTGCATAATGAAGAACAAAATAAATATAGAAAATTTTGTGGGGATCGCCCCATGATCAATTGATAGAGGGTTTTACTCTTGTAAGACCAGTGGTGCAGAGTTCAGTCACCATCTCTTCCCCATCTTAAAGTGGGGACTGTGTAGGATGTTAATGTGAAGAAGGGTTCATAGACCACTGAAATAAAATTGAAATACAAAGGGCTAGATCTGTTCAAACACTCACCAGATTTTCGAATTCGAATCCGAGTGGCGAGATCGATAAAGGCCCTCCTCATGGGAAATAAAACCTTCTGCAACCACTCCATTTTTTCCTAGGGATTCTTATAGTGCTACTTGCAGTGTGAAGAAACAAACAGAAATTCAGAAATTCCTCTCCAGCAACCCTTGAAATCAAATTCAGAAATTCCTCTCCTGCAACTCTTGAAATCCTTATCCTGATAATGAAGGCCGAGCTCCAGGAAAAGGAATCCAACCCCTCCACAGATACTATGAATAGTGAATACCCAAATCTTGGGCCTGGCTGGCCCGTGAGCAAATTTAGTGAGACTGAACACCACCCAACCAACAATCCCCGTGGCTCTTGACAAGTCCTTGAATAAAGCCAGGGCCTATATACGCATATGTGCAATTCTCCTCACTCCTCGTTATCCGCGCCATGCTACTTCCCTCTTCTTTCCTCTCTCTCCTCCCCTATGAGGGCAAAGAATATTGTGGGGACTGTGGGCACCACAAATATTCCAATCGATTTATTCATGAAAAGAAATGACAATGAACACGTGTTCCTCTCAACCCCCATGGCGTTTCGTTGATTTTCCCATTCAAATAAAAATATAATGCTATTATCATTAAAGAAATATACAAATTGATCCCATTTGGATTTTCTTTGTTGGTGTTAAAATTATTAAAATTATTATTTTTAATTATTTTTAAATTCAATAAAATTAGTAGTAGAGAGCATGACTTCTTAATCCTAAATATATTTATACTAACATCACATCTCCTAAAAGCATGGCATGCCATCTATACATGTCACAAGGTCAAATCTCCTCACATTATTCTTTGAGACTATTTATTGGTATTCATCATTAGATTTTTTTATTATTCTTCACAATTTTAGTCTCAAAGATCATTGTCTTTAAGTAAGATGTTCATTTCATAGGTCCATGATGGATTCTTCCTACCATCAATTTTATTATTCTAGAAAAGTTTAATGAAAGGAACTATTGTCTTTGAGCAAGTTATTTTTAAGGCGTTTTTTTCATATGTTTATGATGGATGTTTCTAACCATCATTTTTATTATTCTAGAAAAAATTAATGAAAAGAACTATTGTCTTTGAGCAATGGCATGCCATCTATACATGTCACAAGGTCAAATGTCCTCACATTATTCTCTGAGGCTACTTATTGGTATTCATCATTAGATTTTTTTTATTATTCTTCACAATTTTAGCCTCAAAGATCATTGTCTTTAAGTAAGATGTTCTTCTCATAGGTCCATGATGGATTCTTCCCACCATCAATTTTATTATTCTAGAAAAGTTTAATGAAAGGAACCATTGTCTTGGAGCAAGTTATTTTTAAGATGTTTTTTCCATATGTTTATGATGGATGTTTCTAACCATCATTTTTATTATTCTAGAAAAAATTAATGAAAGGAACTATTGTCTTTGAGCAAGTTATTGTAAGATGCCTATGATAAATCTTTCCATCAATTGGGTTTACTATTTTTGAAACTTTAACATAAAAAATCGATGCTTTTATAAAAGCAGTGTGGCTCTAATAAGTTCTTCTACTGAGTTTTTTACTTTCAAATTTTTTATCTCAAAAAACCATTACCTCTTAAGAAAATGTTGCAACATGATTGTGAAGATTTATCCATCGATTGGGTTTACTCTTCTTCAAAATTTTAGCTCTAAAAACCATTGCCTCTAAGGAATGATATGCCCATGATGGTTCCTTCTACCAATTGGGTTTATTATTTTTTAAATGTTAAGCTTTAGAAACCATGGCTTTTATGCAAGCAATGTATTCATCATGGATCCTTCTACCAAGTGAATTTATCATTCTTCAAAATTTGACCTTGAGAAACCATTGCATTCTCGGGAACATGTTGTGACAAGTTCAAAAAGGTTACAACCACTCCTTAGGTTTACCAATTTTCATTTTCTTAGCATTAGAAACCATTGCCTTTAAGGAAGCAAGCAACACACTATGATGAATCTTGCACCAACTTGGTTTATTGTTCTTCAAATTTTTAACCCAAAAAACCATTGTCTTCAAGAAAAAAAAATAGTGCCAATGAAGAGTCCTTCCCTAAACAAATTTACTATTCTTCATCTTTTTAGGGTTAGAAAAGTTTACTATTCTTTATCTTTTTAGCATTAGAAGCAACTACCTTTAGGGAAGTAAGCAACATACCATGATGGATCTTTCCACCAACTTGGTTTATTATTCTTGAAATTTTTAACCCAAGAAACCAATGTCTCCAAGAAAGAGACAAGCTCATGAAAGGTCCTTCCCTAAACGAGATTATTATTCTTCAATTTTTTAGTCTTAGAGACCAACTTCTTAGGTAAGTGACATACCCATGATGGGTCCTTCCATCCACTAGGTTTTCCAGTTCTTCAAACTTTTAGCCTCATACACTAAATGTTTTTGGGAAAAATGTTGTGATATGCCCATGATGGATCATTACACACTTTGGATCTACGTTGGTCAAATTTTTAAAATGAGAAACCATTACCCCCATAAAGATGTTGCAACATGATCATGCTTGAAATAGGGTATGAATTGGAATTTAATGTGTTTCTAATTTAATAACATCTTTGATTATCCTCTTCAATCTAATCTATTCAATTTTTTTTTTACTTAAATCGACTTAAATTTAGATACACATTTATGTCAAGGTTGATATATTATTAGGGTTTCAACCCCAAGGGAATGAACTTACCTTAGGTTTTTACAATCATTGAAAGAAAAACATGTATTTTGATCTCCTTTTTCACTTGAGTATTCAAACTTTTACAATATTTCTTTTAAACATTTTATTAGCAATCGATGTCAAAACGGAATTTTCATTAACACTAAAACTAAGAGCTACAATTAAAAACTTAAAAAACCAATTTATTTCAATCTCCTTATTCATACCAATATGGAAATTTTTATTACTTTTACCTTTAAGATGTTTACTTTTAATATAGTGTTACGCATTGAATATCAAGGTGGAGAAGAGAAACAATATTTATCATTATATTCATTACAACTTTTAGGTATGTATGTGAGATGATTTGTTAAGTGTTCTATTTGAAATTTTATATTCAATTTAATATTTTTATTTTTTTTTGTGATTGTTGAAAGAAAACCATCAAGAGTGTTGTGGAGTAAAATTTCTAACTATATATATATATATATATATATATATATATATATATATATAATTTAATCTTTTCTTTGGTATGTGGTTTTCCTTTGTAAGATGGACTCTTATTTAAAATATAAATAAGAGTTGTTTTAGGAAAATAAACTCCAGAATAAGGAGAAATAATATATATGTTTAAAATTTAAATCGATTTATTATAAAGAGTTATAGGGAAAAAAAAAATTAGAATATTACAAGGACTTGATGAGCTCAAATCTGGAATGAATAAAATAATCATTATTAAAATAAGAACAAATTTCCATGAGTTCCATAGTGAAGTTAGGCTTTAATTAATTCCCAAAATCCCTTGGAATAAAAGAATTTATTACATTTCTGACATTAAGATTATTGAAAATGAAAAAAGCTTTCTTTTATATTGTCCAGTGTATACTCAAATTATATCTAAATTTCAAGATATGTGTTCCAATACCAATTTTCACTAGTACTTAACTTAGAAAAACTATAAAATTCTTTGAACACTTTTCTTAGTGTTTTTCCAATATGGAAACAACAATTCCATGAAATTATATCTAAATTTCAAAATATGTGTTCCACTACCAATTTTCATGAGTACTTAACTTAGAAAAACTATAATAATCTTTGAACACTTTTCTTAGTGTTTTTCCAATATGAAAATACACTTTCAAACAATTCCACTTAATATCTACTTAACTTAGAAAAACTATAATAATCTTTGAACACTTTCTTAGTGTTTTTCCAACATGAAAATACACTTTCAAACAATTCCACTTATATTTTTTCATTTTAAAGTCACATAAACAATTTTAAATCTGAATGGAGCATCATTAACAAAACATTGTATGAATGAAAAAAGAAAACTTAAAACTTTAAATGTTAGGGATTCAAAGTAATATGTTATCTTTTTAAGGTTTTATAAACAAATTTTAATAAGAATAGACTATCATTAACAAAAACATTGTATGAGTGGAAAGAAGAGAAATTGAAACTTTAAAAATTAGGGATTCAAAATTACATTGCAGTACAAAGTACAAAAAAAAAGCCAATTTATTTTTATTTAATATATAAATTTCACACTATAAAATTCGAATAAGGAAAATTAATATTATACAATTTTCTATGTAAAAAAAATTAATTAATAATTAAAATAATTTTTATAATTAATTAAAATAAATTTTCCATTTGAATATCTTTAAAATTAACAAAACACTTTATTCATCTTTTATAACTATAAAATCCTCCTATTCATTTTCTTTACACATATATATTAATAAT
This sequence comes from Pinus tabuliformis, assembly GCA_031772625.1. Classification (NCBI taxonomy): domain Eukaryota; kingdom Viridiplantae; phylum Streptophyta; class Pinopsida; order Pinales; family Pinaceae; genus Pinus; species Pinus tabuliformis. The sequence continues at coordinate 1,106,139,766 of CM062805.1, forward strand.
AACGTAATTAATTTGAAATTAAAATAACATAATTATAATATAAATTCTCTTTACCTATTAAATATTAAAACAATGATAATAACATAATTAATTTTAAATTCAAGAAACATAATTATAGTTTATAAAATTTAAATTGAAAACAGGTTGATAGTACATTTTTTTAATATAATTTTACATTTGTTTACCATTTGATATAATCCAAATTGAGTATGTATTGCAGAGAAAGGGGAATCAAAAGCTGAAAAGTAATAAAAGTATTATAATGTAAAAAAATTTATATATATTTGATGAATTAATGTGTATAACAATTTTTTTAGTGTTTTTTTTCATGTAAAATATTAAATTTTTTGTATTTATTTGATGAATTATTGTAAATAATTTTTATAAAAATATTGTAATGTTAAAAAAATTATATATATTTGATGAATTAATGTGCATAACAATTTTTATTTTTTTTAGTGTTTTTTCATGTAAAACATTAAATTTTTGTATTTATTTGATGAATTATTGTGAATATTTTTTTTAAGCATATTGGTATCATTTAAAACACTAAAAAATTGAAAGATTTATATTTCTTTACCATTTGGTACAATCCAAATTGAGTATGTATTGCAGAGAAAGGAGAATCAGAAGTTGAAAAGGCTTTTAGTATAATGTTAAAAAAAATATATGTAGTTAATGAATTATTGTGCATAACAATCTTTTGTGTTTTTTGTTTTTATTTAAAGCATTAAATTTTTTGTATTTATTTGATGAATTATTGTAGGGAAATTTTTTTAGCATATTCTTATCATTTAAAACACTAAAAAATTGAAAGTTCAAATTAAATATTATATTTATAAAAATTACAAAAACATATTATCTCAACTTACAAAGTTCTAAATTTAAATAAAAATTTACATAAATTTATAATTTTACTCATATACATGTCACTAAATTATATTCTAATTTTCCTTTCTAAATTAAATCAAATACTCTAATAAATCTTTAATATTATTTCTAATATCAATGAGAAATAATATAATAATAATATTTTTGAATTCAGACTTCTATGATCTATAATATTATATGAAAATCAATTTTTTGACGAAAATTACACAGTAGAACAAATCGTCACGAGTTTGGTTCATTTTCAAGATAAAATGAGGATCATGACAACAAACTAAATAGATTAAGAGAATCTATAACATGGGTGGGACTCTTGCAAATCGATTCCAAACACCAAAACCCCAGAGGCCGGAGTTGAGGCCGGAGTTGGTGATGGGACTTGCATTCTTATTGTTTGTATCCTCCGATACTAACCGTTAGAATATAACAGCTAGTTTGACTCAAGAATTATTTAAACTAGCTGCTATATTCTAACCACTAGTTAATGATTCTCTTAATCTATTTAGTTTGTTGCCATAATCTAATTCCTAATCTTATCTAAAATGAACCACACTACTTAATTCAAAACGCATCAACAATTCCTAATCTTATCTAAAATGAACCACACTAGTTAATTCAAAACGCATCAACAATTTATTGTACAATATAATTTCTACTTAAAAAAATTATTTTCATATAGCAATAATAATAATTTAACAATCCCATCACCTTTTTGACCAACGGGTCAAACCCATGGCCGTCCTTTGCATAATAAGATAAGCATTTCGGTTTCTTTTTAAAATTTATTTGTTTGACGTGTATCCCCTCTCACCTCTCCCGTGCTTCTGATGACACGTGTCTCGTACTTCTCCCGTGCTTCTGAAGCCACGTGTCTCGTACTTATTGCATGCACATCACAATTCAACGGCTCTTCGATTTTCGGTGCCCAAACTTTCCAAACAAATGATATAAGTTGAAATGAGCCCCTGCAATTCTCGTAGATATTTTGGCCGAATATTCCCATATTTATTATATATTTCACTGTTGCGGGGCCCACCGGCTCTCAACGTTCTATTGACTGTTACTGGCGTCCTCGCATGCCTCGAAATTGGGTTGGTGGACGGTCAGTCTAAACTAACTAGGGTTACGTGTACCCAGGCTCGCCGCCAACCCGGTGGGTTAAATCCGGTGCCGGCAGTGGCTTAGAGTCAAACCATAACATGGGGCGTGCCAACCCAGGGGTTAAATCCGGTGCCGCCAGTGGCTTAGAGTCAAACCATAACATGGGGCGTGAGTCAGTCAGTGGTTAAGCCGTCGGCACACTGCCTCGTTAGAAATATGATTATTAAACGACAAATTGGAGGAAATTTGTTCATGGCCCACCCACCGACAGTTTTTTTAACCTTTTGAAAATAAATAGAGGGATGGCAGATTTTAATGCGCACCCTTTATTACCCCTCTTACATCCTTCTAGGGTTTCTTTGCCTCGGATGCTTACAGCTCTCAACAGCCCCTTTATGTTTACCTCATCTCAGCTCCTTTAAGTTACCTTATCTCTTTCTAGAAGAAAATTTAATGGTTATATATTATATTTTATTGGCTTGAAATTCAAAAAATTTAAGTGAAAATTATAATTGTAGTGTAGTATTAAAATTTATAATTTCAGTGTAGCCTATGTTATGATTGTTTTTAATTAGTTAAGAATTCACCTTTTTCAGATATAAGGAAATAGGTTAACGATCTAAGATCTAGAAACATCTCACACAAGTGAAAGCCTGCCCCCTTACAAACCACCAATGGCAGCGGCTAACCAGCCTGCCATAGGGCATTAAATGCCCGGGGAGATGCAGGCTGGATAGCCCGCATACACGCGAATTCCCATTTCTTATTTAGTGCCCAGTTTCCGAATTCGCGTGTATGCGGGCTATCCAGCCTGCATCTCCCCGGGCATTTAATGCCCTATGGCAGGTTGGTTAGCCGCTGCCAACCACCAATAGGTAATTCCAGTTGGTGTGCTTTTCTTTGAATTGCAATGATGAGTCGGCTTGCGTTCCGAAGAGTAGCCACTAAAGGTTGTCCTTAATGTTGATTTGACAACTCAATTAGGATAGGTTTTCTTACTATGTTAAAAAAATTAAAAATAAATAAATGAATAAAAAAAAATAAAAAATTATAATTATTAGAAAAAATTATAAGAATGATACTTATACTCTATTCAGTTAGTTTATTGGAGACTCAACCAACTAATAATAATTTTTAAATGTTATTGTCATTTCAAAATTAATTTTCTCTTTTTTCATTAAATTTATTAAAAATATATATAATAATAAATTTAATTTATGAATAGTAAATTTATTAAAAAGCATATAATAATAAATATACTTTATGCATAGCTTTGTAAATGTGTCATCTATCATTGTAATATTTTTCTTAATATAACACCTTCCTAGATACACACACTTTATGCATAATGTCATTGTTGTAGACCCAAAATATTGTTATCTTCTACATCCTAGTGACAAAAACACATAGATTTTAGACAAAAACTATCTTCAATTGATGCAACCTATCATAGAAAAGCTCTCTTATCAACTAGCTATATCACATACTCCTTTCTTCATAATTTCCTAGCTTAGCTAAATTTCCACTCTGAGATCCAAATTAATTCCACCTAAGCCTATCTACCTAATATCGAAGGTGTTAATGACAAAATATTCAATAATCATTTTAAAACATCATTTTAAAAGACACCAAACTCTTTCAGCTTAGAGATGCTTAATGCTCTCAGCCCCTTTATGTTTATCTTATCACTTTCAAGTTGACAACTCAATGTTTATTAAAAAATTAATAAGAATTATAATCACACCATATTCAATTTATGATGGAGACTCAACTAAGTAATAATAATTTTTTAATATCATTGTCATTTAAAAACCATTTTTCTCTCTTTTTCATTAAGTTTATTAAAAAAACATATAATAATAGATATACTTTATGCATAATGTTATTGTTGTAGAACTCAAAATATTGCTATCCTTTACATCCTAGTGACAAGAGTATGTAGATTTTAGACTAAAACTATCTTCACTTTAATATAACCCATCACAAAAAATCCTTCTTATTTACTAGCTATATCAGATACTCCTTTCCACATAATTGTCTAACTTAGCTAACTTTCCAGTATGAGTTCCAAGTTAACAACACCTAATTCTATCTCCCTAATATCCATGGTGTTAATGATAAAATATTTAATAATCATTTTAAATGACATCAAACTCTTTCAACTCAGAGATGCCCATAACCCCTTTATGCTACCTCATCTCTGTCAAGAGGACAACTCAATGGTTATTTAAAAAAACATAATCATAACATTATATTCAATTTATGATGGAGACTCAACTAAGTAATAATAATTTTTAAAAGTCATGTCATTTAAAAATCATTTTTCTGTTTTCTCATTAAGTTTATTAAAAAGATATATAATAATGGATATACTTCATGCATCATTTCATTGTTGTTGAATTCAAAATATTGCTATCCTTTACACTTTAGTGACAAGAGTATGTACATTTTAGACAAAAATTATCTTCATTTTAATAATAACCTATTGCTAAACAACCTTCTTATCCACTGGTTATAACACATACTTCTTTTTACATAATTGTCCAACTTAGCTAAATTTCCATTGTAAGTTCCAAATTAGTTACACTTATGTTTATCGACCTAATATCCAAAGTGAATGACAAAATGTTAAATATTCATTTTAGAAAATCATTTTTAAAAAACACCAAACTCTTTCAACTTAGAGATGCTCAGAGCTCTTAACCCCTTTATGTTTACTCTATCTCTTTCAAGAGGACAACTCAATGATTATTTAAAAAAAGTATAAGAGTAATAATTACAGTATATTCAATTTATGATGGAGACTCAACTAAATAATAATAAATTTTAAATGTCATTGTCATTTAAAACCTAATGTTCTCTCCCCGTTGGGGTGACAACCATGGGTAGTATGCATAACTTGGGAATTAACAGCTCTCCCACATGGAAGTTATGATGCAGATGCATGTTCGCAAAGCACCTACACGCGAATGTTCTCAATGTAGAAGAGGTTATAATACCAATGGCGATGGCATTTTCATGCATTTTAGCAATTGAGATATGAGAGCTTGGGTTATATATGAAACTGTCTGCTTGGGTCATATCGATGGCTTCTCTAGAGAGCCAAGCCTATTTCCTGACTAGTGGAGGTGCACACCTGTGGATAAAGAGTTGAAGCATGAAGGAGCATGGCCTATATTTGTAGCCCTGAATGTAATTTGGGACCCCAATTCAAATTTCTCTTTGCATCTGGCTCTCTTTGGAAGCCATCTGAGAAATTTGGTGTAGGGCTTGGCTTGAGAGTCAAGTTTCTTGGAGTAGAGGGTGATTGAGAAGGGGCTTGCGATTTTTCTCAGTCAAAGTAGTGGGAAAAGGGGCCATTTTTCATCTATGGGTAGCCTTGGAAGGCATTCTCTCTCTACTTCTTTTGTTTTTGTCTTGGAAGGCCCCATAACTTCTTATGCCCAACGAATGTTTGGATGTTGGTGTCCTTAAGGGCTCCCAAGAATAAGAAAATTTTAGATAGAAGGGTTGGGGGTCACCTTGAGTGACACATTTAAGTAGAATTCGAGGGTTGTATTTACGTGGATGCCATAATTGAGGTCAACTTAATTGTATTATGTTGCAACTTCAGAAGAGCGGCCATTGAATTGTTTCATCCTTGGGAAATTCAGGTGTTGGTTGTAGTATTTTGTGTTATCTTTGTGAGTGGAGTGAGGCTTACTAGAAGGCTTTTGATTTCCTTGTGGATTCGACATGGGGAGGAGGAAAAATATCATCTTCGAAGGGGGGGTGTATGTGTGTGATAGGAGTGTAGAAAATGTTGTTGTGGTCTGGTCATGTATTTTGGGGCTGCAAATTTGTATGTGAGGCCTACCCATGTAGTGCCAAAGAGGGAAGCCGCAACATGGTGGAGGCCAAAGGGGATAGGGATAACAACCTCAAGTCGTGCCACCTATGGATGATGGTGAGCTGAAGCAGTCAGTCGATGGTTCCCTTGGGCGGGTGGACTTGCCCCCTTCTTTTGACTTCGTAGAAGCTCAAATTCTCCTAGTTCAAGTATCAGTTGATCAACATGCATGAGATCAACACAATGAAAGGAATTAAATTATTAGCTTTCTTAATGATATTCAACATAACTAATGGCATACACTTGACCATCAGGACTCCCTTCCTCCTGACCAAAAGAGGCTCTAAGATAAGATGGACAACTTTGAGGGTTGCATGGCGGATATGGAATCAAATATTCACGGCGATTTCCACTGCCCCGGAGAGTGGGGTAATGCTGATCATAATACTAATAATGTTAATGTGTAATGAGGCAAGTGGGTTATATTTTATTTTTTGCACAGTTTTGGGCATTTTTGGTCATCGATATGTGGTCTTAAAGCTTTGTTTTGTTGTTATCAAAGTTCTTTTGTTTGTACTAGATGACCAACAAATCCGATAGGGGTGAGGCCTTAGTTATCTAGCGAAATATCTCCCTGCAATGTACTCCTTTTAAGAATTAATAAAAATACTTATAATAAAAAATTGATTTTCTCTTTTTTCATTAGGTTTATTAAAAAAACATATAATAATAAATATATTTCATGCATAATGTCATTATTGTCAGACTCAAAATATTTTTATCCACTGCACCTTAGTGACAAGAGCATGTAGTTTTTAAACAAAATCTATCTTCACATTAATATAACCCATCATACAAAGCTCTCTTATCTGCTAGCTATATCACATACTTGTTTCTACATAATTGTCTAACGTAGCAAACTTTACACTTTCAGTTCCAAATTAACTCTACATAAGATTATATACTTAACATACAAGGTGTTAATGACAAAATATTCAAAAATCATTTTAAAAGACACCAAACATTTTTAAATCAGAGATGCTCAGAGCTCTTAGCCCCTTTAAGTTTACCTTATCTCTTTCAAGAGAACAAATCAATGGTTATCAATATTTATAAGAATAATAATGATAGTATATTCAATTCATGATGGAGACTGAACTAAGTAATAATAATTTTTAAATGTCATTGTCATTTGAAAATCAATGTTCTCTTTTCTCATTACGTTTATTAAAAAACATACAATAATTGATATACTTCATAGATAATGTCATTATTGTTGAACACAAAATATTTTTATCCTTTACACCCTAGTGACAAGAGTATGTATATTTTATACAAAAGCTATCTTCACTTTAATATAACCCATCACAGAAAAGTCATTGTCATCTAGTAGCTTTATCACATACTCTCTTTCTACATAATTGTCCAACTTAGCTAAAATTCCACAATGAGTTCCAAATTAACTCCACCTAACTCTATATACCTAATATCAAAAGTGTTAATGACAAAATATCCAATACCCATTTTAAAAAATCATTTTAAATTACACCAAACTCTTTCAGCTCAGAGATGCTCAGAACTCCTTCATGTTTACCTTATCTCTTTCGAGAGTAGAACTCAATGGTTATTAAAAAAAATTACAAGAATAATAATTACACTATATTGAATTTATGATGCGGACTCAACTTAAGTAATAATAATTTTTAAATTTCATTATCATTTAAAAATCAATTTTTTATTTTCTCATAAAATTTATTAATATATATATATAATAATAAATATATTTCATGCATAATGTCATTGTTGTCGGACTCAAAATATTACTATCGTCTGCACCGTAGTGACAAGAGCATGTATACTTTTGTATTATAACCCACCATAGAAAAACACTCTTATCTACTAGCTATACCACATCCTCCTTTCTACATAACTATCTAACTTAACTAAATTTCCATTGTAAGTTCCAAATTAATTCCACCTAAGCCTATCTACCTAATATCCAAAGTGTTAATGACAAAATGTTCAATATTCAATTTAGAAAATCATTTTTAAAAAACACCAAACTCCTTTCTGCTCAGAGCTCTCAATCTCTTTATGTTTTCTTTATCTCTTTCAAGAGGACAACTCAATGGTTTATATATATATATATATATATATATATATATATATATATATATAATTACACTACATTATATTCAATTTATGATGGAGACTCAACTAAATAATAATAATTTTTAAATGTCATTATCCTTGTCATTTAAAAATCAAAATTTTCTTTTCTCATTAAATTTATTAAAAAAACATATAATAATAGATATACCTCATGCATTATATAATTGTTGTCAGGCTCAAAATATTGTTATCCTTTACACCCTACTGAAAAGAAGAATATCTAGATTTTAGACAAAAGCTATCTTCATTTTGATATAACCTATCATAAAATGTCTTATTATCTATTAGCTATATCACATATTCATTTTCTACATAATTGTCCAACATAATTAGATTTCCATCATAAATTCCAAATTAACTCTACCTAATATCCAAAATGATAATGAAAAAATATTCAATATTCATTAAAAAATCATTTTAAAATACACCAAACTCTTTTAACTTAAAAGATGCTCAAAGCCCCTTTGTGTTTACCTTATCTCCTTTTTAACGGGGCAATTAAGTGGTTATTAAAAAAATGATAAAATAATAATTACATTATTTTCAGTTCATGATAAAGACTGAACTAAATAATCATAATCATTAAATATCATTGTCATTTAAAAATTAATTTTCATTTTTAAATTGAAAAAAAACATATAATAATATATATACTTCTTGCCTAATACCATTGTTATCATACTCAAAATATTGATATCCTTTATATCTTAGTGACAAGAATATGTAGATTGTAGAAAAAGCTATTTTCACTTTAATATAACCTATCACAAATAACCTTCTTACAATATTCATTTTTACATAATTATCCAACTTAGTTAAATTTCCACTCCAAATTTTACATTAATTACACTTAAATCTATATGTTAATGACAGAATATTCAATATTCATATTGGAAAATCAATTTTAAGACACCAAGCCCCTTTGTGTTTACCTTAGCTCCTTTTAACGGGGCAATTAAGTGGTTATTAAAAAAATGATAAAATAATAATTACATTATTTTCAATTCATGATAAAGACTGAACTAAATAATCATAATCTTTAAATATCATTATCATTTAAAAATTAATTTTCATTTTTAAATTTAAAAAAACATATAATAATATATATACTTCTTGCCTAATACCATTGTTATCACACTCAAAATATTGATATCCTTTATATCTTAGTAACAAGAGTATGTAGATTGTAGAAAAAACTATTTTCACTTTAATATAACCTATCACAAATAATCTTCTTACAATATTCATTTTTACATAATTATCCAACTTAGTTAAATTTCCACTCCAAATTTTACATTAATTACACTTAAATGTTAATGACAGAATATTCAATATTCATATTGGAAAATCAATTTTAAGACACCAAACTCTTTCGACCCAGCAATACGAGCTCTCAACCTGTTTATGTTTACCTTATCTCTTTCAAGAAGACAACTCAAAGGTTACTTATTATATTTTATTTTGTTGTTTTATTTTGTTGAATTTAAAAGGGAGAAAAATATAAATTAAGATGAAATATGATGGGTTAGGATTTATAATTATTTAAAAAATTACACAAATAATAATTATAATATATTTGATTTATAATAGAGATTTAATTAAATAATATTAGTTTTTCAATATTCGTTGTTATTAAGAAATTAGTTTTTTTTTCTTAATAAGTTTCTAAACGTATATATAATAATAAATATAATTCATATATATATATATATATATAATAATAAATATAATTCATACATAATGTCATTGTTGTTAGATCTAAAATATTTTTATTTTCTGTATTTTAGTGATAAGAGATGTATATTTACATCTAAATTTTAGACAAAAAATATTTTTATTTTCATATAATAATCTTCTTATCTACAAGCTATATCACATACTCTTTATTAACTACACCACATATTCTAATTAACAAAGCTTTTTACATAATCATTCAATTTAGTCAAATTTTCACTCTAAATTCCAAATTAATGTCACTTAAATTTATCTACTTAATATCTAAAATGTTTTATAATAATTTAAATACTAAGTATCTCACCCCATTTTCACAAAGATTTTATAATTCAATAATTAAACAAAACTGAATATATATATTATACTTTTGTATTATAACCCACCATAGAAAAACACTCTTATCTACTAGCTATACCACATCCTCCTTACTACATAACTATCTAACTTAACTAAATTTCCACTGTAAGTTCCAAATTAGTTCCACCTAAGCCTATCTACCTAATATTCAAGGTGTTAATGAAAAAATGTTCAATATTCAATTTAGAAAATCATTTTTTAAAAACACCAAACTCCTTTCTGGTCAGAGCTCTCAATCTCTTTATGTTTTCTTTATCTCTTTCAAGAAGACAACTCAATGGTTTTTAAACAAATATATATATATATATATATATATAATAATTACACTACATTATATTCAATTTATGATGGAGACTCAACTAAATAATAATAATTTTTAAATGTCATTATCCTTGTCATTTAAAAATCAAAATTTTCTTTTCTCATTAAATTTATTAAAAAAACATATAATAATAAATATACCTCATGCATTATATAATTGTTGTCAGGCTCAAAATATTGTTATCCTTTACACCCTAGTGAAAGGAATATCTAGATTTTAGACAAAAGCTATCTTCATTTTGATATAACCTATCATAAAATGTCTTATTATCTATTAGCTATATCACATATTCCTTTTCTACATAATTGTCCAACATAATTAGATTTCCATCATAAATTCCAAATTAACTCTACCTAATATCCAAAATGATAATGACAAAATATTCAATATTCATTAAAAAATCATTTTAAAATACACCAAAGTCTTTTAACTTAAAGATGCTCAAAGCCCCTTTGTGTTTACCTTATCTCCTTTTAACGGGACAATTAAGTGGTTATTAAAAAAATGATAAAATAATAATTACATTATTTTCAATTCATGACAGAAACTGAACTAAATAATCATAATCTTTAAATATGATTGTCATTTAAAAATTAATTTTCATTTTTTATTAAAAAAAACATATAATAATATATATACTTCTTGCATAATACCATTGTTATCACACTCAAAATATTGTTATCCTTTATATTTTAGTGACAAGAGTATGTAGATTTTAGAAAAAACTATTTTCACTTTAATATAACTTATCATAAATAACCTTCTTATAATATTCATTTTTACATAATTATCCAACTTAGTTAAATTTCCACTCCAATTCTTACATTAATTACACTTAAATCTATATGTTAATGACAGAGTATTCAATATTCATATTGGAAAATCAATTTTAAGACACCATACTCTTTCAACCGAGCGATACGAGCTCTCAACCCGTTTATTTTTACCTTATCTCTTTCAAGAAGACAACTCAAAGGTTACTTATTATATTTTATTTTGTTGAATTTAAAAGGGAGAAAAATATAAATTAAAATGAAATATGGCGGGTTAGGATTTATAATTATTTAAAAAATTACACAAATAATAATTATAATATATTTGATTTATAATAGAGATTTAATTAAATAATATTAGTTTTTCAATATTCAATATTAGTTTTTCAATATTCATTGTTATATATATAATAATAATAATAATAATAATAATTCATACATAATTGTTGTTAGATCTAAAACATTACTATTTTCTGTATTTTAGTGCTACGAGCATGTATGTTTACATCTAAATTTTAGACAAAAAATATTTTTATTTTCATATAATAATCTTCTTATCTACTAGCTATATCACATACTCTTTATTAACTACACCACATATTCTAATTAACAAAGCTTTTTACATAATCATTCAATTTAGTCAAATTTTCACTCTAAATTCCAAATTAATGTCACTTAAATTTATCTACTTAATATCCAAAATGTTCTATAATAATTAAAATACTAAGTATCTCACCTCTGTTTCACTAAAGTGTTAATAACAAAACGTTCAATAATAATTTAAATACTAAGTAGCTCACCCCATTTTCACTAAAATTTTAGAATTAAATAATAAATACTAAGTATCTCACCCCATTTTCACGAAGATTTTAGAATTCAATAATTAAACAAAACTGAATACACACACAGAGTTAGTTAGTATTGAGTTAATTTTTAAAATTATATCTATATATATATATATATATATATAAAATAATATTTCAAGATGATGATGGTGATGGTGATGGTGATAATTTTTCATCTTCAACCCTTATAGTATCTCAAAGGTGAAAGACTCTTTCATCCACAGATATGTGAGAATTGAGCAACACCCAGCCTCACATGAAGCTCATGAGAATTAGTTCTTATCTTAGCAATGTTTATTTTCTTCTTAACACTAGTCAAGGCATATACATATTTTTGGTTTTTGAGATTGGGGTTGATCAACTCCTTAAGTTGATCAACTCCTTATATTGATCAACTCCTTAAGTTCATCACAATTGGATTTCGGAGGTATGGAAGCCTGTCATTTCGGATGAAATTAATTCTACCCCTGTGCTAGGGGTTTCTTTATAGTAGATTTTGAAAATCCTGAAAGCAAACAATGTATTCTAGATTCCGGCCCTTGGTTTTGGGAAAACTCAGGTCTATTCATGAAGCCATGGAACCCATCATTCGATCCCTCAACCGCAGTCATAACTTCAGCACCAGTTTGGGTGAGATTGCCAAGCCTATCCTTGCATCTTTAGAATCTCTCCTCGCTAAAAGCCATTGGAAATGCAATTGGGAAATTTCATTGCAGGTGCTCAGAAACAGAGGAATATGCCAGAACCACCTATGCACGCATCTATGTGGAAATGGACTTCAGCGCTGGATTCCCAGCTGAAATAAACCTAACAAGTAAAGACTATGTGTGGAACCAGAAACTCGATTATGAAAGTGTCCTCTTCAGATGTCGATCCTGCTTTGAGACGGGCCATATAGCCAAAAATTGCACAAAAGCCTCCCAGAAAAATTATGCTAGAAAAAACCACCACAAATCTACATGGTGGGAAGGAGCACAAAAAGAACACTACACTGTCATCAAAGAAGAATACTCTAGAGAAAACTCTGAATCACAAGAAAGAAACAACTCTCAAGACAAGCAGGGAGAAAGCCTCGCCGAGCAACAAAAAAGTGAACTTGACAACCCCTCAAGCATCAACAGTGATGAGGATTCGGATACCGCACAAAATAAATCGTCATTTAACAACAAAGCAGATCTCCTAGACCAAACTTCTTCTCTGTCTATCTTCAAGAGGACGAACACAATAGATCGCGAAGCGAAGACACCAATGTCCCAAGAACCAGAAGAGATGAAGGAGATGCAAGAAACAGGAAGTTGGAAGACCGTAGAGAAAAAAAAGAAAGCTACAGCATCAATCTCGCCAAGAAAGACAAGGAACCAGACAATTAAAAACTAAGAAAATTATAGGTCTGATAGACCAATTTGGTCTCAGTGGACGTTAACCACTATCATCATCATCATCATCATCATAATATCTTAGTTTCCTTTTTCCCTCTAACTCTTTATCTCCCTATAATTTCTCCTTAAATTTTGAGGTAATAATATTTTAATAGTGTCATTATTCTACAACATGAGTTGAATCTGCTTTATCCCCCAATAGTCTAGCCAAAACTAGGCATCTTTCTTCCATCCTCGCTTAAGTTGGAGGTGGGGATTTTGGCCAGAGTTAGAACAAATTTTGGGAAACCACTTGCCTTCCATGTAATATAACTTTTTCTTATACATAATTTACCTAGTCATAGTCATGCTTTCAATGAGGGAAATAATTTCTTCAATCAGGATAATAGGGTAGAGGGTATTTCCTCTAATCTTGAGATTGTAGGTCATAAGTTGCTTTTAGATATATTCAAACTTCCTCCATGATTCTCTAGAGATACTACAACTCAAACCTCACAACCAAATAAAATAACAAGAATGCAAGAATTTCAAAGAGGAATATTTTTTGATCATATATCGAAAAATAAACTAACTTATAATTATTTTCAAACTCAAGAAAATTTTCCTCCTATTTATCTTTTTCTCAATACTCTAATTCTAATTAAAATTAAATTTATATTTGTATTGAATATTAATTTTAAAATATCTTTATTTATTTATTTTAATTTAGTTTTTTTTAATTCTTAATTTTTTAAATAAAAATTAAATATATCCTTAATAAATAATAATAATAATTGAAAAATTTATCCCAACAAGGTAAGAAAAATGTTAAGAGGGATTTGGATTAATAACTTCGAAAGTGTACAAAATCCTCGAAGAGGATCATGTTAATAGGGAGTTGGATTGAGAGCTTCAAAGGTTTAGAAGAGAACGACGTTTGTAAGGATTTGCATTGAGAGGTTCAAAGATTTAAAAACATAAGCATAAAATATAATGGCATTGAGTTTTCCAATACCAAAGTTGTATATTAACACACACTTGTAGGAAAAGCATAGTTGTAATTGATGATATCAACCCTCTATTTTCTCTTTTCGAACATAGGTTTCCTTTTTATATCCCTCGGTTTCCCTCCCTTTATATTCTATGATGACTTCTTCTTGGCCTATAATTAAATGTTTTTTTGGATGATATTTTTTGTTTTTTATTTTATTTATAATAAATTTTTTTTTTTGGAAAATGGTTATAGTATTAATTTTATATTAATATAATAGAAATTAATTTTAGATGAAGTGTATATTTAAAATAATGAAGATGAAGAGTATGAGCCATCATGCATAAGGGAATTAAGAAAGTTGGGTGGGGTTTTGAAGATAAAATAAGTGGATATATTATTTAATATGGTGGGGAAGTTATGGATGAAGCTGGGTAAGATAGATCACAATCATTTAATATTGATCATTATAATTAATAGTCATCATCATTGAAGGTGGAAAGGGTATGTACTTTTACACAATACTAGAATGGCTTGTGAGTTAGAAGCGATTGGCTTTAAAGCTTTTAGTTTTCATGTTTTTAGCGGCGAAGAGGACAATACATAAATGGTAATAATTTCAAGGGAAATGATGAAGAGGGGTGGTGGAACCCATAACCAACAATTGGACCTTAAATTTGATTACATACGCACCGGGAGGAATTTTCAATAAGTAATATTAGGATCGAAATTATAAGGGTAGGCTTCCCAATTCAACTTGCTTAATTCTTGGTGATCCGGGTGACACTATGTCTCATTCTAAATTTTGTTATGGCAATGAGTCTTTAGGGAAGTGGTTTGGCAATGGATTGGGGTGGCCAAGAGCATCGGGTGGAAAAGAAACAATGACATAAAGAGGGTGGGGGAGGGGGTTGGTGTTCAAGTGGTGGGAGGAAGGAAGTGGTCCATTTTGGTATGTTGTTAGAAATAAGATTCATCCTATGGATTTAGGAGAATTATGAAATCCAAATAGTTAGGGGTTGCGGTAGTGGAAGGACTTCATAAAGGTCGTTTAGACATTGCTAAGAAACGAGTAGTCATAGAGAAGCAACAAGGAATTTCCGATGACTAAGTTCCAGATAAGATGGTTGATTGGGTAAGTGACTCACTCCATTCACACACCTATTATGTTAAGTATTTATAAATAATGGAGATATATTGGATTACTAAGATGTCAGTCAACCATGCCCTTAAGCCGACCATATTGAAGCTGGAATGCCTCTACCATATGATTCACATTTTTGAAGGGAAGTTTGAAGCTATATGTAAGGACATGATCAAGGTCGACATCTCAGTGACTCGAGTAAAGGAGAAGGAAAGAAAAATGGGGAGGCAGAAGACTCCCACAATTCATGTCGGACCTTTGAAGATCCCATAATGATTATAGAGGATTCTCCCTCAATTGACAAGAAACAACACACAAAGGCTAGGGAAGAGGTCACATTGGAAATCATAGTAGAGGAATGTCCTATTTCCCTTGATCCTTAAGGATTTTCATAATTTTCTTGTTTTCCGTGCTTATTATAATGTGTAGCTAAAATTGGACAATTGCAAGACATTCTCCTTCAAAAAAATTAAAAATTAGTAAGCATAACAATGTTAATGATATACATAGGTTTTTAGAGCTAATGAAGGACTTGGTCTCCCATATAGAAAACCTCCATTGGAACTAATGTGTCTTTTTTGTATAGTCTTATATATTATATGGAATAGATAGCCAAAATATCTCTATATATATAATTTCTCTTTTTCTCGACTCTATTTCGTTCAAGTTGATTTATACAACAATATTTAGAATTTGTTAATAAGAAATAATGACATCTATTGATGTAATTTTGTTATATTAAATAATAACAATAATTGAATTTTTTCCTCGGGAAAATATTCCTTAAAATTTAAATATATAAATATATATCTTAATTATAAAGCTTTAAAATATTTATCATTAATTTTTATTTATATTAATTTGAAATAAAATAATTTTATATTAGATAATTTATTTATTTTTAATAAATTTTTCTAATTTTTTATAGAATTTATTTTTAATTATATGAATTATATTGTAAATAAAAATAATAATCATAAAAATCCATCCACATTATCAACATTGCATTCCAATAATAATAATCTTTCTTCACTAAAATTACATAATTGTATGAATTTTTTTTAGCTAAATCACTGTGTTAAACCAATTTCCTTTACACTTATCTCCCTTCTCTATTTTGAAAATTAATTTGAATCAATGTAATTTCAAACACTATCTTAATTTCATTAATTATTTATAATATTTTTTGTTAAATTATTTTAATTGATTTTATTTTCGAATTTGGCTTTTGTGATCTGTATTGAACAATTAAAAAAATACTTTCGGTAAGAATCACATAGGAGAAGTTTTGCCAACATATTTAGAACCATCCAGTATGGTTCATCTTGTCTTCATGATGAACCATGATGGTTCAAAACCCATTGGAGAAACTTCTCCTCTGTAATTATTATCAAAAGTATTTTCTTAATTGATTTTATTTTATATATTATTTTTAAAATATTAATTATTTATAATTAATAGTTTATATTAAGAAAGTAAGATATATTTATAATATATTTATAAAAAAATTGGAATTTACATTTTATTTAATTGAATATAAAATTGTAACAATATTTTTATTAAATAATAGTTTTTTGCAAATTAGTTTATTTGAAAAAACGTGTAATATATATATATATATATATATATATATATATATATATATATATATATATATATATATATATATATAAAAGTTTTTTGGTTTAATCACCTTAATTTTTTTAATTAAGTTTACATTAGAAATAGCTTGATACACGTAGTGGTTATAGTGCTAATGGACAAAATTCAACATAATGTCAAGTGAGTACAAGGGTACCCCAACTACCAATCATTTTTTACAAATATCTTTCTTTTAACATTATGGTAAAAAAAAAATCATATCAATGATTTCAAGAAAATGAATCTAAACAAATTTTACTAAAAACACATTTAGAAAATATATATAGAAATACATTATTGTAAATTTATATTAAATTTAAATATTTGTGTCAAGAGGTCCATTCTACATTCTAGTATGAGGGAATGTGTAATTCTTTTTGTGCTTAATCTAAAGTTAAAACATGCCTCTTTATAAACAAAAATAAAATATTCTCTAAATAAAAAGAAACAATATCGACCATAATAAAAAAAAACATAAGTGAAAATACACATTTTTGGTTAATTTTAATTAAAGGTTTTATTAAACATTACATAGTATGAGGAAGATATATTTCTTATACTTATTTTACTACATGTTTTGAATAAATTATTTTAGTATCCATTTCAATTAACTTATTTTAATGCTTGTTTATAGTAAAATATTTCAATGGTTATTTCTATGGGCGAATGAACTTAGAGAATTTGACTCTTATATGGTTTTCTACTATGGTGTGGTTTTTTTGTTTTGAGGGAATTTTCTATTTTGGAAAGCACAATTGTAACTAACTCTGTAAATATTTAATTACTGCAGGTAAAAGAGACATTATGTTATGTTATGTGCCACTTAAAAGGGTGAATAATAGCTAAATAGTTTGTTTTATTTATTAAAATAACAAATGTTTATAGAGTTAGTCTTAAAGCACCTTGGATAAGAAATGCTTAGAAAGTTCACATTCCAGGTAGTTAGAGCAGTTATGGCCCAGGCGGTTGCCTGCCCAACTCCTCCTTGGGAATAAAACTTCTCAAAGGAAAAGAGGAAGACAAGAGGGTAAGAGAGGAACATGAGGCAACCTAGAGGAGAGACTGCAAATCTGAAAGTTTTGACAAGACCTTGCCAATATAAGAAATTCTTGAGCTGGTTAAGCCAATGGAGTTTTCAGTTGAGGACTATTGGCTCATATTAAGAACTCTGGACTAAGTTTGGTTGGGACCATTTACTCTTTGGTGTTACTCTTAACTACTCTCTATGTGGAATTGTCTCGGGGGATACGCAGTGTGTGACTGGTCTCATAGGTTGGGAGGAGCATTCCTTACCTTGGTGTTTTGTGGCTAACTTGGATAAGGGAACAAATAAGTACTATAGTCTGATGTTTCTGTCACAATTCCTTTTAGAATAAATGAAAATGTTATACTATGCTTATGAATGAATGACAGTAAATGAATTACTTTGAGTCTATGGTGATAAGTAATTTGTGTAGTATAATAGAGGTTGGTTTCATACAAACAACCAAAAGTTTTCCCTTTTTGTAAGAGTCCTCAGTTTTTTTGGGTAAATATACAAGTACAATTCTTAAGAAAGAAAGATCTATGTATCTATGGTTTCATATTGTGAACAATACATTACATTGGTAATTGTATAACAAGTTATAAATTAAACTTGGGTTGGACTATGTAAGGATAATAATTATTGTGCATTCTATATGAAACAAATGAGGTTTATATGTTAAAGCAGATGAGTAAGGGTTAGTGATAATGTGAACCAGGATAATCCCTGTACGAGTTAGGTTAGAACCCGGGCCAAGCTGAGCCTGTCAGTAGTCGAGGCTGAGTCCCTCATCCACAGGGAGTGTTTCTACTGGAAAATCAAATAGTACAGTAGAACAAAAGTAAATCTATGCAGACAGGAGAAAATTCCACCTAAACTAAATGGGTACAGAATAAATTAACCATACATATAGTTTGTATAAACATTCTTGGAAACAAATAACAATAACCATTGTACAACTATGCATAAAATAACTCTTAACTTTGAACAAAGAAACAAAATTGGTTGTCGAGAACCACATGGGTTTCGACATTAGCAAGAATCCTGAATATGACCATTTTAAATTCTGGAACAGTTAAAAGAATAATGAAATGCAAATACTAGAAACAGGAATGGTGGGTTGAAAGAAGGACATGTATATACATATAATTACCATTTCCATGTACGATATTTATGTAAACTCGGAGCACACTATAGAAATAACATAGAAACATTAGGGCTAATACCCTTTGTTGAGACATATTTATCTCAAATTTTGTTTACACAAAAAGTAATAGTCTATTATGTAGCCCAAAGGCTTCTTTAGAGAGACAAAATCATCTACACATAATATTACCATTATAAAATTAAAAGAACCAATTTTATAGACCATTTTCACTAATGGAGGGTTACAAAAATTTAAGACCAATTGGGGTTTTCACTAGAGAACTATTAAAATACAAAAGTATGGAAAACGCTCTAGCCAACTGGCCATTTTCACAAATTAAAATACCGAAGCCGACAATGTTGCTCCAAAAGGAAAATAGGTCTTGCACAAGAGGGGAATGTCAAAATGAGCACCTGAACTCTGAGAAAACCAAAATTCATGCAATGTTGAACAAATTGAGAATTGCGTAATTGAGGTTTAATAGAGTCGGTAGGTCATCCTTGCACAAACAAAATTGGATTCCAGCTTACTATTTGAATTGAGAAATATAATTTGTTTTTTTACAAACAAAACAAAATCAGAAATGGGCATACATGTAGCTTTGTTAAGCGAGAGGTAAGCCTCATCACCTACAAAGAAAATGAGAGAGTTAGTGTTTGAAGCTTGTAACGATACAAAAGAATGAATAAAGAGATCATAGTGGATAGAACCAACCTGGACAATGTTGGACTGAGCCACACAAGAAGAAACCTATTTGCTGAGTGAAGGAATGAAGCATGTTCAAGTTTTATCCACGAGATATTGGTATGGAGAACCTGAAACTAGAACTGGTAAGGAGGAACCCTGAAGGATAGACAGAAAACTTGTAGATCAAAAAAAATTCATGAGAATGGATGGGTTAGGGTTTTAGCTAGATAATAACTCCCTCTCATTTCCAGAGGCATTGTAAATGTAAACAATGAGCACATAGGAAGGCAGGGTAGTTACCCCAAAACAAGTCCAATAAACCATTGCCATAAGATCAAACCCTAAAGATCCAATGCAGGGATTGAAGTCACATCACAAGAAGTGGAATACGCCACGTAACCCTTAGAAATTTCCAGGGTGATGAATGTTAATATGATGGAAAACCATACCACAATAAGGTATAATGCTAAAGTTTCATCGTTTCAACACTTTAATACCATATAGCCGAAAGACACATATACCATGTGAATCGAGAACCTTATAACAAGTATAATAAGACATAAGTCAATAAATATATAATGGGCAGAGCATATAATAATTACCATAATTACCACCAAATATATGTCGAAACCATTGTCATATTCATTTCATAAGTCACATTAAACCTCAAGGGAAATAATAATAGTGGTTGCATATACATATTGGTAATTTTTTTAAATTGGGGTATGTTACAACAATGATTTTTGTTGATACAAATTTTTTAGTAAACTATAAATTGGTCAACAAATTTAGTAAGAGTGAGGCTGACATAAATTTGTAGACATTGATGTAATCTTTTGTTGTGAATAAAATTCTCATATCTATCTATCTATCTATCTGTGTGTGTGCACACATGCTTAAAGAGAATAAATATTGAAAGTGGGAGAGTGAAAGATTCTCAAAGCATTGAATTTAGTTATATATTCAAAAATGCAATTTAAATAATGAAGAATTACACATTGTATGTGTGTAACCAATATGATTAATCTTAACCATGAATTTATCAAGAGTTGAGAGGGATCAAATCTCTCTAAGTGCAAGCCATTTTTTAAGTTTTACATTCTAAAAAAATTACATTTAAAAAAATTTGATTTTGCTAAATCTATACTAATTTAATAATAAAAAGATTTGTATTTTATTTTATAAATATTTTTTATTAATTAAAATAAATTTACATACATATTTAAATATATTTTACAATTTAATATTAAATAGATCCCACCCAGGATATATATATATATATATATATATATATAATGAATGTAATGTGAATTACATAAAAATCTCACATAGTTGCATTTTATAACTTTGGTATTGGAAAGATTATAATATTAAGATAGATATAATATTTTATATAAAATTAAAAATAAAATAATAATAAATGTAATGTCAATTAAATAATAATAAAACACAAATATGTTTTAATATATTTTAATATAAATAGTAATATAAATCAAATCATATAGACTTTTTTGCGCTCCTGGCCTCTGCATCTGCCGACTGCACCAGCGCGCCCCTGGCCTCTGCGCCCTTCCGTTCGTCCAGCCTCAGTCAATGGAGGCCAGCGGGGACCCTGATCCCCCTCCTTCGCCGCCTCCGGAGGTGCTAGCTTTCAGATCAATGGTAGCCGCTGGACCAAAGCGCCCTCCCTCAGCTATTCAACAGAAGTTCGTTAAGAAACTGGACACGATTCCATCGGTAGCCCTACCAGAAGAAGAAACCTGCAAAGCAGCTTTGAACCTTGCGGAGAGAGGCCTCATAGGTCAATTCACGGGCCTCTGGCCATCTCCCAAGTCAGTTGATGAATGGACCCAGAGGAACTGGAAGCCCCTGATCAAAGAGGGAGTCAAAAGTTATTTTGTAGGTAAGGGTTTCTTTGTGTTTGTCTTTAAAAACCCAGATGACAGAGGCTTAATCTTTAGAAATGGACTGTATTTCATGGGACCCCAGGGTCTTTATCTAAACAAATGGTCTCCTAATTTCGACCCCACCCAGGACATCCCCTCTGCTGTCCTGGTCTGGGTTAGGCTCTCCCATTTGCCACTTCACTTCTAGAACCAAAAATCCCTTCATATCATAGGTAATGCATTGGGAAAATACATTGATCAAGCTGCGAGAAAAGACCAGTATTCATGCGCCCGTATCTGCGTAGAAATGCACCTACAAGAGGGGTTACCAGAAGTTATCAAACTCATTGTAGCTAGGTGGACGCATGTCCAGGAGTTGGACTATGAACAACTACCCTTTAAATGCAGACATTGCCACGGTCATGGACACTTTGCAAAGAACTGTAAAAAGAAAGCAGAGGAGCAAGTAGACAAACAGAACGGGGAACAATGGACTCTAGTCCAGAAAAATGCAACCTCAAAAAAAGGCACAGGCAAAGGCAACATGGACGGAGGCCCTAGCAGCGCCAAAGCCAACCAGGAAATGGAAGTAATTCCAAATGGGACAGAAAGTGCTCAGAACAATCAAGTAACCCTATCCCAGGAGAATGTAGAACAGGCAGACACTCCACCTTCAAACAAAGAGGAAGGGGAAGCAATTCAGATCGAGGCCATCCAAGGCAGTCCCTCCAATCCCTCATATGCAGAAATAGCAAGGAAAAAACTAGTTGAAAGCTCTGGTTCCTTAGAGGATGAAACCTACAAGTGACAAACGAAAAAAGCAGGAAGGAAATCCCACAAAGGAAAGAGGGACGAGGAGGCAGAAAGACTCAAAATACAAGGAAGTCAAGCTACAATAGAAATGTCTATTGGGCGAAACATCAGACCAAGGCCTTCCAAGGGAGGCCTCAATACTCCCTTAAGTAAATAATGAATCTCGTCTCTTGGAACTGTAGAGGACTGGGGAACCCCTCCAAAATTGAAGCAGTTAAGGATCTTATGAAAGCAGAACCCTCAGATATCCTCATGCTCCAAGAGACCAAAATAGAAGGCCAAGCCCTTCTAGAGATCAACAGTTCAAAGTGGAATAAAAGAACAGGCAAAGCTGTCAGCTCAAGGGGAACTTCTGGAGGGCTGGCAACTCTCTGGAACGAAGACCTTTTTCATCTGAAAAATCATCAGGAAACACAACACTGGATCTTTACGGAATTGATGCACAAAGCAAGTAAGTTGTCTATTTCCCTTTTCAATCTTTATGTCCCAGTTTCTTACTATGAAAAACGAGAATGCTGGAACTCCCTCTCCGCCTTTTTAGAGCAGTCGTCTCCCAGCAATATCATCATAGCAGGGGATCTCAACATCATTATGAAAGCAAAAGAGAACGGGGGGGGGGGGGGTCAAGCAATAGAGACCCCATGCTAGACGTGGTGGAGGAGCTCTTTCAGCGCTGGGACCTTTTGGACTTCAATCCTGTCCGCGGCATTTACACTTGGTCCAATAACAGAGTGGGAACAGATCACATCTCAGCACGTTTAGACCGATTCATGGTACAAAGCTCCATAATGATGAACAAAAAGATAATCATCACTAAAATTCTGCCTAAACTTGCTTCTGATCATAAGCCTATTCAGCTCCTCTTGGAAGATGAAGAAGACCTAGGACCTATTCCGTTTCGGTTCAGCCCTCTATGGATCGAGAGGGAAGGTTTTATAGAGACAGTGAAGGCAGCTTGGGCCAAAACATTCATGGGATCCCCAAGCTATGTCTGGGAGCAAAAGTTGAAAGCCACAAAACAGGCTCTGAAGAACTGGATAAAGAGACCAACCCCCTCTCCTATCGAGCAAAGAAAGGAGTTAGTCCACTCATTGCAAACTCTGCAAATAGAGATGGAAAGCAAAGATATCACAGCAGAATTGCTGGAAAAAGAAATAAAAGCCCAACGATCCACATACCAATCTTTCAGAAAGGAAGAAGAATATTGGAGACTCAAATCCAGAAGTTTGTGGTTGAAGGCTGGAGACCGAAACACCTCCTTCTTCCACTGACAATATAGAGTGAGATTTTCAAAGAACCACATAGCAGAAATCAAAACAACTGAGGGAAATGTTTGCAAAGGATTTAACCAAGTCAAAGCTGCCGCCGAAACCCACTTTAGGAATCTATACAGAGAAGGAACTCACAGCAACAATGAGGAAGCCGCTGACTTCATCGCTAACATCCCTTCTCTCATCAGCCCTGAAGAAAACACAACTCTCTGCAGGCCAATCACTGAGGAGGAAATCATAAACGTTATCTGGTCCATGGACGCAGACAAGGCTCCTGGGCTTGATGGATTTACAATCCATTTCTACAAAGCTTGTTGGCATCTTATCAAAGCTGATCTCCACAAAATGATAGGTTGGTTCATGAAAAAAGCCAAGATGGGTGGAGGAACCAACTCCACTTACCTTGCTTTAATCCCCAAAGACACCAATCTGGAGTCATTCGCAAGATTCAGGCCCATTTCGTTGTGTAATGCTTCATATAAAATTCTGGCAAAACTGTTAGCAAGTTGGATCAAGCCCCTGTTAAAAAGACTGATCTCCTCTCCTCAAGGTGGTTTCGTGGAAGGCAGGCATATCCTGGATAATGTAATCCAAGTTTAGGAGACTATACACTCAAGCAAGCAGCGGAATGAAAAAGGTATGTTGATTAAATTAGACATGGCAAACGCCTTCGATAGAGTTGATCGCTCTTTCCTCAGCAATGTCCTTCTCTCCTTTGGCTTTTCGACCCAATTCATTAATCTTATTAAATCTTGCATCGACAAACCATGGATTACCCCTTTAGTTAATGGCCGCCCCACAAATTTCTTCCAAGCCCAGAGAGGTATCAGGCAGGGATGCCCTCTCTCCCCATTCCTGTACATCATAATGGTAGATTCCCTCAGTCGTAAACTCACTGCTGAAAGACTAAACGGAAACATTCCAGGTCTCAAACCCTCCCATGGAGCTGAAGCCCTGAACCACGCTCTATTTGCTGACGATTCCCTTCTCCTTGGCGGAGCCTCCATCAGAATTGCCAAAGCCATTGACACAGTTCTCAAAAGTTATTGCAGAGAATCTGGGGCTTTAATTAATGAGAGCAAAAGTGAACTTTCAGCTGGAATATAGATCAGAGGGAACTCACTGGCATAACCACTCTCCTCGGATTCAAAGGTCAAGCAACATGGGATAGATTCAAGTACCTGGGCCTTCCCATCATATCAGGAGCCAATAAAAGATCGTTTGGAGCGAAATAATCTCGAAAATTAAAACAAAAATTGCAGCATGGGGAGGCTATTGACTGACGAAGGGAGGCAAAGTAATTTTAATAAAATCCATGCTATCGGTGCTACCAATCTTTGAGGCAGCGTTTCTCCTAGCTCCAAGAAATGTGTCAGAGCAAATCTCCAAACTGCTCAGAGACTTCTTGTGGTAGGGAGGTAAGGGTAATGAAAACAAAATACATGTAGTGAATTGGGACGTGGTGAAAAAAACAATGGCAGAAGGTGGGCTGAAAATTAGAGACCCAACTCTCGTCAATTTAGCACTGGGAGGAAAGATTTTGTGGAAGATGATCCATGAGCCCTCTCATCTGGTTAGTGTCTTGCTGTGTACAAAGTATGGACCCAACAAATCCCTCAGCAACCTCCAGAATGCAAATACAGTAAACAACACGCAGGTGTGGAAATTATGCTGCAGAAGCAGCAAGTTCTTCAACAAACAGGTCTACAGGATCCTTGGCAACGACAAACGCACCCACCTGTGGCTCGACAGTATTATGGGGAAAGAACCTCTGAATAATAATGAGGACATAGCTGATCTCAGGGACTGGTTGAAGCAAGCAGGAGTCAACACCATATACGACCTTTCAAATTGGGATCAGCGTGGAGATTGGGCAGGATGGGATTTTCATGGAGTCCCAGCCCGGTTATCCCATCAACAAACCCTGCTTGAAGATCTGCTGGAGGAAGCAGCCCCTGTCAACAGATCCATGAAAGATAGCTGGGGTTGGGGTCAGTCTGGAGTCTACACCACAGCTGCAGGTTACAGAGCATTGCAGGCCTCAAGAAACAACAGACAAACACCGGCCTTTTGGAAGAATGTCTGGGACTCCCTAGCCTTACCAAAAGTGAATTTCTTCTTCTGGACTCTGGTCCATAATAAACTCCTAACTGGTGATAACCTGGAAAAAAGGAATATAGCAGGGCCGCACAGATGTGTGTTATGCAACAACAATTTCGAAATAGCCCAACACCTTTTCTTGGAGTGCAATTTTGCAAAAGAGGTATGGGGAATTATTTTACATGAATTTCAGATTATATTGCCTTCACAAATCTCTGTTGCAGATCTCTATGCCACATGGAGCCTACTCTATTCCCAGCGCATCCCTTCCAAATCATTCTGGAGCAAAATTTGGACAGCACTCCCCAAATACGTTTGTTGGCAGCTTTGGCTGGCCCGAAATCAGCTGATCTTCAGAGAGATGAGGCACTCTCCATTGCAAGTTGCTGCAAAAGCTAAATCCTTTCTCCTGGAAGCGGCCCAACAACAGTATTTCAAAGATGACCCTTTGTTACTGCCTGAAGAAAAAAGATGGCTAGGCCCGCTAGAGCCTTACCCGCGTAAGCATCTCCTCTCTCCTCAAAAGGCCAATCAGGAATGGCGCATAAGAGACGAAGATGATAATTTTCAATCTTGGTGGCGGTCTCAAAACTTATCCACAATTTTCTTCGACGGAGCGTCCAAAGGTAATCCCAGCGTCGTTGGTGCTGGGGGGGTCATCTACTCTCTGGATGGGGTTTCAAAAGACTGTTTCAGCTGGGGATTAGGCCAGAAATCCAACAATCAAGCAGAGATTCTTGGGCTTCTCAAAGCTTGCCATATTGCAAGAGACAAAGGTGCCAAAGACCTTCAAGTTTTCGGAGATTCAGAGATAATAATAAAAAACCTAAAGTTGGGAATACTGTTTAGCAATGCCAGCCTCAACAAAATAATGGACAGATTGAAGAGAGTTCTCCTAGACTTTGACACGTGCAAGTTTTATCATATTCTTAGAAAGTCAAATAGTGAAGCTGATCAGATGGCAAACAAAGGCAGCTCTCTTATGAAAGGACTGCTAATTGTAAACAATGAAAGCTTTGTACAAATGCCCTGAAAATCTAGTAGATCATAATCAGCAACAGTTAGAACTCTGCAATGTAATAGGGGTCGCTCCGGCAAAGACCCAAGATCTTTTCAAATAAATAAAATCCATAACCATTTCAGTTAAAAAAAAAATATAAATCAAATCATATGATACACTTTATTAAGATAATATTTTATGTAAACAAAAAATAAAATAATAATAAATTTAATATCTATTAAATAATAACTATTTTATTAAGATATTATTTTATGTAAACAAAAAATAAAGTAATAAGAAACTTAATATCTATTAAATGATAATTTTTTAAAAGTCAAATTTTATTATAGTAATTAGATTTTAGGGTTTTACTTTGCAACATAGTTAAGGTTTGAATGTTATAGTAGTTTGGAGGAGATACAAAAAAATCCAATCATGTTAAGGGTTGGTGTGACTCAGGCTAGGTGTGATCTGCAAGTGATTTGCATGACTTAGATGTCCTTGGGTCACGGTTTCTTAAACCATAGGCTAGTAGCACAGGTTAAAGGAACATGAGAAAAAAAAAGAATAATCACAATCTCAAAAAGGAACAAGAAACCTCATTGTAGAGGGACTGGAGGAATAACCTCTTACATAAAAAAGAATGTTTCTTCTCACATTCAACTTCATAAGATAGATCCTCTCAATCAATACACTCAGATAAATGCTAAGAGGATTTCTAATGTAATTTTTTATTTCACACCTAGTAGTTTTACTTTTTATAAGAAAAAATGATCTAGATAAAAAATTCCCCTGTAATACCCTAGAACAAGATATGCATAATCTAAGGAATGAAGGTAATATCCTCTTGTTAACATATTTTAATGCTAGAACTACAATTAAGAAATTTATTCTTTTAAGCAATGATTCCAACCCTAATCCTGCTAGATGAGGACCTTTTTGAGCTAGTATATACAAAAGAAATTCTGAAGACTTGACTAAGAATTTATTTGGTATCAAGCTAGTCATGCTTTGTAGTTCTCAAGGCGCTGTAATTTGCAATGACATAATTAAGTGTTCAAACTCTAACCAGATGACTTGTATTCATGGGATCGATAGTTGTATGTGGATTATGTGATATTTGATATCCCTTTTCCTAACAAATAGTAAATTTTTAGCTCTTAAATGACCATGAGTTTGAATCTTATAGAGCTTTAACCTTAACTCTATACTTTTCCATGCACAAAAACCTAATACAAGAGAATGTTAAGAACCAAAGACACCCACCTTTTAACAAAAGTAAATTTGATCTTCTTTTAGAGGATTCAAATAGGGGATTTAAACCTCTTGACTTATAAAGACAACATTGAAGACTTCTATCTCAACTTCCATTGATAAATTATCTATCAAAGTGTCTTGTAAAATAATAATATAACAACCAACCTTTGGTATGATAATGATTGTAAAGTTTCTAGAAAATCAATTAGGGATGCATCTAATGAATCTTTAAATATTGATAAGATAATTACATATAAAGCCCTTATTAAAAGGAAGAAGAGAGACTATATAAATATAACGCAAAAGTAGTGGTTGCATCTATTTAAATCAGGCACTAGGAAGTTTGGAGGAAAATTCTAATTTTTAAAACTATATAAAGTAATATGATTCCCCTAGAGAACTAGAATTTCTACCTTAAAGATCTTTATGAATCCCATAATTCCATGTAAACCATTTTGAATGTTTCTATAGAGGATTAAATGATTTCTTTAGAATACGTGGAGTATGGGATTAAGTGGCTTGCAACTATGAAATCTAAGAAAATTGAAGGCTACCAAGCTTAATGTTTTAAAATATGAGGGTATGTCCTCATCCCTTACATACACAATCTCTTCAATTTGGAAATGAAGGAATACTTCTGTAAGCATTGGATGTAGAGCCTCATTGTGCTTATCTATAAAAGTTATGATATAAGAATTGTTGGAAATATTGAGGAGGGGTAGGGGGTGTAAATCAATATTACTTTCAATTATTATATTATGTTAGTTAATATTTTTATCACAACCTAAACCAGAACATAGGAAATAAAATAAAAAATAATTTTATTGATGAAGATATTGAGGAATCCAATCCTCTTTTGTAAACATCTAGCTCCAACCTGTACAACAAAATATCCAACTCCTCCAAGGCTCCAACCTTGAATGGAGACTCCAATCCACAATTGTAAATCCAGGCTCCAACCTTGTATGAGGACTCCAATACTCTATTATAAAATCAGGCTCCAACCTTTAACTACTTCAAAATGTCACTCAAAAGACTTCTCCAAAATTGCTCAAGAATGTGTTCAAATATGATCAAGAATGCTTCAAAAAGGTGCTTCAAAAGTCTTCAAAAGTGCTCCAACTGGACTGCTCCAAAAGTGCTTTAGAAGAGTTGTTCAAAATTATTCAATAGTTTTCTCCAAATTCGATAAAGGATTATCTAGGTTTTTTAATTCAAAGTCTACTTCAAAATGATTCTTCAAGTCTGCTAGAAAAATGTATCCAATTCTGCACAAGAATGTCTTCAAGAAGGTTGCTCTTTGAGTTCTCAAGAATGCTCCAAAAGTGGTTGCCCCAAAACCAACTCAAGTCTGCTACAAGTGGACACAAGAGTGCTTCTATAAGTCCTCTGAAAGACTTCTTTAATCCCGATCCAAAATAGCCCTTTTCAACCTCCAAAATGATCTAGAATGGTGCAATAGAACCACAAGTCTGAACTAAGGCTTTAGGATGAATTTCAAAGGTTTGAGGTATCACAGTCGGGGAAAAGAATTTGCAGCCAATAGGGCAAAATATTCATAGGTCCGAAAGTCCTTCCACATGTTTGAAATCTCGAGGTTGAAGTCTGCTTATAGATCAAAAGTTTGTGCAAGAGATGGTGTAACAAGGTAACCAAATTCCACTCCAATGATTCTCCAAAAACTACTCCCAAAATTATGAAAAAACCATAAACCAAGAACTCTAATCAGCAACCAAAAACCTTCATCAACTCATCCTAGGGTTCATGAGGTATGAATCAAATTTCCTCTTTGTTTCCTTGAATCTACTTTCTTGGACGAATTGTGGGTTGAAATAGAGGAGAGAAGACTCTTATTTATATTGGTCCAATCACTCATGAATCAACATGTCCTTTGGATAGGGGAGCCCTATGTATGCTTAGGTAGGATGACTTGATAGAGGTTAAAATACGTGGTTTTTCTTCTTTAAAAATTCATTTCTCTTTAACAAGGAGGAATTATGAGGCATGCAAATGCTTGTTAGAAAGGGCCTAAAGTTCTCTACAAGTCTCTGTAATTTTCTTCTTAAGGAGGACATTCCTTTGACATCAATAATAAATAATCTTCCAAAAATCATTCCCTCTAATTATAAGCCCATTATGGTTAGCCCGAATTTAGCAAAAATGTGTGGAATTATTTTAGAAAAGAATATTAGCCTATGGTTGGAAAGCCATGATAAATTAGAACTAAAGGTAAAGCTAATGTTAGGAGATATCATTCAAGTTATATGGATCATCTTGTTCTCTCAAGATCATTGTGGAGGAATGTCAATCTCCTTTGTTTGTTAATTGAATTTAGAAAATTTTGGCACTATTCTTAGGACAAACCTTTGGAGGAGTTTGGAAGAAAAAGGATTCTCTTGAGTTGAGGGTTGTTGTGACAAGGTTGTATGAGAATGTTATTGTTAAGTTTAGGATCATTGAGGCTTTGTCAATAGAAATTAATTATAATATTGAAATCAAGCAAAGGTGTCCCTTTTCCCCTACCCATATGCATTGATAAGTTAGAAGATTGTTTAGAAGAAACATGCTGTGTTGGCCCCACTCTTACTAGTGTAGTCATCATTCTTTTTCTTTATACCAATGATATTGTTCATTTTGTGAGAAATCCTTACGGTATTGGAAAGAAATGAAGAATCCTCTAAGAGTTATATTCCAAGATGGATATCTCTGTTAATATTGACAAAACAAACATCATGATAATTAAATCCAAAAAGATGATACATGGTACTTTCATATATATAAAATAACAACAACAACTTGGAGGAAGATCCTTCATATAAATATTTTGGAATCTATATTTATCACAAGTGTAACTGAAATTATAGCATTGAGAAAAGGATAAATGGAGGATGAAAACCATAATATGGACCTAAAAACAATTGTAAATCATCAAATCTTTGGATATGGGACAAAAAAATCACTTCTTTGAGATTCTCGTCACCCCTGTTATTTTATATAGATGCGAGGTTTAGGGATGTAATTCTAGAACGTCATGGAGGGTGATAGGACATATCTAGAAGCAATTTATAACCTATAATCTCAATACTAAAGGAATTACTCCTTATCTTGTCCTAGTCATCAAATCAAGCCTTCCCTCATTGAAATGTAATATTTCCATTTTTTATTTCCCTTATGATGTAGTTAGGATGGATTTCCAGGGTTTGTGATGGCTAGGTCAGAGGAGCGAGATTACATCATCAGTGGGTCGGGAGGGTTTTAGAGGAGTCGTATGGGATCGACGGGGTTACCTTGTTATATTTCATCACCATGGCCAGTTCTACGCAGTTCGTTCTTGGTTTTGTTGCATTCCAAATATTCTTGTAAAATGACGTTATTATCAACACATTTTAATTAAATATGCTAAAGGTGTTATTTGGAGTAGATTATTTGGATAAACTTCTTAGTGTAATAGCTCATTGGAATTGAAATGAAGATATCTATGGGATGGGATGATGAAAAGTGGCTAGAAAAATCGTGGAGGTAGATTAACCATTTTTTGGTATTAAAAGTGACTTAAATAAAATAAAAAGAGACACTTAAATCAAATAAAAGGGAGTATCCTCTAGAATGGAAATAAAATAATAAAATAAAAGTGCTTCTAGAAGGTTAGAGAGAGATCTATTAGATCTTTAGAAAGGGGGGAGCAAGTCATTTGGGATCATCTTGGATTTGGAATATTTTCTCTTGGAGAGTTTTAAGAACTTGGGTTTTAGGTTTTGAGAGCCCTAGGATGAAAACCCTTGGGTTTCTTGGTGTGTTGGATGAAACAACAACTCACTATTGAGGAGGTTTCATTCAGAGATCTCATAGAGCTTCATCAAAATTAGCTGGTGAGCATATCTAGAGCACATCTGTAGGTTGGAAGTGGGAATCACCTAGATCTCCAATTTGGGCTTCATTTCTATAATATCAGTCATTTGGATATTTGTTGGTGTTTAACAAGTTTTTGATCCAGATTTTGGCATATGATATCATATTTCAGCTATTATAATAAAGATGATTTTTTCTGCATTTGTCTCATGTGTATTTTTGAGTTATAGCATTTCTAGGTTTATATATGCAAATCCATTGTGTCGGTATTTCTTGACAAAATTGTTCCATTTCTTTTATGAGAATTTGAAAAAAAAAATTGTTGAAGCAATTTCCTGATAATTTTAATTAAATAATCTTAGTGATATTATAAAGGGTTTTTCTCATTTAAGAATTTTATCATGGGTTTTTTAGTTTAATTTCTAGATTGACTTCCATATTTCCAAAAGCAATATCACAATGGTATAAAAGTTGCTTTTCCTGCCAGCCTGAAGGTTTTCTTATCAAATTTGTGAGGACATATTTATCAATTGCAGGAAGGTTAGGTACCAAAAATTTCTTGGGTTGTTGAGACCAAAATTCCATAATGTAATTGTTATTAGGAGGTCCAACCTGCTATAAGGGTTGAGTTTGCTGATTGTTCATCTAGGAGGACAAAATCATCAATCTTACTGATTTCCCAAGCAAACTGAATGTACGAGGGAGTCATTTACAAGCTGAAACAAGGGTTATTATAGGGTTAGAATGAGTCTATCATTTTAGCAAGGATAGAATCCCTCCTATCGCATAACCAAACTTGGCTTTCGTAGGAGCCACGAGTATCATATTGTTGAAGGAAAGGTTAGGAACTAATCTATGATAATATAGTCTAAGGCTAACTAGATCATCCCAGAGAGCAGATAAGATGATAATTGCTGGATCAAACTTCCACACAGAGGTTCGTTTGTGTTATGGGTCAAGGGACAAGTCTTTTTATCAGCTTAGGGAATGCATTGACACCATAACTGGTTGGGACTTATTGCAAATTCAAACAATGAGTCGAGGAGCCAGATCATTGAGTCAAACCATGCAAAGTTGAGTGTCCATCGATCATTAGGGGCACATCACATAGTTAAAAGGATGTGGACCCGTCCGATTTGTAGGCGAGTGCCACATTATTTTCCAAGGTTTCTCGTTGATTGCACAACAAATTGATTGTAATTACATACATCTAGTGTGGTGTAAGTTTATTTTGTCATTGTTCGATTTGGTCCAAAAGCCCATTGTTATTAGATTAATTTAAATATGGAAGCCATGTATAGAACGATGGTTACATAACATATTATTTGAATTCTCGTGTGATGGAATTCTTTATTTTTCTTAGGGTGTGCACATATTTGGTGTTGTTTGTTAGTTAAATGACAGGTTGTTCTGCTACTATTTGAGAGTGTGCATATAATTGTTGTGCATTGGGTAGAATGAGTGTGTTGTGTGATGAACACAATCTAATGCTTGTGTGCACTTGGAACAACCAATAGTGTGGAGACAAAGTGCGATTGTTGGCATTTGAGGGCATTATTTTATTAAAGGGTTTGTGGTTAGTGTGTATGGTGACCATGCATTGTGAAGTTTAGTGGAATGCATGTGGTTTGTTTGTGTCTAGTAAAATTGTGCGCACTATGTATGGTGCGATCTAGCTTTTCTTATGAGACAAAGCTTTGTCTTAGATCGATTAGGTACTTATGTGGTGGTTTTGGTATGTAACAAAAAGGACTTCTTTTAACTTGGTGAAGGCATGTTCTATAAGTGCAATTGAAGTCAAAATACTGCATTAAAGTGACATAAATATACCTATGGCCTTATGACCCATGCATATAGAGAGTTGTGATTGATAAGAGATTTTGCATGTGCAATATTTGTGTTTGTTTAATAGTAATGTGACCAAATTGGGGATAAATAAATATGTGTGTGTGCGCGTGTGTTGATTTAATGATTTAGAGCTATAATGCCATTTGCTTGAAGAATTCTATGTTGGTGAATGCTAATGTGTGTGGTGGTTTAGATTTTGAGTTGTTGAGCAAAGGAGTTTATGATCATTATTGTGTTATCATAGGTTGGCTACTATGAAAGATTGATTTTTTGTTTATTTTGTCCCAGAGTTATATCACTCAGTATATTGTTGGGCATATATATTAGTCATAGTATATTGATGGGTATTAAAGTGTGACCTGTAGCTGAAGTATGCTGTGTAAATTTTAGCAATTAGCATGATGCATTGGTAGAAGCATGGAATGTGAATTGGGATATGTGAATGCAACATGATGGTGCATTTAACTTGTGTGGGTGTAGAATGATTTACTAGGTTGTTCATGGAGATGTTGAGGCTTTGGTCAAAGTGCTACGTAGGACAAAGTTTATGTTGCTGCAATACCTTGTTATTATATTTCGCTAACAATGTTTTTGCATAAGTATGTTGTAGTAGGAATGCTAGTGCAATATGAGGCCAGATTGATGGACCATCGTAGCTAAGTTTCCATAGAATTTGCTTTCATATATAGCTAACAATACATTGTTGCATGTTGTCAATATTTGTAGGGATGAGTATTGGGTTGTTGTGTGAACATAGAATTATAAGTATTGTTCCATAGCTAAGTGAAGCTCTTAGTCCAAGTGCATATGTATGGTACTATCATATATTGTCATGAGCCATGGCATTGATTGTATGGATAGAGTTGTTGTTGAGATAGGGATTATAACTGAGAGTATTGTTGCTAGAGGGGTGTTTGTTGTTGAGTCAATATATTGTTCTTGAGCTTGATTGCTAGTAAAAATGAGTTGATTCAGAGTATTGGATAGTCTTCTATATGTTTCTACTAGGGCACTAGTAGAGTTATTGAAAAATGGAATTTTTAAGACGCCTCATGAATCAACATAGTAGTGCATTAGTTGGTTTTTTGCATTGCAATAATTCTATAGACCAGAGAAAAAGATAGAAAAACAGACCCTCCTCAAGAGGAGTTGGTATGTTATTCTATAGTTGGAGCATATGAAGGATCTGCAAAAATAACATGACATGGAAATTTTTCTATTTTCACTTGGGTCACATTTGAAGATCATGAAGATTATAGTGAAGTCCCTTTTCAAATTGGAGGAACTAGACTCATATATTTCCAAGGTGAAACAATCAAATTGGAGGAGTCTAAATTGGGCTCTAAAATCATTAATGATTCCCTTGATACAACACAAGTTCTAGGAGCACCCTTGTGAAGGGGTAAGACTTATGGTTGCTTCCTATCTTAGTGGTATCATAAGAATAACTTCACCTATACCTCCTTATAATGATGATATTATGAGGAAAATTTTCTAATTGATCATATAAATTTTTCAGGGGTTACATAACATCGTGGGTCCTACCTTTGAAAAGAGGCTCAAAATTTTAGAAATCATGGTTGAAGTCAAATCATATGTCATCATGCTTGATCTAGGGTGCAATGATTTGATTCTTCAAATGTTCCAATGATTCTTCACCAACATTAAGGAACATTATCCCAACATTCTGAAAACAAACATGCAAACTATTTTGTCTTTGATTATTAGAGACCGTGATGCTATTTGCAAGCAACTACATTATAAGTTGTTGGCCATTTGGAGAGGGGAAAATATTTTCTCACTTACTGCTTACGAACTAGCAAAAATGTTAGTTGAGTAGAGCATGATACTGTTCAAAAGGTAGTTGACCAAAGAGGAACTAATGAGGATGTGATTTTGTTCATTTGATCACTTCAGTAGCATGGGTGAAGACAAGGATGCAAATGTTCAAATAAGAAAAAATATTGAATTAAGAAGGAAATATATTTTCTTTAGTTGCAAGGGACATTGAGGGCCTAATCACTCATGCTGAGGTAATATGGTAGAGATAACACGGGTCGAACAAGAGGGGATTCATTCTGAAAATTCTGATGAGAATGAGATCAGTTATTATACCATAGTTGAATCCATTAACTTTCATGATATCACCCTTGAATGGTATGAGAAATCATGTGGAGATGTTGACAAACGTTCAACTATGCATCCATGTTTGATGGTTGGAAATAATGACCAGTAGATTATTCCCATATGGGAAGGTGACGAAGGAGGAGACAATGAGGATGAATTGAGGGATGAGATAGTAATGATGATCTACCATTGTTTCGTGGATACTTTCCTTCTGTAGATAGAAGCAATCTCCCTAGACTTAGTGGCTTAGCCTAGAAACAACTAAGACAAAACTACAATGCTTTCCTTATATGTTTGAGTATGGGAAGAAAACCTACTTGGAATCCAATCCAAGCTTCCTCCTTCCCTTTACTTGTTAGCTCCAAATCCAACTTTAATTTCTAAAAGTGGACCCCGCAAATCACCCAAAACAAGCAAGAGAACCAAATAGACAAAATAGCATATAAAAACAACTCTATACAAGAAGTCAAGGATTCATGTTACACATATACATAAACAATAAATAATGTATAGGAGAAACAATGCACTTTTGTATTAATAATGACAAGAAGAGATTGCAACACTTATAGGCCTTGACTTTGTAAATATCTCCCAGCTATCTTGTCCTTCCTTTGCCACAATGGTAAGCTTTCAAACATACCTAAAGAACATGGATGGACTATGGACTTCTAGACACAAATGGATAGCATAAAGGCATAATTAGAGTCTCCAACATCCAAACCAAACTCTATGGCAGGCATTGGATTTATAGGGTAAATGAGGTGGCTTTAGATTTACCATTCTAGGGCTTAGTCCACATTAAAGGGAGGTAATTTCTAGAAGATAAGAGATAAGACCTCAATAGTAGGAGTTCAAGATATAATCTAGTAGTAAATGGTTAAATCCACTCCCGAAGCTTCTAGAGAGAGAAACTTTGAAATTATTTTTTATTTTTACTCATTTCCAGGTGTCGTCGAACTTTGTGTAAGAGAAACTTGTGTTGATCATCACACGTGTCTTTGATGCAACCTCCACCATTGCACTTTCTGAACCGGGAAAGTGTTATGGGGACTTAAACTAAGGTTTGGACCCAGTGTAACACAAAATTTTCACCACTTCTGGAGAGGGAATGATTTTGGATTTGTAGGGGATGATTTTAAGGTGTAAATGGATGATGATAGATTTGAGTTTAGTTCCATTTGTTTGAATGCGACGAAATGACCTGTGACAAATTACCCCATAAAGTACATAGTTAGAAGCAGTGGCTGAGGACTATGGTGCGTTACCATGTGAAAAGTATGGATCAAGCATTGATTGGGTGATATCACCAATTAACTGCTACAATACATTATCATCATGATATCATCACTAAGGTAGGAATACCCATGCTAAAAGTCACGTCCATTGATTACACATTGTGGACCCATGCTTGGATGAATTTCTATAAAATAATAGCCATCATACTTTGTAGATCTTGTATGAATCCTAAAATAACATCATGGATGGATAAAACTAGATCTAGGGTCTTCTACCTCATCACTCAATAGTACGAGTCTAACCATGTCAGTAGATGTGTTGAAGTCGAACATGGTAGACACCATCTAATTATTTACCAATGATGAAAATTGTTAAGAGATGGAAGAGGAACCATCATTAATGATAATGGCCCTCAAGGTACTAAGTGCAATATATGAGGTGTGAGTATATGAGTTGAAGTCAAACACCCCACAAAATCTTCCGGTCGAAGGCCAATGATGAGAACTGGTCACCGAAAGTGAGTAAGCTTTCCATTGAGGTATGCAAGTTCCAAGGCAAGAAAGGAGTTTCTAAGTCAACTTCCTAGATAATGTTTTGAATTCAATAGGAAGTAGCTCGTTGCAGGAGGGCCTTAATGTATCCCCCATCAACGACACAAAACATGTATCAAGATTTGAAACAAAATGTGATGAATCAGAGCTAGTTCAAGGGCGACATACATGAAGGAAGGCTAAAGGTATTATAACCGACGTCAACTGAGGGTGGACTTCTCTTGAATATATCGATGACACTTATATGGAATTGTCATCATTGATTTAAATACCCATTATGAAGGTTTTCAATAAGGTGTGATCAACAAATAGGAAAGAAGATTCCCCAACCCAAAAAAATCATGAAGGTGAAAGAGTTTCATGTTAAAGAGTGAATTACTACCAAAAATTAGGTTTTATGCCCTATTTCTCCAATTTCCCCACTAGTTTTGGCAAGTACCTCTTAATTTTTTTATAAGCTTGAGGAATATAACATATGCTTGACCTGTAATTTCATCCTCGGATGAATCCTTCTGAGTATTTTTAACGAACCCTAATAAGGAGTAGTTCGATCTTGTCATGTTTGACAAGTCCTACAATGTTTATGGTTTATGATTCCAATGAAGGAGTAACTCGACTTATTTTTCATATTTAGAGAGTTTGAAAAAGAAGACAAAAAAGAAAAATCTGAGAGGTTCATTTTTATAAATTTAGTCTCTTGGGCCCAAGAAGGTGTAAGATAATACCTAGGAGAACCTTTTAGTCATGTTTGACTAAATTATTCCTTTTTCATAAATGGACAATCTAGTTCATAAAATGGGTAAACTTACACTGGGTAGATGCCCTTTCATTTACTTCTATGAGTGCAAAAGAGACAAGTGCTCGATGATCTTTTCATATTTTGGGAGTCTAAAAAGAGTTTAATGGAAAATACTCATGGAGGAACGAATGATATAAAGGGTAGCAACTGGTTCTAGTCATGATGGAACTTCTCAAAGCATGTAGAGGTCAAGAGGTGGGCTAATAAGAGCACTCATTGCAATAGTTATTCACTGTAGTGTAAAACACCAAGTGAAAGTGAATGATCGACCAAGGAGATGGATAAAAAAAAGCAATCATGAGGGATAAAGTGTGGAATCCTTCCAGGGTAAAGCCAAAAATATGACAAAGAAGGGGACAAGGGGTTCATATTCTAAGCCATGGCAGATCAGAAGGAGGGATTCCAAAAAGATAATAAAAATTATTGCATGGATACCAAGATGGAAAAAAGATGATATACTAAGGCATCCATGATAAGGTAGGCTTTACCATTAGGCTAAGACATGCATAAGAGAGAGGGCTAATATCACAACTTGATGGGGTCAGAACTAAGGTACAATGATGGTGAACCAAGACTAAGCTCAGAATAGGATTCATTTTTTACACAACCTTTAAATAGAGAAAAACTATTCTTGAGAGTTGTTTCATTTTTGGGTGAAAGCATGAAGATGGGTTACACTTTTGGGCCAAACGTGGCGATGAAATTTCAAGTTTTTCCTCTTTTATCGAATTTCACCCCTCAAAATTCATATAAGCATTATGAATTTTGATTCAGAGTAAAAAGACAATATGTGCAGAGTTATGTTGTTGTCCTAATGATATTTTCTGCAAAAAAATAGTGTCGTATAATCTCTCAATTTTCCATTAAATTAAATATGTTTCGTTGCAAATTTTCACGAAATTTAAGAGGTATGCATGTGTTTAGGTAACATAACTTAGTCTAAAATGTGTAATTTTTAATATATATCTATATATATATATATATATATATATATATAATGAGCATGATCTACATAGAGAGAACTAAGCTTTTCATTTAAAAAAATATTTTTTATGCAAAATTATATTTTTTATTATTTTTCAAAGTTGGCAATGTAATATTTCAATTGCATTTTGGAGACACGTGTTCACGTAATATTTTTTTTCGGCTCTTTAAATAAATTGAGAAACCAAGAGTACCCTTTTGAATAGGACTCGTAAACAAAGATAATGGTATTTTTTGAAATTTTTTTAGTGTGTATATTTTATGTTATTGGTTTTTTATTCAGCCCCTTTGAAATTGTCCAAAAAAAATTCAAGTGTTATGTTTAAAAGAAATTAGATGAAAAATATCATAATAATTTGAAAGTTTCAAATTCATATGCCATTAGATAGAGGATTCTTTCACAAATCCAACATGATCAACTCATCAAAGGACAAATTCTACACTAAATTCGATAGGGTACAAAATGGGGTTGCAGAGAAATTTGCAGAAGAGGTGCTGAAACTGTATTTTTTAGGACTTCAAGAGCTCGATCGAGGGCTTAAATTCAAAATTCAAATTGCTCGATCTTGGGCTTAAATTCAAAATTCAAATTTCTCGTTTAAATGTTAAGGTAACCATCGATTGAGCGACATACATGGCTAACTAACAGCTCGATCAAGCTCAAAGGCTCGATCGATCCATGAAAAAGTCTAACCCACCAACGCCCTTACCAACTTTTATTAACCTTTGATTGGGCCATAAATCTCG
This sequence comes from Pinus tabuliformis, assembly GCA_031772625.1. Lineage (NCBI taxonomy): Eukaryota > Viridiplantae > Streptophyta > Pinopsida > Pinales > Pinaceae > Pinus > Pinus tabuliformis. The sequence continues at coordinate 1,106,180,247 of CM062805.1, forward strand.
ATCGCGCAATTTTTAAGCGTCTTAACAACTCAATAGAGCTCTGAAAAATTACTCGATCAAGAGCTTAAAATTTCTCAATCGAGCATCCATTTTTTTAGCAAAATGTGCCCTCATTTCACCAAAAAGTGTAACCCAACTCCATGCTTTGATCCTTTTACACAAGCTTGAAATAGAGAAAAATTATGCTTTAGATAAATACATTTCCCCAAGCATAACAGTAAAGGAACACCCCCCTAAATTCATTTTATCTGCCAACTCCTTTTATGTTCTCAGATAGACTGCTAGTTACTAATAAAAATATGTTCACTAGGAAGCAAGGAAGAGGATCATGTGATATGGGCAGATGAAATGAAGGTGACACTAGAAAAATAACTATGTTCAAATGTTTGTTTCATTTTTATGCGAGCTTGAAACATAGAAGAAACTATGCTCATGGTGACCTATTTCATTGTTTAATGAGATTGAAATAGTAAAAGAACTCTGCCCATAGAATTATTTACCTTCATCATGACTCCCAATAAGAACAATGCTTTGCAAGGTATCAAAGGATTGAACAGGGGTAGGAATATTAGGCTCCAATGCTCCCAGTAAATATTTTAGCATATCACTTATCAGATCTAGGTTAAAAGAAGTCTAACAAACAATGAGAAGCCCCTCTTCATTGATAGGTGCATGCATGGAACAAGTTGCCACATAATTAACCAGTGGCAAGGGGGATACCACTTGCATATTAGGAACGTTTAGGGAATTTGGATGGTTAGAAGTCAAATTAGGACCAACGAATGAAAGCTAGTCAATAGTCACAATTTTTCCATCATGTGGAAAATACATCCACTCAAAAGAGTGTGGAAATGATAACTTTCATAAGCATAAACGTAGTATCACCCAAGTAGAAATTTGAAATCCAAGGGGCCTTGGACGACCATACCATCAATAAAAATAGTTTTTCCTTATAAAGTAATAGGTGATTGAGGAAGGATCCCTAAAGGTTCACTGGCTCTTCTGTTAAAAGCCAACAGATTCTGAGTAACAAACACAAGTTGTGGGGAACCTAAAGCTTGGCAAGCAGTTGAGGATAAAATGCTAACAAAAGCACCTTCATTTATATCAGTGGATATATGTTCTTATCTCAAGTCTTCACCTTTATTTGGAAGGGAACGTAGGAAAGGAGACGAGGCTCTGTTAAGTGATTCCAATCAAAGGAAATGACCTCATTACTTGGAGGGGGTTCTGTGGGATTTGAAGTAATATAAAGAACCTGAGTGGGCTTAACTTCACCATCCAAGGGGAGAGTATGATCGACTGAAGGCATAAACTTGTCGACCACTTTCTTAACCAATGTTTGGTTGGAAAAAGGCTCATAGGATTCACGTCTAGGGAGAGTGGGATTGACTGAAGATGGAGTATGATCAATCACTTCATTAACTAACGGAGGATTGAAGGAAAGCTTATAGTAACCAGTTGGAAGTTGTTGTTGAGAAACAGTAAGGTTTTCCAACAATTTTTAGGCTTCATCCATATGAGGGCAAAGGTGAGTTTGATGACTCCCTTCACATAACCTACAAGGAAAACTCACTTTACCCTTTTCCTGAGAACCTTATTATCACTAGTTGATGGTTTGGCACTAACATGATCTGCAGAGGCTGATGATAGGGGATGATGTGAATCAATCGGCCACACTTCTAATACTCGAGGAATACCATGGAAATATCTAAGAAGGTGGTCACCTTTACAAAGCTTGCAAGGGAATTTAATTTTATGAGGTTTGGAAGCACTAGCTACATTCATAGTAATGGTTGGTTGGTTTCCCCCTTTCTTATTTTTCTTCATCTTCTTCCTTTTTTTTTCTTCTTAGCTTCCTGGTTACTAGGATTAAGAATTTTTCCATGAGAAAAAGAAGAAAGGGAAGAAGAGAAAATGGGTGAACAAGGAAAAGGGTCAACTTGAGGTTGATGTTCATCAAGTGGAGGACTTGGTTGTGGAGTAACTTAGACATTCGAAACCAAGGAAGTTGAAAACAACCATATCGGTAAACCTATCATGAAAAGAGGAAATGACAACGTAGCCATGTAAGGGGCACTAATATTTCCAAAAGAAGGAAAAGGAATAAGATTCTTATCAGAAGGGTTTCCTTGATAGGCAGACTTTAGAACTATTTCCATGATTCAACTTAAGATCTACTAAGGAGTAACAGGTGAGTTAATTAATTGATTTTGAAAAGTAAAAAAATAAATAAAAGTAAAATGTGGTAACTAGGCATAAAATGATTACCAAGCTAATGTGAACTATAATATATGGTGTAGGAAATCTCCCTGAATGTTGTGTTCAATGTACCACAGTTAACAAGGCGACCAACTCGATTACCTAGGGCTAGTTTGAAACCTAATGGGGAATTCAAAAATATACTCGTAGATAAATGGAAGCATAATCTATAGTAGTGGTGTCTAATGCATAATTGTGCGATGGGGTCACTCTGATATACTCTTTGTATGTGCAACATTGTTCTATATACCCAAGGGTGTGTGGAAGAACGTTCTGATATACTTCGATGTATGTGGAAAACCAACCACCCTCGGGATGTAACACTGAAAAGTAATGAAAAATCCTATGTTTAGAGACATCGGATCATGTCTTCTATCCTAGACCACTAAATGTGTATTTAATGTTTCAAATGATCCTTAGGTTCATTGATAAATTTTAATGTTGATCTTGATTAAGGTTTCAATTTCAAGGATTCACCTGAACTCCTAAAATGCAACTAGCATGAGAAAATGAATTGTTTTCATTCAATGAAGATCTAACTAAGGAAGGGAAGAAGTTTCAAAAAATTATGCATAAAAACAAGAACATCCAAACAAGGCCCAAATTTATTATTCCAATTCAAAAATTCAAAGCCCTAATGCATGAGAAAATGAATTTTTCCTTTTCTTTCCTTTCAATTTTAAATGTAAAGAAAAATGAATATATTACAAGATGATTGAATCAGAAACAATTCAATCATATTACTACTGTAATATGAAAAGTTCTTTAACAAATAAATAACCAAGCCAAATAATAAAAGAAACCTAATTGACAAAAGAGGCATTAAGAAGAAATTTCTTATCAAAAAGGTAATCACACGAAATTTCAATACAAGCTGTTGGATTTACAAAGACCTTGAACATGCCAAAGACTTAGGAATACACTGCAAACAAATAAGAATTCAGAGCAATATAGGGAAAATGTGATTTTTACATCTTTCAGGGATCATCATAGGTACAATATAGGCACCAATGCGAGTCATCGCACTTACTGAATTGGACAAATGTGTTGGGTCGCTCTATCTTAGAATAAAAAGTGTGATGGGGTAGATTGGATTAAAATACGAAAGGAAAACCCTAACCAAGCTCGACATTAAGTTTTCCTAGCCAATGACAGTCTGAAGAAGATCAATAGAGTAAATTTCATAGGTCCTAAAAGGATAGACAAGGAAAACCACTAAAGAACATCCCCTTTCCTAGTGGAGTTGTGTAACAACCCTGGTCAAAACTCATATAATAAAAGTTAATAAAGAAAAAATAATACCACCGTTAAGGGACACTTATTCCAATCTTAATGTTAGGCAAATATATCCTAGTGGGCATCATTGGATGTGTGTGTTGGCTAAGGAAAATTGGCAAAGGCTAAGACAAAGGCATTAAAAGGCAAAAAGGAATTTTTTGGAACATTTATTTATGAAAATAAAGGAAATTAGGATAAAAGTAAGGTGAAATATCACAGGTTGCATGTGAGGAGGAAATTGAAGGAAAATAATGTAAAATTAAGAAAATAGAGACCTCATTAATGAGAAGGCTTATGAGGATTAGTTGGTAACCTTTTGTCAGCTCAAGTTTGGAGAGCGGTCATTATTCTCTCTCTACCTCACACTCTTGGTCACTTAGATTTTTCTTGGAGCACTCTGGCTTTGGAGCAAGGAAGGAAAAACAAGCAAAGGAAAGGAAGGAAAGCAAGGATAAAGGAAGGAAAAGCAGGATCAAGTAGCTTTAGTAGGAATACTTGTAGATAACCTTTTGCATGTGTGATTTCCTAGCTAGTTTGGATGTTCATGGCTTTGCATGTTGGTGTATGGTTCTCTTGTTGTCGATGACATGGTTTTTGTTGGGTTATGATAGTGGTTTTCAACCTAGCCTTGCCTTTCTCCAGATGCCTTGGTATGTTGGGATGTTTATCTCGGTTTTGAGGTTTGGTTTATCGGATGGATTTCAGAATCTGGGGTGGAGGTGGCTCAAGCTTCATCCCCAAAGGGCTAGGAATCCCTTGACCGGTTTTTGTGGGATACACGGTAAAGACTAAGGGAGAAGTATTGGTTTAGGGCCTAGTGATTTGGGTTTGGATTGTGGTAAAGCCTGAGACGCTATTCTTGGTTTAGGGCCTAGTGATCTGGGAATGGATTGTGGTAAAGCCTAAGAGGCAAGGGGATGGAAAATTCCTCAGGGATAGTGATGGACTCCAGATGGAATTCCAAGTTTAGTTCGGTTGTGATCAGAGCACCAGTTTTGGTGTGATCATGGTTTGATGAAGGTGGAGGTGGTTTAACCTCTAGATTCCCTTTATTGTTTTTGGATTGGTTTTTCTATAAGATCCCACATTCATGCCATTTCTATGGTCAGGTGGTATGTGGAAGTCCCAAACCTGGTCGAATTTGCCTATGATTAATAAAAGCTAATTTCTCTTACTTTTGCTCTTGTTTATGTGTGGATTTAATGGTTGTCATATCTATGATATTTATATGGTTTTATGCTGGTTATAAGCATGGTTATACGACTGGTTCATGTTATGGTTATTTCATATATTCACTTGTAAGTGTTACATGGATTGATTCAAGACCTAATTGATGTTATAACACTTCAATGGAGAAGGTGGTGATCCTTCTAGTTATGTTTCATAAGCTATTTCAGTCATTTATGCTTCGTCTTGTATCCTAGACCTGTAGGTTGCATTAATGCCAAGTGTTTGACAAAATGTTAGTCCTGGTTGGGGATGCTCAGGCTTAGTCTTGAGGTTGATTTTTGATCTTTTTATCTTGTCGTCATGTCTTTGATGGATTCTGGAGGTTGTAACAAGTTTTGGGTAGAGGCTGAGATTCTGGGCTAGAAAATTGGCTCAAAGCTCTGGGATGCTAGCATAGGTCTACTGAAAAAAGTCTAGGGACACTGGCACATAGGCCTGTGAGAGAAACTTTGGCTTTTGGACGTTGTCTTGCCTATAGCATGAGAGCGACCAAGGGCTAAAAGACTTAAAACATCAATGGGACTCAGGGACAGGATGTCTAAGTGGCTAACATGTCTCCAGAGGGTATTTTTGATGATGATGATGGGTTTGTTTGAGATGTTCCATTGATTCCATTTCCTTAAGGTCAAAAAGGAAGTTGAATCCCTTATAGTGACCTCTCTCATCGTATGTTTACCCCCACTAGTTAGTTGCTTGGGTAGGCCTGGGAGGAGGGGGTGTTACAGATTGGTATCAGAGCATGGTTGTGCTCTCCTTGGGTGAAAGTGTTGGTCATGCATGCATGTCAGTTGCATGTGTGCCCCTTACACTAGCACTCCATGCACTAGTTGCATTGCATCATGTTGATCATGATTATAGTAAGGTTGTCATCAGGAACTTGATGTGATTTTGTGGGATGCATCATCAGAAGTATATGACTGGTTACATACGGTTATATGTTGCTTAAATGTTGATTATATGTCACTTGACTACATACTTGTGTATTAGGTGCATTCTTTAATGTTTTGATTACATGTATTAGTCTTGTAGGTTGGTTATAAGAATTGATCACTTATGCTCAACTACATGCATTCATACATATGTGTAGTTGATTATGCACTGCTTATGCATGTTCATAGTTGCATGTGGCAATGTGTGTAGTGGAGTAATGGTTGTTGTCATGCATGAGGTCATAGCATGCATTGTTGATATGGCCTTGAATTGATGACTGGACCCTAGCTAGAATGATGTTTATGAGTTGATGCATTTATTCGGTATATGTTTATATTCTATTATGATTATGTTATACATGTATCACACTGATTTGATGATCTTACAGACAAGGTATCCTCCTCGAATTATGGTAAGGTATGTTGGTTTATTGTGATTTGGTTTAGATGACATAGTATGCCTTGCAGGAAAGAGATTACATGGATAACAAGGTGGTAGACAACATAGAATCTCATTATGCATTAGATGGGTAGCGTGGTGCATGAAACTCTTATGATTTGGCAGACACATTGAGAACCCTGAAGGAAGAAATAAGGAGTTGCAAAGCAGACAATGAAAAAATCATGTAGGCACAAGAGAAACAAGTAGAGGTGAACGCAATACTACTTTAGAGTTTGTTAGATTTGTAGCGGTAGGGACCAATTCAGATCAGCCATGGACATGAGGATAGAACTAATGGGGAATATGGCATTAGGTCTCCTAGTAGACACAGGTCAGATAGATCTGACACGGTCAGAGATGGTATACTGTTGGACACTACGGATAGGAGAGGTGATCGCCACAGGTATTATTCCAGTTCTGGCTCTAACATGCATCATGATTGTCATCGTTATCATCCTTACAGGAGGAGTGATAGAGGATATTTTCCAGATGAGTTTAAGAAGGAAAATCCACCTACCTTTGATGGAGAGATGAATAAATCATAGGATGAAGAGGCATGGTTGATTGGAATGAAGAAATTATTTTGATTGCATGATTATTCAGAAAACATGAAAGAAAAGATAGCCACTTTCAGTCTCGAAGGTAAAGTGGATATTTGGTGGGAAGACGTGAAGAATGTCAAAGGTATGAATGAGGAGGATTTGACCTTGCATGCATTTGAGAGGCTCTTCAATAAAAATTACTTGTCAGAGAGGTACTAAGATGACGGGGCTAGGAGTTTATGAGTTGCAGATGGGTTCCATAATAGATGATGAGTATATTAGTAGGTTTTTGTGGTTGTTGAGATATGTGCCTTACCTCAAGGAGGAGAAGGCCAAGGTTTAGAGATTCATCAGTGGATTGCTAGTTTCATACAGAGATCAGAATGAGTTTGATCAACCTAGATCGTTGAAGGAGGCCATCTGAAAGTTGAAACATTGTTATGAGCAGTTGAAGCGCATAGTTGAGCCTAAGCATGACTTGAAAAGAAATGAGAAAGCTAAAATAAAATGGCCACCAAAGAGAGGAAGACCTCAATATGCAAGTGAGAAAGAAAATGCAGTTCCCTATAAGAGGTTCAATACAACCAAGAAGGGACTTGGAGAGTAAAAAGCTAGAGGCGGTGGTAGGGAACCATTGCAGTGTTGGACATGTGGTAAGGATCATCACAAGAGGGATTGCACACAGTATCAAAGTGGTGGTAGACCCCAGATCTATAGTTCTCAAGAGGCACATACAGTTGGTGATGTTGGTCATAGCATGCCTCGGATCTATGAAGTTATGGATAATAGGTAGGTGGATCATCAGGCATCGATCATTGAGATAGATGGTAAGCTTTGTGATCAAGTTGTTTCTATTTTGATTGATCATGGATCTAACTATAGTTATATTAATCTTGACCTGGTGGATAAGTGTGGTTTGAGAAAAGAATTTCATGTGGAATCTTGGTTGGTATAGTTGGCTACAGGTATGGAGAAGTGAGTTCACCATTGGGTAAGAGCTTGTTAATTTGAGCTAAATGGTATGCTAACAACAACACATTTTACTGTATTTCCATTGGGATCGTATAGCATGCTTTTGGGTATGGATTAGATATACCTTCATAGAACCAAGGTGGATTTCTTTGACAAGGCCATCAAGTGTGTGGATGATAGGGGGAAAGAGGACTTTGCAGGGAAGAAGAAGCACACATTAGTGAGGATGGTTACCACTATGTAGGCTAAGCATAGTTGAAAAAAATGTTGTGTGATGTTTGCAGTACACATTTTTAGTGACAAGGGTAAGGAGGTCGAGGATGCAAATGTGTTAAACCGGTACCCATTTTTGTAGCAGTTTCAGGATGTATTCTCAGAGGACATTATAGAGTTGCCACCTCATAGGGAGGTACAATGTTCTATTGAGTTGGTGCCAGGGGCAACTCCAACATCAAAAGAACCTTACATGATGAGCACACCTAAGTTGGTTGAATTAAAGTTGCAGTTGAAGGAAATGTTGGACAAGGGGTACATTAGGCCAAGTGTATCACCTTGGGGCACACCAGTGTTGTTCGTAAAGAATAAATATGGTACTCTTAGATTGTGCATTGATTATAGGTAGCTGAATAAGGTAATGATCAAGAATAGATACCCATTTTCGAGGATTGATGATTTGTTTGATCAGTTGAAGGGAGCAGTAGTGTTCTCTAAGATCGACTTGAGATCGGGATACCATCAGGTATGCATCAAGGAAGAGGATATCTTCAAGACCACGTTCAAGACCAAGTATGGACATTATGAGTTTGTTGTTATTCCATTCGGGTTGACTAATGCTCCAACTACATTTATGTGTTTGATGAATAATGTGTTGCGTCCTTATCTGGACAAGTTTGTTATTATATTCATTGATGACATATTGGTATATTCTAATAATGAGGAAGAACGTGCCAAGAATTTAGCAACAATATTGAGATTGCTAAGAGAACATCACTTGTATGCTAAAATTATCAAGTGCACCTTCTTTCAGACTGAGGTACATTACTTGGGGCATGTTGTCTCCAAGGATGACATAGTAGTAGATCCAGAAAAGATAAGGGCTATCATGGAGTGGGGATCTCCTAAGAATCTGGATGAGGTGAGATCATTTATGGGATTGGAAGGTTACTACAGGAAGTTCATTAGGAAATTCTCAAGCATTGCATATCCTATCACATCATTGTAGCGAAAAGGTAAGAAGTTTGAATGAACAGAAGAATGTGAGGCTATTTTTGAGCTACTTAAGAAATTGTTGACACATGCAGCAATGCTAAATATTTCGGATCCAGACAAGGAGTTTGTAGTATGTACAAATTCTTGCAAGAGAGGAATTGGTGGAGTTATCATGCAAGAAGGAAAGGCATTGTGCTATGAATCACGAAAACTAGATGAGCATGAGCAGAACTATCCAATGCATGATCTTGAGCTAGCAACGACTATACATGCATTGAAGATGTGGAGGCACTATCTTTTGGGAAGGAGGTTTACATTGATGAGTGATCACAGTGGGTTGAGGTATTTGTTTTATCAGCCGAATCTAAATTCTAGGAAAGCTAGAGGGTTGGCTACCCTTAGTGAGTTCGACTTCGAGATCAGATACATCAAAGGGAAGGAGAACCAGGTTGCATATGCTCTTAGAAGGAAGGTACAGGTAAATCATATAGAAACTATGAGCTCTTATGGGACCAAGTTATAGGATAAGATCTTGTAGGTAGGACAATGGGATGACAAATAGATGGAGATCATGCACAGGTTACAACAGAGTACATGTACATGTACATGTATAGGTGCAAGTACAGGTACAAGTGATTGGGATGCAGACTATCATCTCACGACAGATGGTTTAGTGAGGTTTAGAGACATGATCTATGTGCCGAATTGCAATGAGCTCAAGAAGCTTATCTTGAGGGATTTTCACGCCAAGCCATACTTGGTTCATCCAGGATATCAGAAGACATTGATGATGACAAAGAATTTCTACTATTGGCCGAATCTGAAGAAGGAAGTGGCAGATTTCATGGCTAGATGTTTAGATTGTCAACAAGTAAAGGTGAAATGTAAGCATCCCGGTGGTTTACTACAACCTATAGCATTTCTGGAATGGAAGTGGGAGGTCATTTCCATGGATTTCATTATAGGTCTTCCAAGGACAGTGAGACAACGCGATTCTATTATGGTCATGGTCGATAGGTTAAGCAAGGTAGGTCACTTCATTCCAATAAAGACTAGATATTAAACCAATGAGGTAGCACAGGTGTTCATTAGAGAGATAGTGAGACTGCATGGTGTTTCGAAGAAGATTGTGTTGGACAGGGATGCAAAGTTCACTTCCAAGTTTTGGAAGGAGCTATTTACAAGCTTAGGTACAGAGTTGGTCTTCAACACAACTTATCATCCGCAGAAATATGCACAGATAGAGAGGGTAAATAAGATCTTGAAGGATATGTTGAAGATGTACGTGATGCACCAACAAAAGAAATGGGAGGAATATATTCCATTGGTTGAGTTCGCATACAATAATGGTTATCAAGAGTCATTGAAGACGAGTCCTTTCAAGGCATCGTATGGGTGGATTTGTAACACTCCCATTAGCTGGAGTGATCTAGTGAACAAGGTACTCATTGGACCAGATATGTTGGTAAATATGGAACATGAAATGCAGGTTATAAAGAAGAATCTAAAGGCAGCACAAGACAGATAGAAGAGTTCTTCACATCAACACAGGGTGTTCAAGGAGTTTCAGGTTGGGGAACATGTGTATTTGCACATCAATCCCAAGAAAATCCCTTTGAGGATTGGTTCATGTGTTAAGTTGGCACCACGATATTGTAAGCCTTTTGAGATCCTTGAGAGGATTGGACTAGTGGCATATCGACTTGCACAACCTCCAATAGTGAAAGTCCATGATGTTTTCCATATTTCATTGCTTAAGAAGTATATAAAGGATGTTGATCATGTTATTGATTGGTTTGTATTGCAGGTGGAGCAAGAAGGAGAGTTCTAGTTGGAGCCTTAGTGAATATTACAACGAAAACATCTCATGCTCAGGAACATAGCCGTAGAGAAAGTTAAAGTGTAGTGGAATCACTTTGTGCCTGAAGAAGCCACATGGGAGATGTTGGATCAGATGCAAGCCTTGTATCCTTCCTTGTTTTTGGTTGAGCCAAAGCAACTTTGGTTTGACGTTGGTATATGTTTGGCATATGTTTTGCTGATGTTTTGGTATATATATGTATATGCATATGGATGTAAATATCGCCATGAGCTAATTTGTAAATCTCCAATAAGCAGTATGGATGTCATGTTATTATGGTTGTTATCTTGTCATGTTGTCATGATGTTTTTCTTTTGAGCAGTTATATCATTGTAAATACTACACCGAGCTAAGTTATAAAGCTCCATGGGTAGTATTTTTGCTTTTCAACAATTTTTCTTAGGTCATGGCATGGTTTAACACCAAGGATGGTGTTCCCCAAGTGAGAGGAATCTATAATAGCCCTAGTGAAAATTCATGTAATAAAAGTTAATAAAGGCAAAATAAGACCATGGTTAAGGGACACTTATTCCAAACTGAATGTTGGGAAAAGATATCCTAGTGGGCATCACTAGATGTGTGTTTTGGCTAAGGAAAATTGGCAAAGGCTAAGGTAAAGGCATTAAAAGGAAAAAAAGGCATTTTTTGGCACATTTATTTATGAAAATAAAGGAAATTAGGAGAAAAGTAAGGTGAAAGGTCACAAGTTGTATGTGAGGAGGAAATTGAAGGAAAATAATGGAAAATGAAGAAAATAGAGGCCTCACTAATAAAAATGCTTATGAGGATCAATAGGTAACCCTTTGGCAGTTTAAGTTTTGAGCTCTGTCATTATTCTATCTCTATCTCTCTCTCTCTCTCTCACTCTTGGTCACTTAGAGTTTTCTTGGAGAACTCTAGATTTGGAGCAAGGAAGGAAAAGTACGCAAAGGAAAGGAAGGAAAACAAGGATCAAGGAAGGAAAAGCAGGATCAAGCAGCTTCAACATGAATACTTGTAGGTAACCTTTTGCATGTGTGATTTCCTAGCTCATTTGGACATGCATGGATTTGCATGTTGGCATATGGTTCTTTTGTTGTCGGTGGTATGGTTTTTGGTCGGGTTATGACAGTGGTTTTCATCATAGCCTTGCCTTTTTCTGAATGCCATGGTATGTTGGGATGTTTATCTTGGTTTTGAACTTTGGGTTGCCGGATGGATTTCAGAATTCGGGGCGGAGGTGGTCTCAAGTTTCATTCCCAAAGGCCTAGGAATCCCTTGACCGGTTTTGGTGGAATACATGGTAAAGTCTGAGGGAGAAGTCTTCGTTTAGGGCCCAGTGATCCAGTTTGGATTGCGTTAAAGCCTGAGAGACTGATATTGGTTTTGGGCCTAGTGATCCGAGATTAGATTGCGGTAAAGCCTGAGAGGCAAGGAGATGGAAAATTCCTTAAGGATAATGATGGATTCCAAATGACATTCTAAGTTTGGTTTAGTTGTGATCGAAGCATCGATTTTGATGTGATCACGGTTTGATGAGGGTGGAGGTGGTTTAATTTCTGGATTCCCTTGATTGTTCTTGGATTGATTGTTCTATGAGATCCCACATTCATGCTTGGAATATATCACAGTGGTGACTGACTGAAAGAGAGATTTGGTTCAATCATGTCTATGGTCAGGTGGTATGTGGAAGTCCTGAACCTGGTGGTTTTATTTTCCTCTGATTAATAAAAGCTAAATTCTCTTAATTTTTCACTTGTTTATGTGTGTATTTAATGGTTGTTATATATATAATATTTATATGGTTTTATGCTAGTTATAAGCATGGTTATATGACTGGTTCATGTCATGGTTATTTCATGTATTCACTTGTAATTGTTAAATGGATGGATGCAAGACCTAATTGATGTTATAACACTTCAATGGAGAAGGCGATGATCCTTCTGGTTATGTTTCATAAGTTATTTTAGTCATTTATGTTTTGTCTTGTATCTTAGACCTGTAGGTTGCATTGATGCCAAGTGTTTGAAAAAATGTCAGTCTTGGTTGGGGATGCTCAGGCTTAGTCATGAGGTTTATTTTTTTTATCTTTTCATGATGTATTTGATGGATTCTAGAGGTTGTAACAAGTTCTGGGCAAAGGTCGAGATTCTGGGCTAGAAAAGTGGCTAAAATCCTAGGGACGTTCACACAGGTTTGCTGAAAAAAATCTAGGGATGCTGACACATGTTTGCTGAAAAAATTCCAGGGATGCTGGAACATAGCCTTGTGAGGGAAAATTTGGATTCTAGACGCTGTATTACCTATAGTAGTAGAGTGACCAGGGGTTAAAATTATTTAAACATTAGTGGGAGTCAGGCAAAGGATCTCTAAGTGGTTGACATGTCTCATGAGGGAGCTGTTGCTGATGTGGATGGGTTTACTTGATATGGTCCATTGATTCCATTTCCTTAAGGTCACTAAGGAAGTTGAATCCCTTATAGTGACCTCTCTCATTGCATGTTTACCTCAGCTGGTCGATTGCTTGGGTAGGCTTGGGAGGAGAGGCTGTTACAAGTTGCCAAGTTGTTTTGTGGATAAATTCCTTCCACGGATAGAAGAAATATCCTTAGACCTAGTGGCTTAGCCTAGAAATAATTAAGACAAAATTAAAATGATTTCCTTAGAGATGCTTGAAATATGGGAAGAAAACCTACTTGGAATCCAATGAAAGCTTCCTCCTTCTAGTTACTCGTTAGCTCCAACTCCAACTCTAATTTATAAAAGTGGAACCTGCAAATCATCCAAAACAAGCAAGAGAACCAAATATATGAAATAACATATACAAATGACTCTAAACAAGAATTCAAGGATTCATGTTATACATATACATAAATAAGACATAATATATAGTAGAAATAATGCACTTTTTTTTATCAATAATGACAAGAAGAGATTACAACCCTTGTAGGGCTTGACTTTGTGAATATCTCCCAACTATCTTGTCCTTCATTTTCCATAATAGTAAGCCTTCAGTCACACCTAAAGCACATGGATGTATTATGGACCTCTAGGCACAAATGGACAACATAAAGGCAATATTAGAGCCTCCAAAAGCCAACCTAGACTCTAAGGAAGGTGTTGAATTTATAGGGTAAAGGAGGTGGTTTTGGATTTACCATTATAGGGCTTAGTCCACATTAGAGGGAGGTAAGTTCTAGGAGATAAGAGAGAAGACATCAATAGTAGGATTTCGAGATCTAATCTAATAGTAAATGGTTAAATCCACTCCTGAAGCATCTAGAGAGAGAAACTTTGAAATTATTTTTTATTTTTACTCATTTCTAGGTGTCATCGCACTTTGCGTAAAAGCAATTTGCGATGGTAATTGCATGTCTTTGATGCAACCTATGCAATAAAAATTTCTAAATTAGGAAAGTGCCATGGGGACTTAAACTAATGTTTGGACCCAATGTAATGAAAAATTTTCACCACTTCTGGAGAGGGAATGCTTTTGGCTTTGTAGGGGATAATTGCAAGGTGTAAATGGATGATGATAGATCCACGTTTATGGCCATTTTTTTGAATGCGAAAAAATAAATTGTAACAAGCATGCAGATCACTAAAGGTTCATGAACATGAGGAGGAGTATGGTATACATAATGTGCATTATGAGTCATATTTGGAGAGGTTGTTGAAGGCTCAAGTTGGAGCTATGTTCAAGGGATTTGAGCATCCATCTTTGGGGCCAACCATTGATGAGGGGAAAGTAGATGTAGAGGCATCCAACAGGGCTGCAAGACTTTTAGTTTAGATCCACCAGAGGGAGATTGAGTATTTAAGGAAAAATATTATGGTGACGAAGAAGAATACCTAAACAATATAAGGAACTACCTTGTAGTAGATTAGTAAACCTAATGAGCTTGGATTTGTGTGTTCCAAGTTAGTGGCCAAGATGCCTAGTGCTGGGGAACAACTAATGTCCCTAACTGGGAAACTATGGGATAATATTTTAGAGTTTCAGCACAACCCTCTTTAGGAGTACATAGATAAGGCTTGCATCACTATTAATTCACCTTTGTACATTGGAGAGAGAGGGGAAGAATTTTCTAGATGATGGTTATAGGTTGACTAGGTGGAGCAATGTGAGTTGAGCGTGGTGCAACATTAGCGTATTGGACTTGTTATTTGTATATGTGTTTATGCATTCGATCCTTCTCATGGGATGGATTGATGAGAGATTATGAGTTGGTATCTATTGATGGGGCGATTCTTGGAAAATATTCTTAGTCAAGGGATAATACAACAGGAGCCCTTAGGCATGAGGGATACGAGATGCCCGAGTTGGAAATGGGAGCTAGGTGGATCCATAGATGGAAGGATGAGTCAGAGGATTATTTGGGATCTAGGTGTCGAGGGATCCATTCATGATTGGGTGGCATAGAGGCATGCTGTGAGACAATGGTTTATATGGGATCTTGGTATTGGTGTACAAATGCCTTCACAATTGATAGGTGTTGATGGCTTGATGGAATGTAATATCAGGGTGGGAGGACTTGTAATATAACCATTTTTGGTTTCCCTTATGATGCAGTGAGGATGGATTTCAATGGTTTGTGATAACTAGGTCACAGGAGCAAGTTTACCTCATCAATGGGACAAGAGGGTTTTTGGAGGAGTTATATGGGGTCCGAAGGGCTTTGCTTACTATATTTCATCATCAGGGTCATTTCCACACATTTCATTCTTAGTTTTATTGCATTTTGTTGATTCTCATAAAATAGGGTTATTATCAACATATTTTAATTAAATATGCTAAAGGTGTTATTTGGAACATATTATTTGGAGAAACACCTTAGTGTAATAGCTCGTTGGAACTAGGATGAATATATATATATATAGGATAGTATGATGAAAAGTGAACTTTATTGGTTGTAAAAATTCTGGAATTAAATTAACCATTTTCTAGTATTAAAAGTGACTTAAATAAAATAAAATAAAAATAGTCACATAAATAAAATAAAAGGGAGAAACCTCTAGAATGGAAGTAAAATATAAAATAAAAGTGCTTCTAGAAGGTTGGAGAGAGATCCATCACATCTTTAAAAAGTGGGGGAACAATTCATTTGGGATCATCTTGGATTTGGAATATTTTATCTTGGAGAATTTTGAGAACTTGGTTTTCAAGTTCAAAGAGCCCTAAGACAAAAATCTTTAGGCTTCTTGGTGTGTTTGATGAAACATCAACTCACTATTGTGGAGGTTTCAGTCAGAAATCTCATAGAGCTTCATTGTCATTAGTTGGTGAGAAAATATGGAGTAGATCTCTGGGTTGGAAGTGGGAATCACCCAAATCTCCAATTTGTGCTTCATTTCACTATTATCAAGAATTTAAACATTTGATGGTGTTTAACAAGTTTGTGATCCAGATTTGGCATGTAATATCATATTCCAGTTAATATAATAAGGTTGAGTTTTGCTACATATGTCTGATGTGTATTTTTGAGTCGTAGCATTTCTGGGTTTATATCTGTAAATTCATTTCACTTGTATTTGTTGAACGAAATTGTGCCATTTCTTTAAATAGAATTTCCGGAAATTTTTGCTGAAGCAATTTCCTGCTAATTTTAATTAAATAATTTAAAGGGAAATTATAGAAGGTTTGTCTCATTTAAGAATTTTATTGTGGATTTTTTAGTTTGGTTTCTAGATTGGTTTCCATATTTCCGAAAGGAATATCACATGAAAGCATGACTATGACTAGGTTCTTATGTATAAGAAGAGGTTAAACAACATGGAAGACTAGTTGTTTCCTAAACTACATCTAAATCTAGAAAAAAACACATTCAAATCAAGTGGGATGGCATACGAATGCTCACTATTGGCTCTATTGGGGATAAAGGAGGATATTATTTTGTAGTACAAGGGTAATATTAAAAATACTATTATATTAAAATTAAAGGAGAAATTGTGGAGTGATAAAGACTTAGAGGGAAAAAGTAAAACTAGATATTGTAAAGAGGTGATCAATCCAAATCTTGAAAATCAAAAGTATATCTCTGTCTTGACTAATGTAAGGAAATAAACATTGCTAAAATAAGAGCAAATTTTCATGAACTAGGTATTGGTCAATTTCCAAAACACCATGTGATGAAAGAGTCTATCAACTTTGTGAAATTAAGAGGGTTGAAGATGAAAAATAATCTTTTAAATTGTGCAACTTAAGCTCATATTAGATCTACTTTTCAAAATATTTGTCACTACTAACCTTCTTAACTTCTTAACTCAACATGGTTATGTTGATCTTGGTTCACTTGTCTTAATGGTTTCAAGCATAGAAATAATTTTTTTAAGAATTCTTAGAAATCCCTTACCTTTTTAAGAGTTGATAGACCATATTTGATCTTAATGGATATTAACAATAATCGTCATCATAATCATATAAAAATAATATTATAACAATCAATCATTAAAGTATTTAGAATAAATGTGAAACAAATAAAAGAAAATATATATTATATAAAAGGGACATGTCAAATATGTATACATACATACCCATATAAACTCATCTTAGTTCTAATTTTTTAACTCTCTAAATATTTGCATGTCATTTAAAAAATTATTATTAGTGTTTAATAAATCTAAAAATACAATGAATATTTACTAAATTTTAATTATAATTTTTAAAATATTATATATATATATATATATATATATATATATATATATATATATATATATATATATATATATATCTATCTATATATATATATATATTATTCTATATTGTTGGGAGAAATATTTGTAATCCTCCCCACCTAGTTTCAATTCCTACTAGTGAAATGTTGAGCTCATATTGAGTATATTGTTGGCTTCAAACCTTCTTGTTTAAAGAGTCCCTCAAGAACTAGAACATGTATATTCTTCTAACGGAATATAAAAATATTTCTCATGGAAATATATTTATCACTTAATTATTTATACTTTCTATATAATAATTATCTTATACTTCAAAAACAAAAGACAATTTTTTATCTTAATATAAAAATATTATTTAAGGAAGCTATTTTTTTAAACCATGGTGAATCTATAAATCATTGGAGTAATTTGTGTGAGGCCCAAGATTAAACATAGTGGTTGCCAATGTAACACCAAGAGTATATCCAACAACTTGTAAGCTAGATATATCAGGAATTTATGACTTAGCAAGAGTCATGACTCCATGAGGGTGAGGGAGCCTACTCCTTGAGCCTTATCACAACAGACCAAAGATGCCCTCGTAGGATTTGAAACTGAGTGGAGGGGATAACATCCCATTATTCCAACCACTCAATTGTGCCACAAGGAAACAAATAATTTAAGGAAGCTATTATTACATAAAAACATGATTAAGTTAAGGGATGATAGTTTGAGTGGTGTTAAGTCCTGGGAGGTAAGTTTATTACCCTCTTCACCTAAGTTCAACCTCTAATCACCCTCTAATGAGACATTTTTTTTATTGTAATGAGGTTAGAAGTGTAGGCATCCTAGAAATGAGACCTTATTGGCACATTTTTAGATGTCTTAATCTTCGATGAGTCATAAATTACCCAACTAATGTTAATTTAAAGGCTATCCATTTTGATAAGGCTAGAATGGTAGATATGCCCTCACGAGTGGGAAACCCCTTTTGGGTGTGTCTTTGAATATCTTAGCCCTTGTTAAGTCATAAGTTTCATGCTAAGCACTAGCTTGCGAGCTATTGGTACTAGCCTAAGGATTATAGGTTATTAGAAGTATAGGTTCAAAGTCAGTTGGCTGTAATTATAACTCCTAGGCTAGTCAGTAGTGTGTGGGCTATTTGTATTAGCCTAGGCTTATAGTGACAACCAACTAACTTTAGACCTACTGACCTCACCAAATAATCCCAATAAATTATTAATTCCTTAAAAAAAAAAAGATAAAATATATTAAGAGAAATCCATAACCAGAGCCACATCAACAACTCCCATTGTAAACTCTTTATTATTGAAAACAATAAGAACACATCCTAGATATGAACTTTATAGGCACATTTTCAAATGTCTTGATCTTTAATGAATCATAAATTACCTAACTAATGCTAATTTAAAGGTTATTGACCCATTATGATAATGCTAGAATGTTAGACTTCTCCTCACGAGTGAGACCCCCCTTGTGGGTGTGTCTTCGAACGTCTTAGCCCTTACTAAGTCATAAATTTCGTGCTAAGCGCCAGCTTGCGAACTATTAATACTAGTCTAAAGATTATAGTCTATTGAAGGTATAAATTCAAAGTCAATTTACAAGGTATAAGTTCAAAGTCAATTGACTTAAGTAGTAGCTTATAGACTATTTATATTACACTGAAGTTATAGTGACAACCAACTGATTTTAAGCCTACACCTCACCCAAATAATCCCAATAAATTATTAATTCCTCGAAATCCCGAAAAAAATTAAAATCTCCTTAGAAAAATTCATAATGAGAACCACATCAGCAACTCGCACTGTAAACTCTTTATTATTGAAAAAAAATAAGAACCCTATTATTATTAAAGAAAATAGAGAAATGTTTAGAAATACATAGCTATAAGAGAGTAAATCATTATCTATAGTTCAATGGAATGGTATCCTATGTGCAAGCCTTAACTAAATCACATGTTAATAGAATGATGGGTATTTTTAAGGCATTGGAGTGGTGATTTTCATGTCCCACGAGCCTCGATGAAAGGGTCAACTAATGTATCAAAATATTATTTAACGTTACAACTTGTTAGGTTGTCCAAGAAAACTAACGTGTCAACAAATTATTTAATACCACAACTTGTTATGTTGTCCTCTCGGGATACAATGAACTTTAAATCAGAGGTCGGCTAATAGTTAAAGATGAGTTTTATGATAAGCCGTCTAAAATATTTTATTTTTATTAATAAAAAATAAAATTCAAATAATATTTTGAACACAAATTTTAAATATTAATTAATTTAACCCCTATATAAGATCTAAATAATTGATAATCTATAGCTCATAATGAGGTTTACATTAATAGATCTCTAGATTTCATACCAATACTTTAATTTCAACATAAAATTATATTTTATAAATATAAAATAAGGATGTACAATCATGAAAGTAATGTTATAGCTTTTTCTTTGGGCTTATTCACAAAGGAATGGGTTTAAAGGTAAAAACACTCAAAAGTAAAAGGATAAGGTTATATTAAATTTTTATTTATCAAGTTTACAAACAATCAATTCTATTTTGAGGATTTTAAAATATTTTTTAATAATAATATTTTTTAATTTTTAATTATTTTATATTAAATTGATGTATGTGATTTTTTGGTTTATAGGATTTATTTATTTTATTATTTGAGAATAATTTGGTGCGTGAGATTTTTTTATTTATATAATATTTTTCCATTTTTAATTTGACATTAATGTCTTTTATTGATGATGATTAAAATAAAAAAAATCAATTATGTTTGTAAAAGACATTAATCATCATCAATAAAAGTACTTGAAAATGAAGAATTCATTTTTATATTAAAAACAACAAATTTATAATCTAATATTATAATTTTGGCAATGATTGCCTTATTAAGTTTGAATAAGAACAAAGTGAGAAAGATCAAATTTATAAAATGTTTGTCTTCTTTTTTCTTTTCATTATTAAAAAATTACATTTTCTTTTATAACTATAGGAATCACTAACTTGTTAGAGTGACATCAGTTAGACTGGGATCAAACCAGATCACTCTCAAAATAACCCAAGGGTATATCCAACAACTCACAAGCCATATATACCAATAATTTATTGCTTGGAAATGACTAAGATATTTTAAGTGACAAATAGACCTTTATCTCAAGGAATATCTAACCTTCCAACATTATCACACAAACTTAAAATCTAATTAGAATTTTAGATCGAAATGAAAAAAATACAAAATTACTTGGACTTTTGGGTTACTTGTTATTTTCCTCCTTGGTTTCTTTATACATAATTCTTTGATAGTCTTTGCATATATTGGAATGTCTTGAATGGCTTGGAGGAGTGGGATTTTTATGTATAGATTTTTTAGTTCTCCCAGAATATCAAAATTAGGGTGTTGTATAGGTCGAGGTATAATTAATCGCTCTGGGAATGGGGGAGAGGATGTGGTTGTTGGGTCATGAATTTGTTGTCTGGTCATGTCCTCTTCTTGTAGCAGTTGTTCTGTAGGTAACTGATTTTCAACTTGAGTTGTTTTATCTCCCTCTGTTTCGATGATATGCCCAGATCTTAATTGAAGGTCATTACACTCCCTTAGATCGGTTCCTATTTCTGGTGTTTCCACTATTTGAATAGATTGGACCGGTCTGTTATTCGGATTAGGGTTGGGTTGGGCTGGGAGTTGTGGTCTTAAATTAGACTAGGGGTTTTGTTGTAAGGCTGGTAGTGTAGGTTGAGGGAGTGGGATGGTTCCTACTGGCTGATTCATCGGTCTTTGCCAGTTTGTCTGCCAGGCTTGACTCTGTGAGGTAGGAGGGGTCCATTGTGCTAGATATACATTGTTTTGCCAATATGGTGGGGTATAGGGAAAATTTGGCCAATTGGGTTGGTTTGCTTGATTTGGCCATGGAGATGATGAAGGAAATGATTGTTGTGACCAATTCGGGAAGGGAGGTTGATTTTGCCACATTGTATTATATTGTTGAGCATGATATTGTGGAGGCTGAAAAGAAGAAGTTGGGTCTGAAAACATACCTGATTGTCATGGCTGCCATTGACAGCGCTGATTGAGTAGATACACTAGTTCTGGTTCTTCTTCTGCTTCCTTGTATACTACTTTCAATCCAGGAAGTGAGGGGAAGCTCTCTGTAGAATGGTCTTTTGTACGGATGGCGCAAACTTGGACTGCATCTAATGGAAACTCCTTATGGCTATGTTTCTTTCTGCATCAGGGACAGAAGATTGCCAAATTCTGTTCTGCCTCTGCTTGCTTTTGTTTGGACTGCATAATATCAAGTTGTGTTGTCAGTGTCCCCAATATGTCA
The DNA here is from genome assembly GCA_031772625.1 of Pinus tabuliformis. Classification (NCBI taxonomy): domain Eukaryota; kingdom Viridiplantae; phylum Streptophyta; class Pinopsida; order Pinales; family Pinaceae; genus Pinus; species Pinus tabuliformis. Next base: position 1,106,201,965 of record CM062805.1, read on the forward strand.
GTTTTAAAAGTTTCTAATAAATTTCCAATTTCTGCACGAGTTACTCCTTCTGCCAAAATTCTATTATCTCTTACAAACTGATCATGTTCTGCTAGTTTTAGTCTTGTGCTGCCTCTCGAGCTCCTGATACATAGATTAACAATGTCAACAAAATTTTCCTGATAAATATCTCCTTTTCCCATAATATTCAGTGTTTCAATCCATTGTTCCTTCATTCCCCTAATTAATGCTGTTTTTAACATATTATCAGGTAAGGGTACTGATGCATAAGGAGATCTTTGAAGATTATACTGGAAACGTTCAACATACTCTTCTAATGTTTCATTTGGTCTAGCTACCATCTGAAATATTTCATCTCTTAACTCTCTAGACCTACAATAGTCCTGATATTTTTTTAGAAAAGATTCTTTCATTTGATCCTAGTTATTTATAACACCACCACCCAATCCCATAAACCTTCTTAAAGTATCCCCTTTTAATATAGAGGGAAATAATTTCAGTTTTTGGGGATTGGTGGTATAGTCACATCCTTTACACAACACATCAAATTCAAATAGGGATTGCATTTGGATCTTCTGATGTAAGGCCATGGAATGTAGGGATGTGCTGAAGAGGAATTGATTTCATAGGTGCATTAGCTGCAGTATCCACAATGGGGTATTGCAGTGTAGAGGTTTGGGTGTTTGGCTAGTTTTGGGCCATTTGGTCAAATATATGCCAATAACCTTCTGGGATATCTAGGAGGGTATTCCTAGGTTGTCGAGGGGGAATGGCTCTAACGGGTATGGTCTTGACAACACTTCCTTTATCTGGGATAATGAGAGTGCCTAACGTCTGGGGGGATTCAGGTTGTTGAATTTCGTTATAAATGATTTTTGCAACACTTCCCTTATCTGGACTGCTTAATGGTTAAATTACCCCAAGGGGAGATCTTGGTTCTTCAGTCTCTCCAGTTTCTCCTCTTCCTTCACAGAGGTTGCTAAGGTTCCCTTCTTGTAATGATTTTGGGCTAGAATTTTCAATTTCTTGAAAATCTTGCTCTTCGGTTTGACTATGCACCTCAGCAAAGGCTACAAATGGTGATCCTGTGGCCTGAAGGGAACTAGTAGGTTGTCTAGAAGTAACTTTTCTAGGTCCTACTAAAGGCTGAGATTCTGCTTTCTTAAGGATTTTGTCTATAAAGGTCGATCGGCTAAGGGTCACCGACCCCTTAGCTTTATTAGGCTTGGGTAGAGGTTTAGGGTTCTTTTCAAGCTTTTTCTGCTTAGTCATGCACACAAATCAACTTCTAAGTTCTACCCAAACAGAATAGCAACAAATCTACAGGAAAGCGGGTAGGGGAGTAGGGCTATTACATTCTCCACATGCAGGTTCTTACCTTCCATTTTTAAAATCCAATCCTTTCCTAACAGGATCTTACACTACTCTGAAAAGAGACAAAAGGCTACACTCTTCCCTAGCAACAACGCCAAAATGTCGAGTCGTAAAAAGGGTCTTTTTCACCTCTAATTACCTCACATTAACTTGTCAATCCAGGAACGATTTGTTGTTTCAAAGAGTGTACTCAGTTTGAGGCTATCATTTGCTAGAGTAATGCTAGTAGTACAATGCTCAAAATACAAGAGTAAACGGATGCTTAAAATAAGATCTACTTATAGTAAAACACTTTAAGACTCAAATCATGCATTCAGAAAACTAAGCGGTTTATCAGTCAAGGGTTCAGTAACAGTAACTCACCCCTCTGTAAACTGATGTAATTAAAAATAATCAAGGAACAAATCATCAATCTGGGAACTAGACAACAAATGTCAACGCTCACTACAGTTTTAGATCGTTCTGCACACCAAAGCAACGAGAACACAAATAACAAGTAATGGAATAACAACTAGGAAATGGAATAACAACTAAGAAATGGAACAACAACTAGAAAATGTAACAACAACTGATTCTTATAAACAGCAACACCTTATTCTAAGGAAATAAAGGCAGCAATCGTATCCTACAGAAATCAGAGAGCAATCCTTACTCTAAGAACAAATTGGACAGCAAATAGAAATAGAACAACAACTAATTAGTAATGAAATATAGAACAACACTTGGAACCAAATGTAAATGCACAATAAACTAAGATAAATAACACACATGGCACACCTTAGTATTGAGAAATATAATAATTTGATTTCGGTACTACAAATATCAATCTTAGTTATAAAGAATAACGATTGTAATTCGTAATGGAATAGCAATATCAGTTGAATTAGCAATCACAATTAAATGTAATCTATAGATGAATACATTAATACCAATTTATGACTGTTACAACACTGGTACTCTGTAATTGAACAGCAATAGCATTCTGTAACGAATAGTACTGTTACATCAATGATTTAAGGAACAACAATGCGTTATGAAGTCAGAATGAACAATACGATATTCATGTTACAGAGAACGATATTGTAAATATAACAAAGCTGTGATATAAAATAACAAAACACATCAGGTTACCGATCAAAGCTAATAATGAAAACCATGCATGAATTAAAGATGATGGTACAAGAGCAAGTGTTCCACCAGGGCCAGGCCCTTAGCCTCCAAGGATACACTACTTGAAATTACTCCAGGATCAAAGACGGAACAACAACTAGATTTATATTAAAGCATTAAAACAGAGTTACAGTGAATCACTTCTCAATGAGAGTTGATGATCAAAGTTTTAAGTACAACAAGAAATTACATAAGATTAACAACAACCGTCCCTTGGGCTAGCAGTGCTACCCCTTTTTATAACAGACGAGCGGAGATATCAATGATGCAAAAATAGTTAAGATTGCGATCCTTCAGGATCCTTCACCAAACTATTAATTCCAGTTATCCCTTTGTTTTCTTGCGCCGATTCGATATCTCCTTTTCCTTTCCTTGGTTGATACACTTCAGTTTGGATCGCCTTGTCTGCATATGGTTCCCTGCCGCAGGGGCAACAGTTAATTTTTCCATGTCTTTTTCCTTGGGACGGTAATCTTTCCTTTTTCCCTTTTTCTGCATAAGAAAATGGCGATTATTAGTTATTTTGCATTACATACAAATCTCATAGATGTTGCCATATTTTCTTATTATTTACCTAGTTCATGATGCAAAGGGATTATGAGTTTTTAAAGAAAATATGACAAAATAATCAATAAAACATACCTTCTTCAGTACTTCATAGTAGGCAGAAGAGAAACAAGCATAGGTGAATGTGGTACTACTTCAGAGTTTGTCAGATTTGCAATGGTAGTGACCACTTCGAATCAGCCATGGGCATGAGGATAAAAATAATGGGGCATATGGCATTATGTCTCCTAGTAGACATATTTCAGATAGATCTGACACGGTCAGATATGGAAGGTTGTTGGAGACTCTGGATAGGAGAGGTGATCGCCACAGGTACTATTCTAGTTCTAGATCTGATAGGAATCATGATCGTCATCGTTATCATCCTTATAAGAGGAGTTATAGGGGATATTTTCTAGATGAGTTTAAGAAAGAAAATCCACCTACCTTTGATGGAGAGGTGAAGAAATCACACGATGCAGAGGCATGGTTGCTTGGTATGAAGAAATTATTCTGATTGCATGATTATTCATAAAACACGAAAGCAAATATAGCCATTTTTAGTCTCAAAGGTAAAGTGGATATTTGGTGGGAAGACGTGAAGAATGTCAAAGGTATACATGAGGAGGATTTGACCTAGAATGAATTTGAAAGGCTCGTCAAGAAGAAATACTTGTCAGAGAGGTACTAAGATGACATGGCTAAGGAGTTTTATGAGTTGCAGATGGGTTCCATGATAGATGATGAGTATACTAGTAGGTTTTTGGAGTTGTTGAGATATGTGCCTTACCTCAAGGAGGAGAAGGCCAAGGTTTAGAGATTCATCAATGGACTACTAGTTTCATACAGAGATTGGATTGAGTTCGATGAGCCTAGATCATTAAAGGAGGCCATCCAAAAGTTGAAACATTGTTATGAGCGATCAAAGTGAAAAGTTGAGCCTAAGCATGCATTGAAAAGAAATGAGAAAGCTAAAATAAAATGGCCACCAAAGAGAGGAAGACCTCAAGATGCAAGTGAGAAAGAAAATGAAGTTTCGTACAAGAGGTTCAATACAACTGAGAGAAGGGGCTTGGAGAGTAGCAAGCTAGAGGTAGTGGTAGTGAACCATTGCAGTGTTGTATATGTGGTAAGGATCATCATAAGAGGGATTTCCCCCAATATCAAGGTGGTGGTAGATCCCAGATCTATAGTGCTCAGGAGGCGCATACAATTGGTGATTTTGGTCATAACATGCCTCAGATCTATGCATATATGGACAACAGGTAGGTGGATCATCAGGCATCGATCATTGAGATAGATGGTAAGCTCTGTGAGCAAGTTGTTTCTATTTTGATTGATCTTGGATCTAACTATAGTTATATTAATCTTGACTTGGTGGATAAGTGTGGTTTGAGAAAATAAGTGCATGCAGAATCTTGGTTGGTATAGTTGGCTACAGGTACGAAGAAGTGAGTTCACCATTGGGTAAGATCTTGTGTATTTGAGCAAAATGGTATGCTACAACAACAAATTTTAATTTATTTCCATTGGGATCATGTAGTATGATTTTTGGGTAGTGTGCTATGAATTTCCATTGAATATGTGGAGACACTATCTTATGGGGAGGAGGTTTACATTGATAAACGATCATAGTGGGTTGAGGTATTTGTTTGATCAACCGAATATAAATTCCAGGCAATCTAGATGGTTGGCTACCCTTAGTGAGTTCGACTTCGAGATCATATACATTAAAGGGAAGGAAAACCAAGTTGCATATGCTCTTAGAACGAAGGTACAGGTAAATCATATAGAAGCTATGAGCTCTTATGGGACGAAGTTACAGGATAGGATCTTGGAGGTAGGACAATGAGATGACAAATACATGGAGATCATGAACAAGTTACAACGAAGTACAAGGACAAGTACATGTACAAGTACGAGTGATCAGGATGTGGACTATCATCTTACAGTAGATGGTTTGGTGAGGTTTGGAGACATTATCTATGTGCCAAATTGCAGTGAGATCAAGAAGCTTATCTTGAGTGATTTTCATGCCAAGACATACTTGGGTCATCCAGGATATCAAAATACATTGACTACAGTGAAGAATTTCTATTATTGACCAAATATGAAGAAGGAAGTGGTAGAGTTCATGGCTAGATGTTTATATTGTCAGCAAGTAAGGGTGAAATGTAAGCATCCAAGTGGTTTATTACAACCTATAGAATTTCTGGAATGGAAGTGCGAGGTCATTTCCATGGATTTCATTACAGGTCTTCCAAGGACAGTGAGACAACATGATTGTATTATGGTCATGGTCGATAGGTTGAGAAAGGTAGCTCAGTTCATTCTAGTAAAGAATACATATTTAGCCAGTGAGGTAACACAGGTGTTCATCAGAGAGATAGTGAGACTGCATGGTGTTCCGAAGAAGATTGTGTCAGACATGGATGCAAAGTTAACTTCCAAGTTTTAGAAGGAGCTATTTACAAGCTTGGGTACAGGGTTGGCCTTCAACACAACTTATCATCCACAGAAAGATGGACATATAGAGAGGGTCAATAGCATCCTGGAGGACATGTTGAAGATGTACGTGATGCACCAACATAAGAAATGGGAGGAGTATATTCCATTGGTTGAGTTCGCATACAACAATTGTTATCAAGAGTCATTGATGATGAATCCTTTCAAGGCATTGTATGGGTGGAGTTTTAACACTCCCATCAGCTGGAGTGATCTAGTTAAAAGGGTACTTATTGGACCAAATATGTTGGCAGATATGGAGCATGAAATGTAGGTTATAAAGAAATATCTAAAGGCAGCACGGGATATATAGAAGAGTTATGAAGATCAACACAGGGTGTTCAAGGAGTTTCAGGTTGGGGAGCATGTGTATTTGCGCATCAAGCCCAAGAAAATATCTTTGAGGATTGGTTCATGTGCCAAGTTGGCACCATGGTATTGCGGGCCTTTTGAGATCCTTGAGAGGATTGGACCAATGGCATATCGACTTGAACTGCCTCCAACAGTGAAAGTCCATGATGTTTTCCATATTTCATTGCTTAAGAAGTATATAAAGGATGTTGATCATGTTATTGATTGGTTTGTATTGCAGGTGGAACAAGAAGGAGAGTTCTAGAGTTTGAAAAATGTCAGTCCTTGTTGGGGATGCTCATGCATAGTTCTAAGGTTAATTTTTGATTTTTTTATCTTTTAATCAGGTATTTGATGGATTCTAGAGGTTGTAACAAGTTCTGGGAAGAGGTCGAGATTCTGGGCTAGAAAAGTGGCTCAAATGCCGGGGACACTGACACAGGTTTTTTGAAAAAATTCCAGGGACGCTGGCACATAGGCCTGTGAGGGAGAATTTGGCTTCTAGATGCTGTATTACCTATAACAGTAGAGCGACTAGGGGTTAAAAGGATTAAAACATTAGTGGGAGTCAGGGACATGATATTTGAGTGGCTGACATGTCTCCTGAGGGAAAGTTGCTGATGTGGATGGGTTTGTTTGATATGTTCCATCGATTCCATTTCCTTAAGGTCACCAAGGAAGTTGAATCCCTTATAGTGACCTCTCTCATCACATGTTTACCTTGACTGGTCGATTGCTTGGGTAGGCCTGGGAGGAGGGGGTGTTACAAGTTCCCAATTTGTTTTGTGGATAAATTCCTTTAGCGAATAGAACCAATATCCTTAGACCTAGTGGCTTAGCCTATAAATAATTAAGACAAAATGCAATGATTTCCTTAGAGATTTTTGAAATATGGGAAGAAAATCTACTTGGAATCCAATGCAAGCTTCTTCCTTCTCCTTATTTGTTAGCTTCAACTCCAACTCTATTTTCTAAAAGTGGAACCTGCAATTCATCCAAAATAAGAAAGACAACCAAATATATGAAATAACATATACAAAAAACTCTAAACAAGAAGTCAAGGATTCATGTTATACATATGCATAAAAAAGACATAATGTATAGGAGAAACAATGCACTTTTTTTTATCAATAATGACTAGAAGAGATTACAACCCTTGTATGGCTTGACTTTGTGAATATCTCCTAGCCATCTTATGCTTCATTTTCCACAATGGTAAGCCTTCAATCACACCTAAAGAACATGGATGAATTATGGAGCTCTAGACACAAATGGACAACATAAAGGTATAATCAGAGTCTCCAAACGCCAACCCAGACTCTATGGCAGGTGTTGAATTTATAGTGTAAATGAGGTGGTTTTGGATTTACCATTATATGGCTTAGTCCACATTAGAGGGAGGTAAGTTCTAGGAGATAAGAGATAAGACCTCAGTAGTAGGATTTCGATATCTAATCCAACAATAAATGGTTAAATCCACTCTCAAAACATCTAGAGAGAGAAACTTTGAAATTATTTTTTATTTTTACTCATTTCGAGGTGTCATTGCACTTTGTGTAAGAGAAACTTGTGATGATCATATCATGTCTTTGATGAAACCCACGCAATCAAAATTTTTGAATTGGGAAAGTCCGATGGGGACTTAAAATAATGTTTGGACCCAATGTAATGCAAAATTTTCACCACTTCTAGAGAGGGAATGCTTTTGGCTTTGTAGGGGATATTTGCAAGGTGTAAATGGATGATGATAGATCTGGGTTTAGGGCCATTTTTTTGAATGCGACAAAATAAACTATAAAAAGCATGTAGATCACTAGAGGTGCATGACCATGAGGAGGAGTATGGTATACATAGTGTGCATTATGAGTCATCTTTGGAGAGGTTGTTGAAGGCTCAAGTTGAAGTTGCGGTCAAGGGATTTGAGAATCCATCTTTGGGGCCAACCATTGATGAGGGGCAAGAAGATGTAGAGGCATCCAACAAGGCTACAAGACTTTTAATTTAGATCCATCAAAGGGAGATTAAGTATTTAAGGAAAAATCTTATGGTGATGAAGAAGAATACCTAACAGTCTAAGGAACTATCTTGTAGTAGATTAGTAAACCTAATGAGCTTGGATTTGTGTGTTACAAGTCAATGGCTAAGATGCCTAGTGCTGGGGAACAACTAATGTCCCTACCTGGGAAACTAGGGGACAATATTTTGGAGTTTCACCACAACCCTCTTTAGGAGTACATAAATAAGGCTTGGATCACTATTAATCCACCTTTGTACATTGGAGAGAGAGGGGAAGAATTTTCTAGGTGAAGGTTATAGGTTGAATAGGCGGAGCAATGTGAGTTGAGCATGGTGCAACATTGCTGTATTGGACTTGTTCTTTGTACAGGTGTTCAGGCATTCAATCCTTCTCATGGGATGGATTGGCGAGATATTATGAGTTGGTATTCTATTGATGGGGAGATTCTTGGGAAAATATTCTTAGTTAAGGGATAACACAATAGAATCCCTTAGGCATGAGGGATATGAGATGCCCGAGTTGGCAATGGGATCTAGGTGGATCCATGGATAGAAGGATGAGTCAGAGGACTATTTGGGATCTAGGTATCGAGGGATCCATTCATGATTGGATGGCACATTAGAGGCATGATGTGAGACAATGGTTTATATGGGATCTTGGTATTGGTGTACAAATTCCTTCAAAATTGATAGGTGTTGATTGCTTGAAGGAATGTAATATCGAGGTGGGAGGACTTGTAATATAACCATTTTTGGTTTCCCCCTTGTGGGTGTGTCTTTGAATGTATTGATCCTTACTAAGTCATAAATTTTGTGCTAAGCACCAGCTTGCGAACTATTAATACTAGTCTAAAGATTATAGTCTATTGAAAGGTATAAATTCAAAGTCAATTTACATGGTACAAGTTCAAAGTCATTTGATTTAAGTAATAGCTTATAGGCTATTTATATTACCCTAGAGTTATAGTGAGAACCAAATGATTTTAAGCCTACACCTCACCCAAATAATCCCAATAAATAGTAATTCCTTGAAATCCCCAAAAAAAATTAAAAGCTCCTCTGAGAAATTCATAATGAGAGCCACATTAGCAACTCTGACTGTAAACTCTTTATTATTGAAAAAAATAAGAACCCTATTACTACTAAAGAAAATAGAGAAATGTTTAGAAATACATAGCTATAAGAGAGTAAATCATTATCTATAGTTCAATGGAATGGTATCCTATGTTTAAGCCTTAAATAAATCACATGTTAATAGAATGATGGGTATTTTTAAGGCATTTGAGTGGTGATTTTCATGTCCCACGAGCCTCGATGAAAGGGTCAACTAATGTATCAAAATATTATTTAACGTTACAACTTGTTAGGTTGTCCAAGAAAACTAACGTGTCAAAAAATTATTTAATACCACAACTTGTTATGTTGTCCTCTAGGGATACAATGAACTTTAAATAAGAGGTCGGCTAATAGTTAAAGATGAGTTTTATGATAAGCCATCTAAAATATTTTATTTTTATTAATGAAAAATAAAATTCAAATAATATTTTAAACACAAATTTTAAATATTAATTAATTTAAACCCTATATAAGATCTCAATAATTGATAATCTAAAGCTCATGATGAGGTTTACATTAATAGATCTCTAGATTTCATATCAATACTTTAATTTCAACATAAAATTATATTTTATAAATATAAAATAAGGATGTACAGTCATGAAAGTAACGTTATAGCTTTTTCTTTGGGCTTATTCACAAAGGAATGGGTTTAAAGGTAAAAACAATCAAAAGTAAAAGGATAAGGTTATATTAAATTTTTATTTATCAAGTTTACAAACAATCAATTTCTATTTTCAGGATTTTAATTTTTTTTAATAATAATAATTTTTAATTTTAATTATTTTATATTAAATTGATGTATGTGATTTTTTGGTTTATAGGATTTATTTATTGTTGAATTGAGGCTTCTGTGATCCATATCAAGTTTAAGAGAATTTTTTTGGCGTAAATCACAAGATAAAACATTTGTCAAGATAAGACAAATGTTTTATCTTGTGATTTACGCCGAAGGATTTATTTATTTTATTATTTGAGAATAATTTGGTGTGTGAGATTTTTTATTTATATAATTTATTAGGAAAAAAATACATATTCTTAACCGATAAACATACTTATAAGATTCCTTTTTATTATTATTTCAAATATATAATTTTATAAATAAATATGAAAATAAAAAGTAATTATATTTAATGGTATTATAAATATTAAATGTTAACATTTCATAATTTTGTTTTAAAGTTAATTTGATTGTCAAATAAAGCAATTATGTTGTAAAAGACATTAATCATCATCATCAATAAAAGTATTTGAAAATGAATAATTCATTTTTATATTAAAATAACAAATTTATAATTTAATATTATAATTTTGGCAATGTTTGCTTTATTAGGTTTCAATATGAACAAAGTGAGAAAGATCAAATTCATAAAATGTTTGTCTTCCTTTTTCCTTTCATTATTAAAAAATTATATCTTCTTTTATATGTATGGGAATCACTAACTTGTTAGAGTGACATGGGCTAGATTGGGATCAAACCAGATCACTGTCAGAATAACCCAAGAGTATATCCAACAACTCACAAGTCATATATACCAATAATTTATTACATGGAAATGACTAAGATATTTTAAGTGCCAAATAGACCTTTATCTCAAAGAATATCTAACCTTTCAACATTATCACAAAAACTAAAAATGTAATTAGAATTTTAGATCAAAATGAAAAAAAATACAAAATCTACCTTTCACAACCTCTCATCAAACCACCTCAACTTAATGAAAAACACGATTTTCTTGACTTTCAACATTATTTGTTTTTTTATTGTAAGGTTTATCCCATGACACTGTTGAGATTTGTTATCCTTGAAAAAATCTTGAACAAGTATCCCTCTATTCTATATATAAACAAGTGTCCCTCTACCGAATCTTGAACAAATGTCCCTCTATTCTATATATGAACAAGTGTCCCTCCACCTTTATTTAACACCATCAACATTCCTTTGCATAGTAATGTGAAAATACTAGTCTATCTTTTAACACAAGTGGGAAAAGTGTCTTCCAAGCAACTCCTTGTCGACTGCTGCTGTAGCACCAACTAGATGCACGAAAGGTCTTATCCTCGTTAGTATCCGCATCAAAAATTACGTCGTGTAGTGTAGGTAAAGGAAGGTGGCCAATTAATCCTCTCTGGCTAGAGAATTGAGTACCATATTCCTCTATGGTCACCCAAAAAAAAGAATTCTTATAAGTCATTGATGTCCACAAAAAAATAATAGAATTTTTTTACAATTAAATATGGCCAAAAATATATCTCTGACATGGAATAATATATGGTTGAAAGTATGGGGAACAATTTATTTTTTTTGCAATTAAATATTGCCAAAAATATATCTCAGACATGGAATAATATATTGTCGAAAGTATGGGGAACAATTTCTCTAAGTAAACAATAGACTAGGCGTGAAATGCCATGAAATTGCAATGCACAAGATTTGTTTGACCCTCTCCATCACCCGAGACAGACAAACAAACAAAAAATGCAATAATTTTATGATTTTATGCAATATTTGAGTACCATTTACTTGGGATATAGAGGAATACAGCTTAGATACAGATAAGACTAATTTATATTTTTCATGTCATGGATTAGTGTATAAGAACTGTTTGCATTGTCATTTAGGACATATGGAAAGCATGGGTCATGAAAATTTTATTATATTAGTTTGGGTGTTGTTTTTTTCTTTAATCAAGAAAGGTGGCTGCTGATGAGAGCAAAATAAAAATATAGTGGGAGTTGATAGATTTGGAAGTGGTTTTGAAACTTATTTTGTTTTTTTAATACATTGTAGTAATAATGATATTTAAATGAAAAATCTATCGTTAATAAAGAATGAATGGTCTTAGTTACATCGAAGTAAATTATAAGCGTTTTGTAAGTGGTTTATTTATAAACGATGGTGTAATTAGTTAGATGCATAATAATTGTATAATGTTGATATATTTTGATTTATATAGTTTTTCAAAAGAGAGAATGAAGTTTAAGTTTTTTGTTTTTGTTTTTTTTTTTTCTGGTTTTTTTTAATGCAAATTAAGTGATATCAAGAGATGTTTAATTGTATTGTACCATCAAAATATTTCAAATATATGAAAAATTAAACATAAGAGAAATACAAATTATTCAATAAAATGTTTTATTTCATGCATGCTATAAAATGCAGATGAAAGAAACTGATTATGAATTGTAGTTGGACATTAGCATAAGATTGTTGGTCATTGTTGGTTAAGGTCTAGTAATAGGTTGTTACTTAATGTATAGCAGGCATCATTATACCATGGGGTCCATTATCTAGTTAGATTATGTAACCAATAGATATAAGATGAATTTATTAAAGAAGGACCACTAATATTTAATGTAGCCTCATTAATCAAGGCTCACTAGTTTATTGGAGTTTTTGATACATAGAAACTATTTATTGCGACCAAAGGCGCTCTACATGCCAATATGGGGGGGATGTTGTAATGGTGTGTTAGATGAGGTATTAGATCAGAAATAATAATAATAAAACATAATGCAACATCCATTAAATGAGTAATAAACAATGAAAAGTAATAAAAAATTAATTTGATTCAATTCAATTTACTGTATTGTAATTTTTTTTATTAATAAAATTACAAACAATATTTTACTAAAAAAATCATAATATGCATATCACATTAAAATAAATTAAAATAATAATTATTCACATTCATAGCCATGATATTTCAAACATATAATTATTAAACATATAAAACTTATAAATTTAATTAACAAACACACACACACACATATCACATTAGCTCTAGAAGTCTATCTACATCCTAAAACATGTCAAAGAAAAATGCCAAACAGACACATATATGTAACTATATGTATTATCAAAATTTTAATAAAATTAAAAATAAGAATATTTCTATATACAGATATGTGAAATTTATATGAATATAAACAATATTATTAAGAATAAGCATAGATCCATTTTAACTCTTAATCTAACAAGCATAGAGAGGAATCAAATATTTCAATATGTAAACATTTCCTTATGTTTTGCACTAAAAAAAATGTATGCCTTGAGATATTTGATCCCTCTCACCACTTCGTAGATTCAAAGTTAAGATGAATCTATGTTGGTAGTAGTATAAGCTATGTAATTGGGTGACAAGTATTTGATATTGTATTGGAGGCTACTCAATTAAAGGTTTCCCCCTTAAAGCGACAAGTGAACATTGGACTTGTTATTTACAATATCAATTAAGGTTTTCCTATTATGTACTCTTTTTTTTTTCTAAGTAAGAGTAATCTATTAAAAGAAAATAAAAAGGTATTTACAGAGGTGTTCTGGTCGTGAAGGAACACAGCCTATCTCAGCTTGCTGCCATTTAACTAGATCTGAGACTGCCCCAACAGAGGGGAAACCATTCTGATAGAGAAGGAGGTGTAAAAAATAAGACAACACTAGAAATTAACCACAGTTTTCTGAAGAGAGCCAATAAACCCGCATTGTAACCCCAGCTAATCTACCCAAGAACAGCCGACCACCCATAAAACCAACAGTACATCTTCAATGGATCACCTACGTGGACAAAAAGATGAAGAAAAAACCAAGAGTTAAATGAAGTGCCACCTGGCATTCGTGATGCGATTAATGAAATCCTGCGTGGCAGGTTCCTCCAGTATCGGGCAACCCCAGTCATCTGGGTTGTTTGGCTCAGTTTGGTCCACGGCCTGCTGCTCACCTTCTCCACTGCTTGTGTCCAGCTGCGGGTCTGACACATCCAGCTGCAGGTCCTACACGTCCATCATGCGCCCTTCCATAACTTGCGTGTCATTTTGCGGTTCTAATTCCTCATGCAGGCTGCCAACGATGGCCTTCCCATTCCGTTTGGTCTGACCACCATGACCTCCATGCACTTCTTCCTTGTCTCTATTTCGACTCGGTCCAGCCCTGTGCATCTCGTCCATGGAGAAGGTCATCGGGATACTCTGCTCTGCTTCCTCAGAAAAGGAGATGGAAAGAGTGGCGATGATGATCGGTTTATTGAGGGAGCTTCTGAACTGGAATTGCGTGGTATGGGGGGTGTGATGCGAGGGTAGAGGGAAGGGAGCAAAGCGAAGGCCTGCTCTACCACGGCCACTTCTTGTGTTAGGATAGTGGGGATTTTCCGCTGAAGAAGACGGAGAGTCCGAGGTACTATGCCGCCTGGCCTGAGGCCGAGAGCTACCACCCCGCGAGCCGCCCCGTCTGCTGAGCATACGTTGGCGAACCATGGTGGAATGAAGAGCAGGGAGAGCACTAGGGTAAGCGGAGGGGGGATTGATAGGGAAATTGGGAGAAGACAGAGGCAGCGTCACAGAGTTGGCCAAGCATAACCAAGCAGCATACCAAAACACAACTTTACCAGACCAGCAAAGCATCGGAGGCTTCCAAACGATTGCAGAGCTGAGCCTGTATTTAGCCTCATCCTCCCTTCCTCGGATTGCACCCACCATAACTCCAGCATTGAAGAGAGCCGAGGCCCAGCTCAGGTCAGAGCATGCGGAAGCGATGGAGAAATCGGTGTACAAGCTGTGCATATCAGAGCCACATGATGTGAAACCAAATGAAATCCGATGCCTCTGTTTAAACTTCGTCCGACGATGAACCAAGTGGTACAGGGCAGGCAGGTGTCGTCCAACCTCGCCGCACCCCTGTCCCATCACATTAACTAGCAGTATAAGCACCCGCATCCGGGGTTTCCTATTATGTACTTCAATACATTGGTTATATTTAATTTATTTTTTATATTTACATCTCTATTAATATTGTTGTTAGTTTACTATTTAAGATATTAAGGTATGCCACAAGTGGTATAATAACACTTTCTTGTGCTATCTTGCACCCAATTTCTAGAGATAATTTTTAGGATAAAGACAAGTTTTTTCTCTTCAAACACAATGATCTATAATTTAGTAGGTAAAATCGTAGTTAGAAAATACACACACAAAGGATAAAGTGTAGTAACATGGTTGGATGCACTTGCATGCATGTGTTAGTACTCAATGACTAGTACTACATTAGATAAAATTTGTATATAGATTCAAGCTTCCATGTACCCTTAGGGATATCATATGTCCCATTACTACACCTAAAACTATCTTTACATAAGCTTGTTGGTCATTTTATTGCTATAGTAGACTAAACAAAACACTTTGGGAGATCACTTTCATGCACTAAATAATTAGGTAGTACAACAAAACATATGGTTTATCCTCTTGAGTTAGCATCATGAAAGACCAATTAAGTAAAATTGTTGGAAACCCTTAAGTATATCAATGAGTTATCATACATGATGCTCCTTTTCTCATGTGACCCTACTAAACCCTAGTCTCTACAACATAGGCATCTAAGTTCCTACATAAGTTGGAACATCATGAATTTGAGAAACTTTCCAGTATAATGATACTCACGTAGGAGTAAATACATTATACATACTCCCAAAAAAGTACCCAACTAAACTATATCGCTTTGGAAATATATATAAAAATAATCCTCTCATAAAATTAATCACATTGATATAGCCCCTGGGTAACCCTTTGGGTCGACCTCATGGGCCTAGGATAGACCCAACCCTTTATAGTAGATTGTCTCAGCAAAGTTCTCTTATGATTCTAATCATTTTAGTTTACTTCCTCAGAAACCCTTCAAGTGGTCCCCAAGGTCCCGTCGTTCACACGTTAAAAATATCAATCATGGAAGAAAAATGAATGATCTAATGTTAGCAATCAAATTTCATACATAACCAACTCATGCAACCGAGGACTAGCTTTAGAATTACCTGATTACTATTGAAAAGTAACTCTCATTTTCTTTTGATAGATTTGACAAGCTAGAGGATAAGCATAATTATGGTGAATGTTCCATGAGTGAAGCTTCTCGCCATTGCAACCCGTTTCATAGCACCTCCACCCCCCCACCAATATGTTATATTTATCACCCAATCTAAATCTAAATAAGTATAATGGATGTGATCTTATATAATGGGTTGACTAGATGGAACATTTCTTTTCCCTCCATGCTATGGAATATGTCTTGTTGACACTCAAAATAAGAGTTTTGTTTCTAGATTAGAGACATTGGTAGTGGTAGCAATGGCACAAGAAAGCATCACCATTATACATTGCATGGAAGAATATTCTGAAAGCCCTCTTTTGCAAAGGATATTATTTTTGTGGGATTTCTTACCAAATTACATTAAATGAGAATAATTAAAGAATATATTGATTATTTTGAGTGTTTGAGAATCCAAATAGGAAATTGACTAATGAATTTTTCAAGCAATTTTTTATTAGTGATCTTAAATAGGAAATAAAATCCCACATTGAGATGAATAAACTCATTACCTAGTTAGAGGCCACTTAGCTAGCTTGTTTTGCACAAGTTGCAAAATATTCCCAATACAAACACCCAAAATTTATTTCATGACCATGACAAAATTTTGTGCCTCCTCAACATCTACTCCACCCTTAAAGGTCCACAATTTGATGCAGACAAAAATGGAAAAGCATCAACTTGAAGGCCTTTGCTATAGTTGTAATGGAAAATATGTACTTGGCCATAAATATAAGGAACACAAGTTATTTATGACCATCTTTGAGGAATTTTTTGATGATAGAGTTGAAGAAAATTATGAGATCATCTATGAGAGGGGTAAGGAGAATATAGTGTGTTATAGGTCATTTTGTCGCATTTGGTCAATAGGCCTGCAAACTGGATCAATCACCATCCGTGAACATGTTATCATCATCCCCACAAATATATCTAAGCATGACATTTCTAAATAACTGAGTTTCTAGGTCTATTGCTTCAAATTAGTGTTTTTAATCCCTAGTGCACATTGCCCCTTTAGAGACATGCGTTCAGTAGTAGGTTTCTCCTTTCTGGACCATCGTCGATCAACAACAACTTGCTCCTTGCTGGGGGTGTGCTGATTCTAGAAATTTGGAAAAATTAAAAAAGATCCCGAAGCTTCCTCTTCCAAAAGATTCCAGGGGTTGTTTTAAGCATTGACCTTGGATAAGAACTTCAAATCCTATCTGGTCCTACCTTGGAGACTTCACCTCTTATCCCTTGAGCTCATCCTCCCATCTTAAGTGGATCTCAAGCCTAGATTAGTAAATGGATAAGAATTCCTAAACTACCATCCCTCTCCTATAAATTTACTGCCATCTACAATATCAGGGTTGGCTTTTGGAGACTGATTGTGCCATCATGTTGCTTCCTTGAACCTAAAGGAGTCATCATCTTCACATATTAGGGTGACATTGAGATGTTCTTTGTAACAAGGAAGGACATGTCAACTTGGGGAGATCTCTACAAGATCACCTAATATTATTGGTTATAAACTCTCTCCTATTTCTATTAATACAAAGAGTATACCATTTTTCTACATGTGTCATGTTACATTTACACTCATATTTTTCAATTCCTTGCTGATTCATTGAATAGAAATGTTAGACTATGCTTCTTGGTTGTTGTAGATCCTTTGCTTGTTTTAGTCGTGTGTGCAAGTTCTAATTATAACACTTGGGGGTACAATTGGAGCTTACAAGCGAGGAGGAAGGAAATATTGCTATAGATTCGTGGTATGGCTCTTTCCCATTCTCTAACTTCTCTAAGGGAAACTCTATGTTCTTTTCTTTTTGTTGTTCTAGACTAGTCCACTAGGTCTAGGGAAGATATTTTTGTCCACAATCGTAAATTCTGCATAACATAGTGGTTGATGTTTTCTTTATCTAGGAAGTATGAGGAGGAAGGCTCCCTAATTTCTTTATCTTTACTAGTGCCAACCTAGGTAGAGCCTTGATAATGGATAGTGGATCCCAAGACCATTCCACTTCTCCCATAACTCTAGGTAGACCTACATAGGTTTCATTTATACACAACATAATAATGCATTATGGAAAAAAGGTTGTATCTTTTTAATCCAAAATCCAATACTCAAATCAAGAATGTTGGCTAAATTACATTCATCTCCCACAATGGGATTCTTGGGTTTCAAAAACATATGAATGGATCAATCATCGGTAGTTTTAGGAAGGTTCAAAGAAAGCCATATGCACCTTTGTGGTATAATGTGGAAAATTAAAGACGATAGAATGTGACATGTGGCAAAAGAACACAAGTAAAAGGGTGAAACCTCTAGAAGCATCACAACCTTTACCAAATCTTATAATAGTTTGGATTGACATTTCCACAAATTTGATTGTTAGGTTACCTAAAGAAGGAAAAATATCAATGATACAAATACCATTTTTGACCACCTTTCAAAAATAGCTCACTTATGTGCTTTACAACACCCATTCAAGACCTAAATAATTGAATGAAGCTTGATGGAGAATATTTTTAAATCTATTACATGCCAAATTTAATCATGTCCAATCATGATCCTACATTTACCAACTATTTATGCAAGAATTCATGTAAACTACAAGGTACACAATTGAAAGTGAGCATGACATATGATCCCAAAAAATATGGTCAATTAGAAGTGGTAAATGAGTGTTTGGATACTTATTTGCAATTCCCTTTCTCGAAAAGGTAGGCCTAATTAGTTCATTGGCAACCCCTTGTAGAATGGTGGTACAATAACACTTATCACAATGTTATGAAATTGTCACCATATAAGATGGCCTATAGACAAAACCTTCTAACAATGGTCTTGTACTTATCAAAAGCGTCCAAAGTTTAGGATGTGGAAAAAACTCTAAATGCTCTTAGTATATTCTCTATACGCTCAAAGAAAATTTGATGTTAATTTAAAAAAATAAAATAATTGGTCGATCAACATCGATTTGATCTCCATTTTGAAAAAAGTAATAAAGTGTTCCTTCATATTTATTCCCATAAATAAACATTGTTCAATGAAAATACCCCTTAAAAATACACGTTTAAGTTTTATGAATCATAATTCAATTATATTGCAAATATTGCTTATAAACTGGCTTCACTACCCATTTTATAATCCATATAAAATATTATATGAAAATTCTTATGCGACAACCAATAATCTTGAATACAACCCATGAGATAAAAGAATATGGAAAATTAACCATGAAAGGGCAACTTACAAGCAAAGAAGACACAAAAATATCAAAGCAACTAAAATATCCCTTTCATTCCTAGTTAAAGAATATAAGATACATATATTTCTCCCTTATGCATGGTAGGAGAAAGGAGTTGAATCTCTCTCAAATCACGCTAGTTTCATGCACTAACGTTGGAAGAAGATACAAATGAGGAATGAATGATGAATAAAAAATGAAATGAAACCCCTATCACAAGCTATTTCATTTGATATATGCTTTTATATCTCTAAAAGGGTTGAATGCCTCATGTTCACCTAAAAAGAACACATGGTAAATTAACATATCCCATTAAAGGGGGCAAGGAGAATATTCCATTCCTTTATATCTCCTCTTAAAGAGTAAAGTGTAAGGCATATATGGGCATCTCTAAGACACAAGCCAAAGTAATATATTCATGTGCATCCTTCATGTGGTGACATGTCTTAAATCATACACACCCTTCAATGAAATTAAGAGTTGTGCACGATACATCTCTCGAGTAGAACGTGTATCAATGTTGGAGTTTCAAATCTAGCACCAACTATATTCTTAGATATTAATAACTTTCCTATTTGGAAGATACCTCACCTACACTCACCAAGCATGATATTGTGGTGGATATCCCACCTACACCCACCAAGCATCTATCAATAATGTTGGGTTTGAAGAGCATTACTTGTTTTTATAAATGATTGCATAGAATCCAATTTTAGATAAAAAATTATTCAATTTACTCTTTAATTTTTATATAAATCCCATTGGTGGTGGAGGACATAAAAAAAATCACAAAAATATATTTGGGTTTTTGAAGATTTAGAATCAATAATTTATGCACCATTCATTGTCAATTTAATTTTTTCTTATTATTATTATTTTTATTCAATATTTCTTTTTCTTATTTATCTTCAATGATGTATTCTTCCCTTCCTATTATGTCGACCAAAATTGATGAAATAATAACTTTTAAATGTGAGATGATTACTTAAGGATTAGATCTTGGTTTTTGGGAAATATACCCAACATAATTGACATTTCCATGAACTTAGTGGTGTAATATTTCACACTCTACCTTTTCCTTTTCTTGAATTGATGCCAACAAATCCATTAGTTCTCTACATACTCAATAAGTTAGAACTTAGATTTGATGATGGTTTTGAGTACCTCCCACTTAGTTACTAAAGGATATCCCTCCAACCTAAGTGTCTCTATGTCGATTTCCCACCAGCCAGTGCATGGCCCTCTGTTCGAGTTAGTAAAATCAAAATTTCTACCCTCCATCTATATTATGGACAATGAATTACAATTCTAACTATTGAAAACAATTATTGAACTTAACAACAATAATCTCACCTTAATATGGTTTCATGTCCACTTTCACTTCCATTTTAAATAGAAGTTCTAAAGGAGTTATAGCTATGGAACTTGCTTACTCTTTCTTTGGCTATATTTTTTACTCATTTTCTAGGTCTTCACTATATCCTCATTTCTCATCCAATCCAACTTCTAAGTTAGAGACATCAACCTCCCTAAAAGGTCCAAAATTAATAACCAAAGACACCTTGAGGAGTACAATGTTGTCTGAGATGTCAACAAATTGTCCTTCTAACATCACAAATCTCTCTTATACTATGTTGTGGTTGTTATTATGACTATGCTCATCTGCCATGGCTAGGGTTGTTTGGCGCTTCAAACACTCCTTACCTGACTTTCAACATTCTTTGGCCCTTCAAACACTCAAGTGGGCAAAATGTCTTGCAAGCAGCTCGTTACATAGTTCAAGGGCTGATGATGCAGTGCCAACTATATGTACGCAGAAATCTTGTCATCGTTAATAATAACATCAAAATTATAAGTCGTGGAGTGTACGTAAGGGAAGGTGGCCAATGTGCCAACCTCAAATTCCTTAATGAATCCTCTTCCCACAAAATTGAGTGGTATATTCTATGGGCTTGAGTAGTATATTCTATGGGCACTCTCTGTACTAAAAATTGTGGTAAGTGATTGATGGAAACAATGCAACATTATTTTCTTTATAGTTAAATATTGGCCAAAAATGTATAGCTGAGATGGAATAATATATAATGAAAGTTAAATATTAGCGAAACACATATATCTGAGATGGAATGATATATAATGAAATAATATATGGTTGAAAATATGCGCTGCACGAATTCTTACAGGTCATTGATGTAAACAATGCAATAATCTATTCTTTATTGTTAAATATGGGCCACAAATGTATAAATGAGTTGGAATAGTATATTAATAAAATATAGATTGTCCAAAATATGGGGAACAGTAGCTCTAAGTAATTCCAGTAACAGATTATGCAAGAAATACCATGAAGTTGCTGTGCACAAGATTTGTTTGACCCTGTATATCACGCAACGAGATACAAGTACAATAATTTTTTAATTTTATGAAATATTTTAGTTACTATAGTTGCGTTTAAATGGGATACAAAGGAATACAGCTTGGATATTGATAAGAATAATTTTATATTTTCCATATCATGGATTAATACATAAAAAGAATGCTTGCATTAGCCTATAAGACATATGGTAAACATTGGTGGTGACATTTTTGTTTTTGTTTGTTTTGTTTTTTTTAGTTTTGTTGGGATTTATTTGGTTTTATTATTAAATTTTTTAAAGTGAAAATAAGATTTATATGAAAAAATATATAGTTAATAAAGGAAAAATGGTTTTGGTTATATTGAAATGAATAAGTGTTAAGATGGTTTTATTAAAGAAGTTTCATTAGGTATTTAAGGTAGCCTTGTTAATGAAGATTTATAAGGTGGTTAGAATTTTGGATATGTTAGGAACTATTTATAGAAGTATAACCTATGTAATTGGGTGCCAAGTGATTGATAATGTGTTGGAGTTGAGTGATTGATAATGTGTTGGGGTCTACTCAACTGAAGAGGCAAGTGAACATTGCACATCATATTTAGAGATGTCAATGATAGTTTGTCTATTATTTCAATTCTTTGGTTCTATTCTATTTACTTTTTGTGGTTACATCTCTATTAATGTTGTTGTTAGTTTACTATTTTAGATATCAAGGTACGCCACTAGTGGTTTTATAACATTTTTCTCTGCCATCAAGCACCCAATTTATAGAAGTTTTTTTAAGGCTAAAGATATGTTTTGGTGCCTTTAAACACAACAATCTATAATTAGTAGGTAAAACTATAGTTGGATACTTTTGCATGCCTCTGTCAATACCCAATGAATAAAACTGCATTAGAAACGTTTTTTATTGTTATCTAGATTCAATATTATATGTAACCTTAGCTACATCATAAGCTCCCTAATTGCACCAAAAACTATCTTTACATAAAATTGTTGGTCATCTTATTTCCATAGTTCACTGAACAAAACACTTGGGGAGATAATTCTCATGTAGCAAAGAATTAGGTGGTATAGAAAAGCTTATGGTTTATCATGAAATACCAATTGAGTACAATTTTTGGAAATACCACTCTAGCTACTTAGAGTCCACTACAAATACCCAAACTTTGTTCCATGACCACGAATTTTTTTTGTGCTTCCTCAACATCTTGCTCCACCCCTAAAGATCCACAAATTGATGTGGATGAAAATGGAAAATGTCAACTCAAAGTTAGGAGGAAAAATATTTCCTTGGGCATACATATAGGGATAAAAAATTATTTATGGCAATCTTCGAGGACACTTTTGATGTTGGAGTTAATGAAAATTATGAGGCTAACTACAAGAGGGGGAAGGAGAAAATAGTGGTTGATTTCTTTCTTTATCTAGGAAGTATAAAGAGGAAGGCTCCCTAATTCCATTATCTTTACTAGTGCCAAACTATATAGAGGAAATACCTTGAGAATATTTAGTGGATGCCAAGATCATTTAGCTTCTCCTACAACTCTAGGTAGACCTACATAGCCTTTAGCTATACACTTGGAACTAGGTGTCAAATTTAAAATTTAACATGTTTATCAAGTGAAAATTTGATGATGGTCATTTGTTTTTCTTACCTATATTTTTCATTTTATATAAATTTGTAAGTGTCAACTCTTTTTTTTGGGTGTTTTTATATACAAATTTCACACTCAAAGATTTACATCTTCTCTATCTTTCATCTTTACAATTTTAATAATTAAAATAAAAATTGTAGAAGAAAAGCATTCATAATAGTCAACATTATAACAAGAATTTCTTTTCTGACATGGATATAAGAAGACATTACAGAATTGTTTGTATTAGATAGAGCAACCCTAAGTTGTTGTGGTTTTATTTCAACGTTTTAGACTTCGGTAAGTAGTAAGACCTCTTATTTAATAAGATATTTGTCTTCTAAATCATAGTCTTATAGATAAATAAGGACTTATATCTATCCCATCATTATCCTCAAGTGAAAAATTTGTAAACATGTCAAGTGTTGGAAAATTCAACGTGGCAGCTTATTAATTCAATTTTCCTTTACCTTATTACTTGCTTGTGAACTTAGTTATTGTTCTTGTGTTCTTTAGTTATACATTTTCATCAAACAAATATCAAGAATGAAAAATAACAATAGAGGACACAAAAAAGAGGCTCTCATCCAGTGAAAAATCCCTCCAAGGGGAAAACCCAATAAACTCTTCTCTTGTTATAGAATCTGTTTCAAAATGAGACACAAAGGCCCAAACTCTAGACCAAGTCCTTCTACAAGTAACAAGTCAATCCTCCAACAAGTCTTTCCCTAATTATGCACCAATCAAATTCAACCTATAACTTTGGCATGCCAGCTTCAATAAATCCCCTTGTCCTGCAACTCGGCCCTACAATTTTGGCCTTGCAACTTCCACAAAAACCCTAATTTAGCTTCATCCTGAGACCTTCATAGAGTAAGAAAAATCCTCCTAAGGTCAACGAGGTCAAGGTAGGGTATTCTTCCTTCCAGGTACAAGGTTATACGCTTTTCCCTACTACAACTTGGATCTATAACTTCAACCCTCTTTTTTTGGCATCAAAAACCCTAGAACTTCACACATGTAAGAGAGATAGAGCCCAAAAAATAAATAATTTCGTCCTTTTTATTTTTCTAAAGCTTCACTATTCCTTATTCCTGCTTCCCAACTACATATCAAATTCTTCCATGAGAGATCAAATTTCTTGTTGAGTGCGTGTTAGATGAAGTCAAATGACTTCTTTATATAGCCTTTCTAAGGTGTTGAATTCCCTCCTTTAGGCCGACTTGTAACTACTAGGGTTGACTTGTACTTTTGGAGTTTCCATCACTTTCTAGACTCAAAATAAATTCTTTTTACACTTACATTTTCCCCAGAAGGGCCTTATAAACATGATGTTGACTCCTTTGACTCATGAAAATAAATCCTAAGACCTAACAAACCCTAGAAGCATGAAGAACATGATTTTACCTAGAAGACCATGAATAAAGAGTATGAAACCCATCCTTTAATAATAACTTTTTGTTTTTTTGTCTTGTTTGTTACATATGATACATATTGAAATGAGTACAACAACAATTATGAAGATCAAAACTAGTCACATCTTCAACACTTCCTCTCAACCAGGGAGGTATTCATAATTGTACAACTAGTACAACATCATTCTCAAATTCAAGAGTTCTCATAAGAAGAGTCATATTGATAAGGCATACTGTAAGCATCATCATTATGACCTACATTTTCTTTGAGGCCTAACTAGACAAGCTCTACTTCATTCAAGAGCATTATGTTGGGAGTCTTTACATGTGATACTGCACTACCTATATAAGGTACATACCCCTTTCGGATATCCACAAGGTATGTCATTTTAGGACTATTTTTATCTCAAATCTCCATGCTCGAGTCCTCAAAGAATATTTGTCATTGTTGACCACTCTTCTCTTGAATTCTTGCCCGATTCTCAAAGAGTGTCACTAAATTTCCTTTCTTATATGTTTTATTATCAAGGAAACCACAAATTCTTATCCTATCCTCTACCATTCTCTCTCCATCACCTATAGATTATAATTCACATTTGATGTCCAAAATCGCCCCCTCTCAGCTAGAGAGGACATTCCTATTCTCCCTTTTTTGATTAGAGAATAGATCCTTGCTTCTATTCAAGGAGATTCCTTTTGTTCCCTCTCAAAACTAGACAAGATTCCAAACTTCTGTTCAATAATGGAAGCCAACACCAAAAACCTTAGAGCTTGTCTTTATGAGAGTACTAAATACTTTCTCTTCATAACTACATGACTCCCTCTTACTTCCGAATCACTTGCATTGAGCTTGCTTTTTTTCAAGGTATCATGGAGCCATATCCACTCTTTGATATTGTGACAAAATTTAGTCATCTCTCTTGCTCATCACTTTCATCTTTGACATGAAGGAATTTCATTGAGCCTTTCCAAACTTCAAGATGATGATAGTTTCCTCATGAAGGTGATCTTCTTTGACCTTCCAGTTATCTTCTCACATTGCTACCTTTCAATCCCAAGATGGACACATCTTGATTTCATAGTTTCTAGGTACCATATATTGAGCTTCGCTCAACATTATTCATTCATTTCCATTCATACAGTTAAACGTACCTCAACTATCATAATGTATTCCTACAAAATTCTTCCAGGTAGAACAATAATATGTTAACAAGATAACCAATAATAATGAAAATCAGACTTGCCTCATCATGATGACCTTCTCATACCATCAACATCCTCATTGACCATCTCCACTTGAAAATTCCTTCACGTGTCAGATTTCCCAAGGATCAGAATTGATTACCATGTTACAACATTTTCTCCCAAATATTATACTAGATGTTAATCATATTCTAGAGAAAGTCTTAATGTTTTATACATCCTTAAGTAAGTCAAATTATTCCTTTTATACATCAGACAATCATACTAAGCATGTTACCAGATTCTGCATGAATATTATCCAAGAGTCTTTTAATGTGCATTCCTATGCTTCTTATCCCATCATATCTATCTATCTATCTATCTATATATATATATATATATATATATATATATATATATATATATATATATATATATATATATATATATATATATATATATATCATAAATAGCCTGCATCCCAACCCATTTCATTTCTTCATCCCTTTACTAGTATTGACTCCACATTACATGGAATACATACTAACTTTTTCATAGTGCTTTTCCCAAGAACCTTCCATAATGATGGTTCTTCCAGGATCATGATGACCTACCTAAACAAAATGACTACCTCTAACATAATGTTAGATAATTCCTGGATGATCAATCTGAAAAATGGTCTAGCTATTTATTCTTAAAGACTAAATGACTTCTACAAAACAATCTTAACCAAGTATACTCTACATATGCTACTAACACATGCTTTTCTCTATGATGCTATGCAAAACATGCTATCCTAAAGGAAATATTAATCCTTATAAAGAACCTAATAGTCAATGAACCTTCTTCATTAGTAAAGATCCCTCACTTCTTTCCTTTCTCTTGTTGCTTTGTTGGGTTGGGAAGTCCCTCTTAAAGAGTCAAAAATCATTTCACTTAAAGCATTGAACCTTGGACATATCTTTCTTCTTAGACTTTCCAAAATTTCCCTTCTTCAACTTCTTGACTCGGGATAGAAAGGCTTGAGATTGATCATTTGATCCAGTGTCACCTTTGATCTTGATCCTTGATTCTTCCAAAATGCATTGAGCCCACAACTCATCAAAAGGAGTTTAATATTTATTGGAGTAAATTCTTGTTGCAAAGTTACTCCATTATGATGGAAATGCATTTAGTACTCAAATTTTTACTTTCGAATCAAAAATTGATTCCCCAAGCCCTTGCAGATGGTCTCTTAGCTGGATGACTTTCATAAGAAAGGATGCCATGTCCCCATTCTTTGATTTCATCATTCTATATAAATTATTATGAAAAGACAGATTTTGTCCTGATGTACTTATAGAGTACAAGTTCACTAGCTTGTAATAAATTGCCTTGGAAGTTTTCAAGTTTGCAACAAATGGAACAAGAGAATATTTAATGGATTCGAGTATGATCCTTTGAGCCCTTACTTCCCCTTTATTGTAACTTTCTAGTTCTTGTGTCTTCTCTTTTCTAGGTTTAGTAATTTCCCTATTAACATACTCCATTACTTATTGTTCTGTGAGTACCAGGTCAATCCTTTTCTTCCATGCTAGCTAATTTAAAGCTCCAACGAGCTTATTTCTCTCCTTGCAGAAACAACCCATATGACCTGTAGATTCAGATAGGTTTTAATAATAGGATACTTACTTGATAGCCAAGGTTCTCCTTGATGATGTCTATAACCTTCTTGAATTCCCTTGGATTTCTCCAACAACAACTTCTAAGGGTGATGAATGAGATGATCGTTTGATGCTTCCTTTAAAAGGTCTACCAATGAGTCTTCAACTAGATCCCTTTCAATAGACAATCCTTCTTGAAGTTTTACTCTTCATGCTTTCCTTAAGAGTTTCCTTTTTCCTTCCCCTTAATAAGAAATTCCTTCTAGTGTCCTTCCAGTTGCCTTCCTTGTTCAGCTTAGCTCTAATACCATGTTGAAAAATTCAAAGTGGGAGCTTATTAATTCAATTTTCCTTTACCTTAATACTTTTCTTGTGAACTTCATTATTCTTCTTGTGTTCTTTAGTTATATCCTTTCATCAAAAAAATGTCAACAATGAAACAAAAACAACAGAACACACAAAAATTAGGCTCCTAACCAGGGAAAAACCCCTCCAACGGGAAAACTCGATAAACTATTCTCTTATAATATGCTTCAAAATGAAACATAAACACCCAAAACCTAGAGCATGTCCTTCTTCAAGTACCAAGTCAACCCTCCAACAAATATTTCCCTGATTTTGTACCAACCAGCTTCAACCTACAACTTTGACCTGTCAACTTCAATACAACACCTCATCCTACAACATCGACACTACAATTTCGACCTTGCAACTTCCACATAAACCCTAATTTATCTTCCTTCTAAGACCTTCCTAGAGCAAGATAGCTCCTCCTAAAGTCAGTGTGTCAAGGTAGATTATTCTTTCTTCTAGCTAAATGATTGTGCACTTTGTCTTGCTGCAACTCAGACTTGTAACTTTGACTTCTTTTTGCAGCACCAAAAACCCTAGAAATTCACACGTGTGAGAGAGATAAAGCCCAACAATTTTTTTTTTATTTTCCTTTTCTTCTTCTAGACCTTTAGTCTTCCTTCTTCCTACTACCCAACTACAAATCAAATTCTTCGTCAAGAGATCAAACTTCTTGGTGAGTGAGTGCTAAATGAGGTTATAATGCTTCTTTATATAGCCTTTCCAAGGGGTTGAATTCCCTCCTTTAGGCCGACTTGTAACTGCTACGGTCGACTTGTACTTTTGAGTTTCCAGGACATTCTAGACTCAAAACAAATTCTTTTTACAATTACATTTTTCTCGGAAGGGTCTTATAAAGATGATGTTGATTCCTTTGACTCATGCCAATAAATCCTAAGTCATAACAAACCCTAGAAGCATGAAGAACATGATTTTACCTAGAAGACCATGAATAAAGAGTATGAAACCCATGCTTTACTAATAATAACTTTTTATTTTCTTCTCTTGTTTGTTACATAGGATACATATTGAAATGTGTACAACAATAATTATGAAGACTGAAACTAGTTACATTGTTAACATCAGGATCAATATCCAACTCTGACTTTTGTTTTAACCTCGTTCTAGCCATATATTAAGCACTAAAATTTACAACTAGCTTAAATTTGTAGATGTAAAATATGCAATTTCCATCTTTTTACTCATCATTCTTAGTGTTTACAAATTTTTATTCTTTTTTTTTCCATGGGAAAAATCATAATTTCATTGAACTTGAAAAGAAGGAACAAAATTATATTTTGCAAATGCTATTAACCATTCAATCATGGAATCTTATTGGCTAATGCACAAAAAAAGAAGAATCTATAAAAACTACATAATTTTTTTGTAGCCAAGTGTGATACAAGTCACTTAGCTTCCCATTTTTTCCTTTCTTTTTCTCCTCCTTTTGCCAAACTCCTTGATTGGGAGTGTCTAATACTATTTCCAATTGATTTCCATCTACCTTCAAGGGGAATTATTTGTTTGAGTTCGATATTTTAGATACATGGGATCTCTTTATGCCCCATAATTCCTTTTTAGTGGGTGTTTCTTCTTTCTGCTACTATGATACTATTACCTATGTTGATTTAGTACCCTTCTGGATATGATCCATTATTCTTGAATGATCCCCAACTCTCCCATTTGATTGGCTACCAGGTTGTGTTTATGCTTCTGTATTTGGAGTATTTTCCTCAGGCTCTTATTTTTCTTCTTTTGAAGTGTCAAGAAACTGCCACCCCCTTGGCTTAAGGGCCTACCTTTTTTTTCTTTTTTTGGGTATTTTTTACTTGTGGGTAGGTATTCTGCAAATGTCTTGTTTGAAAATAGGTTCGACATCTGAATGTCAAATTATCATAATCTAACACCTGTGTCCATTGAATTTTTTCATGTTTTATAATAAGATTATTAGGAAGACCTATGATAAAGTCTATATATACACATATTCTGGAAAATGTAAAGATATGCCCTTTTGTTCTGTCTATGTGCTTTTTTTTGTATTTTCCCAAAGTATTTTCGATATCCTCTAGGACTTGATCGTGGTAGAAGGAGAGAGGGAGGTTTGGTAACCTCACTCATACCAACACTGTTGTTACTACCATGCTTGTAACATCAAAATATGGGAACTAATGGGTAATAAAAACCCTAGATCTACCCTAAAACCATAGCCCTTCATTTAGAAAATTTTCCATATCTTGTTGTGTATCAAATTGCACTATGAAGAAGCCTTTAGGGAATTTGTAGAGATCACAATTTGGTGTCCAATAAGAGAATGCCCACTGATATAAGTAATGAATTCTCAAGCATAAACCATTAATCTGACGTATTAATGCTTTAGTTTGTAGATTTTCAAAGTATGATTTTACCTTGAGATTTTTCTTCTTGATTAAGCACATCAGTGTTTTTATTAGTTGACGTTTTGAACCATCTAATTGTTGAGAAATGGAAACAAGAAGTTCGAGTTTAATTTGTCCTTGAATTAAACTATGAATTAAAATAGAATTCTTTTCTCATAGTAATTTGAAAATAATTAATTAAGTTTAATTAACTTAATTAATTTAGGAAATTCAAATTGGAAGTCTTTTAGAAGACATGTATATGTTCTCCCTAACTTATATGAGTTAAGGATGAGTTATGAATGAGTTGTAATTAGTTCACTTAGTTTATTGAGTTAAGTCCAGTTAAATTAGTTCCAATCAGTTTCAGGAACTAATAGTGAGTAAACAGTCAGTTGGGACACTAGTGACCTAATTATTGCTACTCTAGTTAACTGAAGATTCCACCACCAAAAACTCATGCATGTTGATTTTGAGAAAGACCCAATTGAGACTAGAGTGCAGGTTCAATGTACTATTTTTTCTAGATTTTTCCGAGTTGCACTGATAGTGCGTGCATTCAGGAACTCATCCTTGAGGGATTGCACTATTTTTAGAGGCTTTATTTCCCTTTAAATACAAACTATGCTTCATAGGAATTACACATTGGAATAGAGCCATGGAGAACATGTGAATTGGCTAAGATTTGGCCTTGAGCTTTCTTATGAGTTGGAGATGGAATTTGCTGAGTGTTGAGATTGATCCATAGAGAACAAGCACTGTAATTTCATCTTGATTTTCCATATTAATACAAAACAGAGTTTTTTGAGCTGCAGCTTTCCCTGGATATTTATTGTGTTATGTGCCTTTGATTCTCTTCCTCTATTGATTATTATTTTCTCGTTGTTTATGGGCTTCCGCTGTAAAGAGTAGAAGTATATTCTTGTCTCTTGTTTTAGTAGATTACATGAGCTTGTGAATCCACGGGTTTTTCTACATGGTATCAGAGCAAGATTGTTTTTTGGGCCAAGAGTTTGTAGAGAGGTTATGAGAAATTCTGTGAAAATTTTTCAGAAACAAATTACATATTTGGATTCCTTTGGAAAGGATACCCAAATTCAAAAAATAAATCGGCTGAATTGGAGTTTGGATGAGGGAGATATTGTTGATTTAAACCAGCACTCTCCAGGAGATTATGAAGTTTTGAGTTTCTGGGTTACAGGTGAAAGTTGAATTTGCATACATACTTTAGGATTGGTAGATGGCATTCCATGGGTTGAGGCTTGTGTATGCTTTGAAGGAAGCTCAAATTTTATAGCCTAGAGGGACAGGATGGAGGCTGTGCTAGAAGATAATGGCTTGAAGGAATTCATTGATCAAGAAGTCCCCAAGCGAGCAGCTACGAATGCATAGAACTTCGCCGAATGAAAGAAGTGTGTGGTGAAGGCAAGGCAGATAATCCTTGAGGGAGTTTGAGACCACATTTTCTCGAGTCTCCATGGCAAGGAAACCCCACATTCTATGTGGAAAACATTGACAGACTTGTATCAGAATAACAATGATCAAAGAAAGTTGGCACTAAAGGATAAACTTCGTAAAATAAAGATGGAGAAAGGCGAGGTGATTCAAAGTACTTGACCAAGTTCACTCAATGTTGTAATTAACTTGGAAGTGTTGGAATCATAATTGCCGAGGAGGATATGGTGAGCCTTTCTCTTCTTGGACTCCTAAAGAGTTGGCATAGTTATCAGGACTCTGTCAATGGTCGGGAGAAGCTGCCAGATTGGGAATGAATATGGTCGGATTTGATGCAGGATGAGATTAGGAGGAACACTAGGGATGGATCTTCATCAAAGGCTAATGATGAAGAGAACTGTGCCTTAGAGATTAAGGCAAGGAAGGAGAAGGTAAAATTTCTTGTTCCAAATCAGATTCTTATCATGGAGGTAATAATAAGGACATGATGAAAGTTAAATGCTTTCATTGTCACAAGATGGGTCACTTTGCTACAAATTATCCATTGGTGAAGTTCAAGGAGAGGTCCTCGGGAGGAATGGCAGGTGAGGCTTTGGCCTCCCAATTCAAATTGGACTTTTCCCTCATTAAATGCATGGTGTCTACAATGATGGGAAGTGTCTGGTACTTAGACAGTGGAGCTTCTTTCCACTTGAATGGTGACATAGTGTTATTAAGCAAACTGGAGGAGAAAGATCTCAAGATGCATATCAAGATTGGTGACGATGGGAAGCATAGTGTTATTGGTATTAGGACTATAACCTTTCAGAGGGAGAATGGGGCTCCTCTCCCCTTGAAGAATGTTATGCATTTACCCAGTATGATGAAGAACTTGGTATTCGTTGCCATGCTTGAGGATAGAGGCTATGATGTGATCTTTTCGAAAGGAAATGCATTCCTTCAACACATTGCCAGGGGTCAAGTAAAGAAGATAGGGATTCGAGTTCAAAATCTCTATAAGATAAAGGTAGAGGATTGTGCTGCTTTGAGTTCAAAAGCAGAAAAGATGTTGAGCCGAGACGTTGGCGAGTTGTGGCATATGCGATTGGGCCACTTGCATCATGGGGCTTTGAATATAT
Organism: Pinus tabuliformis; assembly: GCA_031772625.1. Taxonomy (NCBI): domain Eukaryota; kingdom Viridiplantae; phylum Streptophyta; class Pinopsida; order Pinales; family Pinaceae; genus Pinus; species Pinus tabuliformis. The sequence continues at coordinate 1,106,234,656 of CM062805.1, forward strand.
TGTAGCAAATATCTATCAGTCTTCCAAAAGGTACACTTGAGCAAGTTGATACATACAAGGGTTGTACTTTGGGAAAATACACCTAGCTTCCTTTGGAGATTGTTGGCATTATGATTTTGGTGTGGCTCTATGTTACAGGTGTTGTCCTTGATGGCAACTCACTCAAGTGGCAATGCTCTGTTCAGGCTCTCAAAATGTTGGAAATTAAGAGGTACGCAGGTGAATGGTTCAAAAAGTGCGGACCCGCAGGTACGCCGGCCAGGAAGTGCGTTCATATCCGCAGGTTACCCGTTCATGAGGTGCGGACCCCAGTTCACTCACTTCAATGCAGAGAAGCACGCTCAAGTGGGGTTTCTTATGTTTGGCCCGTGGTATTTAGCCCGTCGTTCTTGATTCTATGGTTTTGGCCCATGGTATAGGATCTAATTTAGCCCCGGTTTGGATCCCTTGTATTGGTTATTGATGGTTTTGTCCCATGGTGTGAATAAGGGCTTGACTATAAATAGGGAAGGAGATCACTTGGCTAATATATCTTTGAAAGTTGAATATCTTAAGATCTGAATTTTGGGTTATCAGTTTTAAAAGCTAGATCTAAATCAAGGTAAAATTTGAAGGCGAATCTATTGCCAAGTCGTGATTTCTCGGGCGCATGATCAGATCTATGGATCTGACTATCTGTAGTACATTGGAGGACTGTTAATTTGGCCCTAATCAGAGGTTCGCAAGCGATCTAAAGTGAAAGTGCGGGGTACGTAGTACAGAAGAAGGCGCAGTGCGGGTATATGCAGCGCAGCTAAAGGCGCAGTGCGGGGTACGCAGTACAGAGGAAGTCACAGTGCGGGTATACGCAGAACAACTGAAGGTGAAGTGCGAGTATCCGCAGGTTTATATTGGTGAAGTTGCGGACCTGTTTTGAAATATTTGTTGGCTGCCTGTTTTCTATTTGCTGCTATGTTCTGGGTTTAGGATACTGGTGTTGGTTTTCTGTTTACGGCATTCTGAGAAGTTCGGGTGGCTCATTGGTTTGATTGTATAAGGAGATTGGTTGATTCACATGTACTTGATGTTTATTTAATGTTCTTGGATCCAGTTTGAAAATTAATGAAAAGTGGTCCTTGAATGAAAAGAAGCAGGGGGTTGTAGCTCCCTTCCAGGAGAAATTGGAAAACTAGAGAGAGTTGTAGCTCTCCGCAGGTTGTAGCCTGCGTACTGGTAAAGGACTGCACCAGTACAAAATCATTGTAAAAGAAGTTTCTAATTGAAAAAGATAGAGACATATTGCAGCAGGTGGTTTTCACCCACATTGGGTTTCCACCTTATATCTGGTGTTCTATGGTGTGACTATCTGTTTTTCATGTTCTTGTTCATTATTATGCATAAATTAATCATCAATATCTGAAGAATAAGTTGAAGTATAAATTTGGATGGTATATTGTTGAAAAGTTTTAATAATACTGATTCACCCCCCCCCCTTTCAGTATTATTTCCAACAATTGGTATCAGAGCAGGTCCTTCAGAGAAGCTTGATCGCTTGAAGGAAGATGATTCATCATGAGCAACTACGAGAGGGAAGCATCAATCAGGCCACCAATTTTTGATGGGACAAACTTCAATTATTGGAAGGTAAGAGTTACTGCCTATCTTCAATCTCTTGGTACAGAAGTTTGGGATATCATAGATACAGGCTACACTTTTCCTTCAGCTACTCCTACAGATCCGGCCAAGAAGAAGAAATATGAAACAAATGCTAAAGTAGTCAATACTCTGCTGGGATGCTTATCTCAAACAGAATTCGTGAAGGTTATGCAATATAAACCTGCAAAAGAAATATGGGACAAGATTGTCTTGAGCTACGAAGGAGATGAACAGGTAAAGCGTGCTAAACTTCAAACCCTCAGGATTCAGTATGAGAATCTCAGAATGTATAATGATGAAAGTGTGGCTAACTATTTCCTTCGAGTAGACGAGATTGTTAATTGCATGAAAAACTTGGGTGAAGAAATAAAAGAGGCTATTGTGGTTGAAAAAGTTCTAAGATCATTGTCCCCCAAATTTGAATCTAAAGTGTCTGCAATAGAAGAAAAGGAAAATCTACGAACTCTTACTATGTCTCAGCTACACGGAATTCTAACTGCCTATGAAATGAGAAAAGGAGGTCCATCAGACAGGAGAGAAGCTGCCTTTAAGGCTTCAAGCAAAGGAGACTACTATGAAGCAAGTCACGTGCCAGAAGAAGAAGAATCAAATTTTGTCAGAAATCTTCAACGGGGTACTGGAAGGTTCAGAGGTAAGTTACCTTTTAAATGCTTTTCTTGTGGAAGAGTAGGTCATTATGCTGCCAAATGTCCTCATAAGGATAAGATTGATAAAGGAAAGGAACCTGCTAGATGGAACAAAAAACATAATGCAAATAAGAAAAGCTACAACACTCATGAAGACAGTGATGGTCTATCAAATAGTGATGAATATGAACGAATTAATGACTATAAAATTTTAATGGCACTTGAAGATGATGATTACATGGATGCTATAGATGTGGATAGCTTTTATGAAGAGACTTCTAGACTCAAGACATGTATAGAAGAAAAGAATGTGATAATTGATACCCTACAATTTCAAATTGATGAAAAAGAAAAACTTCTTGAAAAGTTAGAATGTGAAATTGTTGGCCTTAGAAAGGAAATTGAGAAAACAAAGGCTATTAATCTTAAGTTTGTCAAAGGATCTGAAGCTCTGGATGAGATCATCAATGTACAGCGTTCTCCACTAAACAAGACAGGTCTGGGATATAATGGAGAAACATCTCAAGCATCCACCTCAAAGAATTATCTTGATGCAGCAAGAAGGAATGAGCAAAAGCACAATGGAGATCACCAGGTAAAGCAGGGACGAATTACATCAAGAACGAACAAAGACTATCAGGTAAACCAGGGGCAATCTGTCTTAAGGGTGAACAAAAGCTACAACCAGCCACAGGTAAAATCTTCTCAATTTGCTTCAAGAATGGATGACAATAGAAATTACAATCATTTGGCCGGTAGATTTGATAATCGCAGAAGTTTCTTCAATGGGCAATGTTTCTCTTGCCATAACTTTGGTCACAAAGCAGCTCAATGTGTTGCATATAAAACAATCATGACTAGAGAAGCTCAAAAACAAAGAAGTATGACCGGGATTACAAAAAGGACCTATAACAACTTTTCGGCTCTTGAAAATGAAGTTGAATGTTCTATTTGCAATAACTTTGGTCATGAAGATTCTGAATGCAGGAGCAGGTTTCAACAGACAAAGGAACAAGCCTCAAGCACCAGAACATGGAGAATAAAGGAACCACAAACATAAAGATGTGGGATAGCATTTTATGCAGAGGGACAAGAAAATCTATGGTACATTGACAGTGGATGTTCGAAACATATGACAGGTGATAAAGAAAAACTTGAATCATATTCTGCTTTAGAAAAGGGAAAGAAAGTTTCTTTTGGAAATGATACTCCTGCAGCTATAAAAGGAAAAGGCACTGCTCAGTTAAAAGAAAAGGTCAAAGCTGGAAATGTTTTGTATGTTGATGGATTGAAGCATAATCTTCTAAGTGTCAGCCAGATGTGTGATTAAGGAACCGAGGTGATATTTAGATCAAATGGATGTCGTGTTCGTGATCTTGATACAGGTGAAACAGTGATCAAAGGTAGAAGAACTCCAAATAATCTATACATATTTGAAGAAGGACAACAACAATGCTATTTGAGCAAGGATGATGAACACTGGTTATGGCACCGGAGGTTGGGGCATCTAAGCTTTTCACAAATAAGGAAAGCATGCAAATATCAAGCAGTTCGTGGTCTTCCAGATATCAAAATTCCAGACAACACCATATGCAAATCATGTCAGTTTGGAAAGCAAACCAGAACTAACTTTCTGGAGAAGGAAGGATCAGCTAGCATGCCTCTTGAGCTAGTCCATACAGATGTATGTGGCCATTTAGGAAAAGGACACCTCGAGGAGAAGAATACTTGATATTATTCATTGACGATTTCTCCAGGTTTGTTTGGTTAGGACTTATGAAGCACAAAGACGAAGCATTCGAGAAATTCAAATCCTTCAAAGCCTTGGTTGAAAATGAATCAGGTTACAAAATTAAGTGCCTCAGGTCTGACAGAGGTGGGGAGTTTACCTCAAATGAATTTTTCGATTTCTGTGAAGAACATGGGATAAGAAGAGAATTCTCTACAGCTAGAACTCCTCAGCAAAATGGAGTGGTGGAAAGGATGAACAGAACAGTCCAACAAATGGCTCGTGCTATGCAGGATGAGTCTGGAACTCCCGCAACTTTCTGGGGTGAAGCTGCATATGCTGCGGTTGTTATTCTCAACAAAACAAATGTCCGAGTGAACAGCACTCAAAATCCTCATGAGCTCTGGTATGGTGAGACTCCTTCGGTAAAGCACTTCAAAATCTTTGGGAGCAAATGCTATATTAAGAATACTGATGAGCAACTTGGCAAACTTGAACCTAGAGCAGATGAAGGCATTCTTCTTGGTTATTCTCCACACAGCAAAGCATATAAGTGCTACAATAAAAGACTTGGAAGAATTGTTGACAGCATTGATGTAGTGGTTGATGAAAAGGGATACATTCCTAGGCAAGTAAATCATGAAAATATCGAAGAAGATGAAGACTACCCTCAAAGACAGAATGATGAAGAAGAAGAACCTCAAGAAGCACCAGAGGAACAGATAAGGATATAAGAGAAGACTCCATCCCGGTACATTCAGAAGAATCATCCAGAATCTCAGATTTTGGGGCAGAAAGAAGCAGGTGTACAAACAAGAAGAACAATTGTAGAAGCTTCAAGCTATTTGGCATTACTCTCCTCCACTGAACCACAAAATGTAAAAGAGGCATGCAAAGATGAATGTTGGGTCAAAGCAATTGATGAAGAACTTGAGCAGATCGAAAAGAACAACACTTGGGAGTTGGTTCCTAGACCAAAGGATAAGAATGTTATAGGGACAAAATGGGTCTTCAAAAATAAGTTGAATGAAAACGGGGAAGGAATTAGAAACAAGGTAAGACTTGTTTGTAAAGGGTATGCGCAGCAAGAAGGAATAGATTTTGAGGAAACTTTTGCTCCTGTTGCAAGACTTGAGGCCATCCGAATGTTCCTTGCTCTCTCAAGCTTTCAAAAGTTCAAAGTATTTCAAATGGACGTTAAATCAACCTTTCTGAATGGAGACTTAGAAGAAGAAGTATACATTGAGCAGCCAGATGGTTTCATTCTTGGAAATGATCCAAATCTTGTATGCAGACTGAAAAAGGCTCTCTATGGTCTTAAACAAGCTCCAAGGGCTTGGTACTATCGTTTGGAAAAATATCTTCATCAACAAGGTTTTTCAAAAGGATCAGCAGATAGCAATCTTTATATAAAAATTGAAAATGACAAATTGCTAATACTTGTTGTGTATGTAGATGACATTATCTTTGGCAACAATGAAGAATCTATGAGTCAAAGCTTTGCCTTGGTGATGCAGAAAGAATTCGAAATGTCCTTGCTTGGAGAATTGACATATTTTCTTGGCCTGTAAATCCAACAAAAGGAAGGAGGGATCTTCTTGTCTCAAACCAAGTATCTCAAGCAGATCTTGAAGAAATATGGCATGGAAGATGCAAAACCAGTATGTACACCCATAGTCACAGGATGTAGCCTCAGTGCAAATGATGAATTAGCAGCAGTACATCAACCAACCTACAGATCTATGATTGGAAGTCTACTTTATTTGACAGGTACCCGACCAGACATCATGCATGCAGTGGGAATATTTGGAAGATTTCAGGCAAATCCAAAGGAAACTCATCTTTAGGCAGTAAAGAGAATCTTCAAATATCTTCAAGGGACTCAAAATTATGGCTTATGGTATCCTAGAGATACAAATCTCACACTTCATGCTTATACTGATGCAGATTGGGCCGGAAGCGTGGATGACAGGAAGAGCACAAGTGGTGGTGCTTTCTTTATGGGTTCTAGATTAGTATCATGGTTCAGCAAGAAACAGAGTTCGATTGCCTTGTCTATAGCTGAAGCAGAATATGTTGCTGCTGCATCTTGCTGCACTCAACTCCTTTGGATGATGCAGACCTTGTAGGATTTTCAAATCACTTGTACACCACCTATCTCCATTTTATGTGATAATACAAGTGCAATCAGCATTTCAAAGAACCCAGTCATGCATTCAAAAACCAAGCACATACCAATCAAGTATCACTTTCTCCGGGAACAAGTGCTTGAACAAAAGGTCAAGTTGGAGTATGTTCCTTCTAAGGAATAGGTTGCTGATATACTCACCAAACCATTGCCTAGGGAGACCTTTGAATACCTCAGGCAAAAGCTAGGGGTTGTTGATGCATCATCTTGTTGATTGAATCTCTTCTGATTGTTGGTTGTACGCAAGGATCATCTGGGGTATATGCGTACATATGTTGGGTTGCAGATTGGTCGAAGATCAAATTGCACAGGTTCAGGGGGAGCATATAATGAATTGTTGGCATTATGGAGGAAGTACAGAAGGAGATCATGGATGCTGGTCTGAATATTGCTGCAATATTTCTCTATCTCTTTCATGGTCATTTATGGATTATGGTGCTTCTTTGCAGATCTGGTTTATTGTCAGGGGGAGCATGTTCTTAGGGGGAGCATCACCCTTTGCCCTTGATGTCAAAGGGGGAGAATGACGTTGGTTATCTTGAGGTTGCCATCAAGTCCAAAGGGGGAGATTGTTGGCATTATTATTCTGGTGTGGCTCTATGTTACAGGTGTTGTCCTTGATGACAACTCACTCAAGTGGCAATGCTCTGTTCAGGCTCTCAAAATGTTGGAAATTAAGAGGTACGCAGGTGAATGGTTCAAAAAGTGCGGACCCACAGGTACACCGGCCAGGAAGTGCGTTCATATCCGCAGGTTACCCGTTCATGAGGTGTGGACCCCAGTTCACTCACTTCAAGGCAGAGAAGCGCGCTCAAGTGGGATTTCTTATGTTTGGCCCGTGGTATTTAGCCTGTCATTCTTGATTCTATGGTTTTGGCCCTTGGTATAGGATCTAATTTAGCCCCGGTTTGGATCCCTTGTATTGGTTATTGATGGTTTTGTCCCATGGTGTGAATAAGGGCTTGACTATAAATAGGGAAGGAGATCACTTGGCTAATATATCTTTGAAAGTTGAATATCTTAAGATCTGAATTTTGGGTTATCAGTTTTAAAAGCTAGATCTAAATCAAGGTAAAATTTGAAGGCGAATCTATTGCCAAGTTGTGATTTCTCGGGCGCATGATCAGATCTGTCGATCTGACTATCTGTAGTACATTGGAGGACTGTTAATTTGGCCCTAATCAGAGGTTCGCATGCGATCTAAAGTGAAAGTGCGGGGGTACGCAGTACAGAAGCTGGCGCAGTGTGGGTATATGCAGCGCAGCTAAAGGCGCAGTGCGGGGTACGCAGTATAGAGGAAGTCACAGTGCGGGTATACGCAGAGCAGCTGAAGGCACAGTGCGGGGTACGCAGTACAAAAGAAGACGAAGTGCGGGTATACGCAGAACAGCTGAAGGTGAAGTGCGGGTATCCGCAGGTTTATATTGGTGAAGTTGCGGACCTGTTTTGAAATATTTGTTGGCTGCCTGTTTTCTATTTGCTGCTGTGTTCTGGGTTTAGGATACTGGTGTTGGTTTTCTGTTTACAGCATTCTGAGAAGTTCGGGTGGCTCATTGGTTTGATTGTATAAGGAGATTGGTTGATTCACATGTACTTGATGTTTATTTGATGTTCTTGGATCCAGTCTGAAAATTAATGAAAAGTGGTCCTTGAATGAAAAGAAGTAGGGGGTTGTAGCTCCCTTCCAGGAGAAACTGGAAAACTAGAGAGAGTTGTAGCTCTCCGCAGGTTGTAGCCTGCGTACTGGTAAAGGACTGCACCAGTACAAAATCATTGTAAAAGAAGTTTCTAATTGAAAGAAGATAGAGACATATTGCAGCAGGTGGTTTTCACCCACATTGGGTTTCCACCTTATATCTGGTGTTCTATGGTGTGACTATCTGTTTTTCATGTTCTTGTTCATTATTATGCATAAATTAATCATCAATATCTGAAGAATAAGTTGAAGTATAAATTTGGATGGTATATTGTTGAAAAGTTTTAATAATACTGATTCACCCCCCCCTTTCAGTATTATTTTCAACAGAGATAGAGACAGTTGAGCAGTCGATTCTGGAGAGAGTCCATTGAGATGTGTGTGGACCATCCTTGATAGTATACACCACCAAACATAGGTATTATGTTATATTTGTAGATGACTATTCTTGTAAATGCTGGATATTTTTCATGCAGAGAAAGGGTTAGACATTCACAAAGTTTTGTGAATTCAAAGCATTGGTCAAGAAATATTCAACCAAGAAGGTTAAAGCTCTACGGAGTGATAATGGTGGAGAATATGTCTCTAATGAGTTTAATAACTTTTGTGCAATGAAAGGGATTAAATGAGAGTTGACGACACCTCATAACCCTCAACAAAATGGGGTTTCCGAGAGGAAGAATAGGAGCATAGTAGGGTCAGCAAGGGTGATGTTTCATGATTAGGGCGTACCACTACACTTGTGGACTGAGGCATGCAACACATCGGTTTATGTTCATAACCGTAGTCCACATTGAATACTTGAGAGTAAAACACCAAAGGAAGCTTATTCTGGTAAGAGGCCAGATGTTGGTCACTTCAGGATTTTTGGGTCATCAGTTTACTTCCATGTGACCAATGATGCACAGAAGAAGCTTGAGCCAAAAACAGAGTTGGGGATCATTGTGGGGTACACTGATACTCCCCATAACTATCGGGTGTACATGCAAACCAATTGGATGATAGTGGTTTGCAGGGATGTCAAGTTTGATGAGGAGAAGGCCATGTGAGTATCCCTTAAGAGGGAGCTTGAGCTACATGCAGAGGAGGAACTTTTAGTTCCTAAGGTTGAGGAGCATCAAATTGGTGTGGAGTAGCCACATGCAGAGGTTCCAAGAGTGGAGACATCCACTCAGGGATAGCCTTCTAGAAAAGGAAGAAAGTGCACTAGAGAGGCTGATATATTGTTGGACGATGCACAGGAGAATGTGGGAGCACCCTCTTCTGAGTGCAGACAGAGGAGGTCACTAGAGAGGTACACTGAATACATGGCACTTATGGGTGCATGTGTTGTGACAGAGCCATCTTCCTTTTAGGAAGCAGTGCAATAGCCAGTTTGGGTTGATGTGATGGTGGAGGAGTATGACTCCATAGTTTGAAATAGTGTTTGGGATGTGGTCTCGAGACCGGAGGACAAGTCAGTTGTGAGCTCCCGTTGGCTTTACAAGGTAAAGAAAGCTACAGATGGTAGTGTTGAGAAGCATAAGGCTAGATTTGTGGCCTGTGGCTTTTCACAGGTAGAGGGGATTGACTATGATGAGACCTTTGCTCCTGTTGCAAGGTACTCATCTATCAGATCTATTTTGGCACTATCTGCATAGATGGGTTGGAGTATCCATCAGATGGATGTGAAGACTGCCTTCCTTAATGGCATGATTGAGGAAGAGGTGTACATAGAGCAACTCGAAGGTTTTGAAACCTTGGACCATGAGTTGCTTGTGTGCCGACTCAAGAGAGTGTTGTATGGGCTGAAGTAAGCACCCCATGCTTGGTACACTAGGATAGATATCTACTTCACTGGGTTGGGCTTCACAAAGAGTGCAGTAGATGCAAACCTGTATCACATAGTGGTGAAAGGTAAGATTTTTATCATTGTACTTTATGTAGATGATCTCATACTGATAGGTGATGAGAAGCTCATCAAATCTTACAAGGAGGATATTGCAAGAAAGCTTGAGATGAAGGACATGGGGCTCATGCATTACTTTCTTGGCATGGAGGTATGGTAGGGAGATGGGGAGTTGTTTGTTTCTCAAGGTAAGTATGCCAATGACATACTCAGGAGATTCCATATGGAGAGAAGTAAGCTTATGGAAACTCCTCTAACTGGTAACTGGAGGAAGGAGCATGCTACTTCAAGATAAGTAGTGGAAGCTACTGTTTTCAGGCAGCTTGTGGGTTCACTCATGTATTTCGTGAACACACGAACATATATGTGTTATGCAATTAACCAACTTGGTCAAGTGATGGTTAGGCCTACCAAGCTATATTGGGAGGCGACAAAGCATGTATAGAGATACCTCGAAGGCACTACTCAGTTTGGGTTGTGGTACAGATGGATAGATGGAGTGAAGCTCCAAGGCTTCACCAATGAAAATTGGACTGGGAGTCTGTCTGACAGGAAGAGCACATCAAGAGGGATCTTTAGTATTAGGTCAGTGATAGTTTCTTGGTACAATAGGAAACAGAGATTGGTTGCACTCAGTTCAGCAAAGGCATAGAACATGGCTGCATGTCAAGAAACATGTGAGGCTATCTAGATGAGGAAGATGCTGGTTGGTTTGTTTGGTTAGTATATGGCTCCGACAGTGACTTATTGTGATAATCAGAGTTGTATCAAAGTCTTTGAAAATCCAGTTTTTCATGATCGGTCCAAGCATATAGATATCCAGTATCATCATCTCAGATATTGTGTATTAAGGCAGGTCATGTTGTTAGATTACATTCCCGCGTAGGAGAAAGATGCTGACATCTTGACAAAGGCATTGCGAAGATGTAAATTCGAGTTTCACAGAGATAGGATCAGGGTAGTTGATAATCTGTTTCTTGTTGAGAGGGAGTGTTGAGAAATGGAAATAAGAAATTCTAGTTTAAATTTTCCTTGAATTAAACTGTGAATTAAAATAGAATTCTTTTCTCATAACAATTTGAAAATAATTAATTAAGTTTAATTAACTTAATTAATTTAGGAAATTCAAATTGGAAGTATTTTAGAAGACATGTAAATGTTCTCCCTAACTTATATGAGTTAAGGATGAGTTGTGAATCGATTGTAATTAGTTAACTCAGTTTATTGAGTTAAGTCCAATTAAATTAGTTCCAATCATTTTCAGGAACTAATAGTGAGTAAACAGTCAGTTGGGACACTAGTGACCTAATTATTGCTACTCTAGTTAACTGAAGATTCCACCATCACAAACTCATGCTTGTTGATTCTAAGAAAGACCCAATTGAGATTAGAGTGTAGAGACAATGTACTATTTGTTTTAGATTTTTCTGAGTTGCACTGATAGTGCATGCATTCAGGAACTCATCCTTGAGCAATTGCACTATTTTTAGAGGATTTATTTCCTTTTAAATACAAGCTATCCTTCATAGGAATTACACATTGGAATAGAGATTTGGAGAGTTTGTGAATTGGCTAAGCTTTGGCCTTCAGCTTGCTTATGAGTTGGAGATTGACTTTGCTGAGTGCTGAGATTTCTCTAGAGAGAACAAGCATTGTAATTTCATCTGGATTTTCTAGATTAATACAAAATAGATAATGGGGTTTTGAGCTATGGCTTTCCCCAAATATTTATTTTGTTATGTGCCTTTGATTCTCTTCCTCTATTGATTATTGTTTGCTCAATGTTTATGGGCTTTCGTTGTAAAGAGTAGAAGTAGATTCTTGTCTCTTGTTTTAGTAGATTACACGGGCTTGTGAATCTACAGGTTTTTCTACACTAATGTAGTTCATCCTCAAGACAAAGATGAACGAAATTAGATAGTTTAAAATGTTGACTAGTAGAAAACCTGATGTTATTAATTCGAAAGAAAATATCAAGAACAATATGGATCACAGAATCTTGAAATCAATGATTTTACCTCTCGGGTTTTTACTTCGTAGCTAGTACTTGTCCATTTTCTCAACAGTGTAAGGTCCTTACATATTTTGGATCTAATCAACTGAATCACTAGTCTTCCCTTTTAGTGCATCCTTGAATGAGAATGATCCGCTCAGGTTTCTAGAATTTTCATTAAGGTTTCTAAAGGTTGTATATGCCGCCCATAGCCTCAGATTCAATATTATAGTAGAATCACTTACCACACCATAATATTTCACTTAAAGAGAGTCTTGGATCAATTTTTATTCATATAAGAAAACTTTGAGTGTTACAGGTATTCCCAAGTGATTTTGAACGATTTTCTTTAGTTGTTTCACTAGATCCATGCCTTGGATCCATGGGATAATGGCCTTCCCACTTAGATTATTGAAGAATATTTGGTATTTTTCTCTTTCTTTCTATCTTTTGTTCAGATATGGATCTAAAGGATATAGATGAGACCCATAGAATTGTGGATTTAGAGATAAGAAATGATATTTATTAGTGTCATAGGCTAGGTCTATATAATGTTTCATATTTTCTACAAATTATTCCTTCGACAAACCCAAACTCTTAGAAAGGAGTGTCTCCACACAAGGAAACATGATTCGAGGTCCCTTCATGACACAGTCTACACACATCTTTGTGTAATCAAAGGAACCTCAATTTGATGCATGCGAGAGGTTTTTAGTCAGCCCTAATGATCCAGGTGGATATTGATTGCCACAAGCCTATTCCACTTGAACCCCTAACACTGTTCCCTTTCAGTTTCCTAATTTGCAACACAATTTCTATTTTGACAATTTACTATTTTTGTTAGTTTTTGAGGTCCTGAATTTCTAGAGCCATTTTGAGGCCCTAAATGACATTTTCTTTGTTAGAAAATTATATATTACAGAGCAATGGAAGACATAAAATATTGTGGAAACACAAATATAGAAGTGCTTAAAACAAGAGAGACACAAATATATGTGGTTCACCCAATTTGGGTTGTCCATGGATAAACAAAAAATCCTTTTATATTATCCAACAAAATGAAGAGATACAACCTACATCAGATCTGTTGTAATTTCCTCTTAGCTCTCACACTACCTCCTCTCTCTCTTTGAGAATAATCATACAAAACCGAAATAATATTCCCTCATATAAACTGAGGGTTGCCTTCTAGGGAAAAGAACCCTAAATTAACATAACTTCTACCATCATATAATTCACCTAATGAACGACCCAGATTGACTACAAAATTACAATATTTTACAAGGAAACTTTTCATCTATTTTTGGCTTTGGGGACACTGCCCCCAAACCCTCACCAGGGGGGATCTTTAAAAGTAGTCATCGGCCCCCCTGGCGGCTATCACATGGGAGAAGTTTTTGCCCCATTTAGGAACTAGGGTGTAATGCAGTTGAGACCTTTGAATCAAAAAGATAACCAGGCTTGACACCAAAAAATCTCCCACCTAGAGACTAATTATAAAAATTCCACTGCTTCTTCAATTACTAGACAATGCTTCCAATTTAGACCTGGTTGTTTCTCATCTTCATCATCATACTTGAATATGAATTGAAACTAAGAAAGATCTCATTTCCCCCCTTGTTACAAATTTTATTAACATGTTTGCAGGATTTTGGCTAATGTGTATCTTTTCCAGCTTCAACTGTTCATCTTCCTTCGACAAACCCAAACTCTTAGAAAGGAGTGTCTCCACACAAGGAGACATGATTCGAGGTCCCTTCATGACACAGTCTGCACACATCTTTGTGTAATCAAAGGAACCTCAATATGATGCATGTGAGAGGTTTTTAGTCAGCCCTAATGATCCAAGTGGATATTGATTGCCACAAGCCTATTCCACTTGAACCCCCAACGCTGTTCCCTTTCAGTTTCCTAATTTGCAGCGCAATTTTCTATTTTGATAGTTTACTATTTTTGTTAGTTTTTGAGATCTTGAATTTCTAGAGCCATTTTGAGGCCCTAAATGACATTTTCTTTGTTAGAAAATTATATATTACACAGCAATGGAAGACATAAAATATTGTGGAAACAGAAATATAGAAGTGCACAAAACAAGAGAGACACAAATATATGTGGTTCACCCAATTTGGGTTGTCCATGGAGAAACAACCAATCCTTTTATATTATCCAACAAAATGAAGAGATACAACCTACATCAGATCCATTGTAATTTCCTCTTAGCTCTCACACTACCTCCTCTCTCTCTCTGAGAATAATCATACAAAACCGAAATACAATTCCCTCATATAAACTGAGGGTTGCCTTCTAGGGAAAAGAACCCTAAATTAACATAACTTCTACCGTCATATCATTCACCTAATGAATGACCCAGATTGACTACAAAATTACAATATTTTACAAGGAAACTTTTCATCTATTTTTAGCTTTGGGGACACTGCCCCCAAACCCTCACTAGGGGGGATCTTTAAAAGTAGTCATCGGCCCCCTTGGCGGCTATCACATGGGAGAATTTTTCGCCCCATTAGGAACTAGGGTGCAATGCAGTTGAGACCTCTGAATCAAGAAGATAACTAGGCTTCACACCAAAAAATCTCCCACCTGGAGACTAAATATAAAAATTCCACTGCTTCTTCATTTACTAGACAATGCTTCCAATTTAGACCTGGTTGTTTCTCATCTTCATCATCATACTTGAATATCAATTGAAACTAAGAAAGATCTCATTTTCTCCCTTGTTACAACTTTTATTAACATGTTTGTAGGATTTTGGCTAATGTGTATCTTTTCCAGCTTCAACTGTTCATCTTCCAACACTGATCGTATAAAATGGTACTTGAGCTATATATGTTTAGTATTGGAATGAAATTATGAGTTCTTTGCAAGATGAATGACACTTTGGTTGTCACTATATATCCTAACCACCTCCCACTTCTTGCTCAACTCATCCATAAACCATTTTAACTAAATCATTTCTTTATTAGCATCTGTAGCTGCAACATACTCTGTTTCTATCGTTTAAAGTGCAACAATGTTTTTCAATTTTGAAACCCAACTAAAATTTATTCCACCTACAGTAAAAAAATACCCTGTGGTGCTCCTCCTATTATATCAATCACCTAGCATATCTGCATCAACATATCCCTATAGAGAAATGTTTGAACCACTAAAGCATAATGCTTGATTTGTGATACCTCTCAAATATTTGAGAATCCACTTCACTGCCATCCAATGCTCTTTTCTTGGATTGTTCATATACCTTCTTACAACTCCCACTGCATGTGCAATATCAGATGTTGTGTAGATTATTACATACATTAATCTTCCAAATACTGGTGCATATGGAACTTTAAACATATAATCCATTTCTTCTCAGGTCTTGGGACACATCTCCTTAGTTTGAAATGGATAGACAAAGGTATATTAACTAGTTTTGCATTTTAAATATTAAATCTTTCCAACACCTTTTCTATGTACTAACTCTAAG
Organism: Pinus tabuliformis; assembly: GCA_031772625.1. Classification (NCBI taxonomy): domain Eukaryota; kingdom Viridiplantae; phylum Streptophyta; class Pinopsida; order Pinales; family Pinaceae; genus Pinus; species Pinus tabuliformis. Next base: position 1,106,249,916 of record CM062805.1, read on the forward strand.
ACAATGCTAATTTGTGATTTTTCCTATCTCTAGTTATTCTCATACCAAGGATTTTTTTTGCAACACCCAAATCCTTCATTGCAAATGGATTTGGCAATTTTCTTTTGAGTACATTTATTTCTTGCATGTTAGACCCTGCAACAAGCATGTCATATACATACAATAGCAATATAATATAACAGCCATTATTTGGTTTCTTAAGAAAAGAACAATGATCAAAATGACATCTAGTATAACCTTGTTCAAACATAAGCTTGTCAAATTTTAGATACCATTGCCTTGGAGCCTGTTTTAGGCCATACAAACCCTTCTTCAACCCACACACTAATTTATCCTTCCCTTTGACCTGATACCCTTGTTGTTGTTGCACATATATTTCTTTCTCCAATTCTCCATGGAGAAAGGATATGTTTACATCTAAATGCTAAAGATTCAAATATTCTACTATCACTCGACTTAAAATAGTTCTGATTGGAGTCATTTAACAACATTAGAAAAAATTTCATCAAAGTCATATACCTTTTGTTTGTACAAACCCCTTCACCACAAGTCTATCCTTATACTTATTTTTTCCTCCATGTTCTCCCTTCAACCTGTAAACCCATTAATGCTACAATGTTGTTTTACCTATAGGCAATTTGACTAAGTCCCAAGTCTGCTTATGCATCAAGGAGTCCATCTCTTCTTCAATACCTTGCTCCCACTTCTTCCTAGTTTCTATCTGCATTCTTTCTTCTTATCTTTCTGGTTCACCAAAACTAGTCAACAATACATAATATAATGAAGGAGAGTATCGTTCAGGGGGTCTACTTATCCTAGTAGATATTCTAACACCACTTTCAAGTGTTTGAGGTGCATGTTGCTATTGTGGTTCTTGTTTTTGTTGTGGCTGCTGATCATTATGATTTTCAGGAACCTTTACTTTTTCTGTGATCTCATCAAGCACTTCATATTCTTGGATTTCCTTTTCCTGTTTCTTTTTGTTGGGCGCAACCCAACTTTGCCTAAATTATGCTAAAGATTGCATTTTGGGGAATGGAGTGTGGAGTGGTCAGAACAGTGTGGCACCAAAAGGAGACTACGTAATAGATATACCACAAGGTATATGGACCTAGGAGTGGGTCAAAACCCCTCCATTTTTGTAAAATCATATAATATTGAATGATTTTAGACCATAGTCCCTTGTATTTTGGGAACCATAGTGTTGGGTCCATGGTAATGTAGTGATGTAATACCTCAATGTAACAGTATATATAGAGATAAATAATAAAGAACAGGATCATGTTAGGATCATATCATGTATTGAATGGTTGAATCTTTGTGATTGGGTTTTGTGGTGAAGGAAAGTATATGCAGCTAAGTGTGCAGAGGCCTAAGTCTACAACTGAGTGCGTAGATGACCTATAGCTGAGTGCGTAGGTGAAGAACTATTTTTTGTACAAATTCTATATTATAAGAAACAATTCTTGTGTGTAGTCCCACATTGCGATGAAACACAGTAAAATCTATGTCTTCATGTGTTGATTCACTTATTACTTGCACTTTGTTTTAGTATTGTGAAGTTTATGAATGTTTAAGTAATGAATATAATTCTGTGAAGTAATATATAAGTACGAAGTAGTTCATGAATGTGAAGTAGCCTATTATAGTATAATGGTTTATTGTAGTTAAATAACACAATAATGAGAAGTAGTTATAAATGTTAATGCATAAGAAAATACAAAATTTCCACATTGTAGTATCCCTCAAGGTTGCAGAAACTTGGTTTTGTAACCTCCCATAGTCACTTCAGGTGAGACTACAACTTGCTTGTAGGTTGTTGCCGAAAGGGTGAGTGATTAATGGTTTTTTTGGTGCACAATAAAATACGAACCTAGGTCAGTCCAACCCAGCCAACAAATGGTTCTATTGTTGAGACATCAATCTGTTTGAGATATGTTTATGTGGCATCCATCGAAGAAAGAAATTCAAGATTAGATAGAATAGAAGGAACATGAATTTGCGAAAAAAGAAAATAGAAACCCTCATTTGTTAACTAGGAGGTGGTTGGAGAAGTATATTTTCGAAGATCAATACGAAATATTCCTACACTAATTCCATGTGGATATATACAAGTGGATATTAGGTTTGACTGAGAGAAAACATTGTTTTAAAGGAGACAAACCTAAGGAGTGGACTCTTGAACTAATACAGAAACTCAAGAAGACTGACAATAGGATGTCAAGAGATGTTGAATTCTGGATTGACAACATCTTGGGAGGATTCATTACTGAGTTTGCGGTAGACTCGATTGTGTCCTATAGCGAAGAAAATGAAATTTTTTCAAAGGACCATGAGGTAAGTTCTTGAAATATCTAAAACTTTGGATTAAGATGATTTTGTGTGAAAAGGGAATTTTATGAATGCAGTCAGATTATTAGTTACTTATTTTTGGGAGAAGATCTGAAGAAGAAAATGGAACAACACGAAGTGTAAAAAGATATAGAATAGACACTAGGAAGAGATATCGTGGCCAAGATCCGAAGACTTTTATAGAAACTGACTATAGCCCTCTGTTAAGTGAGTCTGAAAGTGAAGAAAATCACCTTGAGAACCCTGAAGGAACTCTGCAGTATTCACCCTTCCAGCTTGAAAGTTTTTCCGAAGCCAGAATCAAGTAGTAATCAGGGTTCTTTTGGTTTTCCCAGTCCCCCTAACCCCCCTACCCCCCATATCCCTCTCCTTATGAATCCCCCTCCCCCACCCCCTCCCGTGCCCTACCAAGAAGAACTATGGCCGATGATATTAATTTACCTATCTTTAAAGGAACTGTATTAGAGGATCCAAAGCAGTTTTCATTTTTATGTGAATCAGTATGGATAGCGAAGCAGGTCCATGATGAAACTATAAAGAAAGTGTAGATTGTCACAAAATTTCAAGTTAGAGTGCTGACATGGTACATGAAGTATTCAAGCAATCAAATCAGATCATTTGAAAACATTAAACAAATGATGGCAAAATAATTTAAGAAGCTAAAGTCTGAGTCGCAGTGCATCATTGAATTGAAAGAAATAAAACAGAAGCTTACTGAGTTTGTTTGGGAATTTGATCAAAGATTCAAGATATTATTAGATCAGGTGAGCTTCAAAATAGCTCCAAATCAATATAAAGAATGGTTTATAGCTGCACTGCTTCCACATATAATATTTCCTTTGTCATAACAGAAGATAGAAGCTCAAGTTGAAGCTTTAGAACTTGTAATGAAATTAAAAGCTTCACCTATAGGGGATATCAATGTAGGTATGCAACAGATCTAGAGTGAGCTAGAAAATTTGACTTTGTAGATACAAGATATGAAGAAAACTAAGGAAGTTCACGAAGAAGTGTGATGTAAAAACTGTAAATTAGAAGGCCACTCTAAATAACAATGCCCTTTCTTTAGGAACTACATGGCTAGTGGAGCATTGAATCTTTTGAATCCATGATCCAACTTATGGTGCGAGACATGTAAAACTAGAGGTGAACATCGCACAAAAGATTGCTAACTATTGTAGAATTATGTCCAGACTCCAAGAAACATATATTGCAAATTTTGTAAATTAGTAGGGAATGATGAGAACAACTATCGAGCTTATGAATTAATGATGGAGTGAAGTATTGATGCCTATAGAATGAAAGCTGAAGAAAATGGATCTGAGGAATGTGGAAAGTATAGTGGTCAAGATGGTTATCAAGACCAAGGTCAAGGAACTGGTCGAGGTGGAGGATCTGGTCGAGGTCATGATTATTTGTTACATCTATGGCCCAGCAGGTCACTTTGCAAGAGATTTGTAAGAATCTTTCTTCAACATGTAGGTATTGCAAATCATTTGATCATGTAATTGAGGAGTGTCCGGTACTTATGGAACAAATGCAAGAAAAAAAAATAAACAACCGACACAGAACATTCAGATGATGACTGCAGAACCAAGGAATGAAGAACCTCACATTAATATTATAAAAAGGAGTGGAGCTACGATTGAAAATGATAAAGAAAATGGAAAAAAGGAAGTTGGAGCTACATGGGTTAGAAAGACCACTAAAAATTCCCCTGTGTTTGATATTCAAAAGGAAAAAGAAGTATTTATGGAAGTGAAATGAAGCTTTATGGGTATAGGAGCTTTGAAATCTAACACACAGTAGAATTAGAAGAATATTTATGGTGTATCATCTTTGACACAAAGTGAAGCTCTTACAATACAAGAACAAGATGCAACGTATAAGGTAAATACTTTAAAATATTTTCTTCAAACTTGTATGAAATTGTTGCGAGATAAAAGAGCTGTAGAAGGAATTCAAGAATTGATAAATTCCTGTGCATCTAAAGAAGTACCATATAGTGAGATGCACAAAGTTAACAATTTACATAGACAAAATAGATCTAGAAAGGAAATGGGGCTTACTACACGAATCAGAGAATATGACATGGACCAAGTTACTTTAGATTTGGGATTTGAAGCTAATGTCCTGACAAAGCAAACATGGGAGTTAATGGGTAAACCAAAGTTGAAATGGTCACCTATTCAGCTAAGAATGGTGAATCAACAAAAGATTGTTCCTCTAGGAAGACTATCAGGTATTACAGTGGAAATTGAAGGGGTGTGCACTACTACTGATTTTCCAACATTGCTATAATCAACTTAAAGAAGAGGAAAATGATATTTGAAGGAACAAATATGAGAGTGGTTGTTCCCGTGGACCTATTAGAAGGAGCAAGGTATATTGGGTGATTCAGGTCCGGGTGTGAAGAAGGACCCTTCCAAGACCTTTTACTTTTGTGATGTGTTAAAATTGCTTTTAAAAGAACATTAATGAATAAATCTACATGTGGAAAAGAAGAGGAACATAACAATCATCAGTACATGAAAACATAAGTCGTTGATAACGGAGTTTGTCCAGGAGGGACTACGTTTCCAGGCCCCAGTGTGAAGATGGTGTAGGCCACGGCATTAAGTGCTATCAATAATGGTGATGTACATAGAGATGATGTCTCGATCATATAAGGAAAAATTCCCTCACGCAGGAGTGGCTCTAAGAGATGTTCCACAATAGGAACTCTCGGTCAAAAGACTCCTATCAGTATGAGACAAAATCATGCATGGTGAGCATCCTGCCAACATGGCACAAAAGGGATCTCAATGCAAAACACATGCACGACGACAATAAGAGCATCCCAAAAACATACAACAAGGGATCTCAAAGCATAACATGATAAGTTATGAAAAAAAGTACATCACATAAAAGATTCTGCATCAAATCAAGCAAGGAATCATGACAACATGTAATAAACAAGATCTTGCATCAACATCAATCAAGGATATGTGCAACATAACCTTGATTGATGTTGTACATGAACACATCATATACCTCACAACCAAGGGCCATTTGAAGAAGTGGATGTCACACTACTTAACCTGCTCGGACCATTGCTCTCAAGGCATCGATTGCATGAAGATGGATGCTTGCATAAGAAAGTGGACATTTGCACTAGCACTTAGAAAAGTGACTAGAAGAAGAAATGAGAGAATAAGAAATCTAAAGACATCATTAGATTTCTGGCATCAAGTAGTGCTGAATCGACTGTCCAAAATCCAAATTCTAAGAAGTTGAGAATTCTGGGCTCAAGGAATCTTTCAGATTCCCTTGGGATTCCTCAAAGATTCCATTCCATGGATGGACTGGAAATCTACAACTCAGATAGTGAATCTGATCTTGCCATTGTGATCCTCGCGTAAAACAATGAAAAACAAGTATAAACTTGAGTATATTCTGAAATGTCAAAATATTACCTTGGGAAAATTTCATGGCTCATGGTTGTGCTCCCTATGTTTGCTGAAATCATGGTTCCACGTGCATTTTGGAAATGACCAAAAAATTCAAACCTTTAATGAAGAAACGAACAACACCATTATGTTCGTGGCGATGAGAGGTGTAAAAACCATATAAAATTTGTCAAATTCTGACAAAGTGAGAATTTTGCCCTCTTGCAAAATTCATGGTTCCTGCATTAAAATATTAATTAATATGCCTTCTACCTCGAAATTCGTGCTTGCAGTCTCTCCTCCTCGAACTTTGTGCCAAGGTAAAAGTGCTGAGTTTAAATAAAAACTTATAGATGAATTTACCAATGTAAAGTGGTTGGCACATTGTTTAAAAGAGGCAATATGGTTGAGGAGAGGTCGGGGGATCCAATCCCGCCTTCTCCATATATAAACTTTTATAACCACAATGATGTATTAATGGGGTTTAGGTCCGCATTGGGTGGCCCACCCCCTAAAACCCCACATTAAAACTATCGACGTTTTTTCCCAAAATATCAACGATCGGCCTTTGAAATCAGCGATCAACATGGGTGTTGGCGTGTTTATCAGATTTCGCCAATATATATATATATATATATATATATATATATATATATATATATATATATATATATATATATATATATATATATATATATATATATATATATATATATATATATATATATATATATATATATATATATATATATATATATATATATATATATATATATATATATATATATATATATATATATATATATGCGCATTAATCGGTGATGGGAGCAGAATCGGATAGACGCATTAATCGGTGATGGGAGCGGAATCGGCAGATTATATCATCATATATATATATATATATATATATATATATATATATATATATATATATATATATATATATATGCGGGATATGTGGAGGAGGGTTCGGCAGGGGTTATTGCCACCGATCCCGAAACCATATCATTGTTGCCATTTGCGATAAGGTCGGCGGGGGTTATGGCCATCGACCTTAACATATATATTGATTTTCTTTGGTTAAAGGGGCGATTGTGATTTGTTCAAAGGGTTCGGCAGGGGTTAGTTATTAATAACTATACATTAAAACAAATTTTGTTATATGGTTATTTAATAACCATAAAAAAGATGATTTTTGTCTCTTATGCAGGTTGAGGAGACCAATGAAAGAATGCCAAGTGTCAATGGCTGATGGGTTGCCATGTGGGTCCTACCTGCTTACTGGGATGCCATGTGGCACATAGTGGGCCCCACTTTTCCCTTGTCATATCAAACTTCGAAGAGCTCTATCTTTCGCATACGAGCTTGGTTTGACGAACCATTCGCACCTCCATGATCAGGATGATGAGATCCACAATCTAGTCCTGGTTCAAGCATAATCCAAACACTTTAATTTTTGAGCCATCTTTGTCCTGTGTGTCTCTCTGGAGCCACCTGGATCAATCCTCCACACTGAGGAGCTTTTGGTCCTCCAAAAGCATGTAAAATAATCTGCAACTTTCTCTGTACCCTGTCTACATCATAAGCATCCTGAAAAGGTCTCGCTTCCATCTCCTTCACCTTTGTTCTTCGGAGCCTTGTGCGATGAGCCGACACCTACTACTTCTGCAATCTATAGTACATGGTTTTGCAAATTACATGCTTTGAATGACATGACCACCTAAAGACCCAAAACGTCCCACACTTGCCACGAGTTTATAATACATACTCGGTGGTCAAGTTTACATTAAGACAGGCGTAATACCCCAGCTATGACAACAAGGCAAACCCATCATGGTTGCTTCAAAAAGTGATGGAAAACACATCATCACTGCAACACATGATTTACATACATAAGGCTAGACACTATTGTTTTAACAAGTGATAGAAACATAACATCACTATCAAAGTGTAAAATATGACTCAAAACATTACCAGACATCATTGTTGCTGACCAAGTGATGGAAAACACATCATCACTTTTACACTTTAAAATGCAACAAATGATTTACAAAAGAATGACCATGAAATAACATCATGTAAAAAAAAACCATTTTTCACTTATCAATATGACTGGGTCACCTCCTTGAGGTGGTTTTTCTTGTCGAAAAACTGCTCTTCCTAGTTCACGCACTGACGCTTTGTCTTTAAGGCACTGCTCTGGATGGAGCTTCCAGCAAGTGGCTATTTGATGGCCATTTCTATCTCAATGACTGCAATAGGCTTTATTTCTCCATATCTACTTAACCTATTTCTTCTCATGCTGTTGAGAGGGTCTTTCACGCCTCATGAGTGCTGGCATTCTTTTCCAACACTTAGAAAATGTATGGTTAGGTAAACCACAAAAGGTATATGTTTTCTGATGGCTTGATCTTCATTCATTATTAACAACATGATCATAATAAAAATGAACATTTGAAGATCGAAAATTGTTATACCTTCCTTTGCTGTTTATGATGTCAGTATGGCGATGAGAGCTTGCCTCAACTCTCTCCCTGCAAGGAAACTACCATGGGATGATGGGGATGTTTTCCCATCATTCCCTATCCTTGACGATGTCTCGGACAGATCTAACACCTTTGAGCACTCTCCTTTAGTGTATCTCGAGTCTGCAAATCGATGTTCATGCATAACCTCCAAAGGTTGAGTGATGCCTTGGTTATTAGCACCAAGTTCTTTCTCCTCGTGCCTCATCCTAGTAAGGAGCCTCATGTTTGTACCTGTAAATGGGATCTCCAAATCTCCAACAGACATCATACTATGTGAGGGTGAAATCAAAAGGAAATCAACATATTTTACCTTCTCCTTCAATTTGGAAAGAACTGAAGAGGGTTTCTCATCATCCATTGTTGGTGGTTCGCTAACTGTCTCAGTGCCTTCCCCAACTTCTTTCTTGACATACCCATGTCTTGTTCGACATGGTAATTCCTCTTCTTTGATGGGATTAACAATTCCTTGGCCATTAACACCCAAGCCTTTTCTTTCATACCCCATTCTCTTCAATAGTTTGGAGCCAATTCCTGTGGTATGATTTTCAAACATAGTGAAATCATCATCAAGAAACTTACGTGAAGATGGAGAACTACTTTTTACCTCACATGAGTCTTGCTACAACTTTTCCAAGGCCTCGTCCTTTTCTTGGAGTTGTCGTAGCAAACTTTGTTTCTCATCTTCTCTTCATGTAGATGCCTCTTCAATTCATCATTCTCTGTTTGGAGATTGTGTTTGTTTTGCTTCAGTTCTTCCATGGCCTCTTCCTTGGCTTGCAACTGAAGCTGCAATTGCTCCCTTTCCTCTATCTCTTTTTGTAGAGTTTTATACATAATTTCCACCTTCTTGGAAATGTTGAACATGGTCTCGTACATTTCTCTTTCATCCTCTGTCATTGTTCACACTACAATTCACATCAACATAAAGACCGCTCTGATAACACTTGATCCAGGTTCGGGTGTGAAGAAGGACCCTCCCAAGACCTTTTACTTTTGTGATGTGTTAAAATTTCTTTTAAAAGAACATTAATGAAGATATCTGCATGTGGAAAAGAAGAGGAACATAACAATCATCAGTACATGAAAACATAAGCCGTTGATAACGGAGTTCGTCCAGGAGGGACTACGTCTTTGGGCCCCGGTGTTAAGATGGTGTAGGTCACTGCATTAAGTGCTGTCAATAATGGTGATGTACACAGAGATGATGTCTTGATCATATAAGGAAAAATGCCCTCACGCAGGAGTGGATCTAAGAGATGTTCCACAAGAGGAACTCTCAGTCAAAAGACTCCTATCAGTGTGATACAAAAACATGCATGGTGAGGATCCCGCCAACACAACACAAAAGGGATCTTAATGCAAAACACATGCGTCATGACAACAAGAGCATCCCAACAACATACAACAAGGGATCTCAAAGCATAACATGATAAGTTATGACAACAAGTACATCACATAAAATATTCCACATCAAATCAAGCAAGGAATCATGACAACATGTAATAGAGAAGATCCTACATCAACATCAATCAAGGACCTATGCAACATAATGCAGAAAGAAGAAGTACATGAACACATTATATACCTCACAACCAAGGGCCATGTGAAGAAGTGGATGTCACATTACTTAAGCTGCTTGGACCATTGCTCTAAAGGCATCGATTGCATGAAGATGGCTACTCACACAAGAATGTGGACATCTGCATTGTCACTTAGAAAGGTGCCTAGAAGAATAAATGAGAGAATAAAAAATTTGAAGACACCATCAGATTTGTGGCACCGAGTAGTGCTGAATCAACTGTCCAAAATTTGAATTCTAAGAAGTTGAGAATTCTGGGCTCAAGGAATCTTTTATATTCCCCCAGGATTCCTCAAAGATTCTGTTCCATGGATGGACTGGAAATCTGCAACTCAGATGGCGAATCTGATCTTGCCATTGCGATCCCTGTGGAAAACCATGAAAAGCAAGTACAAACTTGACTATATTCTGAAATGTCAAAATTTTACCTTCGTGGAAAAATTTCATGGCTTATGGTTCCACTCCCTGTTTTTGCTGAAATCATGGTTCCATGTGAATTCTGGAAATGACCAAAAAATTCAGACCTCTGATGAAGAAACGAAAAACACCATTGTGTTCGTGGCAATGAGAGGTGTACAAACCATATAAAATTTGTCAAATTCTGACAAAGTGAGAATTTTCCCTCCTGCAAAATTCATGGTTCTTGCATTAAAATATTAATTAATCTACCTTCTACCTTGAAATCTGTGCCTACAGTCTCTCCTCCTCAAACTTTGTGCTGAGGTAAAAATAATGAGTTTAAATAAAAGCTTATTGGCAAATTTACCAATGTAAAGTGGTTGGCGCATTGGTTAAAAGAGACAATATGGTTGAGGAGAGGTCGGGGGATCCAATCCCGCCTTCTCCATATATAAACTTTTATAACCAAAATGATGTATTAACGGGGGTCGGGTCTGCATTGGGCAGCCTGCCCCTAAAACTCTGCATTAACACTATCGACATTTTTTCGCAAAATATTGGCAATCGGTCTTTGAAATCGGTGATCAACATGGGTGCTGGCGCGTTTATCGACGCGATTTACAGGATTTCGCCGATATATATATCGGCGACATTATATTGGCGCATTAATCGATGATGGGAGTGGTATATATATATATATCTATATATATATATATATATATAGATATATACATAGATGGTTGATATATATGCGGGATATGTGGAGGAGGGTTCAACGAGGGTCATTTCCGCCGATCCCGAAACCATATCATTGTTGCCATTTGCAATAAGGGCGGCGAGGGTTATGGCCATTGGCCTTAACATATATATGGATTTTATTTGGTGAAAGGGGCAATTGTGATTTGTTCAAAGGGTTCGGCGGGGGTTATGGCTATCGATCCCTAACATATATGCGATTTGTTTTTATATAGTTATTAATAACTATACATTAAAACAAATTTTGTTATATGGTTATTTAATAACCATAAAAAAGATGATTTTTGTCTCTTATGTAGGTTTAGGAGGCCAATGAAAGAACACCAAGTGTCAATGGCTGATGGGCTGCCATGTGGGTCCCACCTGCTTACTAGGATGCCATGTGGCACACTGTGGGCCCCACTTTTCCCCTGTGATATCAAACTTTGAAGAGCTCTATCTTTTGCATACGAGCCTGGTTTAACAAACTGTTTGAACCTCCATGATCAGGATGACGAGATCTACAATCTGGTCCTAGTTCGAGCATAATCCAAACACTTTGATTTTTGAGCCATCTTTGTCCTGTGTGTCTCTTTGGAGCCACCTAGATCACTAGGCCAGTTAAAGAGGAGTACATCGCAGTTGATATAGATAAAATCTATCACATGAAAACAAAAGAACAATACTATGTTAACCCTACTAAAGGCAGGTTGAGTTGGGAGCATGAAAATTCATGTGCTTCAGATTCATAAGAAGAATTGGAAAACTAGTAAAATAGGTTACATGAAGTATCTACGAGGCGATGTGCAAGAGTTACTAAAGAAGTTTGCTGTATGACAACTGAGGTATGTGACTTACCTTTTTATGATGGTTTGGGTGATATAAATACTTTTCTTGAAGAATATGAAGAATAGGTACTAGAGTGTCAAATGTTGTGAGCCCTGGATATAGCCTTAAGAGCTACTCCCATTAGATGGTGGGGTACACATAAGAAGAATATAGGAACTTGGCAAGAATGTCGAAGGTTGATATGGATAAGGTTTGCTCCGGTAGAAATAGAGTTGGCAGATAAGTACGATGGTCAAACTGATCCTAGAGAACACATCTAGGTCTACATGACAACATGGAGGGAGATTCCAGGAAAAGAATGGGTGCATGGGCTCATCCACACATTAGAGACATTTTCTCAAAATTGGTACTTGGAAACAAAAATTCGACATGGTACTACGAACTGGGCAGAGATGGTTGATGGGTTTATATGGACATTTAGCTTTGAAGATGAATGTCCATGTATAGATTCAACCCTTAAAATAGTTAAAAAGAAGATTTTTGAGAATGAAATTTCACTCACTTGGTAGCCTCATTAGGCTGCACAACTACAAAGTGTACTAGAATGCTACAACATCACTACAGAAGAAGATGAAGACCCTCAAAATATTAACATAGTAGAATATGAAGGCTACCGTGAAGTGAATGGTCCTTAGCCATTGAAGACAAATAACATGAATATAGGATTAGAAGAGGAGTTGAAGTTTGCAACTATAAGAGATTATTGGGATGAAGAAACATTCAACAAAGTGATAGATCTTTTGCATGAATACCATGAATTATTCCCCACAAAGTTTTCAAATATGAAGGTCATAGTAGGAGAATTAGGAGTTATGAAGATTCCTCTAAATCCTGATCCGAAGTGAGTTAAGAAAAAGCCTTATATACTAAATCCAAAGTACAAAGAAAAAGTGAAGAAAGAAATTGACAAAATGATAGCGTCTAGAGTCACTGAAACTGTGGAAAAAATAGAGTGGGTAAGTCCTATAGTGGTACGAGAGAAGAAAACACAAGGAGAAATCAGGATTTGTGTTGATTTAAGGAAGTTAAATGATGCATGTTTACATGACCCATTCCCTACTCCTTTCACTGATGAAGTATTGGTCAATGTAGGAGGTCAGGAAGCCTATTCATTTACAGATGGATTTTCAGGATACCATTAGATTAGAATTGCACTAGAATATTGACATATGACCACCTTCGCTACATAATGGCGTTCATATCAGTATACAATGATGCCTCTTGGACTAAAGAATGCTCTTTCCATCTTTTCAATAGCGGTGGTTGCAACTTTCAAAGAATATATTCACAGATTTTTAGAAGTATACTTCGATGATTACTTAGGTTATTGAAGCAACATATTGCAACCTTAAGACTAATGCTCGACACATGCAGGTAGTATCAGATTTCTCTAAATATCAAAAAGTGCATATTCAGTGTACCTTTTGGTATATTACTAGGACATATTGTTTGCAAGGAAGGATTGATGGTGGATCCTGCGAATATTGCTATTATTGTGATTTTACCCCCACCAAAGATAGTAAGAAAACTTTGCACCACATTAGGACATACAGGATATTACAGAAAATTTATCAAGGGATATGCCCAGATCAATGTGCCTATGGAAAAACTATTGAAGAAGGATGTAACATTCATATGGAATGAAGAATGTCAAAAGAGCCTCAAAACACTAAAATAAAATATGGTAACTTCTCCTATACTGGTATTCCTAGACTGGAATAAGGAATTTCATGTTCAAGTGGATGCTTCATGCATAGATTTAGGGGTGGTATTGGCACAACCTGGTGTAGGAGAAATTGGTCACCCTATGGCTTTTACAAGTGAGAAATTGTCTAAAGCAAAGAATAATTATACAATTGTAGAGAGGGAAGGACTAGCTATGGTATATGCTTTACAAAAGTTTATACATTATTTTTTGGGATCACATTTCAAGATGTTCATAGATCACTCTACGCTAAATTATTTGGTCAATAAGGCTCTTTTAGGAGGAAAGATTTTCACATGGCTATTATTGTTTCAGGAGTATTACTTTGAAGTTATCATTAAGCTAGGAAGACTAAATGTTGGACCTGATCATTTGTCAAGGTTCGAAATAGGGGAAGAACCAATGAATATAGAAGATAACCTTCTTGATGTGCAACTGTTTGCAATTAGGATTGAAAATGATCACTTCACTGATATTAGTCATTTTTTAACCATAGGGGTGGCCCCTTCAGAATACACTACGTAGCAAAAGAAAGAATTGGTGGTTAAGGTATAAGAGTTTTCACTAATATTAGGACATTTGTATAAGATGGGACTAGATGAAATACTATGCAGGTATGTTCTTGAGTATGAAAGACAGATAATTTTAATAGAAGCTCATAGTGGCACAACTGGGGGACATTATGTGAGAAATACCACTACATAGAAAATTTTAAGAGAATGTTTATGGTGGCCCACATTGCAAAAAAACTCAAAGGAGTACTGTCGAGCTTGTGATATATGCTAAAGAATAGGAAAACCTTCAAGAAGAGATGAAATGCCACTAGTGCCACAAGTAACCTTGCAAGCTTTTGATGAATGGGCTATTTATTTTATTGGACCTATCAATCCACAAGGGTAAAAGACTAGCGTGAGGTATATAATCACTGTGACTATTTATTTGATAAGGTGGGCCAAAGCACAGCCAGTGAATAATTGCAACATAGAAACTGTTGCGCAGTTCATATTTGAATACATATTGTCTAGATTTGGGTGTCAAAATATATTGATGAGTGATCAATAATCACATTTCTTGAATAATACCATTGAAGCACTAACAAAGGAATTTCAAGTTTACCAACAAAAGATCACTCCTTATCATCATCAGGAAAATGGAACTATGGAAGCATTGAATAAATTTTTGGAGAATTCACTAACCAAGGCATGCAATGTAAACAAGAACGATGTGGATCTTAGGATTCTGGTAGTATTATGGGCTTATAGGACTACATGCAAAAATTTGATAGGTCAGATACCCTTTAGGTTGGTTTATGGGAAAGAAGCTATGATGCCCATGGAATACATTGTCCCTAGCCTAAGAATTTCAACTTTTACAAATATGGAAGACCCTGACATAATGGAAGAGAGGATGTTGCAGTTACTTGCTTTGGAAGAAGACATGTTTATAGCAGGATTTCATCAACAAGTACAAAAGCCAAGAGAAAAGGGTTGGCATGACAGACACATTAAGGAAAAGAAGTTCCAGATAAGGGACATTGTTCTCCTCTATGATAGTAAGTTTGTGAAATTCCCGGGGAAGTTCAAAAGATATTGGTTAGGCCCATATTTTATTAAGTATATTACTTGTGGAAGTGTAGTGCAATTAATGAAATTAAATGGAGAATTAATTCAGGGAAATGTAAATGGCAGTGAGTTGAAGTTGTACAGGGACAACCCTTCCCCTACAGTTTTTCCCTAAAGAAAAAAGAAGGAAAGTTTTAGTGTTACATGTAGTTGAAAGTGGACACCAGACTATAAACTATGTTGCAGATAAAGCTTCAATGAAGAAAGTACTTCGCTAGTCAGGAATATCTTGAAGTTCAGAGGAAGACGTGATGTAAGACAAAGGTGCGGTACAATAAGGGACATGTCGAAGTTTTTTGGAAAAGTAGAAATATGATTGTTAAAAGGGAAACGACACACATTTAAGATGACAAACTGGAAGAATTTAAGGATAGTTACGATTTTAATGACGAAATATGAACATAATCAGGACAAAATATAATCTAATGATGAGGTTAGAAGGCTGAAATTGTCATAAGTGGATGATTCCCACTCAGATTAAGAACTTAAGAACTTTTCTGAATCGAGAGCTTGAGTGATTAATAATGTGAAGAAGTTGCAGGAGACTCTGCTATGTATGTCAACTGAGTGATCTTGGGATGAGAAGGGATTATCTGGAGTCATGGAAGCCGTAGATATGTCAGCACCAGCAATTGAAACAACCACAGTAGTAGCACCACTGCCACAAAATCCACAAACATCACCAAGGCAGAAGCAAACCAAGGAAGAAACAACCAAGAAATAGCATGACAAGGAGCCTGTCAAACCTGTGAGGCCTCAGAAGAAACCTCAGTAGGTTGATATTGAAGAAGAAGTGGATGAAATACAGGCAAAGGAAGGTGGTGCAACATTCATCTCACCATTACCCTGATACATCCCACCAAGGAAGCCAAACACTAAAATAGTAAAAGATGCCAAAGATATGAAATATGGGACATTGACACCTCTATTATCGAAGGATGTGCCATTTTAAGGAGAGATTTTAGGAAACATTCCGTAGTTGAAATTCACAAATAATGATTTTAATGACCAAATGAAGTATGTGAAATTTGCACCAGACTGGTACTTGCAGTAGGTTCACTACAAAGACAACAAAGTAATGAGATTGGAGCCACAACGATGCATAAATGGGTCGGCACAGTTAGGACTACTCAACATGTTGAATGTGACACACTTCGATAGAAGTTCAGCAAAAAAAATGTGTGTGCGATAATTTTTGGTGTTAATACATGATGGACACCTTTGGATGGGAAATAAAATCCCTATAGACCAAATGTTGATTTGCAGGATCACAAAGTTACCATACCAAGGGCAGAACACTCATAGAGGAGTTCATGGGGAAGGATAAGGATCACATTTTGGAAGAAAATATGAAGAAGAAGTATGGGCTAGTCAAAGGCAATAGGGGCTAAGACATAAACTCGATAAATGATGAAGAAGTCTACTTCGCTGCGCATATTTTGGCTAGAAAAATGATGAGGAAGTGCTGCGCAAATGAATTTCCTTCATCAGTCGTGTCTTTAGCTGCGCAATACGCAAATGGTGCATGGAAGGAGTTGGAGAATACAAAGTTTCACGACTAGCTCCACATGCGAGGGGGTGAAATCCACCCCTGTTTGTTGTGACATGAATAGGAAGGGGGCAGCAGCCCCCATCTACAGGGTTCTGGGTAGTGCTACAGGGAAATTTTTATTGGACCCTATATTAGGTGGGCAGACCTACCTATGGTTTTGTGTGTGGTTTTCGCACATGGTTTTGAGCATGATGGTTTTATGCCCATGGTATTTTGTAGATCCAATCAAGGGAACTACGATTATGTTCTAATCCAAGGTTAATGAATTGAGGTTTATGGATGCTTCGACATGTATATATATGTATTGTAAAATTGAATGGAATATAATGAAAAATCAATCTGGCAGTCCCTGTTTTGGGTTCTAGGGGAAAATATCTATGTATATATGTTTTGTGTTTTATGCTCTCGCCATTGCTTATTTTCTATTTTTAGAATTTGTATGCAAGTAGTTTCTATACGGGGTTAAAACCTACATTTGGTATCAGATTTGTTTTGGCTTCAAGGGGACTCCTTTATTGTTGAGGGGTTTTGATCAGGCCTGGGTAGACTTTGTTCAGTGGGAGATTTGTGGCATCAATTCATGTGGAGAAAGAAGATGGCGAGTAGTGGAAATATAGAGATCGATAAATTTAATGGTCAGGGTTTTAACTTGTGGAAACTTAGGATGGAGGATATGTTGGTGGATAAAGATCAGTGGATTGTGGTAGATCTAGGTACTAAACCAATGACAATGTCAACTGAACACTGGGAAAAGTTGGATCAAAAGGCAAAGAGCATAATACAGTTGTGTATCTCAGATTCAGTATTGTTGAATGTATCAGGGGAAGCTTCAATGAATGCTTTGTGGGACAAGTTAGGGACTTTGTACCAATCTAAGTGTCTAGTGAATAAATTGTTCCTACGGAAAAATATGTATAACCTGAGGATGAATAATGGGGACTCGGTGACAGAGCATCTGAACTCCTTTAATACTATGGTAAGATAGTTTTATCTATTGATATAAAAATTTAAGATGAAGATAAGTGCATCAATTTGGTGTCTTCTCTACCAGATTTGTGGGATTATTCGGTTGTTGCAATAGGTAGTAATGTGATTGCCTTGTAGTCTAATGAAATAGTCTCATCCTTGCTATTGGAGGAGAAGAGACAAAAAAATATGGAGGGCAAAAATGGTGATGCCTTATCTGTATGAGGACGGTACTAGAATAGAAATAAAAATAAATCCTCGAGTGGGAGATTTAAATTTCTAGGAAAACATATAAAGGTGTGCTAGAAATGTGGAAAATAAGGGCACCTCAAAAAGGCTATAGATCTAAAGCTCCTAAGAAAGGAAATAGATATGATGATTCTCCTCATACAGAGGTGAAAACCAACTCAAATGAAGGTGGGGATGTGTACTTGGCTTCTTATTCAAGTACACATCTAGATCAAGAGGCATGGTTGATTCACTCAGGTGCATACTTTCACTTTAATCCCCACAATGAGTGGTTCTGTGAGTATGATAAATATGATGGTGGTGATGTCTTCTTAGGGGATGATGGGAAGGCTAGAATTGTTGGTCACGGAAATTTCAAGTTGAAGTTACAATGTGAAAGGATTAGAACACTTTTGGGTGTTCTCCATATTCCTGCATTGGCTAGAAATCTAATTTGTGTAATCAAGTTGGATAATGTAGGTGTAAAAATAGTGTTCGAGAAAGATACCTACAACATGGTTCGGGGAGCACTAGTATTGATGCGGGGAGTTCAGATTGGAACTCTATACAAGCTTCAAGGTAGCACTGTTATTGATGGGTGCAATAGTTTTGTGCTTCTTGAAAGTGGAGTAGACAATCTAGTGCTCTCTAGAGAAAAGACCATGCTATTGCATCAAAGGCTTGGACATATTGGAGAGAAGGGCCTTTGAATACTTCATGGTGATGGTATGGTAGAAGGTATGTCTAATTTCTCTCTGGATTTTGATTTCTGTGAAAATTGTGTATATTGGAAGCATAATCGAGTAGGTTTCCCCTTTGGTGCTGAGAGCGTGAAACATATATTAGAGCTTGTGCATAGTGATGTGCTTGGACATGTGTCCATTCCATCACTGGGTAAGTCTATGTAATATGTATCATTTATAGATGACTTCTCAAGGAATACATGGATATATTTCCTTAGGAATAAATATAAAGTCTTTGATAGGTTTAAATACTTTAAGGCTCTGGTGGAAAACTAGATAGAGAAGAAGATAAAGGTGTTGAAGAAAGATAATGATGGAGAGTTTTGCAAGAAGGAATTTGAAGAGTTATGTAGGAACTGTGGTATAGCACGAGAGAAGACTACTCCATACACACCTAAGAAAAATGGAGTTGTAGAAATAATGAATGGGACATTGATGGAAAAGGAAAGAAGCATGCTTAGTGGTGCCGGGTTAGGATTGGAATTCTGGGTAGAGGTGGCAGCGACTGCATGTTACCTAGTCAATGGATAGCCTTCATCAGTGTTGGAGGATATGACTCCACAAGAGGTATGGACTCGTAAGAAACCCTCTCTTTCACATCTGATGGTATTTGGATGTGATTCATATGTACATGTTCCAAAGGAGAAAAGAACCAAGTTGGATAGTAAATCTGAAAGGTGCATCTTTATTGGGTATAAGGATGGTTTAAAAGGTTATAAGCTTTGGAACCCAAAAACAAGGAAGGTTGTGTACAAGTGCGATGTGGTGTTTAGAGAGGTGAAATCTATTATTAAACATGAATTCCTACCAAAGGAACCTGAGAAGATAGAGTTTGAGCTAAAGCAGGAGGAATCAGACTCTACAATAGAAGAGGGATCAAAAGAAGAAGAACCAGAAACTCCATTTGTGAGAAGATCAGTTCGAGAAAGAAGGCAACCATAAAAGTATAGTCCAACTACTTTCTGTTCAAATTTTCTTTATCTATTACTGATGATGATCCCAGAACTTCCAGGGAAGCAGTAGATTCAGAGGGTGGAAAAATATAGAAAGAGGCCATGGTTGATGAAATGGCATATTTGCACAAAAACGAGGCTTGGGATCTAGTGGAGTTGTCAGATGGAAGGAAACCCATTGGCAACAAATGGGTGTTTAAGAAGAAGATGAATGCAAAAGGCAAGGTGGAGAAATAAAAAGTTGGGTTTGTAGCAAAGGGTTATTCCTAGGTGTCGGGAATTGATTTTGGTGATATTTTGTCTCCTGTTGCCAAGGTAGCTTCTAATAGATTACTTTTATATGTTGCTTCTACTTTTGATTTTGAGGTAGAACAAATGGATGTGAAGACAACATTTCTTCACGAGGATCTGGAAGAAGATATCTACATGAAGCAACTGAAGGATTTGCAGTGAAGGGTAACAAAGAACTGGTATGCAAGTTAAAAAAGTCTCTGTATGGGTTAAAACAGTCACCAAGGATGTGGTATCAAAAATTTGATACATATATATGGGGACATGGCTTCACCAGAAGCAAAGAAGATCCCAACGTGTATTTTAAATTAATTGGTGACCATGTTATTTATTTGGTCTTGTATGTGGATGATATGTTATTGATTAGAAGTAACAAATAAATTATCTAGGAATTGAAGACCCATTTGTCCCCAAAATTCGACATGAATGATCTTGCTAGTGAAAACTATATTTTGGGCATGGAAATTAAACGAGATTAGGCAAAAAGGAAGCTCTGGTTAAACCAGATGAAGTATGTCGAGACAACAATTACAAAGGTTTAATATGCAGGATAGTAAATAGGTGAAAGTTCCTATTCATGTTGGTGTAAATTTATTTACTGAACAGTGTCCCAAGGTAGAAGAAGAGGAAGAGGATATGTCCCTTGTTCCATACACAAGTGCAGTCGACAACCTGATGTATGCAATGGTCTATACTAGACTAGACATTGCACATGTAGTGGGAGTATTGAGCAAGTTTATGTCAAAACCAGGGAAGGAGCATTGGACAATAGTGAAGTGGGTTTTTAGCTATTTGCATGGCACTAGTGATTATGGTTTGTGCTACCAAGGAAGACTAGGATTGGATAGAGTTTTGGACATTCATGGATTTTT
The DNA here is from genome assembly GCA_031772625.1 of Pinus tabuliformis. Classification (NCBI taxonomy): domain Eukaryota; kingdom Viridiplantae; phylum Streptophyta; class Pinopsida; order Pinales; family Pinaceae; genus Pinus; species Pinus tabuliformis. Next base: position 1,106,270,718 of record CM062805.1, read on the forward strand.
TTATGTAGGCTCGGTTGGAGATCTGGATCAGAGAAGATCTACAAGTGGGCATCTATTTGTCATGTTTTGAGGCAGTTAGTTGAATGAGCAAGAGACGGTCTAGTGGCACTTTCAACTACAAAGGCAGAATACATGACAACCACTGATGCAAGTAAGGAAGTAGTTTGGTTGCAGAGGTTGTGTTCAAGTATGAGGTTGGTACAAAAAGCTAAAAGGATAGAATGTGACATCCAAAGTATGATATTCTTGGAAAATAGCCCTACTTATCATTCAAAGACAAAGCACATTGATGTTAAGTATCACTTTTAGAGGGATATTGTTGAGGACAAAAAGGTGTTGCTGGTAAAGGTGGACACTTTGAAGAATGTTGCAAATGCATTGATGAAGTTTGTGAGCACTCAGATGTTGGAAATAATACTGAGAGGGGGGGGGGGGTGAATCAGTATTATCAAATCAATAAATTTTTTTCATTTCCATATATACGCTACTTCCACAACAATGATTAATGCAACCAGTGTATATCCAGTGTACTTATGATTCATTTAGTTGATCCTTAATGAGTGCATTGGAACATTATTAACCATATGAATATTAAACCGAAGCAGTAAAACAGAATAGATCATCACACACAAGAAGCACACATGAACACCAAGATATAAGCTGGAAACCCAATGTGGGTGAAAACCACCTACTGCAAGTCGTCTCTATCTTCTTTTAATAAGAAAACTTCCTTTTACAATATTTTGTACTGGTGCAGAGTTATACCAGTACACCGGCTTCTACCTGCAGAAGGCTACAACCCTCTGTCATTTTCCAGACTCTCTTAGAAGGGAGCTACAACCCCCTTAGCTCTTGTACTAGCTGATCCATTTACTAGTACGTAGGTGCCGGCCTACTGAAATGCTCCAACCTTTACTCGTTTTCTAGCTGCTAGTGGAAGGAAGCTACCACTCGCTTAGCTCTTGTACTAGCTGATGTACTAGTACGTAGGTGCAGACCTACAGAAGGCTACAACCTTCTCTTTCATCCTCCAGGTACCACATTTAATACATTTTCAAACTGGATACACCTGAAACACAACACATAATCTGAAAGGCCACATTTCATCCAATTTTCATACTGGACCCATCAATATCATTGAAGCACATAATCAATCACTCTTTTGAATCACCCAATCACCAGATCATTACATATACAAGGATAATATGTGTGTTAGCAATCAGATCTAGTCCATCAAATCTCATAAAGATAAGTTAGTATGAACCTGATCCATTATAGATCTCATCCATCAATACTGAAGCTAAACTTAATGAATCAACCAATCACTTCTCAGAATGCTGTTATCAGAACACAGTACCAGTAACCAGACATCACTTCAGAACTCAGAACACTGCAGCAACTAAAACATATTTCAATAAAAGTACGCTACTTCACCCATAGAAAACTGCGGGTATCCACGCTTGCACTGCCTTCTGATCTGCGGGTATCCGCACCTGCACTACCTTCTGATCTGTGGGGTATCCGCACCTGCACAGTCTTCTGATCTGCGGGTATCCACTCCTACATAGCCTACTGATCTGCGGGTGTCTGCACTACGCTTTCTTCTGATCTGCGGGTATCCACACCTGCACACTCTTCTGATCTGTGGGTATCTGCACCTACACCGTGTCACACCTGCGGTCCTACAGGTATAGATAAATTTTCAGGGTTTAAGTATACCCCAGACTATCAGATTTACATATCTGATCCTGCGTCAAGGAGATCTCGACCCCTCAGTAGATCCATCTTGTAATGCTCAGATTTCTCCTTGATTCAAATGTAGCTATCACTCACCAATCGATCACAAGTATTTCAGATCTCGCTCACCTTAAGATATTCAACACATGAGTGTGTCATCCAAATGATCTCCTTCCCTTTTTATAGTCGAGGCCTTTCTCAAACCATGGACCAAAACCGGGGTTCAAACCTTTAGATGCAAAACCACGGACCAAACCATAGGTTCAAAAGCATCGGACTAAATACCATGGACCACCCGTAAGATTTCCCATGTGCGTGCGATTTTCTCTGCATGAAAGTGTGTGAACTGGGGTCCGCACCTTTTGAACTGTGAACCTACGAACATGTCCGCAACTTCTAAACGATGCACATGCAGAACCTATCGATGACTGCACCTTTTGATCGGCGCACCTGCGAACTTCCTATTTTCTTCATTCTTTGTAGGCTAATCATCAATCTTTGCTACTGACCTGTTGCACTATGATATGTCATCTGTATGAGTTGCCATCAAGGACAACACTTGAGCCATAATGCCAACAATCTGCCCCTTTGGACTTGATGGCAAAGCTAACTTGTCATACTAAGGACTGTCATTTGATTCCTTTGAGCTGTCCTGCATCCCATGTATTATGTCACATCTGATATCTCTTATGTAGATTCATCTGATTGTATATAAGTGAGATGTTCTTCTATGAGTGGGTTGCCATCAAGTACAACACATGCATCATAATGCCAACATGAGAAGTTTTCTTGGTGTAGATAAACAATGGGCATTACAGGGATGGACTAATGGTTAAGCTCTCCTGTGGCCCCCCATGGAAAGAAAACAACAAGTGGGAGAATGTTGGGTGTGTGTTATATTCTTTCCATGACTAGCCCCATGCACAAGGGGGTGAGAGTTGCACTTGTTCATTGCGCTAGGTGCAACAACACCCTCTATCGGGGGGTTTGAGAGGGGTGGTAGCATCCCTCTATGGGGTTCGGGGTAGCACCTTGAGAATTTTTTTTTGGACCCTATATTAGGTGGGAAGAGCTACCTATGTTTTTGTGCATGGTAGTCGTACATGGTTTTGGGAATGATGGTTTCTTTCCCATGTTATTTTGTAGATCTGGTCAAGGTAGCTATGGTTATGTTCTAATCTAGGGTTAATGGATTGCGATTTATGGATGCTTCGACATGTATATATATGTATTGTAACATTGAAAGGAATATAATGAAAAATAAATATGGTAGTCTCAGTTTTGGGATCCAGGGGAAAATATCCATGTATATATGTTTTATGTTTATGCTCTCACGATTGTTTATTTTTTCTTTTTAGAATTCGTATGTAGGTCATTTCTCTATGAGGTTAAAACCTATAATGAAGGCAATGGAAAAGAAAAGGAGAAGGAAGAAGATGAAGAGGAAGAAGAATACCACAAATAAGAACACCATGATGATGAGTATCCTCAAGGAGTCGAGGATACGACTAAGGAGAAAGAAAAGGTAGAAACAAAGAAAATTGCCGTGGAGAAGAGAAAGAGCCAAGGTGAAGCTTCCATTAAGAGAAGAAATAACCATAAGGAAGATAAATCAAAACAAATCACACCAATGGTTCTAATTGAATGTGACCTAGATCAAATTGGAGATAAGCTTCAGGAGATAACAATGGAACCTTGGAATAGGGAGAAGATTACTATTGCGAGCCTATCACAGGTGTGAAATAGAGTATTGCAGTACTGAAGATCTTGGCACAAGCATTTAGACCAATAGAGCAGATAAGCCAAGAAAATCATCCACAAAGGATGATAGAGACAACATTTGGGATGAGGATCATGTAGATACCAGAGAGAGCTATGGAGTTCGACTCCGCTGAAGTAAAGAAACATATAAAAGGTTTGGATCATTATTGGGATGGGGTCCCCTGGGTTAGTTTTGGTGTTAAGATAACCCAAGTTTTGACACATTTTTGTAATTAATGTAAAGTCTCTGCTATTTTTGGATGTAGAGCACATAGATGATTAAGAGCCAAAGGTGTTTAGCACCTTGTTTTATGTAAAGTATAAGTCAGTTTTGAGATCCACCGATGGTCTACGGACCATGGTATTGTATGTAAAAGGCTATAAATAGGTGTTTCTTAGAGAGTATAAGGCATGTCTTTGGGATAGAAAGAAGCAATGGGTCAATAGAAGAGAAGTAATAGAGAAGAGAAGTGGGTCATATAGGAGAAGAAAGGCTCTGCAGCTAAGTGCACATAAGCCTAGGTAGAGTCCATAGCTGAGTGTGCAGACCCCTGCAGCTAAGTGCACAGGGTAGTTTTGAGTCTATAAATTTGAATTAAAGCTCAATAAAGATAGTTACCAAAGAATTCCTGTGTATATCTGTTTTAACTATGTTACTGTTAATGATATATGTTGCCTATGAATAATGCATCTTATGAAATATTGATTGAATTTTGCGCGAATCTATTGGATAATTGTTAAATGATGTGTGCAAGCATGTTTATGTAATTTTGCAAAGACTCTGTTGAATTCTCTGATGTTTATTAATCACTTAAGTAAATCTGCGCGAACCCTAATTTAGGTTTGGTTTCTGATGCACGCAAGTAGATAGATCGATTGTTAAAGGTCCACAAAGACTCATCGTAGACCTTTGCGAAGGTCTAAAGACCATCTAGAGATTATTGTAGTGGTGAGCCCTAAGAGTGTATAGATCTACGCGAAGGCAGATCTGAGGAACTAAAAGACATCAAACTAGTCTCTAGATGCAGAAATTTGGTTCTAGCATCCCCCCATACTGCTTCGGGTAAGACTACAGCTTGCACTATGCGAGTTGTTGCCAAAAGAGCCAATAGTGTAGGGGTTTGTTGGTTGGTGCAATTAACTCTGAACCTGGTTTGGGACCCCCTAAGCCAACAAATGGTTCTGTTTCCAAGACCAGGATCTACTTGAAAGAGATGTTTGATGTCGCATCACTAGAATCCGACCAAGAAAGAAATTGAAAGGTGGTTGGACTAGAAGATGCACGAGTTTGTGGCACAAGAAAATAGGAATCCACTCCTGTCGAAGGAAGAGTGGTTGAACAAGTATCTGTATACAGAGATACACCAAATCTTCTTCTGCACTTTTCCCATTGAACTGTATGAGTGATTAGCTAAATTGACAGACAACCAAGGAAGGTGGAAGCTTGATAATCCTATAGTGTGACCCCTAAATTAGTGTGATGATTAGAAGCCTTTGAAAACCAGATCACCTGGGCTATTGTTCATTGGCTCGATTGGACTTTGGGAGGATTTGTTATAGAATTTGCATTCGATACCTCAATTAGCTACAATGAAGTGTTGCAACAATTTTTCAAATGACCACAAGGTAAGTATTTAAGATCTTTGAATACATAGGTTAAAATGCTGTTATGTGAAAAAATCGTTATGCCATTGCCTTGATGTTTAAAGCTACGCGAAGTGGAAAACTCTTTAGAGATCGAGAGAGATCAGGTTCGGAATATAGCCCATTGATCGGACCTCCTTCGAGCAACGACGAGGGAGTGGTACAGGCCCCACCGAGGAGTGTTATCTAGCTGATAACACAGGTTTTTCTATGAACACATCATCCATCCACTCCACCTCCACTTCCACCTCCACTGCATACACCTTCGCCCACACCTCCACCTCCACCACCTCTCTTCAACATGGCGAACACTATGAAGCTATCGATTTTCAAGGGCATCAAGAGTGAAGATACGTAGAAGTTCTGGTTTGTTGCGAATGTTGTTTGGATAGCACAACATATTACTGATGATAATATAAAGAAGGCACAATTGGTTATCACTCTGCAGGATAACGTGCTGACTTGGTATATTAAGTATTGTTCTGATAATCCTCTGACATCACTAGTAGAAACTAAGGTTGATTTAAAGAAGGAGTTTAGTAAGCCTAAGTGTAACTCATAGTCAGTAGTTAGATCTAAGGAAATCATGACGAGGGTTGATGAGATACCTTGGGAATTAGATCAAAGGTTGAAATTTCAAATTTGAGAAGCTAACATGCAGCTCATAGATGGTCAACGTCACGAATGGTTTATAGCTTCGCTTCTACCCCACTTGAGGATTGCTCTATCGCACCAGAAGATAGGAACACAGGCGGAAGCCTTGGAAATTTCAATGAGGTTGCATGAAACGCCTATTTAGGATGCGACCTTGGGGGTACAACAGATCCAATCTTAGTTATAGATCTTCTGCTTAGAATTTAAGAGTTTAAAGAAAGACAAGGAGACTAAAACAGAGGTGCACGCAGAAGTTTGGTTTCTGAAGTGAAAGAGCCAAGGGCATGATAAAGACCACTGTCCCATATTTGTAAATTATATTAAAGGAGGGGGACCAATTCCCCTAAAGCTGGAAGCTCTAGCAAGGCTGAGCTTGGGGACTGCCCTATGGTGCACTATTTTTCAGGTTGCTAGACAACACGCAACAGGTAATTGTCATTTACTTCAAAAGTTCATCCATACATCCCAACTATTGTTCTGTAACTTCTGCAAATTAGTGGGCCACGATGAGCACTAGTATCGCAACTATGAGTTGATGATGGAAAGAACACCTACATACCGGATGCAAGCAGAAACTTGGTGTCTAGAGAAGGGCATCAGAGGAGTGTGCGGAGGTTATTAGGGATGAGAATGGGGCCGAGAATGAGTAGGGCTTGGTAGAGGCCGAGGTTAGTTTATCTGTTACAACTGTGAAACACGAGGGCACTATGCACGAGAATGTCAGAATCAAACACGCCCATCATGTTAATACTGTAGCGAATTTGAACATACCATAGAAGAATGCCCCATGCTAATATCTAAAATGCGAGAGAAGAAAGAACATCCTCAGTAGCCTATGCAGAACTTACAGATTATGAGAGTTGAGCCCTACAAAGAGGATCAAAGTGTGAATATAGTGTTGAGAAGTGGAATAATGACTGATGATGATAAATGTAAACAACCTGAAGATGACAGATGGGTTCGCAAGGTGCCAGAGGAGGAACTAGGTTTTGATCTGGCATGCGCTAAGAAAACATTTATAGAGGCCAAGAAAACTTCGCTGAGGCATCCACCTCAAGAAGTAAGGACAAGATGCAAGACACTAGCATGCCTGCAGAAGTTGATCCCTCTGTGCTTACTACATTTTTGTAGACCTACATAAAACTGCTATGCAATAGCAAAGCCATGGAAGGCCTGCAGGAGTTAATAAACAAATGCACTAGCAAAGTGAAGGTCCCTGATGGACACTGGGTGGTAATAAAAATTGGCAAACATAAGGCACGAATAGGGTGGAAGATGAGTCTCAGCACACAGATAGGAGATTATGAGATGGACCATCTTGGATCTGGGGTTTGATGCAAATGTACTACCAAAACAAACGTGGGAAAGAATGTGGATACCTATGCTACAATGGTCTTTGATCTAGCTCAAAATGGAAAACTAGTTGAAAATCATCCCTATGGGATGATTATATGGAGTAACCGTTGATATCGAAGGTGCGAGCGTGATGTCCAACATTGAGGTAATAAAGATTGTTGATGAAAATAATCCATACCTTGTGCTATTGGGAATTGACTGGGCCATTGACATGAATGGGGTCATCAATATGAAAAAGAGGACAATGTCATTTGAGAAGAAATCACTCTGGGTTGTAGTGTCGTTGGACCCTACAGAAGGGGTGTGCTACACTGAACCAGTCTACGATTATGAAGAAAGTAACTGGATTAAATCTACAAAATAATAGCATGAGACTAGGAGTGGATCAATCTGATGGATGATGGATTGATTGCATGGGACTGGGAGAGTTCTTGCACCTCTGATTCATATGAATATTTAGAACATTGGCAGAATCATTTACATGAAGTATCCACGCTGCGCTGCAATATGATGACCAAATCATTGTGCTGTGTTTCATCGGGGGTAAGGAACTTACCCAATTATGCTAGTTTAACTGATGTGGATAATTTTGTGGATGCATTTGAGCATGAAGTCCCTGAGGATTACCACTTCCAAGCATTAGATTTGGCACTGCGCACTACACCCACACGATGGTGGGGTATGCACAAGGATAACTTTGATGGATGGTGGGATTAAAAAAGAATGATGAGGTTATGGTTTGGGCACCCCAACACTAGATTGACTAAGAAATATAGAGGGAAGGATGATCTGCAAGATTAATTAGCAAAATGGACTAAATCTTGGGGAATGGAGCCGTAGCTAGAGTGGGTAAACATATTTTTCCATACTTTGGACATAATTCCCATGAACTTGTATGTAGAAATGGAGCTCCACCATGGCACCACAAAGTGGGATATATTGAGGGAAGGGTTCTTATTGAAGATAGCTTCACAAGCATCGATGAAGCTTTATAGGAGATTAAGTAAGTTATCTTCAGAACGTCGCAAGAACCTATGGAGTGGGTCCAACCAGACTGGGGCACCCATCTGCGCTGTGTGCTGGAATGTTATAATGTGACTGTTGAAGAGGAGGATGAAGATCCGAGGAACATTAATATTCCAGAGGCAGAAGGGCATCGCGAAGTCGAGGGCCCACAAATAGACAAATTAAAAATCACCGTGTCGTTGAACACAAAGCCGGTAAACATTGGTACTGAAGCAAAACCAAAGTTTGCAATTATTGGAGATTATTGGGACAATGCTACTATGGATAAAGTTTTTGAGTTTCTCCGTGAATATCATGATCTCTTCCATACCAAGTTTTTGGATTTGTAGGGCATAATTGGCAATTTGGGCATTATGAAGATCACTTTGAAGTCAGATGCAAAGCCTTTTAAGCAGAGGCTATATCACGTTAATCCTAAATACAAGGAAAAGGTTCGCCTAGAGCTAGATAAGATGCTGGAAGCAGGCATCGTAGAATCGATTGAATAATCTGACTGGGTGAGGTTGATGGTGGTTCAGGAGAAGAAGCAGAAGGGCAAGATAGGGATTTACGTAGATCTATGAAAGCTAAATGATCCCTAGCTCCATGATCCATTCCCAACGTCATTTATTGATGAAGTATTAGACAATGTTGGAGGGCAGGAGGCCTACTCACTACCTAATGGGTTTTCAGGGTATCATTAGATTAAGATTGTGCCTAAGGATAGGAGAAAAACGATCTTCGCAATAGAGTGGGGTTATTTTCAATACACTGTGATGCTGTTTGGACTCAAAAATGTGCCTGCGATATTTTATCACATAGTCATTGTAGCATTCATGGAGTTCATTCATAAGTTCCTGGAAGTATACATTGATCATTGGATAGTTTTCTGATTAGTAAAGTGCTATGTAGCAAGTCTGCGCCTGATATTGGATACGTGTCACAGATACGAGATCGTGCTAAATTTGAAGAAATGCATCTTCTGTGTTCCCGTTGGAATCCTGCTGCTTCAGATGGTATGCAAGCAAGGGCTCATGGTGGACCCTCCCAAGATTGCAGTGATAGTGAATCTAGAGGCCCCAAGGAATGTTAAGCAGCTACACGCAACGCTAGGACATATGGGATATTACATAAAATTTATCAAAGCATATGCTCAAATTAACTCACCCATGGAGAAAATACTAAATAAGGACGCAACATTTTTTTGGGATGAAGAATGTCAGCCAACTTAGATGTATTGAAAGAAAATATGGTCACTGCACCGATCTTGGTATTCCCTGATTAGAAAAAGGAGTTTCACATACATGTGGATGCCTCCTGCATTGTGTTGGGTCCAGTGTTAAAACAAGCCGATAAAGGATAAATGGACCATCCTATAGCCTTCACGAGTAGGAAATTATCAAATGCCGAGAAGAATTATTCAAGGATTGAGCGCGAAGGATTGGCCATGGTGTACGCGCTGCAGAAGTTTAGGCATTATCTATTAGGAGGGAATTTCAAAATGTACACAGATCATTCTTCCTTGAAATACTTGGTCAATAAACCTTTGTTGGGGGGGAAGATCTCCAGATGGTTGCTACTATTCTAGGAGTACAGCTTTGAAGTAATTGTGAAGCCAGGGAGGTCAAATGCTAGACCTAACCATCTGTCGCGGATCGAAATAGGATAGAAGCCTAATAATTTGGAGGAAGGGTTTCCAGATGCACAACTCTTTTCAGTGCGTGTAGCAAATAATCATTTTGTAGATATTATTCACTTCTTAACTACCAGGGATGAAACTGGAAGGGTATACCAGTCAACAAAATAAGGAAATAGTAGTGTGTGTGACAAATTTTTTAGTTATTGTGGGACATTTGTATAAGAGGGGTACTGATGAAATATTGTGAAGATATGTGCTAGATTTTGAGAGGGATAGCGTTCTCGCTGAAGCTCATGGAGGGGCTGTGAGAGGTCATTATGCAAGAAAGGTGACTATGCAGAAGATTTTGCGTGCATGTCTATGTTGGCCAGTGCTGCACAAGGATTCTGATGCGTATTGTAAGGCATGCGATGCATGTCAGATAATTGGAAGACCATCGTAAAGGGATGAATTTCCATTACAACCCTAAGTATCTTTGTAGTCATTTGAAAAATGGGCGATTGATTTTATTGGGCCAATTAAGTCACTAGGGAAGAAAATGGTGCATGCTATATCATCACCATGATGAAATATCTAACTAGATGGGCAGAGGGACAACTGGTTAAGGATTGTACAGGGGCTACAATGACAAATTTTTTGTTTGAAATTTCCTAACCAGATTTGGTTGCCCAAAAGTGCTGATGAGCGACAAAGGTACACACATTTTGAACGAAAAGATCAGTGTGTTGACATAAGAATTCTAGGTCTACCATCAAAAGAGTACACCATATCACCCACAGGACAATGGAACTATTGAAGCCTTTAATAAGACTTTGGAGAACGCGTTGATGAAGATCTGCAATGCACATCGAAATGAATATGATGTGCACGTACCTCCAGTACTATGGGCTTATAGGATTACTTGCAAGAAGCTGATAGGGAAAATACTGTTTAGATTGGTATATGGTGTAGAAGCTATAATTCAGATGGAGTATATTGTGCCTAGTCCGCACATATCAACTCTCACAGGTATGGTGGATCATGAGGCCTTGGAAGAATGGCTCGCACAGCTGATGGAGCATGAAGAAGATCGATTTTTAGCAGGATTTCATTAGCAAGTACATAAGGAACGTGAAAAAGCAGGGCACGATCACCACATCAAGCTTCGTACATTCAAGGTAAATGATCTTTTCTTGTTATATGATAGTAAGTTCGCTAAATTTTAGATGCATTGATTCAGGCCATACATTATCAAAGAAATTACAGATGGAGGTGCAGTTCAGCTCATGAAGCTGAATGGAGAACCTTTTCTAGGGAGAGTAAATCGGAGTTGATTGAAGCTGTATACAGGGGATCTTGCGTAATGAATATATGGTGGCAGGATAGTCTTAGTGCTCCAGGAAGTTTCAAGTGTTGAAAATAGCAACAAGAAATGATAAAAATAGAAATGCTAAAAATAGAAGTGTTATAAATAGCATTTTAGGATATATTCCAATTTTGATTTTTCCTTGAATCAAAATTGAGAATTAAAATTTGAATTTAGTCTCACCAGCTATTTGAAAAATAATTAATTAATTCATCTTGAGTTAAGTAGTTGAAGAAATTTAAACTTGAAGTCTTTGTGAAGACATGCAACAATTATCCCTTTGATTGAGGAAGTTATCCCGTAATTAAGGAGACAAAAATGAGTTGTATTTGAGTTTTAATTAGTTAGCTTAGTTAAGTGAGTTAAGTCTAGTTAAATTAGTTCCAACAGTTTGTCGAACTAATTGTGAGTTCAGTCAGTTAATGCATGCATGCATGCAACTAGTGTTCTCCATATAACTGAATATTCTCTCATAAATAACTCATGCATGTCAGTTTAGACAGAGACCCAGTTGAGATTAAAGATAGGGACAATGTACTATCACTTGCTAGGATTTTCGTATAAGAAAATCTCTTGCATGTAGAAGGAATTAATTCCTTCAGGATTGCGCAGTTACTACAGAGGTTAGAGCAGTGTGTGAGGTAAGAATCACACGGATGGCAGCTGGAGGACCTAGGAAAAACTGCGCAAGGAAATAGGAGGCTTGGAGGACTGAAGGAAGGCATATGTGTTGTGTGGAGTACTAAAGAAGGTATGTTTTTGATGATTATTTCAGTATCTTTTCATTATAACTTACAAACCTTTTTCATCATGAACAAGGAAAATGATAAAGAATTATAATAAAACATGTGAGATTAATATGCAAGACAAAAACGCTGACAATTGTCATTTCCTTGTGCAGGAAGGAGGAAAAACGAGAAGTTGCCATTCTAGAGGAAAGGACAAGGACGGATTAACTGTTGTCCCTTTGACGGGAGACCGAATGCAAACAAGGCAAAGCAAATCAAAGCGAATCAGCCCGGGAAAGGAGGTGGAGATATCAGCTTGGCGCAGGAAAGAAAAGAAATGATTAAGGACTAATGGTTAGGCGAATCCCTCAGGATCCTTGATCCTCAGGGATCGCTGTTTTATCTATTTCTGCACTTAGACATCTCCGCCGTCACCCTTATAAAAGGGGCAGCACTGTTAGCTCAGGAGGGAGATACGGTTATGCTTTTACGTAATTTCTTTTAAGATCAAAACTTTGATCATCGAGTCTCATTAAGAACTGGTTTATTGTAATTCTGCTCTATGCATTAATACAAACTTGGTTATTACTTCATCTTTGAGTCTGGAATAACTTCAAGTGGTGTACCCCTGGAGGCTAAGGGCCCGTCCCTGGAGGACACTTTCTCCTGTATTATTACATTTGGTTTATGCGTGGTTTGCTTATCGACGTTATTTGGTAATCTGATGTGTTTTATAAGTTTACATCACATGCTCTGTTATGTTTAATTCGTTAAGGTTTCTATAGACAGAACTATTGTATTGGCTCTGCATCATATTACTGTTATTTTAGGAGCTGATAGAATACTGCTAGTCTTTACAAAATACTGTCACTGTTACAGAGCCTTTGTGCTGTGCACTTATTCATTAACACTACGAAATTTATCTTGGGAGTTATGTTATTTGCGATTGTTGGATTTATGAACAATGTTGTTCTATTTTGAAATGTAGTCGTATTCTTTCTAACTGAGATTGATACTTGGATCAGATTACTATTTAAGTGTGCTGTATGCGTATATGGTTTTCAAGCATTGTTCCTAATTTATCAGTAGTCAGTGCTGTTCCATTGGTGTGTGCTATTCGATTCACCCTTAAGAGTGAAAGATTGTCATTTGATTACGATTAATGCATTTGATCTGATAGATTAAGATTGTTACTGCTTGTGAGACTTAGTTGCTGTTCTATTTCTTAGCTGCTATCCCATTTCAAAATTGCTGTTCCATTTCGAATTTGCTATTCCATTGCAGACTTGCTGTTCGATTTCTTAATTTCTATTCCATTTCTCATCTGCCGTTCCATTTATTGGTGTGGGTGTGAAGAACGATCTCAGGCTATAGTGAGCATTGGCATTTACTGTCCGGCTCCCAGATCCACGATCTGTTCTCTGATTTCCTTTTCCATCAGTTTCCAAAGGGATGGGTTATTTCTACCGAACCCTTAAGTTGCTTAGTCTTTTGAATGTGTGATTTAATCTTTTGAAGAAGTTAAGCTGTAGATAAGCATCCATTTACTCTTGTATTTCTGAACACTGTACTACTAGCATTACTCTGGCAAATGATAGCCTCAGACTGAGACACTCTTTGAAATAACAAAACGTTCCCGGATTGACATATTAATGTGAGGTGATTAGAGGTGAAAGAGAACCTTTTTATAGCTCTACATTTTGGTGCCATTGCCGGGGAAAGAGTGTAGCCATTTGTTCCTTTTTTTCAAAGTAGTGTACAAACCTGTTAGGGAAGAATTGGATTTTAAAAACGAAAGGTAAGAACCTACGTATGGAGCATGTAAAAGCCCTGCTCCTATGTCCGCTTTCCTATAGATTTGTTGTTGTTTGAATAGAATTTAGTAGTTAATTTGAGTGCATGACTAAGCAGAAAAAGCCAGAAAAAAATCCCAAACCTCTACCCAAGCTAGAAAAAGCTAAGGGGCCGGTGACCCTTGGCTGACCAACCTTCATAGACAAAATCTACAAGAAAGCAGAATCTTAGCCCTTAGTAGGACCCAGGAAAGTCATTTCTAAATAGCCTACTAGTTCCCTTCAGGCCACAGGATCACCATCTGTAGCCTTTGTTGAGGTGCATAGTCAAACTGAAGAGCAAGACTTTCAAGAAATTGAAAATTCTACTCCAGAACTATTGCAGGAAGGGAATTTCAGCAATCTTTGTGAAGGAGAAGGAGAGACAGGGGAAACTGAGGAACCAAGGTCTCCTATTGGAACAACTCAGCCATTAAACAGCCTAGACAAGGGAAGTGATACATCGAAGAAACTCAATCTCCTCAGACATCAGGCACTCTCATTATCCCGGATAGAGGAAGTGTTATTAAAATTATCCCTGTTAAAGCCATTCCCTCTCAATCTAGGAATACCCTCCTAGATATCCCAGAAGGTTATTGGCATATATTCGACCCAATGGCTAAAAACCAGCCAAACACCCAAACCTCTACATTACAATACCCCATAGTGGATTCTGCAGCAAATGTGACTATGAAATCAATCCCTCTTCAACATATCCCTACATTCCATGGTCTTACATTAGAAGATCCGGATGCATTTTTATTTGAATTTGATGTACTGTGCAGGGGATATGATTACACCACCGACCCCCAGAAACTAAAAATATTTCCCTCTACATTAAAAGGGGCTGCTTTAAGATGGTTTATGGGATTAGGTGGTGGTTTTATAAATAACTGGAATCAAATGAAAGAATCTTTTCTAAAAAAATATCAGGATTATTGCAAGTCTAGAGAACTAAAGGACGAAATATTCCAGATGACAGCTAGACTGAATGAAACATTAGAGGAGTATGTGTAACGTTTCCAGTATAATCTACAAAGATCTCCTTATGCATCACTACCTTTACCTGATAATGTGTTAAAAACAACATTAATAAGGGGCATGAAGGAACAATGGATTGAAACATTAAACATTATGGGAAAAGGGGATATTTATCAAGAAAATTTTGCTGACATTATTGATTTATGTATCAGGAGCTCAAGAGTAAAACTGGCAGAACATGATCGGTTTGTAAGAGATAATAAAATTCCGACAGAAGGAGTAATGCTTGTAGAAATTGGAAATTTATTGGAAAATTTTAAAACTGATATACTTGGGACAATAACTACACAACTTGATATTATGCAGGCCAAACAGAAGCAAATGGAGGCAGAACAGAATTTGGAAATCTTCTGTCCCCGATGCAGGAAAAAGCATAGCCACAAGGAGTGTCCACTGGATGTAGTCCAAACATGCGCCATCTGTACAAAAGATCACCTTACGAAGAGCTGTCCCTCACTTCCTAGATTGAAAGCAGTATATAAGGAAGTGGAAGAAGAACCAGAATCGGTGTATTTTCTCAACTAGCGCCGTCAATGGCAGCCGAGACAATCTGGTATGTTTCCAGACCCAACTTCTTCTTTTCAGCCTCCGCAGTATAATGCTCAAAAATATAATATATGGCAAAGTCAATCCCAATCCCCATTTCCAAACTGGTCACCACAGTCGTTTCCTTCTTCAAACCTGTGGTTGAATTAGGCAAGCCAATCTAGTTGGCCAATCTTCCTTATACCCCACTATATTGGCAAGGTAACTCATACCCCCCACAATGGACTCCCCCTACCTCACAAAGTTCAGCCTGGTAGACAAACTGGCAGAGACCGATGCATCAGCCAGTAGGAACCATTCCGCTCCCTCAACCTACACTGCCAGCCTTACAACAAAATCCCCAGTCTAATCTGAGACCGCAACTCCCAGCCCAACCCAACCCCAATCCAAATAACAGACCAGTTCAATCTATCCAAATCATAGAAACACGAGAGATAGGAGCTGATCTGAGGGAGTGTAATGATCTTCAGTTAAGATCTGGGCGTATTATTGAAACCGAGGGAGATAAGACAGTTCAGGTTGAAGATCAGTCACCCAGAGAACATCTGTCACAACAAGAGGATGAGAATAAACAACAAACACATAATCAAGAAACCACATCCTCTCCTCCGTTCCCAGAATTATTAATCATACCACGACCTATACAATATCCTGATTTTGACATTTTGGGAGAATTACAAAATCTGTACATAAAAATTCCATTCCTCCAAGCCATTCAAGACATCCCGATATACGCAAAAACTATCAAAGAATTGTGCATAAGGAAACCAAGGAGGAATATAACAAATAATCCAAGAGTCCAAGTAGTCGGCACTCTATCTGACTTACTATTAGGAAAAGAAACACCCATTAAATACGAAGACCCGGGAAATCCAATTGTAACTGTCCAAATTTATGGTCAGACTCTGTCCAATGCCTTAGTTGATCTAGGAGCTGTAATTAGTATCTTAACAACCACTACTTGCCAAAAGCTAGGCATTACATCTATAGAACCCACTTATACCTTGCTGGAATTGGCTGACCGATCTGTGGTTAGGCCGGAGGGTACACTACATGATGTCATGGTCTCTATTGATTCCTGGTAATATCCAAATGATTTTTTGATAATAAATCCCAAAACCCGACTTGATGGACATCCATTGATTTTAGCTAGACCTTGGCTTGCCACTGCCGATGCGTATATTAGTTGCCGGCAAGAAAATATGACCATAACCAGAGGACCAAATATCAAGAACTTAGTTCTATATCCTCCAGCACAGCAAAGTGTCACAATAATCAAAACTAATAAGCACACTGTATCATACCTTACTGATAACATTAGATGTCCATTAACTATACAAGAGGCACTTGATTTCAAAGACCAAATAGAAGACGATGCCATTAATAATTTCATTAGTCAAACTGAATCCAGATCCTGCACACAGTGTCATATGATAGAAGCAACATTTGATAATGAATTAGAAGAAGATCTTCTGAAAGATACACATGATCAAACAATACCTATTACTTCTGTTGCAAATAGTAAAATTGTGGAAATTAAATCGGGAAAAACCTTAAATATTAATTCCAACCTCACACCTGAACAAGAAATGAAGCTCATCCATTTGTTAAGGAAATATAAAGAAGCATTTGCATGGGACTACCCTGATATGAAAGGAATTGGCCCCCAATTATGTACACACCACATTTATATAGAAAAAGATGCGAGACCTGTTCGTCAACCTCAAAGGAGACTTAACCCTCATCTAAAAGATGTGGTAAAAGCTGAACTTCAAAAACTTTTAGATGTAAATTTCATCTATCCTATCTCTGACAGTAAATGGGTCTCTCTGCTCGTGGTGGTACCAAAAAAGAATGGGAAATGGAGAATCTGTGTGGACTACAGGGAGCTAAATAAAGCAACACAAAAAGAACACTTCCCTCTCCCATTCATCGACCAAGTATTAGACACTTTAGCAGGAAAGAAATTCTTTTCTTTCCTGGATGGCTTCAGTGGATACAATCAGATTCAGATTGCCCTTGAAGACCAAGACAAAACTACTTTTTCTTGTCCTTGGGGAACATTTGCCTACCGAGTTTTACCTTTTGGCTTATGCAATGCTCCTGCCACATTCCAAAGGGCTATCCTTAGCATTTTTGCAGATTTAATAAATGACGGACTTGAAGTATACATGGATGACTTTACACCATATAGAGATGATTTTGATCCAGCATTGGATACCCTAGAAAAAGTCCTACAACGCTGCATTGCTACCTGGCCCTGTTTAAGCCACGAAAAATGTTATATGATGATGACTGAAGGACTTATTCTAGGACACTATATTTCAGCAACTGGCATTCAGGTAGACCTAGCCAAAATCCAAATACTTTTTCTTATTCCCACTCCTACCACTCAAACAGAGGTACGCAGTTTTCTTGGATTTTCTGGTTATTATAGGAGATTTATAGAACATTATTCGCACATTGCTACACCTCTGTATGCACTAATTGGTAACGTTCATTTTCTTTGGATAGAAAAATGTGAACGTGCTTTCAAGGATCTGAAGAAGCTCGTATCCACAGCCCCCGTCCTTCAAGGACCAAATTGGGATTTTCCATTCCAGATATCATCTGATACCTCAGATACAACCATTGGAGCAGTCCTTGTGCAGGAAGAGGATAAAAACCATATGCAATTTATTATATTAGCAAAAATATATCCCCTGCTAAATTAAACTACACTGTTACCGAAAAACAATTTCTAGCTGTAATACATGCTATCAATAAGTTTAGACATTAGATTATTGGATATCCTATTATCTTATACACAGATCATTCTACCATAAAATATTTAGCAAACAAGCCTATCAAAAACGGCAGAATAACTAGATGGCTGATTTTAATACAGGAATTTGATATTACAATCAAGGATCGACCTGACAAAGAAAATCCTGTAGCTGATTTTCTCTCAAGAATTCCAAAGCCAATCGATGCAGCAACAGTTGAAGACCAATTTCCGGACGAGCATCTGTTTGCTGTGGCTGTTCAAACACCCTGGTATGCTGATGTTGCCAATTACCTAGCAGTAGGTAAATTACCAAAGCATCTAACCCCTAATGAGCGGAAACAGATTGTTCGGTGGAGTGCTCAATTTTCTTGGATTGGGGGCTATTTGTTTCACACAGGGGCAGACATGCACATCAGGAGATGCGTTCGAGAAGATGAAATCTTTGACATTTTAAAACCCTGCCATGACGGGCCATGTGGTGGACATTTCTTCGATCACGGAACTGGACATAAAGTGCTGTAGATAGGGTATTATTGGCCCACAATTTTCAAAGATGCAAAGAAATTTGTCCAAGCCTGTGACAGTTGCTAGCGAATAGGACGCCCTGGTCAGTCTGATGAGATGCCTCTGAAACCACAGCTACTCATCGAACCATTCGAGCGATGGGCTCTTGATTTCGTTGGACCAATTAACCCATCATCAAACCAGAAAACATATATTTTGGTGGCAACAGAATATGTCACCAAGTGGGTTGAAGTAGAGGCATTGCCTAGAGCTACAGGGGACTCTGTCATACAGTTCCTGTTCCATCTATTTATACATTATGGCCTCCCAAGAGAAATAATTACAAACGGTGGACCACAGTTTGCTGGGAACAGAATAGCTGCAACACTCAACAACTATCATGTCCAGCATAAAATCACTACTCCATACCACCCACAGGCAAATGGGTAGGTAGAAAGTAGCAATAAAATAATAGAGGCAATCTTAACGAAAACCATTGCGTCACATAGGTGTGATTGGGCTGCCAGACTACCTGAAGCACTCTGGGCTTATAGAACAACATGGAGAAGCACCACTGGTTAGTCACCTTATCAATTAGTGTTTGGAAAACAACCTAGTTTCCCCATAGAATTCAAAATCCAAACATTATGAAAAACACAGGAAGTTGTCTTAGATTTAACCGAGGCACAGATTAATCGATTACAACAGATCAATGAGCTAGATTAAATTAGGCTCTCTGCACTTCAAAACACTGCCCTAATCCAACAACAGCGAGCTAAATGGCATGATGCTCTCATTAAAAATAAAGTCTTCCACGAAGGAGACTGGGCTCTTTTGTATGACTCCAGGTTTTAGGACTTCCCCGGGAAACTCCAGACTCGTTGGTTGGGACCATACGAAATCCAAAAGGTACACGATAATGGGACCCTTACTCTAATCACTATTGATGGTTCTGGATATGCCTTCAAGGCAAATGGCCACCGAGTTCGTCTCTATCGCAAACCACTCACTCGGGAGTCCTTTTGCCAGCAGTTACGTCGAGACTCTGATATGGAGATTTTGGGGGAGGAAGACAAGTCTTCCTCACCTGTAATTCATTAAGGAATTTATTTCTTTTTACAGTTTGTACATAAGTTCTTTTCTTGAATCATTTTTGTACATATTTTTGAATCAACGTTTTGTTGTTATTATTTTTGCTGTTCCTTTTTTTTTTCAAAAGAACAACATTTTCTTTTGGCTGTTCCTTTTTCAAAAGAGCAACCCCCCTTTGGATCAGCCATCATCTTGTTGTAATTTGGTTCTTTTTTTTATTTTTGCATGTTTTTCTGTTCCTTTTCCAAAGGAACAACATTTGCGATTTCTGTCGTTCCTTTTCCAAAGGAATGGCATTTGTGTGTTTTTGGTGTTCCTTTTCCAAAGGAACAACATTCTTGATTTTTGTTGTTCCTTTTCCAAAGGAACAACATTTTCCTATTTTGCTGTTCCTTTTTCCAAAGGAATAGCATTTTCGATTTCTACTGTTCCTTTTTCCAAAGGAATAGCATTTTCGATTTCTGCTGTTCCTTTTTCAAAGGAATGACATATCTGCGTGTTTTGCTGTTCTTTTTCCAAAGGAACAACATTTTTGATTTCCGCTGTTCCTTTTCCAAAGGAAGAACGTTTTTGCATGTTTTGCTGTTCCTTTTCCAAAGGAACAACATTACTGATTTCTGCTGCTCCTTTTCCAAAGGAATGACATTTCTGTGTGTTTGTTGTTCCTTTTCCAAAGGAACAACATTTTTGATTTCTATTGTTCCTTTTCCAAAGGAATGACATTTCTGTGTGTTTACTGTTCCTTTTCCAAAGGAACAACAATTTTGATTTCTGTTGTTCCTTTTTTAAAGGAACGGCATTGGTAGGTTCTGTTGTTCCTTTTCTAGAGGAACAACATCTGTGTGTTCTGCTGTTCCTTTTTCCAAAGGAACAACGTTTTCCATCTTTACTGTTCCTTTTTCAAAGGAATTACATTTGCATTTTCTGCTATTTGTGGTCTTTTGTTGTTCCTTTTTCCAAAAGGAACACCACTTGCACACTTTTGCTCTCCCTGTGAAATAGCTCGTTCCTTTTGCTGTTCTAAATTGAGGATGCTTATTGCTCCTATTCTTTCAAGTCTTTTAGAATACAGCTATGCACTTATGCAATGAATGCAAAATCACAACATACTGAAATCAGTCAATCATAACTCGCTATCTTTATAAGGCTCTGCATTGGTAAGAGGACAGAAGGAAGGACATGCCTATTTATCATCTTTTGCTGTCATTGTTCTACTAATTCTGCTCTGATTGGTTATCTTTATCGTGATGATCCTTGTTAATCCTCTTTGATTATTATTCGGGAATAAGAGCAAAGGGTTTATATCTTCCTATTGAGATGTTAAGATTTCTTCCACCATTCCTACTCTTAAGGAGTGTTGAACCACCCTTTGTGTATAAATAAGGGAAAGTACTTTATGAAAAAGAAAGAAAAAAGAGTAAACATGACTTATAAGTTGTCAAATGCAGGATAGGGGGTCTCATCAAGAGCCAGCCTACCATGATCATGAGGACGAAAGCGAAGTGGCATTCCCACTATGGCCACCACACCAGGGATATGGTAAAAAAGGTATACCAAATAAACAACCCTTGGAACAGGAGGTCTCATAACGAGCCGGCCTGCCCACTTTTTGCTCCTTCCTCATGAATGGCATTGTGGTTAACTGGTCACCAAGCCAGCATAATGGCCTACATTTTGACATCACACAACACTCCCTAAGCATACACAAAGGATTATGGTTCCATGGGTGAAATAAATAACTCTACCAAGGTTATGGACACCTGTCGGCAGCAGAGCACTGTTAATGGTATTGAAGTCACATTATTTACACCAATAGGTAAAGTTACTAGCACCCTTCTGTTTCTTATACCTTAGTAATTAATCATATATCATTTCCCGAATTATATAACACATGTAAATTTATTATCACCAATCATGGCAGAGTAGTTGACAATGACCGCATGAGACTTGGAATGTATGGCAGATGTCCTATCCTCCCAGCCTCACATCATATCACAGCAGCTTCTTACGTATTAAGCGATCCAACTCTACGCCTCGATTTCGGTAATTTGTTGTTTTTGTAAACATGGCATATTGCCATACGTTGTTCCTTTATGACTCTGCTTCAGAGCGGGCGCTGCTCCTTTATTTGACGGCTGGGACAGCCTATCACATTGCCGGGGGGGGGGGGAGGTTAACCTCATCATTCCCTGGATTACGTGTCAGCTCACTATTCGGGAAGTTGTGTACTAGGGTATGGCACGGCTCAACGACATACTATTTTTATTTTTTTCTGCATGAATTGCTGTTCATAAGCCATTTCTATTGTATACTCTGCTTTTGAACAAGTCTTGCGTCTGTCAGCCTCTCTGTGTTTCAACAGCACGAACAGTTGTCGTTCCATTGAGAGTTTACAGTGAAACCATGGGAGGAAGATTGATTCGGAGAGAACCGTAGGTGTTGACAATTTCTGCTGCTGCCTGGGAAATCCTGGCAAGAGCAAGGTGGCTGACTTATCTCAACCGCTTGCAGGAGTCTAACGAGACTGTGGCAATTGAATTCTTGCAGAACTTGCAAGAGGATTACTCCACAGTGAGGGGGAGACACATAGCAGTCACTGATGACATAATCGCAGAAGTCTCGGGACTACCAGCCACTGGACCTGTATGGACGTTAAAAAAGGAAAGATTGTAGAAGGTTATAGAAATATTCCAGGACGAAGGCCAGAGCCTGGCAATTAGAGGAAAGGGAGTTCTGCTATCAACACTAGGAGAGCCGTGGGTAGAATTGGCAAGGATCATTCAGAGCTACATCAATTGTGAAGGCAGAAAAGATGTGGTAAGACCACGACATCTTAAACTCTTAGCTGTACTAAAGCAAAAATGCTCTGTAAATTTACCTGCATTTTTGAATTCGTTACTTCATGACATTGCACGGAGCATAAAAAAATCACAACATGTAGAGTCAGTTGTTAGTTATCATGGGTTGATTTGGCTAATTGTCAGCCGTAGCCTCACCCAGCAGCAGAGCAGCTGGGAAGAGCTAATTGCCATGATAAATGGGGGATTGACCGCACCATCCCCAAAACGTAAACATGCCACCAGTACATCCGAGCCTCTAGAAAAATGCAAGGAATTGACAAAATGTAAACATGCCACCAGTACACCCGAATGGCCAGAAAAACGCAGGGAATTGGCAAAGCGTAAACATGTCACCGGTACACCCGAGCGACCGGAAAAACATAGAAAATCGGTCTGGCTAGCACAACTACGAGGGAGGCTGGAGAAGCCCCAGGAAAACACCAGCCGGCCGGTAGAAATTGAGGATGAGCAACCCTCACAGCCAGAAGAAGAGGCTGAGCAATCTGGAGAAGAAGAAGAAGAAGAAGAGGCCGAGCAATCTAGAGAAGAAGAAGAAGAAGAAGAGGCCAAGCAATCTGAAGAAGAAGAAGAAAATGAAGAAGGAGCCGAGCAATCTGAAGAAGAAGCCGAGCAATCCGAGCAGGAGGAGGAAATGGAGCAGCAGGAAGGTAGCCCATTGTAGGACCCAGTGGGAGAAGATGAATTGGCCAAAGTCTTGGCCAATATGGGCGAATATGGCCAACTTTCCAGTCCACCAGACCTCCATGCCAAAAAGAAACCCCAGGAGGAAAATGCACTTGAAGAATCACATGCAAAGGAGACAGAAGAAGAGAATCTGCCTGTTCATTATGAAAAGCTGATAGGAGATATTGAATAGGAACAATCCGTTCCTAACCAGAAGAAATTCTGGAGGAAACAGAGGCAGAAAGAGAAGTCGCCCAAGAAGTGACAGAACCAGTTAGGGTTCTTGCCCCAGAATAGCCAGAGCAGAACAGTGAAGAAACACCCCAGAAGGAAAAAACGGGAATGAGTCACAGTCTAGGCCATAGTGAACAGCCTGGTGTTCCTTATAAGGAAATTTTGGAAATTAAATAATTGTGAAAGGAACAACAGAGATTATTGAATATAATAGTCCAACTCCACCAACAGATTAGGATTCTGAAAGCAAGGCAAAGGGTAAAAAGGACTTCAAGAAGGAAAAATGTGACCACTCTAGCAAAACCCCTCAAGGCAAAGGGTCGGAGGACCAGAATTCATCCTGCTGTTCAAAATCCTGTCGAGAACCAGGCTGCTGTTCCAAATGATGCTGAGAAGCAGACTGCTGTTCCAATTGAAAAGGAGCAGCAACGGACTGATATTCACGTTAAGATAGAAATGGATGAGATGTTGACCCGTGATAAGGAAATTTAGATGGAGGCACCACTTTCGGGAGTGATAAGGGTTATGAACTCAAAGCAATGCAATAGGAAAGTTCAGGTAAAACTCCCGGCCTCCACTGCTGCATGGAGGAGAGATCCAAAAAGAGTAACCCTACGAAAGGGGTTGAAGCAAGCTCAGCAAGAAGCAGAAAAGCTTAGACAGCAAACGGTCCCTCACGAAAGGTATGAAGAGCTACAACAGCAGCTTAGTAACGTTAATCAATCTGAAAGCCAGGCTTTTGAAGGGTGGCGAAGGGAACAAGAGAAAGTCGCAAAGGTAACTCGTAGGTTAGATATTGTTATCAAGCAGATGGATACCTTGTGTTCTTTATACAATGACGTCTTAGCATGTAGAGCCCCTGCCAAGAATTATGCCTTGTTTCTACTGGAATGGTATTTGCAACTAAAAATAAAGGCTGTTAAAGTAGGTGCTCCCATACAAATTAACATTGTCAATGATTTTATAGACTGCTGTAAGCACTACGGGGTAAAAGTCCAGAGATTATTGTGTGAGTTCTATTTATATAACCTTGTATTAGACCAGGAGACCGAGCTAAACCCTGGCCCATTTGTTGGGGATGTCCAATTGCAAGCGTTCATCTCATTTGGGGTTAATCAAATTAAATGGCTTAATGCCTATAATACTTTCCAGAGGCAAGAAAACGGCTTAGATTTGTGGGTAAGGGCTGAGCCTAGGGACCCAGTACAGTTGTGGAGAGCACATAGAAACCTCATGAAGACTCCGGGTGTAATTGAAGCATTAAGACCCATGCATGAGGCACTCATTCGACAAGGATTAGAATACTTTCTTTCTATCAAAGACCTTGCCATTGATGCAGCTAAATTTCGGTATCAAATCTCTAATCCGAATATCCAGCTTAGGGAACCGTTTAAGTATGAGAATTTTAAATTAGCTGCCAACCGCTTGCACCTCTATGGCGAAATCATTTTGAGGGCAGGGCCATCCTGGTTAGGACATAGGTTCCGGAGTCCAATTATTTGGCACCCTGCACCCGGATACCAAGCCCTGTATGAGATGCCCGAGGGTCAGACAAGCCATTTCTTTGACTACCTAGTTACTCATCATGGTTGTAGGCCTCCACATGAGATTCCATCTCCAGCCTATTCTCTCACTGCCTTGCATGTCAACTACAGTGTTTTCATGAGGGCATGAAACAGGGTAAGTAGGGGGGTGTGTGGAGTACTAAAGAAGGTATGTTTTTGATGATTATTTCAGTATATTTTCATTAGAACTTACAAACCTTTTGCATCATGAACTAGGAAAATGATAAAGAATTATAATAAAACATGTGAGATTAATATGCAAGACGAAAACGCTGACAGTTGTCATTTTCTTGTGCAGGAAGGAGGAAAAACGAGAAGTTGCCATTCCAGAGGAAAGGACAAGGACGGATTAACTGCTGTCCCTTTGACGAGAGACCGAATGCAAACAAGTCAAAGCAAATCAAAGCGAATCAGCCCGGGAAAGGAGGTGGAGATATCAGCTCGGTGTAGGAAAGAAAATAAATGACTAAGGACTAACGGTTAGGCGAATCCCTCAGGATCCTTGATCTTGAGGGATCGATGTTTATCTATTTCTTCACTTAGACATCTCCGCCGTCACCCTTATAAAAGGGGCATCACTGTTAGCTCGGGAGGGAGATACGGTTATGCTTTTATGTAATTTCTTTTAAGATCAAAACTTTGATCATCGAGTCTCGTTAAGAACTGGTTTATTGTAATTATGATCTATGCATTAATACAAACTTGGTTATTACTTCATCTCTGAGTCTGGAATAACTTCAAGCGGCGTACCCCTAGAGGCTAAGGGCCTGGCCCTGGAGGACACTTGCTCCTGTATTATTACGTTTGGTTTATGCGTGGTTTGCTTATCGAAGTTATTTGGTAATCTGATGTGTTTTATAAGTTTACATCACATGCTCTGTTATGTTTAATTCATTAAGGTTTCTATAGACAGAACTATTGTATTGGCTCTGCATCATATTACTGTTCTTTTAGGAGTTGATATAATACTTCTAGTCTTTACAAAATACTGTCACTGTTACAGAGCCTTTGTGCTGTGCACTTGTTCATTAACACTACGGAATTTATCTTGGGAGTTATGTTATTTGCGATTGTTGGATTTATGAACAATGTTGTTCTATTTTGAAATGCAGTCGTATTCTTTCTAACTGAGATTGATACTTGGATCAAATTACTATTTAAGTGTGCCATGTGCGTGTATGGTTTTCAAGCGTTGTTCCATAATTTATCAGTAGTCAGTGTTGTTCGATTCGCCCTTAAGAGTGAAAGATTGCCGTTTGATTATGATTAATGCATTTGATCTGATAGATTAAGATTGTTATTGCTTGTGAGACTTAGTTGCTATTCTATTTCTTAGCTACTGTCCCATTTCAGAATTGCTATTCCATTTTGGATTTGCTGTTCCATTGTAGACTTGCCGTTCGATTTCTTAATTGTTGTTCCATTTCTCATCTGTCGTTCCATTTATTAGTGTAGGTGTGAAGAACGATCTCAGGCTGTAGTGAGCATTGGCATTTACTATTCGGCTCCTAGATCCACGATCTGTTCTCTGATTTCCTTTTCCACCAGTTTCCAAAGGGATGGGTTATTGCTACCGAACCCTTGACTGATAAGTTGCTTAGTCTTTTGAATGTGTGATTTAATCTTTTGAAGAAGTTAAGCTGTAGATAAGCATCCATTTACTCTTGTATTTCTGAACACTGTACTACTAGCATTACTCTGGCAAATGGTACCCTTAGACTGAGACACTCTTTGAAATAACAAAACATTCCTGGATTGACATATTAATTTGAGGTAATTAGAGGTGAAAGAGACCCTTTTTATAGCTCTACATGTTGTCTATTCTGTTTATGAGCAATAGTGAGGGATTGTACTGAGAGCTGGATAGCTTGAGAGCTAAATCTTTGTGTAATCCTGAGATATTCCCAGTTGTATGATAATACAAATAGTGGGGTTTTTAGCTGAGGCTTTCCCCAGAGTATTCTTTTGTGTTTCATGTGTGACTGCATCTTCTTCTCTGTTATATGTGTTCTGTTTGATCTTGCTCAAAATCAATTAAGCTTCAGCAAGTTTGATTGTAGAAATAGATTAAGTATTTTGATTTAGTACATTGCATAATCAATTTAATCGACAGTAATAATTTCCACAACAAGCGAGCGCATGACTATAAACTACACTGCCAGGTTTGGAGGACTATGCAGCAGGCAAGCTACGTGGAAAATAATTAAGTTGCAACCTTGGAAGTTGCACATAGGAAGTTATGCCATGGAGGGAGGTACCATGCAACACTGTAGAAAAGTGACCATTTGAGTCATTGTTCATGACTTGATAGCTGAAAGGCAGTTAAGAGGAGCATGTTAGTGGCATTTAAGGAAAAAATATTTGAAGATCTGCTACCAAAAAAACATTTATTGTCAAAATTTGGGGGGAATAGTCATATTTGAATTCAAAACTCCCTATAAATTACACGTGCCAGTCCAACAGAAAAAACTTTGTGCTTTTAGAGTTGTTTTTGAAATTTGTTGTCTTTTGCCTATGAGTTGAGCATTTTGCGACGAATTCCTGACACACACAGACATTTCTCTTGAAGCCCGTGAGTTGTTTATGGAAAGGATCACCGCCACTAACCCCGCCGAAGCCCTAAGTTCGGAAGAGGTTGTATTCAACACTCTAGGACTAGAAGTATCTAGTGTAAAAGCTACACCTGCAGTGCCCACGATGATGGGGTCACCCAGGTCGAAATAGACCATAGCAAAGGATAAGAAGCTACCATGAAAGAGAAGTAGCCTACAGCAAAGGAAAATCAGAAAAAGTTGGTACAGGTATGCCCTTCCCCAAGGAAGCATACCGCGACACAAACATAGAAGAAAGATAAGGATCCAACGAAAGATAGGTAGAAGGTAGTGGACTTGGAGGCAGAAGAAGGTCAAGGAACATAAGACATTGATTCTAAAGGAGAGATGCCCATAATAAGGCTCCCTAAGTATATCCCTCCACGGAAGGAAAAGGCAAAGATCACAAAGGACCTAGACTTTGAGAAATGTACCATCTCCACGCCCTTGCTCCCTGAGTAGGTCCTGTTTGAAGGTTTTCAACTCATGTGGATCCCACTATTGAAAATGGAGGATTGGGACCTCGTGGATCATGCTAAGTTCCCACACTTGGTGATAGACAAATATATGAGGAGAGTTTATTATGAAGAGATAGGTGTTACAACACTAGAAACAGAGGAATGGGTCCATGGTGTTGAGCAATTAGGGTTTCTCAACTTGTTATGGGTGCCACATTACCACCACACCCCCATTAACACAATTTGTGTGCGCCAGCTGCTCACTTTGGTGCATGATGGCTGTTTATTGCTAGGAGGGCCTATCCCCATCACTGACATCCTGATTCATAGGATCACACACCTACCATATGAAGGCTTGAACCTGACTAAGGAGTTTGGCGGAAAGACAGGGGAAAAGGACCTCGTCGAAAGAATGAAGAGAGATTACGGACTTGTGAAGAAGTCGTGAGGGTATTATATCATGTCTATTACAGACCCAAAAGTCCAATTAGCCACTCAAATTTTAGTAGGGGAGGTGATGAGGAAATGTCACATCAATGAAGTTTCGATGCGAGTCATTTCCCTGGCTGCATAGTGTGCGAAGGGTGTACAGTTTAATTGGTCTAGATACATCTGTTAGGAGTTCTTAGCGAACTTTCAAGAGGCCCAAGATGAAACCAAGTCATTCCACTACGCTTGGTTGTTACTGTCGATTCTACTTGTCACCTGAAAATTGCTGGAGGACAACCAATTCCCTCTGCCAAAGGTAGTGCAATTGACCTCCTTATGGGCTACAAAGGATCCTGCATGAGTTACAAAAACAAATATATTTATGGAATAAAGTCTTTGTAAGACCATTAACCAGCATCCAAGGTTGTCCCCAACCTTATTCACGCACTTATCGGCCTACGCGACATTCAAGGCTGACTTCCATAGGGTGTATATCCAAGTGAGGAAGGATCCAACACAGAAGTGGCATGACTTGCCATATTTGGCAACAGAAACGGATGTACAAGAGGTGGTAGCAATATGGCCCAATGTTATGAAACTAGCTCAAGAAAAGATAGAAAAGATAGATCAATGCCTTAGAATTCAGCCTCTTCGAGGGGGCAACCTCCTTTACATTACATAAATGAACAATTCTTGGATGATACAAATGACAAAACCTCCTTTCTATATATAGGAGTCTAAGGAGTCACAATATAATCCAGCCGACCTAACAATAATAATATAAAGCCACAAAAATAACAATAGAGGGATTCTATGGGGCACAAAAATAACAACATGGGGGTAATAGGGGCACAACAATATAAATAAGGGGTATAACTACAATAGTAATGGGGTAATCACTAGTATTATAGGGACCCAACATGCCCCTCTCCTTCAAAAAAGTGTTGTCCTCAACGCTTGAGTAGTTTTGGATACTTCTGCATAAAATTCTCATCCTCCCATGTGGAATCTTCAGTGGATAAGTTCTTCCACTTGATAAGATACTCTGAAATTGATCGATTTCGTAGCTGTCGAGTTCTTGTTTCTGTGACTGCTTCCAGTTCCAATATAATTTTTCCTTCCTCGTCAAGTTCTGGCAATATTGTTTGAACTGGGAGCTTGTCACCTATAACCTTCTTTAAACATGAAACATGGAAAACTGGGTGCAATCGAGAAGCTGCAGGAAGCTCCAATTTGTATGCCATAGTACCAATCTTTTGCAAAACCTTGTACGGACCATAATACTTTGGTGATAATTTATTATCCTTCTTAGCTACGATGTTGATCTGCCTGTTGTTTCATTCTATTTTGTGCCAACATGAGGTTATCCTTTAAGAGTTGGAGGACTTGTTGTTGATGTTCGATGTGATGTTCCACTGCCTGAACCTTAGAATTTTCTCTTAAATATGATGTGATGGATGGTGGTTGATACCCATAAAGTGCCATAAATGGGGTCATTTTTGTTGCTGTATGGAAGGAAGTGTTATACCACCATTCAGCCAGAGGCAACCATTTGACCCATTGTGTCTGTTTATCAGATACAAAGCAACGAAGATATCCTTCCAAACATTTGTTTACTATCTCAGTTTTCCCATCAGATTGAGGATGATAAGATGAGCTATGAGCTAACTGAGTACCAAGACAAAAAAATAATTCTGTCCAAAAATTTCCAGTGAAAATGGGATCTCTGTCACTTACAATAATCTTTGGGTTTCCATGTAGCTTTTGAATTGTTTCCATAAATGCAGTAGAAACTGTACTGGCTTTAAATGGATGTGATAATGCACAAAAGTGTGCATACTTGGTAAGTCTGTCAACTACCACCATGATGACACTCTTTCCCTCAGACTTGGGTAAACCTGTGATAAAATCCATTGAAACCTCCTCCCAACGTTGGCTTGGAATGGATAAAGGTTGTAATAGACCCGGTGTCTTAATTGTTTCAACTTTATTTTGTTGGCAAACCAAACATTCCGCCACAAACTTTTGAATATCTGATTTAAGGCCATCCCAAAAAATTTCCTTCTTAACCCTGTGGTAAGTTTTTAAAAATCCTGAGTGCCCTCCTAAGGGAGAAGTGTGCAATTCCATAAGAATCTTTTGTTTTAGCTGGGAATTCTTACAGAGGTATAAGCGATCTTTGTACCATAATGAATCATTTTGCCAGCTAAATGTATCAGACGTACTGGAATCTTGTTGTAGCTTTCGAATAAGTGCCCACACTTCTTCATCATTCTTCCATTCCTCCCTTGCTTCGTTTATCCAATCTGGTTGGATAATAGAAATGGCGCACAACAATGCTTCCACATCCTCATCCTTTCTTGAGAGTGCATCTGCCACCACATTTTGCTTCCCTTTTTTGTAGATGATTTCAAAGTCATAACCCAACATCTTTGTGACCCACTTTTGTTGCTCTTCAGAGGATAATCTTTGTTCTAAAAAGTATTTAAGGCTATCATGATCCGTTTTTACCTTGAAGTGTCTTCCCATTAGGTAGGGTCGCCATTTCTTAAGTGCATGGAGTATTGCCAACATTTCCTTCTCATAAATAGCTTTGCTTAAAAACTTTCCCTTGATTGGACGACTTTCAAAAGCAATGGGTCTTTCATCTTGCATTAGAACAACACCAATTCCATTTCCTGAAGCATCACATTCCACAATAAAGGTTTTTGTGAAGTCCGGTGTAGCTAAGACCGGTGCTTGGCACATTGCCTCTTTAAGATGTTCAAAGGCCTTTGTTGCTTCCTGAGTCCATGAAAATGCATCTTTCTTCAATAATGTTGTTAGAGGTGCTGCTATTCTCCCATAATTCTTAACAAACTTGCGATAATACCCTGTCAACCCAAGAAATCCTCGCAGATGCTTTATGGATGTGGGGATTTTCCATTCCTTAATGGCTTTAATTTTGCTAGGGTCTACCTTAACTCCTTCATGAGATACAATATGACCCAAATATTCCACCTCCTGGACTCCAAAGAAACATTTGGATCTTTTTGCATATAATTGTTTCTCCTCCAATAGTTGTAGCACCCTGTCAACATGTTCAACATGATCCTTCCAAGACTTGCTGTAGATTAGTATATCATCAAAAAATACTAACACAAATTTTCTAAGGAATGGTTTGAAAATTGAATTCATCAAACCTTGAAATGTTGAAGGTGCATTGGTAAGGCCAAAAGGCATGACCAAAAATTCATAATGACCCTCATGAGTTCTAAATGCCGTTTTCGGAATGTCTTCAATCTTCATTCTGATTTGATGATATCCCGAACGAAGATCCAACTTGGTGAAGTAAATTGATCCATGCAATTCATCCAGTAATTCATCAATGACAGGAATGGGGAACTTATCTTTAATAGTGAGCTTGTTGAGCTCCCTATAATCCGGACACATGCGCCATGATCCATCCTTCTTGTGCACCAATACTACTGGAGCAGAGAAAGAACTTTGACTTGGTTGAATTATACCAGCCTCTAGCATTTCTGCAACCATACGTTCAATTTCACTTTTTTGGACATAGGGATATCTGTACGGCCTGATGTTTGGAGGAACACTTCCTGGAATCAGATGAATAGCATGATCATGATCACGCATAGGTGGGAGACCTTTGGGAGTCTCAAATACCTTGGAATGATTGTCCAGGACTTTTTGGAGATCTGGAGAAATAGATGATTCCGATGTGGAAACATCTAGCGAACATAATTGTGCAATTACACCTCTTTGCTCCTTTTTTAGAAGCTTTGTCATACCATTAGAGCTGATTATCTTTCCTGGTTTCCCTGCAATACCCCTTAATTCAACTTCCTTTCCTTCCGTAGAAAATTTGATGAAAAGTTCTTGAAAATTAAAAGCTATTGTACCCAAGGATTGTAGCCATTGGACTCCTAGTACAACATCAGCACCTCCCATTGGAATGGAAAGCATTGGGCTAGTCAATACATATTCTCCCATGGATAGCTTGATATTATGGCACTTTCCAGAGCAATTTATTGTTCCTCCATTTGCAATCATCACTTGACACTCTGGTGCTGGATATAGGAAGCAATTCAATTCTTTTGCTACCCTACAATGAATAAAATTGTGGGTGCTTCCTGAATCAATCAACACTATTACCTTTTTCTTCTTGATTTGTCCTTCTATCTTGATGGTTTGAGGAGTGGTAATTCCCGCCAATGCATTACAAGATATGGTCAGATTTATTTGTTCTTCATCTAGGCTTTGTTCCTGGAGTATATCTTCTTCTTTTGACCTTTCTTGCTCCTTTTCTTCTTCCTCTTCACAATCTATGTAGAATAATTTCTTCTCAGCACACTTATGACCTTTAGTGTATTTGCTATCACAACTGTAACAAAGCCCTTTTGCTCTTTTTTCTTCCAATTTTTGTGGTGTCAACCTTATAGGTTGTGGAAGACTAGGGGCAACAACACTTCCATCTTTATAGTTGTGAGTGGTATGCTTCCTGGTTGCCATAATTTTGCTTTCCATTTTTCTTGCTAACCTGAATGCCTTCTCTAATGAATCAGGTTCCCAAAGGCGAACATCATGTTGGATATTATCCTTTAAAGACCCTATGAACACATCAATCCTATGCTCCTCTGGAATATCTTTTACCCTTATGTTCAATTTTTGGAACTCCTCAATGTGCTCCATTATTGAACCCTTTTGTTTGAGACTTATCAATTGGCTAAAAAAAGTGTTGCTTTTTGTATCTTCATAATGTGCTATCAATTCTTCCATAAAAATTTCCCAAGTGATAAATTGTTTATGAGAGCAAAGCCATTGATACCATACAAACTGATTTGGTTCCAAATATACAGTTGCCATACGTACCTTTTGTGTGTTTTGCACATTATTGAGATCGAAAAATTGCTCCATCTGTAATATCCATGTGGCAGGATCCTTGCCATCAAACTTCCTCATATCGATTTTTGGAATATGGTGAGTCTTCGATCCAACATTAGCGTCTATGGAATCATGATTAACATTTCTTTTGTTCTCATCATGAGTTTCCTTTATTACCCTTTCACCCTTAGGGACCATTTCTTGTAGCAACTTATTCATATTTATCTTCAATTCGTCCATGTCTGTCATCAAATCTATCTTCAAATCATCCATCTTAGCTTCCATGTCAATCATTTTAGATTCCACGCCATTTATCCTAGATTCCACGCCATTTATCTTAGCTTCTGTTAGCTTTTGTGAGCGTGACATTTGTTGCAATTGTTCTTGTAATTTTGATATATCATGTAGCATTTCTTCTTCTTCTTCATGAGTCATGCTAGAGCTTTCAGGTTCCTTACTAGGTGTTTTCATTTTCTTTCCTCGGGGCATCAGTTACCAATAATAATGCTTTACTATGCCCTTTGAATTCCGTTAAACCAAGCTTACACAAAAATAAAAATAAAAAACTACACACCTTTTTTCACTTTATAGAAGCCTGATATTGAATCTGATGTATCTCTGTAATTTTGGATCATCCAGTTCTGAAATTGTGACCTATAGTAGCCTTCTGTGTCCTCTTTCCAATGCCACAAGTCTGACCCAAATTGGATTCTCCAAGGAAGAGTTATGTGAAATCTCCCACAGTGACTTGCTTTTAGACTAGTTCAGTAGAGCGAACTTGTACGGCGTGCCATGAGTCACTTTCTCAACCTTTGGATCTGAAACATGCATACAAGGAACTACAGTCCATCCTCTTTCTGTACCTTCTTACGAAATTTAAATCCAATACCCAGAGAGAAAGTTATGACGATTTTCCCCAGGTCACCTGTTTTGAATGTAATTCAGGAATCTGCAAAAAGACCAACTTCCTCAGATCATATCTCCCTAAATATTGCGCGAAAAGATATGAAATTGGGACCCAAGGTTCAGCGTGATTTCTTCTCAAGTGGGTTTTTTTTACGACTTCTGAAACGTCACAGAAAAAAGTTATAGTGAAAATGCCACGATGACCTGTTTGGAGCAGCGAAATCCTAGAATCCAAAGCTCTGATACCAAATGTTATGAAACCAGCTCAAGAAAAGATAGAAAAGATAGATCAACGCCTTAGAATTCAGCCTCTTCGAGGGGGCAACCTCCTTTACATTACATAAATGAACAATTCTTGGATGATACAAATGACAAAACCTCCTTTCTATATATAGGAGTCTAAGGAGTCACAATATAATCCAGCCGACTTAACAATAATAATATAAAGCCACAAAAATAACAATAGAGGGATTCTATGGGGCACAGAAATAACAACATGGGGGTAATAGGGGCACAACAATATAAATAAGGGGTATAACTACAATAGTAATGGGGTAATTACTAGTATTATAGGGACCCAACACCCATAGAGTGGCACACCCCTTCTGATCTAGCTGTTGGACCAGGCATAGGTGCAGAGAGTTTTTCCATGAAGAAAAGGAAGGAGGCACCTAAGTAGGTTGCGCATAACTTGGCCAAGCAGAGAAAGAAGGACAGTGTCGAGAAGGCTCATGTTGAGAAGGAACTTGCTACCAAGGAGTGGGCATAGTAGGAGTAACGTGAGTCCTAGAGAGGTGACAAGTCACTTTCGGCAAAAATAGAAACAAAAGAGCTTACAAGGCAAGGCCACGGAGGTGAAGAAGGGTAGCGCACCCCCTTCATTTTGAAAAGGCATGAACTAGAGCAGCACGGGGGATCACGGAAAAAGAAGGAATCCCAAAAAGCTTAGGTTGATCCCATGGTGCTAACAGAAAGCAATCTTGATGAGATCGATGATAAAGTCAGGGACACCGTAACAAAATATCTGCAGCAGTTTGAACAACAATGTACATGTAGACATTGGGAGGAGTTAAGAAGGATCTCTAAGAGTTGTAGCTCCAAGCAACCAAGATCCAAGAGGATTTCGGGAAAGCGAGCTATGCACAAGGAAATTTGGCATGGGGTAAAAGTATAGTCACAAATATGGCATGGCTGCAGGATGTGAGAGTCTTCCCCTTGCATAAAGGTTTAGTTCGCACCAAAACTAAGGAACAACATGCCCTCCTTGACATGGTCACAAAAATGGGCTTGAACCTTGCTGCGATATCACTTGAGTCACTACATGTATTACTATAGGGAATTGTGGAAGAGCTTCGAATCACGAAACAATGAGACCCCAGTGCTATTAGTTAAATCAAAGTCAATAATCAACAGTTGCTTGTTGAAAACATGCAGGTTCTGAAGGAGAAGGAGACGCTACAGGTGCACAGTTCATGATTGGAATAAGTAGTAGTGAAGGCATGCAAGTTAGTGCTTGAACATCACATTCTAGTGGATGTACAACTAGAAGCAAAGATCAGAAAACTGGTTGATGGGGTGCGCGAAGCTAAAGTAGAGGTTGGCCGAGTGTAGTTTGAACTCAATGTGAAAATTACTGAGCTGCAATTAAATTTTCAACCCACAACTCCGCCTGAGGTCCGGGAGCAGCACGAAGCTGCGATCAA
Source organism: Pinus tabuliformis (assembly GCA_031772625.1). Lineage (NCBI taxonomy): Eukaryota > Viridiplantae > Streptophyta > Pinopsida > Pinales > Pinaceae > Pinus > Pinus tabuliformis. Next base: position 1,106,306,660 of record CM062805.1, read on the forward strand.
AGAAGGAAAGGCCACTCTGGATGCCACAATTGCTGACTGTACTGCATTATTTGAGCAAGCAATGGAGTTTGTGACCAACTTGCAAGAGGATCTGAAACTGCAGACATTGAACACAGAGGTCAGGGAGATGCAATGATAGTATGATGAAGTTAGGGTAACTGCACGCTCCTTTGCACCAACGCAACGTCTTGAAAAATTATAGGAGGAGAATAATCTCCTAGCACAGGTGGAGGAAGCGCAGGAGAAAGAGGCCTTGCTAAAGGTCACGCTACAGCCATGGTTGGAGGAAGATTAGCAAGTCACAACCACTATCTAGGATATGGTAAAAGGGTTGCAGCATACACAACAGACAATGAGGCTAGCCATAGAAGGACCACCTATGGCAAATTAGTTTAGGATGACAAGAAGGCAACAAATTAGAGCACTTCTGAAGTTACAGTGATCCAGGTAAAGCTAGGGGATATTCACAACATGATCGTTGCGCCAGCTGAGTGACTCAAGGGCTAGTGTAGGTTTTAACCCCGTACAGAAATTCCCTACATACGAATTCCAAAACACAGGAAAATAAACAATGTGAGAGCATAACGTATAAAACACATATACACAGAGATTTTCCCCTGGATCCCAAAACTGGAACTACCAGCTTGATTTTTCATTATATTCCTTTCAATGTTACAATACATATATATACATGCTGAAGCATCCAATACCATGGTCTGAAAACCATCGCGTCCAAAACCATGGACCGAAAACCATAGGTAGGTTCGCCCAACCTAATATAGGGTCCAAATTTTTTTTTTTCCCGGGGCGCTGCCTCGGAGCCCGTAGAGGGGGCCTACCTGCCCCCTTCAAACCCCCTGGACAGGGGGAGCTACCACCCCCCTCTGTGAACCCCCTACTGAGGAATCAGTGCAATGAAGGGGGGGCTCCGCCCCCCTTCTAACCCCGTGATTCCCTACGTAGGTTAGTCATGGAAAGAATATAACACAACCCAACATTCTCCCACTTGTTGTTTTCTTTCCACACGGGGCCATAGGAGAGCTTAGTCATTTTTCCAGCCCTGAAATGCCCATTGTCTCTCTACACAAAGAGAACTTCTTAGAGCTCACAAATTTTGTCAATACATATGCAGTAGTTTTCAAAGTGTCCACCTTTACCAGCAACACCATTTTGTCTTTTGTCGTATCCCTCACAGAGTGATATTGAACATCAATATTCTTTGTCTTTGAATGATAAGCAGGGTTCTTTGCCAAGAAAATTGCACTTTGGCTATCACAGTCTATCCTTATAGGTCCCTGTACTAACCCCATATTTGAACACAATCTCTGCAACCAAACTGCTTCCTTGCTTACATGAGTGGCTGCCATGTATTCTACCTCTATAGTTGATAGTGCCACTACTGATTGTTTCTTACTCATCCAACTGATTGCACATCCAAATAGGTTAAACACATACCCACTTGTAGATCTTCTTTGATCCAGATCTCTAGCCCAGTCTGCATCAACAAAGCCAAGAATATCCAACACTCTGTCCAATCCTGGTCTTCCTTGGTAGCACAAACCATAATCACTAGTGCCACGCAAATACCTGAAAACCCACTTCATTGTTGTCCAGTGCTCCTTCCCTGGTTTTGACATAAACCTGCTCAATACTCCCACTACATGTGCAATGTTTGGTCTAGTACAGACCATTCCATACATCAAGCTACCGACTACACTTGCATATGGAACATGGGACATATCCTCTTCCTCTTCTTGTGTCTTGGGACACTGTTCAGCAGATAACTTTACACCTACAGGAATAGGAACCTTCACTGGTTTACTATCCTGCATATTAAACCTCTGCAGTATTGTCTCGACATACTTCCTTTCATTTAACCGGAGCTTCCTCTTTGCCCGATCTCTTTTAATTTCCATGCCCAAAATATAGTTTGCAGCACCAAGATCTTTCATGTCGAATTTGGAGGACAATTGGGTCTTCAAATCCTAGATAATTTCTTTGTCATTTCCAACCAGCAACATATCATCCACATACAAGACCAGATAAATACACAGAGTGATCTACTTTGCTTCTGGTGAAGCCAAGTCCCTATATAAATGTATCAAATTTTTGATACCACATCCTTGGTGACTGTTTTAACCCATATAGAGACTTCTTTAACTTGCATACTAGTTCTTTCTTACCCTTCATTGCAAAGCCTTCAGGTTGCTTCATGTAGATCTCATCTTCCAGGTCCTCATGAAGAAATTCTGTCTTCACATCCATCTGTTCTACCTCAAAATAAAAAAATATCACCAAAATCAATTCTCGACACCTAGGAATAACCTTTTTCTAGCAACCGAGCTTTGTATTTCTCCACCTTTGCTTCTACAATTGTCTTCTTTTTTAACACCCTTTTTCCACCAATGGGTTTCCTTCCAGCCAGCAACTCCACCAAATCCTAAGCCTCATTTTTGCGCAAAGATGCCATTTCATCAACCATGGACTCTTTCCAAAGTTTTCCATCCTCTGAATCTACTGCTTCCTTCACACTTCTAGGATCATCATCAGTAATAGTTAAAGAAAAATTTGAACAGAAAGCAGATGGACTATACCTTTCTGGCTACCTTCTTTCTCGAACTGATCTTCTTACACTCGGAGTTTGTGGCTCTTCATCTTCTGATTCCTCCTCTGATGTAGAGTCTGATTCTTCTTCCTTTAGCTCAAACTCTATCTTCTCAGGTTCCTTTGGTTGGACTTCATGTTTAATAACATCTTTCACCTCTCTGAACACCATATCTCAGTTGTAAACAAACTTCCTTGTCGTTGGGTTCCAAAGCTTATAACCCTTTAAACCATCCTTATACCCAATAAAGATGCACTTTTCAGATTTAATATCCAACTTGGTTCATTTCTCCTTTGGAACATGTACATATGCATCACATCCAAATACCATTAGATGTGAAAGAGAGGGTTTCTTACCAGTCCATACCTCTTGTGGAGTCTTATCCTCCAACGCTGATGAAGGTGATCTATTGACCAGGTAACACGCTGTCTCCATCGCCTCTACCAATAATTCCTATCCTAACCCAGTACCACTGAGCGTGCTTCTTGCCCTTTCCATCAACATCTTGTTCATTCTTTCTGCAACTCCATTTTTCTGAGGTGTATATGGAGTATTCTTTTGCCGTGTTATACCACACTTCTTATAGAATTCTTCAAATTACTTACTACAAAACTCTCCACCGTTATCTGTCCTCAACACTTTTATCTTCTTCTCTATCTGGTTTTCCACCAGAGCCTTAATTTCTTTAAACCTGTCAAAGTCTTCATATTTTTCTTAAGGAAATATATCCATGTATTCCTTGAGAAGTCATTTATAAATGATACATAGTACACAGAATTACCCAGTGATGGAACCTTCATAGGTCCAAACACATCACTGTGCACAACGTCTAATATCTATTTCGCCCTCTTACCACCAGAGGGGAAAATCACATGATTCTGCTTCCCGTATACACAATTTTGACATAAATCAAAATCCAGAGAGCTATTACTCATACCTTATACCATACCTTTACCATGAAGTATATGGAGGCCCTTCTCTCCAATATGTCCAAGCCTTTGATGCCACAACATGGTCTTCTCTCCAGAGACCACTAGATTTTTAGCTCCACTTTTAGGAAACACAGAACTGTTGCACCCATCAACAATAGTGCTACCTTGCAACTTGTACAAAGTTCCAATTCGAACTCCCTGCATCAATACCAGTGCTTCCCGAACCATCTTGCAGCTATTTTTCTCGAACACTGTCTTTACACCTGCATCATCCAACTTGCTTACAGAAATCAAATTTCTAGCCAACACAGGAATATGTAAAACACCTGGAAGTGTTCTAACCCTTCCACCTTGCAACTTCAACTTTACTTTTCTGCGACCAACGATTCTAGCCTTCCTATCATCCCCCAAGAAGACATCACCACCATCATATTTATCATACTCGCAGAACCACTCTCTATAGGGAGTGAAGTGAAAGGATGCACCAAAGTCAATCAACCATTCCTCATGATCTACATGTGTACTTGAAGAAGCCAAGTACACATCCCCACCTTCATCTGAGGTGATTTTCACCTCTATAGAAGGAGCATCATCAAATCCCTTTCCTTTATCAGGAGCTTTAGATTTACAGTCCCTTTTGGAGTGCCCTTCCTTTCTACATTTCCAGCACACCACCTTCACAGGTTTTCTTGGAGATTTAAATCTCCCTCTAGATTTAGATCTCCCACTCGATGACTTATTTTTGTTTTTGTTTTGGGATCGTCCTCGTATAGACAAGGCATCACCATTCAGGCTCTCCATATTTTTCCGTCTCATCTCCTCCGTCAGCAATGATGCGACTATTTCATCAAAATGAAGGGCAGTTGCATTGCTACCTATTGAAATAACCAGACTATGCCACGAATCTGGTAAGGAACACAACGAACTGATGCACTTATCTTCATCTGAAATTTAAATATCAACAGATTTTAACTAACTTACCACAGTATTAAATGCGTTCATATGCTCTGTCACCAAGTCTCCATCTTTCATCCTCAAGTTATACAGGTTTTTCCGTAAGAACAATTTATTCACCAGAGACTTAGATTGGTAAAAAGTCCCTAACTTGTCCCACAAAGCCTTCGCCATAGCTTCTCTTGATACATTCAGCAACACTGAATCTAAGACACATAATCGTATTGTGCTCTTTGCCTTCTGATCCAACTTCTTCCATTCTTCATTAGACAGTCCCGTTGGTTTAGTACCCAGATCTACCACGATCCATTGATCTTTATCCACCAATAGATCCTCCATCTTGAGTTTCCATAACTCAAAACTCTAACCATTAAATTTCTCGATATCTATCTTTCCATTGCTTGCCATCCTCTTTCACCACCAGAATCAATCTTGCAGATCTCGCACTGAACAGGGTCTACCACAGGCCCAAGTGAAACCCCTCAGCAACAAAGGCGTCCCCTTGAAGCCAAAACAACTCTGATACCAAATGTAGGTTTTAACCCCATACAGGAATTACTTGCATATGAATTCTAAAACATAGAAAAATAAGCAATGCGAGAGCATAACACATAAAACACATATACATAGAGATTTTCCCTTGGACCCCAAAACCGGGACTACCAGCTTGATTTTTCATTATATTCATTTCAATGTTACAATACATATATATACATGCCGAAGCATCCAATAACATAGACCGAAAACCATCACGTCCAAAACCATGGACCGAAAACCATAGGTAGGTTCGCCCAACTTAATATAGGGTCCAATTTTTTTTTTCCGAGTTGCTGCCCTGGACCCCATAGAGGGGGGCTACCGGCCCCCCTCAAACCCCTCGGACAGAGGGGGCTGCCACCCCTCCTGTGACCCCCCTGCTACGCAATCGACACAACGAAGGGGGGGCTCCACCCCCCTCTAAGCGCCCTCTAACCCCTCTGTTACCTATGTAGGTTAGTCGTGGAAAGAATATAAGACAACCCAACAGCTAGTCATGATCTTTGTGTTGGGGGCCTATTGGGATGGGGTCCCCTATGTCAGTTTTAGGGTTAAGATAACCCAAGTTTTGACATAGTTTTGTGCAGAGGCCTAGGTAGAGTCTGTGACTGAGTGCGCGGAACCCTGCAGCTGAGTGTGTAGGATAGTTTTGAGTCTATAAATCTGAATTAAGGATCAATAAAGACAATTACCAAAGAATTCCTGTGTACATATATTTTATCTATGTTACTGTTAATGGTATATGATGCCTATGAATAATGCATCTTATGGAATATTGATTGAATGTTGTGCGAATCTATTGGATAACTGTTAAATGATGTACGTAAGCATGTTTATGTAATTTCGTGAAGACTTTGATGGATTCTCTGATGTTTATTAATCACTTAAGTAAATCTACATGAACTCTAATTTAGGACTACTTTCTAATGCAGGTAAGTAGATAGATCGATTGTTAAAGGTCTGCAAAGACTGATCGTAGACCTTCACGAAGGCCTAAGACCATTTGGACAGAGTTTCAGGGATGATCCCTAAGAGTGTATAGATGTGCACGAAGGCAGATTTGAGGCACTAAAAGACATCTCACTAGTCTCTGGATGGAGAAACTTGATTCTAGCATCCCTCCATATTGCTTATGGTGAGACTGCAGCCTAAGCTATGCAAGTTGTTTCCAAAAGGGCCCGTAGTGTAGGGATTTGTTCGTTGGCGCAACTAACTTTGAACCTGAGTCAGGACCCCCTAAGCCAATAATGATGTTAACTTGAACATGGTAGTGCTGCCCATTCCGATATTGGATGAATTACACTAGGGCATCGAAAATGAGCTAAAGAAGTGAGAATAGTGCACAACATAGTTGAACATTCATATAGAGCAAGAGTGCGATGCATTAAAGAAACAACTAGACCGAGCCATCAAGGAGAAACAAAAGGAAGAGTTACAACAGTAGAGGTTGAAAGAAGTGGTCGAAGCCACTTGTAGGGAAGTTTCAGACATGGATTTCTATGAGGAGGAATCCATAGAAGATAAGGTCATGAAGCTCGACCTTGTAGTCAAGGTATCCAAGAAGAAAATTACAGATGTGTACTTTGAGTATGAGGTAAATATCAGTGAGTTGTAGTTAAAGTTTGATCTACATGGATATTGGTGGCCACCCTCCAATTCCACTTCAACCCCCACCATTATTTCTTTCAATTTTTTAGTTTCCTTAATTGTAGCACAATTTACTATTTTTAGCAGTGTTTTGTGTCCTAAACTTTCGGAGCCATTTTGAGGCCTTAAACGACATTTTTTGGCAATCTACTGCCAATGACTTTTTGTAAATCTCTTTTTTTGTATAGTCCTCAGCGAGATCTTTCCAATGGGGTATCATGTGTGTCAAACAGAGACAATTTGACCAAGTCACGACCCCGTGAAGTTGGCTGTCCAACTAACCCCAATGGGGCCCATAAACTCTTGGGGTTACATCTCCTCGGGTTAGGGTTTTGGTTGTTTAGGATTTTCTCTTATTGTTCAATAATAAAAAGGCCCTTGAGCCTCACTGTAATGCAGTTTAGAGGCATGTAGCAACCACATCTCTTCTTAGAGATAAACTACCATTGCCGAGCTAGTCTCATTTCCATACTATTTGTAAGCACATTTTAGTATTTTACATTAATGAAATGAAGTATTATTTCTACTGCATCACTGTATTTATGGTTATCTCTATAATTTGTTGCATTTGTGTTTAAATCTAGATCAGTGGTATCAGAGGGGTCTGCTCTTTCTCTGTTTTTCTTTGCATGTCCCCAACGAGGTTGGGATATAAGGAGTTAAGGCTTGAACTAGCCGAACCTTTGCAAGACTAGCCTTAAAAATTTCGACGACCTACAATGGAAGATGAAAAGAAAGACGAGGGGGTAGGAGATCCTATCAAAATGAATGCGATGATGAACAACTTTACCCAGATCCTTTAGTGGCTACCCAGGGGCATCACATCTAATAGCTACTTTGGAAACGCCACACCCTTTAAGGTACAAGTTAACTTTGAAATCCCCATATTCGAGGTTTAGATGGATGCAGATGTCATAGATAAATGGTTAAATCTACTAGAAGGGTATTTTTATGTTCATGATTATCCCAGTCAGGAAAATATTACTTTCGCTCTTCTCAAAGAAGCCCCCCACATCAAGGACTGGTGGGAAACCTTTTACGAGCAGAAGAATGAAAGTACAAACTCACTGTTTTTAGCCGCTCCCACTTGGAATTCATTTCGGGACACCATCAAGTAGCAATACTACACTTTCAGGAGCTATGAGGACAAATAAATAAAGTGGACCACACTGCGGCAGGGAAGCGACTAACATGTGTCAGATTTTACCAAATTTTTTCATACCCTACACATGAAGTTTGGTATCAAGGAATCTGAGAAACATTTGGTACTCAAATATTGCAGATGCCTACAAAGATACATCTAGGATGAGATGGAGTTCCTAGACATCTCCTCGCTCGGCATGGCATACTGATACACTGTCAAGATTGAGAAGAAGTTTAAACAAAAGAAGCGATACTTTGGATCTGCGAGTCCGAAGAACAGAGGAAAAAGCCAAGGTGGGGTGACCCAAGAGAACCCATCGAAGCCACAAGAAAAGAATAACACCATGAAGTCAAAGAAGGACACAGGAAAGTGGTGTCAGTTCCACAAGAGCCCCACTCATAGCACAAGTGAGTGTCAGGCCAAGCAGTCGCTGGTGGTCGAGTTGAAGGCTTCCGAATTAGTTGCATGTTCTGACCCCAAGTTAGAACCTGACAAGAGGAATGACAAAGGGAAGAAGATCACTGATGCGGAGCCCAGCACCACTATTACCACCGCTAATATCTAGAAGAATGAGCTCAAAGATCCAGAGGAGGGGGAGTGTCTTTTCCACTCACAGATGTGGGTGAAGGGTTCACCGCTGCAATTCATTGTTGACAATGGGAGCCAAAAGAACCGCATTTCAGTAGAGGTCGTGAAATGGCTAGGACTACTGACCATACCACACCCACAACCGTACAACATTGGGTTGCTTCACTAAGGATTAGATCTCCGAGTCTGGTAGCAGTGCTGCCTTCCCTACAACATCAAGCCCTTCATAGATGAGGTATTGTGTGATGTTGCACCTCTGGATGTTTGTGATGTATTATTACGCCAACCATACTAATGGAAGCGACATGCAGTGCATGAGTCAAGGCCTCACGATGTTATTATTTCTTTGTGTAATACACTATACAGGATACCGGAGGTAGCCCCACCTATTGCCACTTCTTTGATCTCCACTAAGAAAGGTAGTAAGATCATCTCCCAGACTAGGATAAATAAATAAATAAATATATATATATATATATATATATATATATATATATATATATATATATATATATATATATATAATTTTTTTAATTTTTTAATTTTAATTTTATTTTTTATTTTTTATTTTTTATTTTTTTATTTTATTTTTATTTTTATTTGTATTTGTATATTTTTATTTGTATATTTGTATATTTTTTATTTTATTTTATTTTATTTTATTTTTATTTTTTATTTTTTTATTTTTATTTTTTACTTTTTATTATTTTTTTTATTTTTTATTTTTATTTTTATTTATTTTTTATTTATTTATTTATTTATTTTCTGGTTCTCTCTCAAGTAAGGGGAAGATTGTAGCCACATCCATGGCTCCGGGGCAATGGTTCCTCCATGCAGAAGAAGCAAGTGGATAGAGTCATGAAAGGATACATGGACATCTTCTCCTCACCGACAGGGGTACCGTTACACTGTCAAGTCAAGCATTCAGTTGATCTGACTCTTGGAGCACCTCTACCCAATAGGCTGATATATTGGCTCGCCATTCTAGAAAATGACAAGTATAAGTAGTGACATGATCAATATCAGGTGTCACATAAGTTTCATATGGATGACAAAGAATGGTTGCATTTGCATAAAGAATGCCTTAGTAGAGCCCATTGGAAGCTCAGACCAGTCCAATATGGTGCTTACACCTTTAACAAATATGTGGGAAATAATGCTTTGGAGCACAACATTACCCCATTCCTTGGCTTTCACGGAGTGTTCAATGTGGACTGCCCTTGTACATGCTTCCCACCATTACTAGACACATCAGAGATTGCAGAACAACTCACCAAGGACCAACTTCAACAGAAGTTTCCCCATCTCATGGAGGCACTCAACGCAATGGAGACCATTGCTTCCTAGGGGGAGGAATGATCCAGGTGGATATTGGTAGCCACCCACCAATTCCACTTGGACCCCCACCATTTTTTCTTTTCGTTTTTCATTTTCCTTAATTGTAGCACAATTTAATATTTTTAGCAGTTTTTTCGGGTCCTAAACTTTCGGAGCCGTTTTGAGGCCCTATTATTAACTCTATTTTTTTGTCGTATTCCTCGGAGAGATCTTTCCAATGGGGTATCATGTGCATCAAATGGAGATAATATGACGAAGTCACAACCCCGGGAAGTTGGCTGCCCAACTAACCCCAACCGGGCCCATAAACTCTTGGTGTTACATCTCCTCGGGTTAGGGTTTTGGTTGTTTAAGGTTTGCTCTTATTGTTCAATAATAAAAAGGGCCCCGAGCCTCATTGTAATGCAATTCAGAGGCATGTAGCCACCACATCTCTTCTCATAGATAAGCTACCATCGTCAAACTAGGGTCTTTTCCATACTGTTTGTAAGCATATTTCAGTATTTTACATTAATGAAATGAAGTATTATTTCTGTTGCATCTCTGTATTTATGGTTATATCTGTAATTTGTTGCATTCTTGTTTAAATCTAGATCAAAGTTGTAGCCAGCTACGCCACCATAAATACATGAACAAAGGGAAATTAACTTAAAAGAGTCAGATGGTCAACATCTCCGAAACATTAGCAGACTATAGAAATTTGCTAGATGACAGCATGCAAATTTGGACTTCACTGTAGGAAGATCCAAATGTTCAAAAACTATAGGAGGAAATGAAGAAAAATCAGAACCAATCAGAGGAAAATCGGGAAACTACGAAGACTTTGCCAATATCGTAGAGGCTCAAAAAAATTAATGAGAGAAAGGAATTGAGAAAGAGGATTGAATAGATGAAGAGGGAAGATCAGATATCTATAGAAAGAACTCAGCCTTGGCAGGATGAGGCCCTTCATCTCTCATAGACAGTAGATGAGAAGCTTTAGGAGCTTCGACAAAAGGAGGCAACATTGGTACAGAAGGTTGCAGAACATGTAACAGAAGCATTGTTGGAGGAAGCACACAACGAGGATAAACAAATAGCATAAGTGGTCCAACAGTTCAACAAGGCCTACAATAGCATTGCAAAAAATATCAGAGGCACAACAACTAAGTGACTCAGGAAGAGTCACATTTGAGCGTTGGGAGCCTATTGGGCACAAACCAACTTGGCTGAATGTTTCTGAAGACTCAGAATTTTGGGGAGCAGAGTGTGAAGCAAAAGATGCAGTGGAGCGTGAAGTGGACTGTGCAATATATATACTGCATGATATATGGACCATAGATTGGATGAGAACCCCTCCCTTTTTGCAAAAGCATATAATATTAAATGATTTCAGACCATAGTCCCTTGTATTTTGGAAACCACTGTATAGGGTCCATGGTAATGTAGCGATGTTATCCCTTAATGTAATAACATATATAGGGATCAATAATAAAGAAGAGGATCATATTAGGGTCATATCATGTATTGAATGGTTGAGTATTTGTGATTTGGTTTTGTGGCGAAGGAAAGGCTCTGCAGCTGAGTGTGTAGAGGCCTAAGTCTGCAGTTGAGTGCACAAAGGACCTGCAGCTAAGTGCGTAGGTCAAGAACTATTTGTTGTACAAATTATATATTATAAGAAAAAGTTATTGTGGACGTAATCCCACATTGGGATGAACCGCGGTAAAATATATGTCTTCATGTGTTGATTTTCTTATTACCTACACTTTATTTCAGTATTGTGAAGTTTGGGAATGTTTAAGTAATGAATGTAATTCTGTGAAGTAATATATAAGTATGAAGTAGTTCATGAATGGGAAGTATCCTATTGTAGAATAGAAAATTATTGCAGTTAAATCGAAAATAATGCAAAGTAGTTAAAGTGTTAATGCATAAGAAAATATAGAATTTCCACATCACAGTATCCCTGAAGGCTATAGAAACCTGGTTCTGCAACCTCCCATAGCCACTTTGGGTGAGACTGCGACTTTCTTACCAGTTGTTGCAGAAAGGGCCATCGATTGAGGTTTTTGTTGGTGTGTAGTAAAATCTGAACCTAGGTCAGCCCAACCTAAGACAACACTTTTGCTGCATTTTATCCTTAGAGAAGACCTTTTCATGTTGTAACAATCCTAGTGGAAATTCCATGTAATAAAATTTACTAAAGGCAAAATAATAACCATGGTTGATGGGACACTTATTCCAAGCTGGATGTTGGGCAAGATATCCTAGTGTGGGTGTTCATTTCGTTATTAATGGCTATGGAAATTGGCAAAGGCAATGACTAAGGCTTTGGAAAGGCAAAATGGAATTTTTGGCACATATATTTATGAACATAATGGAAATTAGGAGAAAAGGGAGGTGAAAGGTCATATATTGCATGTGAGGAGGAAATTGAAGGAAAATAAAGGAAAATGAAGAAAATAGAGGCCTCATTAATAAAAAGGCTTCTGAGGATTAATTGGTAATGTTTTTTTAGTTTAGTGTTAGAGCTCTCTCATTATTCTCTATCTCTCTCTCATTCATACTCTTGGATACTTAGATTTTTATTGGAGCACTCTTTGAGGGCGTGAACACTTGGATTTTTTGAAAAATAAGGTAAAGGAAGAGCATGAAAGCATAAGAGGACATTGGGATCAACAACTACAATGAGATTTTCTTGTAGGTACTGAGTTGCATGCATGTTTTCTGCACTAGTTTTGGCATGCATGGCATATGCATGTGGATTTTTGGTCATGATTTGTCACTGACATGGAGCATTGTCTGGATTAACACTGGATTTCCTAGATAGCCATGGAGATTGTGGGTTTATTTCATTGTTTTTTTTGTTTGGTTCTTATGTTTCCTTAGCTTGGGTTGAGTTATTAGTTCCTAGAAGCCCTAGTTGGACAAACGCTCTTGAGGCCCTGTAACAACTTGGGTTGAGTTACTAGTCCTGGAAGCCTTGGTTCGAAAAACACTATGGAAACCCTTGGTGGGTTGAGTTACTAGTCCTAGAAGCCTTGGCTAGACAAACACTTTGGAAGCCCGGTGGCACCTTTGGGTCTATTTACTAGTCTTGGAAGCATTGGTTGGAACAAATGCTAGGGAAGCCCTAGAAGGCTTGGATAGATACCAATTTGATGATGGTTTTGTGATGTCTGATCATGAGGTGGAACCATTGTTTGATGGGTTGAGGTGGATGGCCTCTAGAAGCCCTGGATGGTTTTGGATTGATGTGTTCTATGAGATACCACATTCATGCTTGGAATATGGCACGAGGGTGAATGGCTGAAGAGATATTTGGCTCAACCATTCTATGGTCGGGTGGAGCATGGAAATCCCATCCCGGATTTGGATTTTGCATCATCAATAATAAGTTATTTCTCTTTGTATTTTTGTGAGTATTATAATAGTTTATATGTGGACCATATGGCCATGATTTCATTGTTATTTCTGTTGCTATTATGCTTATTATATACTTGTTTTATGACAAAAACTATGTACAAATCTCATCATGTTTTTACTTGTAAATGAATGAACAATGTATTTATGACCTAATGGATGAAATGGAAATAAAGGTGTTAAGGCATCAATGTTTCTTAGCATTTCTAAGCTAAGTATGATACCCCCATGCTCATATTGGTTATTTACACCTATAGATTACATATTCGTGATATGTTTGATGAAATGCCTGTCATGGCTAGTAGGGGTCTAGTCAAGGTCTTATTCAAGTAATTTCTTTTGTACTGTCATTTTCCTGTTATCCTACTGTTATGGAGAGGTTGTTCTATTCTGGTAAGTGACATGGGCTTCGAGCCTGAAAAAGTGGTTCAAATCCTAGGGATGCTGGCACAACACTGTGTAAAAATGTCCCTAGATGCTAGTTTGTAGGTGTGTGAGAGTGTCCAAAGGTCCTTGGAGGCTGGCATGCCCATAACATGAGAGCATCCATAGGTCAAGTGGTCCAAAACATCAGTGGGACCTAGGGGCTAGTTGGAAAAAAGATTGGACTGGTTTATGGGGGTCCTAACACTAATGTTGAATGTTTGTATGGTGTGTTTCCGTTGATTCCACTTCCTTAACATGACTTAGGAGGTTGAATCATACCATAGTGGCCTCTAGTCACATGTCTATCCTGCCTAGCTGGTTGCTTTGGTAGATGTCGAAGGAGGGTGTTACAAAGTCAAATCAGAGCATGGTTCACCCCTTATATTGGATGGGAAGTGTGTTGGTCATGCATGTATGTCAGTTGCATGTGTGTCTCTTACACATGCATTCCATGTGTTTTTTGCATTTGCATAACGTTGATCATGGTTGTAGTGATGTCGTCATGTGAAAGTTGACATTTTCATTGTGGGATGCATCATCCTAAGTATATGACTAGTTACATGTTGTTATATGTTTCTTACATGTATAATTTTTGTACACTTGGTTACATTCTTGTATGCTTGGTTATATGTATCATTCGTGTCGGTTTATTTACAAGTATTGTTCATTTATGCTTGATTACATGTGTTTATGCATATGTATGGTTGGTTACACATTACTTATTTATGTTACTGGTTGCATGTGGTCAAGTGTACAATTATGTAATGGTTGTTATCATGCGTTGTTGTTAAGGTCATGCATTGATGATTGGACCCTAGCTAGAACGATGGTTGCATGGTTATATGCTTATGTGTTATGTTTCTATATGTTGTCATGATTATGTTATACATGTATCATGTTGATTTGTTGATATTGCAGACAAGGTATCCTCCCTGAGCTATAATAAGGTATGTTGGTTTATTATGATTTGGGTTAGTTGACATAATATACCTTGCATGAAGAAATATCAAATGGCTAACAAGATGGTAGACTACAAATACTCTCCCTATGAATCAGAAGAGTAGTATGGTGTTGGGAACTCTTCTGTTTTGGAAAATACACTGAGAAGCTTAAAGGAAGAAATATTTAGTTGTAAGGTAGATAATGATAGAATCATGTAGGCACTGGAGAAACAAGTATAGGTAAATGTAGTGATACTTCAGAGTTTGTCAAATTTCCAACGACAGGGACCATGTCAGATTAGCTATGAGCAGGAGCACATAACTAATGGGGCATATGGTAGTAGGTCGCATGGTAGTCACATGTTAGATAGAGATGATACGTTAGAGATGGAAGATTTTTGCACACTCCATGGAGGAGAAGGGATAGACATAAGTATTATTCTAGTTCTGATTCAGATAGGCACTATGATTGTCATCGTTATCATCCTGACAGGAGGAGTGATAGGGGATAATTTCCAAATGAGTTTAGAAAAGAAAAGCCACCTACTTTTGATGGAGAGATGAAAAAACCATAGGATGCATAGGCATGGTTTCTTGGCATGAGGAAGTTCTTCAGGTTGCATGACTATTGAGAGAACATGAAAGCCAAAGTAGCTACATTCAATCTCAAAGATAAAGAAAACATTTGGTGGGAATATGTGAATAATGTAAGATGTATTCATGTTGAAGACTTGATTTGGAGTGAGTTTGATCGATTATTCAAGAAGAAGTATTTTTGGAGAGATACTTTGATGACAGGGCAAAAGAATTCTATGAGCTAAAGATGGGGTCGATGAGAGATGAAGAGTACACTAATAGGTTCTTAGAGCTACTAAGTTATGTGCCTTATCTTATAGAGGAAATGCTAAGATTCAGAGGTTCATTAGTCGATCACTGGTTTCATTCAAAGACAACATTGAGTTTGATGAGCCTAGATAATTGGAGGAGGCCATTCAAAAGTTAAGGCATTGCTATGATCAATCGAAGCATAGATCTAAGACTAAGCTAGAATGGAAAGGTAATGAAAGGAACAAAGGAAAATGGGAAATAAAGTGAGCAAGACCTCAGGGTACATATAATAAAGAGAATATTTCACCATATAAGAGGTTCAATACATCAGATAGCAGATAGGGACATTGATCTGAGGAGTAGAATAAGGGTGCAGGCTGGAAGCCTATAGATTGTTGCACTTGTGGCAAAGATCGTCGCAAGAGATATTGTCCATAGAATCAGGGTTGTAGGCCTCATATATATAGTGCACAAGATGCACAGCCTGTTGGGGATGTTGGTTAGAGCATTCCTCTTATCTATGCAGGATTGGATAAAAGCCAAGTAGACCACAGGCATCTATCATTGAAATGGATGGTAAGTTTTGTGATCAAGTTATTTCTATTTTGATTGACCCTGGATCTAATTATAGATATGTTAGTCCTAAATTGGTGGATAAGTGTTGTTTGAGTAAGGAACTGCATGCAAAATATTGGTTAATGTAGCTGGCTATAGGTACAAAGAAGCGAGTTCATCATTGGGTAAGACCTTGTGCATTTGGTTTGAATGGTATACCTACCACAACACATTTGAATGTATTACTGTTGGGATCATACACTATGTTGTTGGGAACGGATTGGTTTTACCTTCATAGAACGAAGGTGGATTGTTATGACAAAACCATTGAGTGTGTGGATGACAATGGGGAACCAAGGGTCTTATAGGGAAAGAAGAAAGCCACGTCAGTTAGGATGGTGACAACTATGCAGGCCAAGCATAGTCGCAAGAAAGGGTGTGTGTTCTTTGCAGTGCACATTTATAGTGACAAAGGTAAGGAAGTTGAGGATGCAGATGTTTTGAGCAGGTAACCAGTTCTACAACACTTCCAGGATATATTTTCTGAGGACATTTTAGAGTTGCCACCTCATAGGGAGGTAGACGTTTCTATTGAGTTGGTTCTAAGGGAAGTTTTGACATCAAAAGCACCTTACAGGATGAGTACACTTGAGTTGGTAAAGTTGAAGCTACAATTGAAGGAAATGTTGCACAAGGGATACATTAGGCTAAGGGTATCACGTTGGGGTGCACTGGTATTGTTTGTGAAGAAGAAAGATGGTACTCTCAGATTATGCATTGAGTACAGGAAATTGAAAAAAGTGACCATCAAGAATAGGTATCTGTTACCGAGGATTGATGACTTGTTCCATCAGTTGGAGGGAGAAGAAATGTTCTCGAAGATTGATCTGAGATCCAAATATCATTAGGTACACATTAAGGAGGAAGACATCTACAAGACAACCTTCTGGACCAAGTATGGGCATTATGAGTTTGTTGTAGTTCCAATTGGTTTGACTAATGCTCTAGCTACATTTATGTGCTTGATGAATAATGCGTTGCATATGTATTTGGATAAGTTTGTCATTGATGATATATTGGTATATTCTAAAAATGAAGAAGAACATGTCGAGTGTTTAACAATAGTGTTGAGATTGTTGAGAGAGAATTAGTCATGCTAAGCTAAGCAAGTTTAGTTTATTTCATATAGAGGTACATTACTTGAGGCATGTTGTCTCCAAGTAGGGCACAGTAGTAGATCCAGAAAAGATAAAATTTATCATGGAGTGGGTAGCTCTAAGGAATGTAGATGAGGTGAGGTCCTTCATGTGATTGGTAGGTTATTACATGAGGCTCATCAGGAACTTCTCATAGATTGCTTATCCGATCACATCATTGCAGAGAAAGGGTAGGAAGTTTGAATGAATAGAGGAGTGTGAGGCCATTTTTGAGCAACTTAAGCAATTGTTGACACATATACCAGTGTTAAATATTTCATATCCAGATAAATAGGTTATAGTATGCAAAAATTATTGCAAGAGAGGACTTGGTGGAGTCCTTATGTAGGATGGACAGGTGGTAGGCTATGAGTCATGAAAAATGAATGAGCACGAGCAAAACTACCCCACACATGATCTTGAGTTGCCAGTGATAATACATGCATTGAATATGTGGAAGCACTATCTTTTGGGCAGGAGGATTGTGTTGATGAGTGATCATAGTGGTTTGTAGTATCTATTTGACCAATGAGACCTAAATGGTAGGTAGGATCAGTGGTTGGACACGATCAGTGAGTTTGACTTTGAGATCAGGTACATCAAAGGTAAAGAGAACAAAGTGGCAGATTCTCTTAGTAGGCGGATATAGGTCAATCACTTAGCAGCTATGAGCTCATATGGGACATACTTATAGGATAGGATCTTGCTAGTAGGTCAACAACATGTCAGGTATATGGAGATTATGCATAGGTTGCAGTAGAGTACTGGTAGATGTATAGGTAGTGGTACAGGTGTAGGTACATGTGGTAGTATAGGTACATGTACAGGTACATGTATAGGTATAGGTAGTGGTACAAGTACAAGTACAGGTGAAGGTGCATAGGATGTGGACTATTTCCTTACGATATATGAATTGGTTAGTTTCAGATATAGGATATATGTGCAGATATAAGTGAGATCAAGAAGGCAATCTTGAGTGAGTTTCATGTGAAACCATATTCGGGCCACCCAGGTTATCAGAAGACACTGACAATAGTGAAGATATTTTATTATTGGCTGAATCTAAAGAGATACGTAGCATAGTTTGGGGCTAGGTGTTTTTATTGTCAGCGTGCGGAGGAAGAGTGTAAGCACCTAAGTGGATCGCTACAGTGGATTGTGATACCAGAATGGAAATGGTATGTCATTTCCATGGACTTCATCATAGGTTTTCCGAGGACAGTGAGACAACATGATTCAATCATGGTTGTTGTGGAGATGTTGACAAAGGTTGTGCACTCCATTCCAATGTATTCTACATTCTCAACTAGCGATGTAGCACAGGTAGTCATCAGAGATGTGGTCAAATTGCATGATGTTCCAAAGAAGATTGTGTCATACATGGATGTGTAATTCACTTTTAATGCTTGGAAGGAGTTATTTGTAGGTTTGGGCACAAAGTTTGCCTTCAGTACAACTTATCATCTAGTTAACAGGGTGTTGATTGGACCATACATGTTGACAGACATGGAATAGGAAATGCAAGTGATCAAGAAGAATCTAAAGGCAGCATAGGATAGGCAAAAGAGCTATGAACATCCGAATAGGTTGTTCAAGGAGTTCTAGGTTGGGTAACAAGTGTACTTGCACATCAAACTGAAGAAGAGTTTCTTACAAATTGGATCATGTGTCAAGTTGGCACCACAATTTTTTGGACCCTTTAGTATTGTTGAGAGGATTGGGCTAATAGCCTATTCTATTGCACTGCCTTCGACAATGGAAGTCCATGATGGTTTCCATGTGTCATTGATTAAGAAGTATGTTAAAGATGTTGATCAGGTGATTGACTGGTTTGTATTGCAGGTGGAACCAGATGGAGAATTCTAGCCACAACCTTAGTGTATATTGCAAAAAAAGGTGCTCATGCTACGGAACTGAGAAATCTAGCAAGATAAAGTGAAATGGAAGCACTTTGGGCCCGATGAAGCTACACGGGAGATGCCAGATTATATGTGAGCTATGTATCCTTCCTTATTTAGCGGTTGAGGAAAATTTTTTTTGGTATGGTGTTTTGGTATATGTCCTGGTATATGTTTTGGTATATGTTTTGGTGATGTTTTCTATACGTACATATGTATATCGCTGTAAAGAACACCATGAGATATGTTATAAAGATCCAATAAGCGGTATGGGTGTCATGTCATTATGATGTTATGTTTTCATGTTGGTTTACTTCTCAGCAAGTTGATCTTTGTAAATACTATAACGAGCTAAGTTGTAAAGCTCCATTGACAATATATTTTTCTTACAACAATTTTGTGGATGTAGGTGTCATTGAACACCGAGGATAGTGTTCCCCCAACGGGGAGGGTTCTGTAACATCCTTGGTGAAAATTCCATGTAATAAAAGTTAATAAATGCAAAATAATAACCATGGTTGATGGGGCACTTATTCCAAGCTGAATGTTGGGCAAGACGTCTTAGCATGGGTGTTCATTTGGTTGTTATTGGCTAGGGAAATTGGCAAAGGAAATGGCTAAGGCTTTGCAAAGGAAAAATTACATTTTTGGCAAATTTATTTATGAAAATAATGGAAATTAGGAGAAAAGGGAGGTGAAAGGTCACAAGTTGCATGTGAGGAGGAAATTGAAGGAAAATAATAGAAAATGAATAAAATATAGGCCTCATTCATTAAAAGGCTTCTGAGGATGAGTTGGTAACCTTTTGTCAGTTTAGTGTTGGAGCTCTCTCATTATTCTCTCTCTCTCTCATACTCTTGGATACTTAGATTTTTTTCGGAGCACGCTTGGAGGGCGTGGCATACTTCTATTTTTGGAAAGAGAAGGAAAAGGAAGAGTAGGAAAGCACAAGAGGACATTGGGATCAATAAGTACAGTGGGATTTTCTTGTAGGTATTGAGTTGCATTTATGTTTTCCTCACTAGTTTTCGCATCCATGGCATATGCATGTGGATTTTTGGTCATGATATATCACTAGAATGGAGGCTTACCTAGAGTGACAGTGGGTTGCCTAACCTTTCCATTTTCTAGATAGCCATGGAGATTGTGGGTTGATTTCATTTTTTTGTTTTGGTTGGTTCTCATGTTTCCTTAGCTTGGGTTGAGTTATTAGTTGCTAGAAGCCCTAGTTGGAAAAATGCTCTGGAAGCCCTGTAATAGCTTGGGTCGAGTTAGTAGTCCTAGAAGCCTTGGTTGGACAAATGCTCTAGAAGCCATTGGTGGGTTGAGTTAGTAGTCGTGGAAGCCTTGGTTGGAAAAATTCTTTGAAGCTTGGTGGTAGCTATTTGTTGAGTTACTAGTCATGTAAGCCTTGGTTGGAACAATGCTCTGAAAGTGTTGGAAGGCTTGAATAGAGACCAATTTGATGATGGTTTTGTGATGTCCAACCATGAGGTAAAATCAATGTTTGATGGGTTCAGGTTGATGGCATATGGAAGCCCTCAATGGTTTTGGATTGATGTTTTCTATGAGATCCCACATTCCTGCTTGGAATATGGCATGGGGGTGAATGGATGAAGAGAGATTTGGCTCAACCATTTTATGGCTGGGTTGAACATGGAAGTCCCATCTCAGGTTTGGATTTTTGCATAATCAATAAGAGATTTATCTTTGTATTTCTATGATTATTATAATGGTTTGTATGTGGATCATATTGTTGTGATTTCATTGGTATTGATGTTGCTATTATGCTGGTTATGTACATGTTTTATGACAATAGCTATGTATGGCTTTCCTCATGCTTTTACTTGTAAATGAATGAACAATGTATCCATGACCTAATGGAGGAAATGTCAGCGAAAGTTTCAAGGGATCAATGTTTCTTAGCGATTCTCTGCTAAGTATGAGACCCCTATGCTGAGATATGTTATTTACACATGTAGATTACATATTTGTGATATGTTTGATTAAATTCCTGTTATGTCTAGTAGGGGTCCAGTCAAGGTATTATTCAAGTAATTTCTTTTGCATTGTCATTTCCCTGTTAGCTTACTGTTATGAAGATGTTATTCTATACTGGGTAGTGACCTGGGTTCTAGACTTGAAAAAGTGGATCAAATCTCGGGGACACTAGCATAACACTGTGCAAAAAAGTCCCTGGACACTAGCTTGTAGGCCTGTGATAGCATTCAAAGGCCCCTCAACGCTAGCATTCCCATAGCATGAGAACTTCCAAAGGTTAAGTAGTCAAAAAGAGCAGTGGGACCTAGGGGTTGGTTGGAAGAAAGATTGGATTGGTTTCTGAGGGTCCCAATGCTGATGCTGAATGTCTATGTGGTGTGTTTCCATTAATTCCACCTACTTAACAAGACTTAGGAGGTCAAATCATATCATAGTGGCCTCTCATTGCATGTTTACCCTAGATTACCAATTGCTTGGGTAGATTTGGGAGGAGGGTGTTACACATTGAATATGACATCTTTGCTCCTAATAATATTGTGATTTTTATAATCATATAAGCTATAACCCAAATCATTAACACCATATCCAATAAAGGTAAATTTCTTTGATTTTGCCTCAAGATTTGTTCTATTTCTTATTAATGTGGACAAAGGCTTCACAACTGAAAGTATTTAAAAATGAATAGTTAATCTTTTTACCTGTTCATGCCTCCTCTAGAATACAAACATCCAAAGAACTTGAAGGCCCTCTGTTAATTAGATAAAGAACATTATCTACAACATTTACCCAAAATTGTAAGGGAAATTCTACATGCAATCGCATGCACCTTGCACACTCCATTATTGTCCTGTTCATCCTTTCTTACACACCATTTTAATGTGGTGTTCCTGGAACTATCTTCTCTCCACTAATTCCTTGTTTTGAAGAGTAGTTATCAATTTCTTTGCTGCAGTATTCACCTCCATTACCTGATTTGAGAAACTTTAACTTCTTTCCTGTCTCATTCTAAACCAAAGATTTCCATTTCTTGAAAGTATCAAATACATTAAATTTATTCTGAATACAATAAATCCATGTTTTTCTAGTTGCATCATCAATAAAAGTAACATGATAGCGAGAGCCACCAAGAGATGATACCTAAGCTAGTACCCATACATCTGTATGAACAAGCTCTAATTTTTCTCTCTTATTTTCCTTCCCAACTCTAATAAATTTGACTCTCTTTTGTTCTTCGTAAACATAATTCACACAAAAATCAAAGTCAACATGCTTCAAACTTGGCAACAAATTTTTGAAGTGAAGAATCTGCATCCCTTTCTCGCTCATGTGCCTCAACATATAATTCCATAATGTTGTGTCCACTCCTGTGGTGGTTAAAGTGGAATGAGTAGGATCCAAGACTATTGCAAAGAGTCAAACAATGTATAGGTAATAGACTATAGATAGCACTTCTCTTGAACATATAGGCGACACGACTATGGAGTGTGGCAGAATTTGACTCAACATAGGACCAAGGGTCATAATGATGAAGTGGAATAATCAAATGAGTAGAAAATGGATTACCCAATCCCAAAAGGACAAGTGAGTAAGTGAGGATGTCCCAAACCCGACACGAGAAATAAATGAGTGTCATGTTCAAGAGAGACATGCTGCCTATACAAGAGATGTTTCACTTTCACTTCCCCCCACTATTTCTAGTTAGTACCTCTTTATTTTTACACAAACTTGAAGAGGATACCATATGCTTGTCATATAAGTTCACTCTTCGGATGTATCCATCCTAGTAAGTTTTACGAGTCCTAGGAAGGAGAAAATCGGTCTCGTCATGGTCACAAGTCTTTCATCGTTTAATTTTTATGAGTATGAAAGAAGAGTAACTCAGTATCTTTTTCATATTTAGAGAGTTTTAAAAAGAGATGAAAAAAATTCCTTCAGGTTCCTTTTCGTAATTTTTCTCTTGAATCCAAAAAGGTAGGAAACAATATTCGAGAGAACCTCTTGACCATGTCGACTAAGGTGTGCCTTTCTTGTAAATAGTCAATATCAGCCTGAAAAAGGGGTAAACGTACACTGAGATGACGCCAATTCATTTAATTTAAAGAGTTCAAAAGACAAACACTTGGCAATCTGTTCATATTTCAAGAGTCAGAAAAGAGCTGAAAGATGACTCTTCTTGGAGGAACGGGTGGTCTAAAAGGATAGCAACTAATTCTGATAATGATGGAACTGCTCAAAACATGTAATCATCAAGAGGCTAGCTAATAAGAGCAGTCATCATATATGTTCCTCAAGAAAGGGTAAAATAACCAAGTGAAAGAATACAATCAGCCAAAGAGATGGTGACGATGGAATGAAAAAACCAAGGCTTATCCAACAAAAATCTGCTGATAAAAAAGGCAATCACGAGATGTAATGTTTTGAATGGTTTCATTTTTACACAAGCTTGAAAAATGAGAAACTATGCTTGAGTATACTTGAACATGGTTTCATTTTTTCACAAGCTTGAAACATGAGGAAAAACTATGGTTGGATTTGGTTTCATTTTTACACAAGCTTGAAACAAAGATAAACTATGCTTGAGATAAGTTTGCATGCCCCCAGCAGAATGACTCAATTCAAGGTACATGCCCCCGAAGATTCATCTCATTCTCCTAAGTAGACTACTGGTTACTAGCAGGTGGATGGAATGAAGGTTCACTTACGAGATCAAGTGAAATACTCGACTAGGATTTTATGAGATCTAATCAAAGAATTGAATTGGAAGGGGTTTTGTTTCATTTTTTAACGACTTTCACATAGGTAAAGGAACTATGCTCATGGAGACCTATTTGATTTTTTAACGAGGTTGACATAGTAAAAGAACTATCCTCATGAGGACCTATTTCATTTTTTAACGAGGTTGACATAGTAAAATAACTTATCATCATAGCCCTTGTTTCATTTTTTAAGGAGATCAACACAAGACTGGGATCTCTGCTCTAGGTAACCTTGTTTATTTTTTTAAGGAGCTTAACATAAGACAAGGAACTCTGCTCCATATCTCTTGTTTCATTTTTTAAGGAGCTTGACACAGGACATGGAACTCTACTCCATATCCCTTGTTTCATTTGTTAAGGAGATTGACATAGGAAAGGGAACTCTGCTCCAAACACCTCGTTTCATTTTTTAACGAGCTTGACACAAGTAACATAACTCTGCTCCGTGATTCTTGTTTCATTTTTTAATGAGCTTGACACAAGACATGGAACTTTGCTCCAAGACCTTTTTCATAGACCAAAAGAGGCCATGTCTTCCAATTGGTTCTCATCAGATGCGAGAACATCACTTTGGAAGGGATAATGTCCAGGTACGCAAATGAAAAATTGGGCTCCAATTCCCCTAGTACATTATGTATTACATCATCAACTAGATAATCAGTGGATGTGGGCATGGAACAAGTGGCCACATAATTAACCTGTGGTGGGGGTGATACTGCATGCATACAAGAACTGTTTAGGGATGATGGTTGAGGAGAACCAGATTTAGGACCAATGAATGTAAGATGATCAATGATCACAATGCTTCCTTCATTTGGGAAACACATCACTTGAAAGAGGGAAGAGATAAGAGCTCCCATGACATAAACAAAGTCACGGCCAAGGAGTAGATTAAAATCTAAAGGGCCTTGGATAACCACATCTACATAGACAGTCTTTCCTCCCAAAGTAATAGGTAACTTAGGAAGGATCCATAATGGTTGACTGGTTCCTCTGTTAAAAGTTAACATATTCTGGGTGATGGGGACAAGCTGAGGAGAACCTAAATATTGCCAAGCAGTTGAAGATATGATGCTAACAGATGTGCCCTCGTTTATGAATGTGCTAGGTATGAACATATTGTAAGCTTGTAATGTAATCTGGAAAGGCACATAAGACTGTTGGGTGCGGGATCCCCCAAGGGAAGTTTTGGGGCTTAAAGCCCAAATTTTGACTAAATCCGATGTAAAGAATCTGTGTTTTGTGGGCGTGCAGCCTGAAGTTGTAAATGAGTCATAAGGTTGTCCGCCCTTAGTTTTGTAATGTAATGTCGACTTTAGAGATCTACCCATGATCCGCAGACCATGGGATTGTATAAATAGAGCGAGGCTCTAAGTTGTAAATAAGACAGAAGGAAGTCATGAATGAAGGATGAAAAATTGAGTCTTATCTAAGTGTAGAGTCAAGTCTTGGGTTGTAGAGTAGGAGAAGGCTCTGCAGCTGAGTGCACAGAGGCCTAGTAGTCTGCAGCTGAGTGCGCGGACCCCTGCAACTGAGTGCACAGGGTGAGTCGAGTCTGTAACCGTTGGAGAAGTAATAAAGATAACTTTCATATCATTTATGTGTATCTTTTTCCTGTTTTGTGCATTGAATGTATTGGGTATAAATTGCAATTTCACTATTTATATGGTATGTGAACTTATATGATTGTGTTTATTAAGTGAATATAAGATAAAGTATTTGTTTATGCAAAGTTAACTAACAATTATAAGAAGATAAGTAAGATCCATGGTGTAACTTGGGGAAATAGTGCAGATTGCTACCCCAACAACGTGAAAGCATCTCAGCCCTTGGTTAGGGCCACATGAAGGTGGTTATAACAGATCGTGAAGGTCTTGCACGTTAGAACAGTGCGCGAAGCGACCTACACGAAGGTTCTCACAGTTGGACTAAATCAACCCCTCATATATATCAAGGGTGTGAAAACTTCATTCTAGCATCCCCCTATACTGCTTCGGGTCAGACTTTAGTCCGCGCTCTGCGGGATGATGCCGAAAGGGCCAGTAGTGTAGGGATTTTTTTGGCTAATTAACTCCGAACCTGGGTCAGGACCCATCAAGTGAGCAAATGGTTCCGTTGCCGGGGTCCGGAATCTACATACAGATGTCTAATGTCGTATCATTGGTGTCCAACTAAGAAAGAAACTGAAGGTTGGCTGGATAGGAGAATCCACGACTTTGTGGCATAGGAGAACAGGAATCCTTGACTGAAAAAATAAGAGTGGTTAGACTGCTACTTGTACACAGAGATCCACGAAATATTCTTTGCATCTTTTCCCTACTGAGCTGTGTGAGTGGATCATGAAGCTAGTAGATAGGCAAGGAAGGTGGAAGCTCAACAGTCCTATTGTGTGGACCACAGAGTTGGTGCATAGATTGGAAGCACAGGAGGATCAGATCATGCGCATTGTTGATCATTGGCTTGATCGAATTATAGGAGGATTCATTACTGATTTCGCGGTAGATACTTCAGTCAACTATAGTGAGGCAGAGTGATGCTTTCTCAAAGGACTGCGAGGTAAGTACGTAAAGTCCTTGAATACTTGGATTAAAATGCTATTGTGTGAAATGAGGGTTATGTAATTACCTTGATTTCTGGGGCTACGTGAAGCAGAAAAACCTACAAAAACCAAGGAAATAAGGAACCAAAGAATAGCCCTTTGATTTCACCTCCACGAGGGCATGAGGAAGAGCTCATGAAGGTATCTCCGCGAAGTGTGATCCATTTGATAAGGGAAAGGATTCTGCACATACCACCCCCATCCACACTACCACCAGCTTCACCAACATCGCCTCCATCTTCACCTGTACCACCTCTGCCACCACCACGAGTCAATATGGCAAGCATGATAAAGTTTCCTGTGTTCAAGGGAGTGGGAAATGAGGATCCGGACCAATTCTGGTTCGTCATAAGAGCTATTTGGCAAGCACAGGGAGTTACAGATGACAATATAAAGAAAGCGACACTGGTTAGCACCCTGTAGGACCACGCGCTGACCTAGTATATTAAGCATTCTAATGATAATCTGAATGCAGGAATCACAGATATCCAAGCAGTGCTAAAAAAAGATTTTAGCAGGCCAAAGTCTGAAGCACAGTCAATCATTGGATTCAAAGAAATCACAATGCTACCAGGTGAAAGTCCTTGGGAGTTAGATCAAAGGCTGAAGTGCATGATTTGTGAAGCTAATATGAATCTGACGGATGGACAACACCACGAATGGTTTATAGCATCACTAACGCTGCATTTAAGTAGTGCACTATCATAACAGAAGTTAACAACTTAGGCAGAGGCCTTAGAGATCGCGATGAGGCTTCATGAGACCCTAATGTAGGATCCTAACTTAGGAGTTCAGTATATCCACGCGTAGTTGAAAAACTTATGCCTTGAGATGCAGAGTCTGAAACAGGATAGAACAACATGACCAGAAGTGTGCGAAGAGGTGTGGTGCGTAAAATGCAAGGGTCAGGGTCATGATAAGGACCACTGCCTAATGTTTGCGAATTACCTCGTGGGAGGAGGACCGATGTTGTTAAGGCCAAAAACACGAGTAATGCCTAGTTCAGTGCCTACTTTGTGGTGCGTGATTTGTCAAATAGGAGGGAAACATGCTACGGACAACTGCCATTTGTTACAAAAGTACACACAGAATTCACAACAATTGTTCTGTAATTTTTGTAGGTCGGTGGGACATGATCAGCACACTTGCAGGAGTTATGAGTTGATGATGGATAAAAATCCCACCTATAGAGATCAAGCCGAATCGCAGACCCTAGACTCGAATGCAGGAGTGGTGCGAAGTGGATTTCAGGGGCGCAGACAAGGCCGAGGCAGAGGAGGACCTGGAATAGGTCGCAAACAGCTAATATCCTACAATTGCGGAGGGCTGAGACATTATGCATGTGATTGTATGAACCTAATGAATCCATCATTTCTGTACTGTACTTTTTTCGATCATGAGATGAAAGATTGTCCTACATTGATAGCTAGGATACGTGACAAGGGAGCACTACCATGTCCCCCAACTCAAAACCTGTGGATGATGAGGTCTGAGCCGCGCGAGGAAGATCCAAATGTGAAAATTATGCTCTGAAGTGGAATCGCAATGGTAGATGACAAAGTTAAATAGCTTGAAGATAGTACTTGGGTTATCAAAGCTCTGGCGAAAGAAGTAGAGTTTGATTTGAGGGGAAACCTTCATGGAAGCTAAGAAGAGCTTTGCTGATGCCTCCACTTCAGGAAGAAAGGATAGAATGGAGTCGGAGATGGACCCATCTATGCTTATGACATTCGTGGAAACATGCATGAAGCTATTGCGTGATAGTAATGATATAAAAGGATTGCAAGGACTCATTAACAGATGCGCTGGGACCGTGATAGGATAACCGCATGTAGTCTGGAAGATTGGAAAGAATAAGACAAGGATGGGGAGAGAAATGAGGCTAACCGCACAGATTGGAGAATATGAGATGGACCAAGTAATTTTGGATTTAGGATTAGATACGAACATTTTGACGAAGTAGACATGGGAGTGCATGGGGAGGCCTATGCTACAATGTTCTCTTATTCAGCTAGAAATGTCGAACCAGCAGAAGATAATACCCATGGGGTCATTCCAGGGACTCACTATGGATATTGAGGGAGTGAGCGCACTAGCCGACTTTGAAGTAAAAGAGATTGTTGATGACAACAATCCCTACCTACACTCTTAGGAATTGATTAGGCCACTGACATGAGTGGGGTGATTAATCTGAAGAAGCGCAAGATGATTTTTGAGAAGAAGTCTCTACGCGTGGTTATACCCTAGGACCCTGCTGAAGGATTGCGCTATACAGAGCCGGTGCACAACTATGAAAGTGACAATGATTTGGACTACATCTACAAAATAACCGTGTGAGAGAAAGATTGGGTAAATCCCACCGTGGACGAACAGATCTCGTGGGAGCGCGAAAGCTACTATACGTCAGATTCTAATGAGGAGATAGAGTGATGGCAGAACTAGTTACATGAGGTGACCATGCTGAACTGTAATATGATGACAAGATCACTGCACTGTGTATCAATAGATGTGAGAGATCTCCCTACTTATGATGGGTTAAGTGAGGTAGATACTTTCTTGGATAAGTTTTAAAGGGAGGTACCATAAAAACAACATTTCTAGGCCTTGAATGGATACTACGTGCTACGCCTGTGAGGTGGTGGGGTATGCACAAAGGAATATTTGAATACTGGTGCAAATGTAGGAGAATGATGCACACACAGTTTGGGAAGCCTAGAGTACGATTGACAGAAAAGTACAATGGGCAGGTTGATCCATGCACGCATCTGGCCAGTTGGATGCAGAAACAACCTACATGGATGCGCATGAACTCCGAACTGAGAGGTATGGTAAATATGCATGTGTTGGGGGGGTTGATGTTCATTTGGCTATTAAGGTTTGACAGACAGTATGTGGGAAGAATAATCATGTAGAAGGTTATCCATGCAGAAGCAATTGACAAGGAGTGTAATGCGCTGAACATGATATGCAATGAGCAGTGAAGTGATTGGGACTTGTGCGTACCCAGAAAGACACCATTTCGGTTGATCAATGGAGTAAAAGCTGTAATGCCTATGGAGTCTATCGTGTCTAGTCCACGCATAGTGGTGCTCATAGGGGTAACAGACAACAGAGCCCTGAAAGAAAGGCTCACACCATTGGAAGAGCTCGAAGAAGAATGGTTGGGACTCGATGGAGAGATCCATCAGGGTGATCTTAGGCTCCAAGAACTCATGAATGAAAGAGTTCAGTTGAGGGAGAAAAGTGCCATGGCGGAAGCGGAAGTCAAGAAGCTTGAGGAAGGAATAAAGAAGGAATTTCTTGATAGAAAGACCGAAGTAATAGAATAGGATGAGCTTGATTACATTGACAGACTTGGAAACCACCGCCAAGAGTTTCTCAGTGAGGTGCATGATATGGGACCGTATGTTATGAAGGAAATTACAGAGGGTGGTGCAGTACAGTTGGAGAAGTTAAATAGCGAACTCTCCCCGGGAAAAGTGAATGGCAGTCGGTTGAAGCCATACACAGGTGGCCTGACTATCTGACTAGTCGACAGAAGCACAGTCTTAGCGTTGTAGGTAGCTGAAAGGAGGTGCGGGACTATAAACAGGTTCAAGGAAGAAGTTCAACTATAGCGGTCTCTGAGTAGCACGTCTAGGAGGTACAACAGGAAATCACCCAGTGCACTACTGACCTTCCAGTGGTCTAGGCAGAGTTAGGAGGTCTTCACCCGAAAATCTTGGCACCGACAGAGTGACTCGAGGGTGAGTCACGATGTTTGTTTTGGGGGCCTGTTGGGCGAGGGATCCTTGAAGGGAAGTTTTGGGGCTTAAAGCCCAGATTTTGACTAAATCTGATGTAAAGACTCCGTGTTTTCTGGGTGCAAAGCGTGAACTTGTAAATGAGTCATAGGGTTGTCTACCCTCAATTTTGTAATGTAATGTCAACTTTAGAGATCTACCCATGGTCTACAGACCATGGGATTGTATAAATAGAGCGAGGCTCTAAGTTGTAAATAAGACAAAAGGAAGTCATGAATGAAGGATGAAAAATTAAGTCTTATCTAAGTCTGGAGTCGAGTCTTGGGTTGTAGACTAGGAGAAGGATCTACAACAGAGTGCGCAGAGGCCTAGTAGTCCACATCTGAGTGCACAGACCCCTGCAGCTAAGTGCGCAGGGCGAGTCAAGTCTGTAACCGTTGGAGAAGTAATAAAGAGAAGTTTCATATCATTTATGTGTATCTTTTTCTTGTTTTGTGCTTTGAATGTATTGGGTGTAAATTGCAATTTTACTGTTTATATGATGCACTAACTTATATGATTGTGTTGATTAATTGAATATAAGATAAAGTATCTGTTTACGCGAAGTTAACTAACATTTATAATAAGATAAGTAATATTTGTGGTGTAACTTAGGGAATTAGCACATATCACTTCCCTAGCAGTGAAAAAGCATCTCAGCCCCAGGTTAGGGCTGCGCGAAGTGACTTGCATGAAGGTACTCACAGTTGGACTAAATCAACCCCTCAAACATCTCAAGGGTGCAGAAACTTGGTTCCATCATCCCCACATACTACTTGCAGTGAGACTTTAGTCTACACTCTGCGGTCTGATGCCGAAAGGGCCAGTAGTGTAGGGATTTATTTGGCTAATTAACTCTGAACCTGGGTCAAGCCCCATCAAGCCAACAAAGACGGAAGACAATATCCTGCTAGTCAACTCCAATCAAAAGAAGTGACCAAACTACTTAGAGGGGGTGTCGTAGGAATGTGAGAGCAACCCTGTTGCTCTATGGGAATAGGAGAAATGCTCTCATGCACCTCGAGAATAGGAGGATTTACCTCTAATTCATTCAAAACTAAAGAAACCAGAAGAACTCAAGTAGTACAAGGTTTACTCTCTAACTGAAAAGTATGGTTAACTGAAGGTGGCATCAAGTTTACCGATTTCTCAACCAATGGTTGGTCAAGAACAGACTCACGAGACTCACTTTTAGAGAGAGTGGGGTTGACCAAATATAACTTTTGATCAATCACTGGATTAACTAGTGAAGGATTAGGGGAAAGATTTCAATACCTAGTTGGGAAACGAGGTTGAGGAGTTGTAATGTTTTCCAACTCTTTGGAAGCTTCATCCATAATAGCACAAAGGTGAATGGGATGATTACCTTCACACAACTTACAAGGAAATTTGACTTTTCCCTTTTCCCATGAGCGTTACTATTACTAGTTAAATGTTTATCACCAAAATGATCACTGGAGGTTGATGACAAAGGTTGATGTTAACCTGTAGACCAAACTTCTAAGACCATGGGAATACTAGGACAATTATGAAGAAGCTAGTCACCCTTACATAACATGCAAGGGAATTTCACTTTTTGGGGTTGGTTGGAATATTTTTCTTCATTAGTTGCATCGGTAACAATGGATGCTTGATTGCCCCCTTGCTTATTTTGCTTCTTCTTCATCATCCTCGTTCTTCTTCTTAGCTTCCTGGTTACTAGAATCGAGACTTTCACTAGGTGAAGAGGAAGAACAGGGTGAAGAAATAGGCGAAGAAGGAGAGGGGTCAACTTTAGGATGAACATGAATTTGATGTTGTTTAGGTGGGGGAGAACTAGGTTGAAAAGTAGTTTGGACACGTAGAACCACTAAGGTAAAAAATAATCTAACTGGAAGACCAATGGTCAATCCATGAAGGGACAACATTGCCATATAAGGAGCATCAATATTTCCAAAAGAAGGAAAAGGAATAGGATTCCCATCAAAGGGGTTTCCTTAATTGGTAAACTTAAGAAATGTTTCCATTGGTATCAAATTAAGATCTACTAAGGAGTATTTCCATAGGAAGGATGTTGTTCCGTGGTAAATTAATTTTAGAATTTGAAAAAAAAAATTCCTTTTCATATTTTAAGAGTCGAGAAAAGGACGAAAAGGTGACTCTAGTCACTTTCGTTGGTTTAGCGAGCTTGAAAGGACAAGTACTCGATGATGTTTTCAAATTTAAGGGGTCAAAAAAGGTCAAAATGACCACTCAGGTAACTTGAGCAAAAGGAGTACCAAGTAACCATGAACTGCAATATACACCTCAGCAAATAAATTTACCAAGGACTTGACATACATGCAGGCAATCTCCCCGAATGCCATGTTCAATGTATCGTGTTTATAGGGTGGAAGACTCAGCTTCATATGGATAAAGGTTTTTTCTTTATATACTCAACAGTATGGGGAGCACAAGTCTATGCTAGTGCTATCTATTGCAAGAGCCAATGACAACTGCTAAGTTTTATGGACGCCGGAACAAGTCTCTAGCCTAGAACACTAAGTATGAATGTTAATGTTCCAATGATCATTAGATTAATTGATAGATTTTAATGTTAATCTTGAAATTATGTTTCGATTTCAACGCCCTAACAATGTCACCTGTTCCTAAAATGCAGCTAAATGATGAAATTGAAATCCTTTCATTCGATGAAGGTTACCTATTTAGGGAAGCGAAATACCCAAATCATGCATCAAACAAGAAACAATGCATCAATGAAAATTTTCCAAAGCTAAATGCCAAACATGAATTCTAATCTTTCATATGATAGGCAAATGCAATGCCAAAACAAAACCTTAAAGCGATCTACCTTAAGATGTAATGATAATTTATTTTTCACTTTAATGAAATCAATGTAATCTAGTGAAAAAAGCAATAAAGAATGCAAACAACTTCAATAGTCATGAAAATCTCTATCACATTAATGATTTTGAATGCAACAAATTCTTCGAAAACTACTTAAAAGATAAACACTTTCGCTTTCACTTTTTGGAACACAAAATTCAAAGAAACTATTTCATTTTAGTTCAATTGAAACAAACAATTTTGTGATCTATTTCTTGCTAAAGGTAACTAAAGGGATTTTCAAAGAATCTACTCAATTTGACACTAATTAAAACAACTTAATAGCCAAGAACCAAAATTGAGTCGCAAAAGACGTCCAATCACAAAAGACTCTTTGGACAAGGGCAATTGATCTCTAAAAAGAAGATCAAAGAGTGAATAAAGGATGACCCAGAAGTCCTAAAACCCTAGAAGACAAATCAATCTCCAAACACACTTAAACCAAATCAAGAGGCAATTGTAATCAAACAAACATGTCAAGCAAGACAAGAACACTAAAATCACACTGGCAAGCAACTAACAGAAGTAAAAAAACTGAAAAGAAGAAGATAAACCCTAATTTTCTGTAACCTCTATTATCATCGCACATGTCAAAAGAAAAACAACTATCATCTCTACTGTAATCAACATACCCACAATGTCATCGTGACTGTAAGAGGAAAAACTGCGATGGTCGAGAAAGATAAAGAAAAAAATACGATGGTTGAGAAAGATAAAGAAAAAACAAAAAATCTTTAAGAGCAGCACAAATCAAGAACCTTCAAGAAATTACCAGAAATTGGAAATAGTTATAGACAAGAAAACAAGTCTGGGAAAGGATGGTTGGTCAAAATCATCACAAAACAAGGTGAAGGATTGGATAGAAAGGATCATAGGCTCCCCAGTGGAGTCGCCATTTTTTTGTCTAGGAAAATCCTCTCTGTGGATAGAGACGATACCTCTAGCCCAATGAGTGGGCCTAGCAACCAAAGTGATAATCTAATAGACACTTTCCTAAGTTTCAATTGAAAAGAGAGACAAAGAAGATGGCCTACCTTGTTCTAATGCTATCCTGATTTTCTTTGTTGAAGATCTTGAATCACTCACGTCACGGGCTTGTTCTTGCTGCCCTCAGCATTTATGCACTTGCACAAGAGATCAAGACACAACAAGGCATGCAAATACAAATAACATATTCAAAAGCAACCTACTTAACTGATCAAAGAATATTAAGCTAAACGATACATGAGCATACACATTTATGGAAAATGAACCATCAGTTGTATATTAATAGAAAATAATGGGAAGCATACAACCAAGCCTTGATGTTGATAGGATCTCCTTGAATGACTATCAAAGTCCAATCTAAGCTCTCCAAACAGTCCTTCTCTAAGCCAAATGAATAACATATAGGCACGGTCTTAGCATAAGGGTGCAAAAAGGCAAAGGCCAACTAGCTTCTAACCATTTGGGAATGGGAGAGATCGAATATATAGGATGGGAAGGGAGTTAGGATGTCTCCAAAGATAGGAGTAGGCCCTCATCTCAAGGAGGTAGTTCACAGGGATAATATCAAGAGGCCAAGTTGGGAGAATTCAACCTCATCTACGGGAAACAACCTCTAGATTGCCCCTCTGGAAGCTTCTAGATCATGAAGCTTCTCATTCTCTTTGGGAAAATTTCATTTTTTGGATCATCACAGGTATATGAGAAAACAAAACGATGTCATCGTGGGTTTGGTATAGTGCAATAGTCTACCATCACGATTTTTAGCCTCATAAGGGCGATGATTCTCAGATTAGGGTTTAAGATCTATTTCGTTCAGGGGAAGCTCAAGGCATTTTCCAATCAATGTCTTAGGAAGGATCTAAACTACATATATGAATGAGTACACTGCATTATGATCATGTTTCAGGCACTTCAGGGTATTTCATAGGGAAGTGTAGATGATCTAAAAATGAGATCTTAAATCAATATTAATGCATTACAGACTTGTGTAGGAATGCCTATATTATTTAGTGCAATGGACTGAAAATATTGCAAATAATATAGACAATGAAAAATTATAAAACATAATAAACACACATCAACATAGTCAAAATAATGAAGGAGTTCACCAGACCCCCTGGCTACGTCTCCTCGTCCAAGCTTTTAGTGTCGACCTCTATATTATGTCTTTAAGAGCAGAATATTACAAGTGTGAGCTCAAACAGTGTCTCAACACAATAGTCACAAAACAACAGGGATTTACTCAAAATCCTCAAGTCTACAAGAGTACACAACCGCTTCCTCTTGCTCTTTGTCTTCTGTTTTCTCTTTCTCTCTCTTCTACCTCTTTAGTCTACCATAGAGTGGATTTTAAGCCTCTCAGCCCTGTTTGTTCACCTCCCTTTTCGGTGTGGACATGTTTTGTTAAAAATGCTTAAGGCACAAGAATAGTTTCTTTTAGAAATAGAAGGATTGGTTGGCACGGTGAAACTGATCATTTGGTCTTCCTCTGCACAAATCCCTCGATATAATACATATTTTGGCCTTATTTCATTTTATTGGAAATACAAAGAAATACATAGAATACATTGAAAAACCTGACAAAACATTTTATCAGAACCTAAATATCCTATGAAACGATGTTTATAATCCTTTTGGGTTCGAGCTTATTGATATCGCACGTCGCATGTTGCATAGGCCCCTCTCCTTTGTATTGCTGCGATGTGATATTGTGACGCAATATCACAATCGGCGATCGCATATCGCAATGCCTCGAGCCCCCGGTAATTCCTTCCTTTGGCCATGTTGTGATGCGATATTGCGATGCGATATCGCGATCGGTGATCGCATATCGCAATGTCTCCATCCCTTGGTAAGTCCTCCTTTTGGTTCGATGCGATGCGATATTGTAGTTAATCTCGACCATTGATCTATTATCATTAATCCGATGACGGACAGTTATTTCAGGTGGCCCAATTGCACGAGGATTACCCACCCAAAAAGGTGGTTTTCTCTCTCATGTTCCATGCTACGTGTCAGCTAGTGTATGGGATCGGGCGAAGCCCTTCCAATACGACTTACTGCCTGAAGCCTGCCCAAAATACCTTTTACCATGGAACTGAAATATTTTGCTATTTTGTTCATAAATCCTTCAGGTTCGCTGAAAGCCTTTGCACCTGTTTTAAGTCCTCTCCCTTAGTTTATTGCGATGCGATAAAGCGGCCATCGCTTATTGCTTAAGCCTGCTATCATGTGTTTAAGTCCTCCCTTTGGTTCCATGCGATGTGATATTGTAGTTAATCTGGACCATTGATCTGCGCACTCGATCAACGGTTCACGTTGTTTCGCTTGGAATTGCTATCACATTTCTCTTAAGGCTATGGTCCATTAACACTTCTGCTGGCTTTCTTCGATGCGATTTTCCACTCTTCTCCCTTTATAACTCCATCGGGTCTTTAACATTATGGAAGCCTTAGACTTAGAGGTTTTACTCAAGATCCATTTTGGATCACGCATTCCCATTGAAAAGATTTTGGACCACCAAAAGTTGGTTTTAGGCATCAATCAAGTGATGATACAGTTCCCTCACTTTTCCAATTTCTATCCATCATGCCTTGCTTGTATTTGAACCTTTGAGTCCCACTCTTAGGTACTCAACATCCCCTTGACGCGTAGTTCTTACCTTCCTGTCCAGAACTATGTCCTCCTGTAACTCATTGAGATACTCAGGAAACAAATCCCCAATAGAAGGCAACTGACTTTGCTCTTTAGGATCTTCAATCAATGAAGGTTCATACAATCTCAAGTTTTTTGCATTAACGACTGAATAGATCTGCATATAAGTTGGCAAATCAAGGCAAAAAGCATTTTCACATCAAGTATCTTGAAAGGCCCATAGCTTATTGGTTTTAGCTTCTTACCTTCACCTTGCATTTTGTCTTTGCTGATGTACAACCAGAGTTGATGACCAACTTGAAAACTATGCTGAACTCGATGCTTGTCATGTCTTGCCTTGTACTTGGCTTGACTTACTTCCAGCTGTTCTTGTACTACTTGGTGAATTTCCCAGATTTGTTCAATGAAGTTGGTTGCTTTGTCCACATCACTGTGTCCATCAACTGCTATGTCTTTACCAAAGACAAAATCCAAGGGAGACTTTGGTATAAAACCAAAACAAGTCTCAAAAGGAGATCTCTGAGTAGAAGATTTCTTGGCATGGTTGTAAGCATGTTGCACATAACAAAAATTCTCATCCCAAAGCTTGGTATGCTTGCAACAATAACCTTTGAGTAACATGATCACTGTCCTGTTGACCACTTCTGTCTGACCATTTGCTTGTGGACGAAATGTTGTGCTCTTCTTCACCTTGGTGTCCATCAACTCCCATAAACTTGACCAAAACTTCCCAACAAATCCAGAATCTCGATCATATACAATAGAAGTGGGTAACCCAAAATGAACCCATACATTCCGAAAGAACAACTTTGTTGTCTTTTCAGCTGTAACCTACTTGTTACATGGTATCAAAAGACACATTTTACAAAACCTATCCACAACAACATACAAATAATCATGACCTTTCCTAGAATTTGGCAATCCCCCAAAAAAGTCCATGGAAACACTTTCCCAAGGACGAAAAGGAATTGGAAGTGGAGTGTACAAGCCTAATTTCCTATTATTGGGCTTGCTTGTAGCACACATAGTACACCCTTTGATATATCTAGAAATCGTCTCATGCATTCTTGGCCAATAACAGAACCTTTGCAATTGTGTAATTGTTTTACTTACACCAAAATGACCTGATATGAGAGAAGTATGTGTTTCTTGGATTATGTTAACTTTTTCAGTTTGTGGAATGCATAACCTTCCCAAATGATATAAGAGTTGGTCCTTTACATAATAATCCAATTCTTCTACTTGCTTGCCATGACTTAAAGTTGCATATACATCTTTAAAATCTACATCTTGAGCATATTGTTCAATGTAACCTTCATGAATTAGTGAGTTATGCTTAAGTATAGTAGATGCATTTATGATTAGTCTTGATAACATGTCTGCAACCTTATTGTGTATTTCCTTCTTATATCTGATGACAAGATGAAATTGCTATAAAAAAGCCATCAACATATAATGTCTTGATTGCTGCAATTTAGTTTGTGAGTGCAAATATTGAAGTGGTTGATAATCTGTATGTATTATTGTTTCTTTACCCATTAGGTAATGTTTCCACTTTTTCACACTTTGTACTATTGCATACAATTCTTTATCATATGTGGGATAATTAACTACTATAGAATTAAATGTCTCAGAATGATAACATATGGGTTTTCTGTGTTACATTAACACTGCTCCCATGGCATAGTCACTGGCATCTGTCTAATCTCAAATGGATGTTGAAGATCTGACAATGCTAGTACTGGTGCTGTACTGATTTTCTCTTTTAAGGTGTCGAAGGCTTTCCACTGTTTGCCTCCCCACTTAAACACTTGTTTCAATCCTGTTAAAGCATGTAATGCAGCTACAATCAAAGAAAAGTTAGCAATAAAATTTCTCCAGTATTGTGTTGCCCCTAGGTGATCTGAATTAGATACATAGAAAGACTGTCAAGAACCATGACTGAATTAGGTCAAATAGATCTTTAAGGAAATCCAAAACAATATCAAAAACACCCTGAACTAGTGGCAATGGCAGTCGAAGTGGAACGACGAGGACCTCGGTCAAAGCGCACTGATTGAGGCCCACGGAGACCACAAAGGAGGCCAAAGTAGCCCCTGGGAGCCCCAGAATGGGAAAAGGAAGAGGTTTTTGATGCGCGATTAGCACCTAGGTGAATAGGGCCCTGAAGGGGGAGCCCGAGTGTTATAGAAATTTTTGGGCACTGCAACCCCAAGCATGAAATGTCCATAAACCAAGGGCTCCTAAGTCCCTAAAAGTGTTGTTCTAAGCCCTAAAGGAACAAGGTCAACTGATTACAACTTCTCCCAGAAGTTCTCCATGAAAAAACTGCTCAAAACTGGTCAAAACAGGATCATTTCAGCTGCTCCATAGGCAAAGTGCGTTGCATCTCACCTAAGTACACTCTGTGGGTGTGTTGCATTTCAAAAAGCCCTTCTATGGGGTGCGATGGGTGAGAAGTGACAAATGGCAGTGTCATTCCGCGAGGTGGAGAGGCATGGAATCTTCCAGAAACTTCTCTTGTGACACTTGCCTCTCTGAATTCGACTAAGGATGAGTAAGAGATCATCAATCTCCAAGTGGAAGCAAGAAATATCAGAGGGAAGACACTAATCAAATCACAAGCTGACTCATCTCCCTTACAATATCTATATATGGATCCCTCATCCCAGAGATCCAGAGGCTGGAATTTTGCATCTTGTAAGGAATTGTTGTTGGTTTCCTGAGACAACATCATAGTGTTGGGGGATCTAAGCTTTGTATGAGGTGAAGAAGGGCTTACTTGCTGAGAGGATGATGCTGGGTCATAACAACTGGTTGTAACTCCCTTGGCTCTTTCTTGGTTATCAATAAAAGCTATTCAAGTTTTCCTCCATACTCTTGTGTCATTTATGTTTTATGCATTTGTATGGTCAATTTACATCTGATCCTAGATTGTTTATGATTATAGATCCATGTTCTTGTATAGTGTTATGCTACTGTGATCCTATAGGTACTCTATGAAGCTGGGCGTACAAAGGAGCAAGTAGCAAAAGACTATCAAGAGAGAGAGGAATCGAACTAGGAGATTAGCGCAAGACATAGGTTGGACTTCTTTGTTCTTCTCTCATCTATATTTCATAAAGGAAAAACGAAAGTAGCTTTACTTATTTTGTTTCTAAGGTAGCTACCACACCTTAGTGGGATAAGCAGTTCTGTGTAGACACTTTTCCCTGTAACAAAATGGCGACTCCGCTGGATTCCGCGAGGTGGAGAGGCATGGAATCTTCCAGAAACTTCTCCTGTGACACTTGCCTCTCTGAATTCGACCAAGGATGAGTAAAAGATCATCAATCTCCAAGTGGAAGAAAGAACTATCAGAGGGAGATTCTGTGGACGATTCTCGGCGCCGTCTGGACTAGGTAGGAGCTAAACCTGAGCTCTTTCATTTCATGCTTTCCATTTTGCATTCTGAGCTTGATTCCTGGTTTTTCTGAGCCTCTGGGGTTTGAAAAACTCGCCCTGGCTTCAACGCACCCCTTGTGTATGTAAAGGTGCGTTGGATGTTAGCCTGTATACTGGTTAACTGACATGCAACGCACCCAGAACACTACTGTAGGTGCGATGGGCGCAAGGAAGGAAGTTTATGCACAGTTTTTGATGGAATTTTTTACATGTCTCTTACCAAAATCAGGATCTAACTCTTCTCTTGTTTGTTTACAGAGATGTTTGGAGCAAGATGACTATTACATGGCAAGAACGTGAGCATGAAGAAGAGGACATGCTTGCTTTACATGATCCGGTTACAGTAAACACACTGTGGAACTGTGGCTTGCTGAAGTTTTTCCGCATTTCTAGCATGAGACAACAAATCAACTTGTTGCAGTATTTGCTCGATGCTTGGGATCCTACCAGCCAGGTGTTCCAGATTAGGGGCAAATCCATCCCCTTGACTGTAGTGGACATCTATTTCTTGACTGGCTTGTCAAGGCAGGGTGCCCCCATCTCTTTATCAGGTTCGACCCGAGGAGGTGAATCTGTGAGAGATTATGTTCGCCAGTATTGCAGAGAGGGATCTCAGCCGAGTAAAGACGACAAGATCATCATCATGATGTCACTAACAGGTCCCTCAGGACTATTCTGTTCACTTTTGGTAGGATGGCTGGTGGTGCGGCTCTTCATGTAGCCAACTAATCTTATATGCTATACGCCTTGGAATGTCTCCAACCGAAGGTGTTCAACTGGTGCGATGCAGTACTTTTCCCTGCCTTTACGGAAGAAGTTCAGCAGCCACCGAAGGACAGTAGTACTGATCCTAGTATGAAGGTAAACACTTGTATCCCTAAACCAGTTCCATCCACAACTGGTTCGGAGAGTGGTGTTCCCCAAACATCTGTCGCTGCAGATTCTATACTTTCTTCGGCACCAGAAATATTCTACGGACCTGACGGTCTACCCCTTCCACCTGGTCTGATTGCTATAGAAGAGATTGTTGAAGATCCTCCATCTAGTACTCCATCACAATTTGGAGTCGGGATCACTCTGTATCCATCTTCATCAGAAATTAGTCTACCGCCAACGGAAGCTCCTGTAGAATTGCTAGGTAATATTTTGGATAGACTAGAAATGTCTGAAAAACCGTCAACATCTAGGACTGTGTCGTCTGACACAACGACGGCAGAACTTCTTGCTATCACTCCAAAAATGTTTGCCGGTATACCATCTGTCCCAACTAGCTCTCAATCGCTAGAAGGAGCCCACTCAGGGGCTATTTCGATGGTATGGTCTGTTCCTATTTGTTCATCCGGAATAATATCTGGAAACTCTTATGTTGAGTCTCAACAAATTGATCCATTTGGAGGTCAATTTGGGTAGTCCGGCCCTCAAGGGCAAAACATTCCCTTAAGTACCGAATTACCACCGTATGGGGGGCAGTATACCCTTTCATTGTCCCCTCCAGGAGGACAGCCATACGAGAGTTC
Organism: Pinus tabuliformis; assembly: GCA_031772625.1. Classification (NCBI taxonomy): domain Eukaryota; kingdom Viridiplantae; phylum Streptophyta; class Pinopsida; order Pinales; family Pinaceae; genus Pinus; species Pinus tabuliformis. The sequence goes on from CM062805.1 coordinate 1,106,348,260, forward strand.
ACAACAAAATTCGGGTTAGCTAGAATTACGTCAAGCGGTTGGGTACCGATACTACCTCAACAACCAAGAGTTGTATATTCGATGCAACAATGCTTACCTATGTCAAGTATACCAACTATGCCAGCTATTGTAACGGTGTCGCAAGTTCAAGCGCTACCTGTTGTATGCCAACCTCAAGTTTCTCAGGTTGTAATGCAACAGCCTCTTGACCCTGCAACTCAACCACAATCGCTGACTGGTGGAATGACACAGGTTCGAACGGGTACAATCACCCCTCATCTTGGTCAAACAGTTAGTATCAGGCAACAACACATCGCTTCACAACAATGGCTAGTGCAATACCAACAACCGCAGTTCCGACAAGTATACCAAGGTTTTGAGCAACAAATATTTGCAAATAGTGGGCAACCGTATATTCAAAATGGTCAAAATCAACCATTCTACAATGGTCATGCCCACCAACCTTACCAAAGTTACCAGCATCAAATGCATTATGCTGGTATGCAAAGACCAACTGCTCAGGCGATCCCATCTTATCCTGGGTATGCTTCACCTAACCTGAATCAACAGTTACCCTTCATGGCGACTTTAGAGTTACCTGATTTAAATCGGTTAACAAACGATCCAATCGCTTACGCCCCTTGGTGGCCAGCGATTCCGCATAAACTTCCATCAGATATTCCTAAATTTAATGGAAATCCGGGTGAGGATCCGTCGAATCATGTGATGACCTTTCATCTGTGGTGTTCATCAAACACCTTAAATGATGATTCGATTAGGCTTCACCTTTTTCAGAGGACATTAACTGGTCCGGCAGCAAAATGGTATATCGAATTGCCCAGAGCTTCATTTGACAACTTTAGTACCCTAGCCACAACCTTTTTAACCCATTTTCAGTTACCTATAAGGTACGAAACGGGAACAAAACTTCTTACCAATTTCAAACAAACAACGGCCACTCACATATCTCATCATATACATGAGTGGCGACGTCATCGTAGAATGGTAAAAACGTATGTTCCTGATCAGCTTTTAGCTGAATGGTTTAATAAGTCATTATTGCCTTCCATCATGGAAGATGTGGCGGAAGAGGAAGTCGTCACTGAAAAGTAGGTTATCGCTCATGCACAATATTTGGACTTGATTTACACTCAGTCTGGCATGCTCTACGATAAAATACCTGACGCTCCTAGACCAGAATTCTCAGTCCCTCCTCCTCCTAAATCAAACAATGACTCTCATGCTAGTGATGGTGTGATTGGCACAACAGACACGAAATCGACAAAGGCTACATCTAAAAAGGCCGGTAAGATTTCCGGTCAAAATGCAAAAGAGGAACTTCTTGCCTCGAAAGTAAATTCCGTATCGACAGATAAAGGCAAAGAAACCAAGCAACCAGGGGGCAAGAAGAAAGGCAAAGGGAAGAAGAAGAAACAGGAAGAATCATCACCTGAAAAATCTTCTGCGAACCCTTCTGGAAATAAGAAACCAAATCATCCATGCTTTATATGCAATGAGGATCATTAGACGTCAGATTGTCCGTACAAAGCTGAGCTTAAAAATTTCTTCAAGAATACAAATACCTCAGCAGTATTAACTGATCCGTTTCCGAATCTAGGAACAAATCTGGTTGACAGTGGAATTGCTTCCCCATTTTAAGTGCTGATGTTGTCGGTTTCCAAACAACAAAATGATGCTTTGATATCGACAAGGAACGAAGATTATGGGAATCCACAACTGTCGAACAACAAGGATAAAGATCAACCTAGTAGTTCGACAACAACTTCGACAGAAGTTGCGCCACCCATCATCCCTGAACTGACAATAAAACCACCAAAGGGAGTAGTACACAAGTCGACATTTAATCCTTGTGCTAGAGCAGCACAGCATTATAATATAGTGGAAGATTTGGCCCAATCGCCATCCGCTATGTCGACGCTTGAGGTATTGCAAAATTTGCCATCCCAAAACAAGCTTTATTATCAGCCATCGGTGGGATAGACCCAAAGGATTCCAATCTTGTATCGTTTGATCATAAAGGATACGATCCTCAGTTACCAGCTCAACTAGCTTTCCTCATTCAAGTGAAAGCCCTCAACAAAACTGTTCATTGAACGATTATTGATGAGGGGGCATCTACATGTATTATGTCGAAGAGTTGCTGGAAAACTTTAGGATCTCCAACCTTGTCACGATCTTCAACGACATTAAAAGCATTTGACAGATGAACATATACCCCTTATGGTATTCTAAGTAACTTGAAGGTGGAACTAGGAGGGAAAACAATAGAAATAGATGTTGAAGTAATCGACGGAAATCTCGATTACAACATCCTACTGGGAAGACCATGGATATATGCAATGGCTGCTGTTGTGTCGACCTATTTTAGGAAGATTGCATTTCCCTTTCAAGGAGGGATTACAATCGTCGATCAACAAAACTTCCTCCCCAATGGTTCTCAAGTTACGGGAAGCATTCCAATGATCCATGGAAGCCCCCATTCGCTTCAAAATATCGGAGTAGGTCTACTAAAAGACCCTATATTAATGGGAACTTTTGCCCTTCCACCTCCAATCAATTTGGCAGAAGTAGCATCGGTAGGAACCTGCAATATGATATCTTCAATTAAAAAGATCTCAGAAAACGATATCAACATGGATCATGTGCAGGTATTGCCTCCAAGCCCAACAGAAATATTGTAGCAATCAATGTTCCTAGCATGGGAGGCAAACCCAAATCAACGCTCATCAAGCGTTTGGATAGATAGGTCTAAGGAATATGGCACCCCTTTAGATCCTTGGTCACGAGCGCATGTCACCGACGAAGGAATTGTTCAATCAATGATAATTTAAGGGGAACCATGGGAAGATTACCACCATCGTTCCCTTCTTCCAGATTGTGAAGAAAATACTCTTGATGACCTTTTCCATCCTTCAGTTTTTGATTTTCTATCAAATACTGTAAACACGGTGGATTCTGAGTGAAACTTGTCCAACATTGAAGAGACTATCACCATAAATATCTCAACCAAAGCAGATGTTGTAGAGAATATTTATGTTGGAAAATGTTGTTCTCTTTCAGAACTGGAAATATATAATGCTCTTTTTCGCGAATTCAGAGATGTCTTTGCTTGGTCATATAATGAAATGCCAGGCATTGAATCGAGTATCGTTGAACACGAAATCAAGATGTATCCAGATGCCAAACCAGTACGGCAACGGCTACGGCAGGTGCACCCCAAGAAAGCCGCTGCCATCAAGGCAGAAGTTGAAAAACTTCTCCATGCTGGTTTCATTTACCCGGTTCCTCTAACCGATTAGGTATCGAATATTGTCCCTATTATGAAAAAACAAGGAACAATTAGAGTGTGCGTCGATTATAGGGATGTAAATCAAGCTTGTCCAAAAGACAACTACCCTAAACCCTTCATCGACCAGATAATTGATGAATGCACCAGATGTGAAATCTTTTCATTTATGGATGGATTCTCTGGGTATAATCAAATAAATATCTGCCCACAGGACCAGTCAAAGACTGCATTTATTTGTTCGTGGGGCACACTCGCATATCGAAAATTACCCTTTGGTTTAAAGAACGCAGGGGCAACATTTCAGATGGCAAAGAATTATGCTTTCCATGACATCAAAAACATCATTCAACCATACCTCGACGACCTTCCGCTCATTCGCGAAAGCAGACTGATCATCCGTAGCATTTAAGAGCGATATTTCGACGTTGCCGCCACTACAAGATACGACTCAATCCACACAAATGTGTATTTTGTGGCAGTTCGGGTCGTTTACTTGTCTTTGTAGCCTCGAAAGACGGGATTCATCTCGACCCATTTGAGGTTCAGGCAATCATAAATTTGCCTCCACCTTCAAATTTGCTTCAGATTCAGAAACTCCAAGGGAAAGCAAACTTTCTGAGGAGGTTCATTCCAAATTACGGTGAACTTGCTAAAGGTTATACGCGTCTTTTGAAAAAGTAAGTACCCTTTGTCTGGGATTAGGTTGCGCAAGCTTCCTTTAATGCTTTAAAAGAATCCCTGATGAAAGCATCATTAATGTACGCTCCTGATTATCAAAAAGACTTTAACCTGTATCTGGCTGCAGTGGATACAACCATCGCAATGGTTTTAGTTCAAGAAGACAACGGAATTGAAATCTTATATATTATTTAAGTAATAACTTAAATGATACAGAAAGCAATTATTCTTATGTTGAAAAGCTAGCGCTCGCAGCTGTTCAAATGATACAGAGATTTCGACACTATGTCCTCTTTCGAAAAACTACCATTCTGTCAGATTGCAACCCCATGACTTATATATTGTAGCGACAGTTGCTGGGGGACAAATATTCAAAATGGATAGAAATTCTACAAGAGTTTGATCTGGAATTCGTAAAATCCAAGTCAAAGAAAGCTTTGGTTTTCGCAGAATTATTATGCGATCTCCCATCGTCGTCCAACGATGAAACATTCGAAGAAATGATCGTGGACGAAAATTTGTTTCTGATATCTTCAAGCAATCTGTGGTATGGGGATATAATCATTTATCTCCAAACCCAAAAATATAGGCCAAATACCTCTCGCTCCGAAAAAAAACGTATTCGATACCAAGAAAAAGACTACATGATCGTCGGTGATACACTTTACCATCGTGGTATCGATACAGTTCTGAGAAGGTGCCTCACCCATGAGGAGGCCGAAAAAGTCCTGAATGATTGCCATTCAGGCACGTGTGGGGGGCATCAATCAGGTTATGCTATAGCACAAAAAAATATTTTTTTACGAGCAGGATACTTCTGGCCAACAATGTTCAAAGATTGCATAACTGCAGTTAGAAGTTGCCATGCTTGTCAAATTTTCGATAGCAAAACCAAAAGACCACCCGCACCTCTACAGCCATAGTTGCTGTCGGGCCATTCGCCAAATGGGGCATTGATTTCATGACATGTAACCCCACCTCGACCGGGGGGCATGGGTATATCATAGTTGTAGTTGACTATTTTACCAAATGGGCCGAGGCGATGCCTACATTAGATAATACTGGTGAAACAGCTGCCCTCTTATTTTTCAATCATGTAGTCGCCAGATTCGCCGCCCCACAAGCTATAGTCATAGATCATGGATCGCATTTTCGCAATCACATGATGGTCGAATTAGCTACCAAACTAGGGTTGTCTCACGACAGCTCTACTCCATATTACCCGCAAGCCAACGGACAAGTTGAAGTAATCAACAAAGTCCTGAAGCGAATGCTGCAAAGGATGATTGGAGTTCACAAAAGAAGTTGGCACCTAATCCTGTACTCAGCCTTGTGCACTTACCGAACATCGGTAAGGAATGCAACCGGGTTTACACCTTTCCAACTGGTATATGGCCTGGAAGCAGTCTTACCAATCCAGTGTGAAATCTCATCCCTCAAACTCGCAATTGACCTTCTCCCCGGGACTTCAGAAGAGGAGGCTCGTTTCTTGGAACTAATCCAATTGGATGAAACCCATCGTGATGCTGCTTTGGCTAACGAAGCCCATAAGAAATGAGTCAAGGCGCAGTTCGACAAGAATGTCAAACCCCATGTCTTCTCAGAAGGTGACTTGGTCTTGCTTTATGACCAAGAATCCGATAAATTGGGGGCAGGTAAATTCAAGTCTTTATGGATGGGCCCCTATGTTGTTAAGCGAGTGTTAGCAAAAGGAGCCTACGAGTTAATGGATTATGACGGGATTCCACTGGCACAACCTCGTAACGGGTTGCACCTCAAGCGTTACTATGCGTGATTCAGTACAGTAACCTATATGCTTTTGTTATGTTTTTGTTTTCGCTAAAGTATTTGTTTTGGTCAAGTAATACACTTTTTACATTTATTGCAGATGTCAAACCTATTGGAGTCATGTGTTGGATATGCTGACGAAGCGAGTCGTAGTTCGCGGAACCTATCTTCCGCGGCCTGGGCCATTTTTGATCCAAGCGGCGAGTTAGTAAGTCTCAGAGGGGTATGTATTGGTCGATCAACGAATAACATCGCTGAATATAGCACGTTGTTAGAACTTCTCTCTGATGCCATCACACATGGTATACGCTGACTGATTGTCAGGCTAGACTCACAACTCGTCATACTACAACTCACTGGTATCTACTCTGTCTGAAATCCAGCTATTTATCGCATGTTCCTAAGGGTTAAGATTTTGGAAAGGCAATTTGATTTTATTCAATATCAGCATATTTCTAGAACCTTAAACAAATTAACTGACTCATTGGCAAATTATGTGTTAGATAGACATTTGCAACATTTATAAAAAGAAACATACCATCAATATTTGCATTTGGATCATGTAACTTAACCAAAATAAAACTTCGAAAATCAAAAATATATATATATATAACTGTTTATGGTTTACACATAATGTTCTGTAACCAAGAAAAAATTGGTCAAATGACCCAAAACTAAAAACACTAGGGGGCACCCTAGTCTAATGATGCTCGTGATAGCAAGTCACAGTCTGTGTGATCATGCATAAGAGCTGAGTCCATCGTCTTGGCATACCAGTAGTATGCGGCTGCAACCTCAAGGGTAGCTCGTCAGTCCTCACATCTGGAATACCGAGAGTGAGGCCCTCAACCTGGTCCTGTAATGCTGTGAGAGTCTTGGGCACATCGAGATCGCGAAGGATAGCCCTTCCAACAGCCTCTCCTGCTGGGGCGGCAGCTGGCACTCTCAGGCGTACTACTGGCCGAACGGGACCGACATCTGCATGAACACATGAGTTTGATTAGTCTTGATAGAATAAAGCACAAGGACATTATAAAAGAAAAACGATAAATAGGAATATGGTCAAAGAATTTACCAATAGCCCGCCACTGTTCGCCAGCCGGCAGTACTAAATCTGGGTCACCCCGGAAGTCCATACCAGCATATGGATACTCGGAATAAACCATCTCCTGATGATCGAACCACCCAAAGAAGGTATCAGAAAAGGAAATCTGAGACTGACCAGCATGCCTAGACATATGGTCGACCCATTTCTGCATACGTTGTTCAGTCGGTGAAGGTAAATCGAGTGCAATATACTGCGGCTGCATCAGTGGTATCTTTTCCAAGGCAAAGGCGGTCAAGATGGAACCATACCCAAAATTCTTCAACCTCCCACTCTTCACCTTGGTCAACTGTTCTTTCATCACAAGAAGTATTGCGTCGCACCAGTTGAACACCTTCGGTTGGAGACATTCCAAGGCATACTGCATATAAGATCAGTTGGCTACATGAAGAGCCGCACCACCAGCCATCCTACCAAAAGTGAATAGAATAGTCCTGAGGGACCTGTCAGTGACATCACAGATGATGATCTTGTCGTCTTTACTCAGCTGAGATCCCTCTCCGCAATACCGACGAACATAATCTCTCACAGATTCACCTCCTCGGGCCGAACCTGATAAAGAGATGGGGGCACCCCGCCTCGACAAGCCAGTCAAGAAATAGATGTCCACTACAGTCAAGGGGATGGATTTGCCCCTAATCTGGAACACCTGGCTGGTAGGATCCCAAGCATTGAGCAAATACTGCGACAAGTTGATTTGTTGTCTCATGCTAGAAATGCGGAAAAACTTCAGCAAGCCATAGTTCCGCAGTGCATTTACTGTAACCAAATCGTGTAAAGCAAGCATGTCCTCTTCTTCATGCTCACGTTCTCGCCATGTAATAGTCATCTTGCTCCAAAAATCTATGAAAACAAACAAGAGAAGAGTTAGATCCTGATTTTGGTAAGAGACAGGCAAAATTTCCATTAAAAACTGTGCATAAACTTCCTTCCTTGCGCCCATCGCACCTACAGTAGTGTTCTGGGTGCATTGCATGTCAGTTAGCCAGTAGAAAGGTTAACATCTAATGCACCTTTCGATGCACAAGGGGTGCGATGAAGCCTGGGTGAGCTTTTCAAACCCCAGAGGCTCAGAAAAACCAGGAATCAAGATCAGAATGCAAAATGGAAAGCATGAAATGAAAGAGCTCAGGTTTAGCTCCTACCTGGTCCAGACGGCATCGAGAATCGTCCACAGAATCTCCTGAAATCAGCTGATGAAAATCAAGGGGGAAAAAGCACCTCCAAAGCTCCAACAAACCAAAGTTCAAATGAAATGGTAAAATGAGAGGTAAAAGCACTTTTACATTACTTTTTACGTAATTCGAGTAAAATATTAGTGTTCTAACTCATTTTTCAAACATATATTGTTCATTTCTAACTAGTTTGATGAAGCAATTGAAAATGCAGTACAATCTTTGAAACAACGAAGCTATTTATGGTAAAGTCAAGAAATGACCATTGATCGAGCAGTTTTAGCGCATAGTTCAAACTCGTTAAAAAATAAATATAAGCCATGAGCAAATGTTTCTCCCCGCATTTAAGCTCATTAAAAAATGAACTATTTCCCGGTAAATAACCATCATGAATGTAGTACTTCAGCCTTTAAAGCCTTGGTCGTGTTCTCATCATCACCTCCACTCTGTATTGGCCGATCATTCACCTCCATTTGATTGTTTACCCCTTTTTAGGAACAGCTGCGAAGAGTGATCCCACTAGCCATCCTTGTAACACTGCCGTGATTGGAAAATTCCAAACCTTACATGGAATCAACTGCTACCCAATTTTATCACTCGTTCCTCAAAAGACGAGTCTCCTTTAATCTCTTTTCAACTGAATCGTAAAATATGAAAAGATTGCCGAGCCATTGGCCTCTCCAGCTCGTTAAAGGGACCGGAAGTGCTATCCCTCCTTTAGATTTTAATCTTTTTGGACCTGAGGGATTATTACACAAAAAGATCGAGCGCTTGTTTTGTTCGGCTCGTTAAAAGTATCGAAAATTCATCCCTTCTGTATTGTTTTATAATTTTTCGGACTTAAGGGATTAAATGACGAAAAAGGAATTTTGGAGTTTCCTTTGCGTCCCTTTTCAGACTCTCTAAAATTGAAAAGGACCGAGTTATCTTTGTCGTTAAACTCGTTAAAACTTAATAGCGACAAAATTGTCCATAGCAGACAAGAACGAGTTTCACTATCGCTAGGCTCGTTAAAACATAGCGATGGGTTTTCCCGAAGGGAAAATTATAGAACAAACATATGTTATCCTCCTCAAGCTTGACAAAAATAAAGAGGTATTGGTCAGCAATGAATGGGGAAAAATTGGGAAGAAAACTTGAAGAAACTTTGTTGGTAGCAAGTCGCTCTTGAACATGACACTTTCACTCCGCATCCAAGTCGGGTTGGGTTGTTTCATTCACCGGTCACATCACCATGGTCCCATCACACCATCCACATTTGGGGTTAATGCTACCAATCCATCACGTTAGTGTTGCCGATATGTTCAAGAGAATTCATTCAGAGAATTCACCTGTGTCTCACCCGCTACAATACATTTACACTCCATTCCTTCATGACCACCACCCTGAACCTTATGTCATTAGATCGTTTTCACCTCCATTAAAATCATTTGCTCCGTTCCGTGTCATTGATGTGGGATTCATTAAGGCCCTCCTGTGATAGATCTCTTCTTGTCGACATCAGCTCATTATCCAAGAAGTCGATCTAGGAACACCTCGTTCAGTACTTTGAAGCTTGCATGCCTCAATGGCAAGTTTCTCACTTCCGGCGACAGGTTTACATCAATGGCCTTCAACCGAAAGATTTTGCGTGGTGTTTGACGCCAAGTCCTTTATTCACACCACGTGAATTGTACTATAATACCTTGAGGGTCATTATCATTATCAGTGATCGTCTCGCGCCTGTTAACAGCTTACATCATTGGCTGGTAATCAGGCGATGTCATTCCATGTTCGACTCCAGAACATCTCTCACATGGATAGACTTGTACTTCGAGTGAATATCGAACAAGATTGAAGACCCCGGATCTAGTTTCATCCATCCGGGCTGCGATATATATTCAGGGAAATAAAGACATCAAATGTACATTATTGCTGCACAGATAATTATCCAATCAAAGGGATGATGACTCTACTAGAATCATCAATCTACACTCAGACGATTGTCTGTCCTATGTACATGAAAATGAATTTATAAAGTTGAGCATGGGAATGCCTGCCTCAGCTAGATCATGAAAATATTATGAAGATAATGTATTGTATTGTATCTTATTACAGGTCTCCTCCCAGCTTGAAAGAACTTCAGATCCTCATAATAAAGCATTTCACCCGACATCAAAAGATTAACGACCTCATGCTTTAGGGGGCAACTGTTATAGACATTTTTGGGCACTGCAACCTCAATCATGAAATGTCCATAAACCAAGGGCTCCTAAGTCCCTAAAACTGTTGTTCTAACCCCTAAAGGAACAAGGTCAACTGATTACAGCTTCTCCCAGAAGTTCTCCATGAAAAAACTGCTCAAAACTGGTCAAAACAGGATCATTTCAGCTGCTCCATAGGCAAAGTGCGTTGCATCTCACCTAAGTACACTCTGTGGGTGTGTTGCATTTCAAAAAGCCCTTCTATGGGGTGTGATGGGCGAGAAGTGACAAAGGGCAGTGTCATTCCGCGAGGTGGAGAGGCATGGAATCTTCCAGAAACTTCTCCTGTGACACTTGCCTCTCTGAATTCGACCAACGATGAGTAAGAGATCATCAATCTCCAAATGGAAGCAAGAAATTTTAGAGCGAAGACACTAATCAAATCACAAGTTGACTCATCTCCCTTACAGATATCTATATATGGATCCCTCATCCCAGAGATCCAGAGGTTGGAATTTTGCATCTTGTAAGGAATTGTTGTTGGTTTCTTGCGACAACATCATAGTGTTGGGTGATCTAAGCTTTGTATGAGGTGAAGAAGGGCTTACTTGCTGAGAGGATGATGCTGGGTTAGAACAACTAGTTGTAACTCCCTTGGCTCTTTCTTGGTTATCAATAAAAGCTATTCAAGTTTTCCTCCATACTCTTGTGTCATTTATGTTTTATGCATTTGTATGGTCAATTTACATCCGATCCTAGATTGTTTATGATTATAGATCCATGTTCTTGTATAGTGTTATGCTACTGTGATCCGACAGGTACTCTGTGAAGTTGGGCGTACAAAGGAGCAAGTAGCGAAAGACTATCAAGAGAGAGAGGAATCGAACTAGGAGATTAGTGCAAGACAGAGGTTGGTCTTCTTTGTTCTTCTCTCATCTATATTTCATAAAGGAAAAGCAAAAGTAGTTTTACTTTGTTTGTTTCTAAGGTACCTACCACACCTTAGTGGGATAAGCAGTTATGTTAGACACTTTTCCCTGTAACACTGAGCACTTGGTCACATCGGGAGCCAAGAAACCGCGGGAAGAAAAAACGAAAAATGCTAACATACGAAGGTGGGACCCGCGCACTAGAAAACTGGTGGTATTGATTGGGGTGCCCTTACACGGTAAGAGGTTTTAGATAGGAGCAGAGTGATTCCATACACCGATCGATGCGTAGCAGGCGGAGGTGAGAGAAAACCGCTATTGATCACGCACTATTGGTCGAACAAGTCAACAGCGCAAAACGTGCGTATGGCGTCGGATCTGGAGGGCCCAGATCGGATGGCTGAGATTGCACCCAATGGAAAGAAGTGGAATCGACAGGGAATTAAGCCGCGTTCTAAAGGGATTTGGAATCTATTTGACTGCCAGAGTGGAGGAAGAACGCATCCACTGCGTAACTGAAGAAACGAACAGACGAAGCATGCTGGCACTGTTACACAGTAATTTGTCACTGCCTTCATCCCAGTCTTCCTACTGTGTCATGAGTCCAAAGTCATTCATGCTCATGCTCTCTGATGTTGCCAAATGACCTACTTTTCCAAAGGTTTCTACCTCATCGCGTCTGTTGGCCAAATAAACGCGCTAAAGAGCGCTCCAAAACAGACCAGAAGTGCTGCCATCGCGAAAGTGTGATTCCCACGATGGTCGGATTTTATGTGCCAGCGCAACCTTAGCTTGTAATATTCTGCGATGACATGACTGGCTACGTTATTCAATTATGACTGGCGATGTTAGCGCAGCAGGCCCATTATGTGCCCACGATGATCCAGATTGGGCAAATTTGTTCCAATAGTCGGCTTTCCAGATGACTCCAGACCTGGTTGTTGGCCTAGTTTATGTCGCCCTCCTTTCTTTGGCATGGCTGTTTCGTCATTTGTGCTACCTTCCTTGGAGATAAGCTCATCTTCCCACGTTTCATGGAGACTCCTTCTCCTATTTAAACTCTCACCATTGCTATGTGTGGCTAGTTTTGGAATTCTGATTCTTTGGAGTGGTTGCTGATAGTGCTGTTAGTGTTTGTGAGTTTGCTAGATAGCTGGTGTGAGTGTGACAAGTGTGGGATTGTTGATAGCTTGAAGAAGGTTGTGAAGTGCCCTTAATCTTGTGTAAAACTTGTGAGTGAGAGAGACTTGTATGTTGGGAAATCCATCTTCAAAGAGTGAATGCTTGAGGAACATGCTTGCTGGACCATTCTGAGAAGGCTTGTGACGTCAAGACTTTGGTTGTAGGCTTACTCTTATTTCATTATTAATGCAATCAATGATGTTTTCCTATGTCTTGTATGTAATGTACTTGATAGATCATGACTTCTTGACTTTGTGAGTAAATAGATCATTTGTTGTTCCAGTTACGTGCTTTGTTGTATTTCCTTTTCATTGTTTCAGGTTGATTACTCATTAGGAGAAGGAAGCAGAAGCTGGAGCAGCGCAACGGAACTCCATTGACCACCAGTTGAGGTAGGCCTCCAACTATGACTATTTAAGGAAAGCTATTGTTGACCTGTCCTTGTTTGTGACTAAACCCACTCTAGGGCTAGAGGGGTTGCCTCTATCTGCAGAGGGAACACTTTCCTGCATCACAAATTGGCGACTCTGCTGGGGAGCTTTGGCCCTTGTTCTTTTCTTGTTTACTCTTGTCTTGATTTTTTGGTTTGGTCTCTTTTGAGGTTTTTGGGATTAGTTGTTGGTATTCTAAGTTTCCTGGCCTGATCTGGGAAATGGCCTTATTTGATTAAAGATTGATTGTCTTTGATTTGGGAGTTTTTGGTTCGCCTGTTACTATTTTGAACATCATCACGGCTTTTAATTTAACAATCGTGCTGTCATCGCGTCACCTCTTTTGTAGTATCCTGTTCATCGTGTAATTACGCTTAACAATCGCAGCAGTTCGGTAAATCGGACCATCATGGAAAAGTCGTGTCCTTCCGCGCTGACATCACTTTGTTACTGCGGCGTGCTCTTTATCAGCGCTTTATTGCTAGTGTATTTCCCACGCTGATTGCTGTAGGATTGAATTTTTCAATTTTGCCTCTTGAATCTGTTAGTCTTGCTAGTCCCTTGTTGTTCTCACTTGTTTGATGACTTGTTCTTCACTGTTTAGTGGTTGAGGCACTCTCTTGTGAGCTTTGTTGAATGAGTCTTGTCTTTTCGCTTTGTGACCTAATTTTATTGTTTTAAGTCCTTTGGATCAGTTTTGCTTGGCTGCTTGTTTGCAAGGTTTCATTTGTTGCTTGCTATTGGTTTGATTGAGCCTTCCCCTTTGCTTACTTTTGGTTGATTGTTTAGTCATTGTTATTGGACTAATCTCGGCATTGATTCAATTTCCCTTCACTACCTGAACATAGATTACAATTGTTTGGATCAACCGTTTTTCCACATTTGTTTATTTCTTATTGGTTTCTTTTAGATTAGAGGCATCAAAATAAAAAAGATTGCATTTTATTTAACATGCGAAAGTGAAAGTGAATTTGCATTTCAAGTTGCATATTGAAAAGTGAATGATTAAAATATCTCATTAGTAGTATCCGTGCACTTTAGGAATTGATGTCTATTTGCATTGAGTGACTGTTTGTTGCCTTGGTTTTCTTGGTTTGGGAATGATCTCTCTACCCTCCCATAGGTAGGTGTTCATCGAAGAAAAGGGATATTTCATTCATTCTAGCTGCATCCTAGGTTCTGTTATATACATACGGTTAGGCCTGAAAACTAAAACGTAATCCAAGATCAACTTTAAAATGAACTGAACAAATCTAACAATGCATTGGAACATAACACACACATTTAGAGGTCTAGGCTAGAGACGTGCTCCGGCATCGTTAAAACTAGTCACTTTTGTTTCCACTCAAGGTTGGGTGATTCCTCCTTCGGTGACTCAATAGTGGTCTAGCATGGATTTGTGCTCCCACGTATCGTCGAGTATATAGGGAGACCCCACTAGGTTATCATCCTTTATCCATAGGAAGCCATTTCTGCCACCTTACAAGCCATAATGCACCGAACACAACATTCGGGAAGATTGACTATTGTACGGAAAGTCCTTGGTTTTCATATGACTACCAAGGTGTATATGCAGTTTTACGGATTTTTCTGGTAAACCTTTTGCCTAGTTCTCCAGAGTAGTCACTTTCGTTCCTCTTTGGACTCCCTAAAATAAAAGGTCCATCTGAGCACTTGTCACTTCAGGCTCATTAAATATTCAAAGGCGACTAGAGTTATCTTTTGTCCTTTTCTTGACTCTTTAAAGATGAAAATGTCAAGTTTTGTTCCCGTGTCTTAAAATTTATTTGGCCATGATTCACATTTACTCAGTTAGATCTTGTTTACATTAGCTTGAGTAGGGTTCTTTCTCATTCTCGATGGAAACATTCCCTGAATCTACCAGCCAAGGTTTTCCCCCAGATGGAAATCCTGGTCCATTTCCTTCTTTTGGAAATGCCGGTGCTCCGTATATGGCAACACTATTGTTGCCTGGGATAACCATCGGTTTGCCCATATGGTTGTTTTCAACCTCGGTGGTCCTGAGTGTTATGACTCCTTTTCCACTGTCTCCTTCGTTAGAACCAAGACATGTTGATTCCAAGGTTGAGCCTATGCCTTCTTCTCCTGTTTCTTCCTCCTCCTCTCCTCCTTCGCCTGGTGAAAGTTTCACATTAAGTAACCAGGAGCCTAAGAAGAAGAAGAGGACGAAGAAGAAGAAGAAGTCTGATAATTGCGGGGCCACCTTTGTAGCTATTGCTCCGAGTACATCTCAGGTCGAACCACCTTCTGCTCATCCACGGAAGGTTAAGTTTCCTTGTAAATTGTGCAAGGGTGACCATCTTCTTCGTGATTGTCCTGGCATTCCTAGGATCTTAGAAGCATGGTCTCACAATCCGGTTCATCCCTCATCATCCTTTGAAGCTCATGGCGATGCTACCCTATCAACTGGAAATGGTAAGAAGAAAGGGAAGATTCGATTCCCTTGTAGACTATGTGAAGGCAACCATCCCCTTCACCTTTTTCCGCTCATGGATAAAGCTTCCGATGTTTTGGAAAGTCTTATAGCTTCTTCACCCCAACTTCCCATTGGTTATCAGAGGCTCTCTTTAGACCCTCTCCCGATTGACAAAGAGATTGACTTAGATTCTTCTCTTGTCTGTCCTCCTCCTCCCGAGCCTGGCTGTGCTAAGCCTCTTCTAGACCAACCATTGGTCAGAGAGAGTGTCGACTTGGGTTCACCACCTATTGATCACTCTGTTTCGGAAGAGCATCATGCTCATATTCTTCTCGTCTCGTCAGATTCTCTTGAGTCTGAGAACGACACTCCTATCCCAGCTGATTCGGAGAGTCCTTCGGTTCCTGTAGAGCAGGGTGGCAATCATACAATTCCCCCACCAAGTAGTTCGGTTATTTCCTTCGACTGGAGTCACTTGACTACTTTTCACCTTCCATCCCATGTGCCTTTCCAGATTACAGTACATGCCTATGATAAGGCAGTACCTGGCACTGTCTTGGATGAGGGTGCATCTGTCAGTCTTATGCCTTCCACTACTTGGCAAGCTTTGGGTTCCCCACAACTTCTGCCGGTTTCACAAAATCTGTTAGCGTTTGATGGAGGAACCAATCAACTGTTAGGGATCCTACCAAAGTTTCCTATTACTTTGGGGGGCAAAACTATCTATATAGACGTTATGGTTGTCCAAGGTGCTTTAGATTTCAGTCTTCTCCTTGGCCGTGACTATGTTTATGCCATGGGGGCCCTTGTCTCTTCACTTTTCCGTGTGGTTTGTTTTCCACATGACGGAAGAGTGGTGACCATAGATCAATTATCATTCTTTAGTCCCCTGGTCCCTCCTACACAGTTGTCATCCCCTCTCAGTTCTTTCTCACAAGAAGTACCTTCCTTGCAACAGATCAATTATGTGGCTACCCATTCCATCTCCACCTCTGCTGATGATCATGCAGATGGTCTCGTACATCATGTACTGGGGGCATTGGAACCCAATCTGTCATTGGTGCATTATGACATGTATTCCTCCCAGAGTGTGTTTCTTCCATCCCACGAAGACCTCTTAGGAGCCATGTTCTCATGTGGCCCATGAAAAAGGGTTACGAGGATAGTTTGTTCCTGTCTCAACCTCGTTAAAAAATGAAACAAGGTGTCACGAGGATAGTTTGTTCCTGTGTCAACCTTGTTTAAAAATGAAACAAGGAGTCTTGAGGAAAGTTCTTGATCTTATGTCAACCTTGTTAAAAAATGAACCAAGGGTTATGAGGATAGTTCTTTTTCATTGTGTGAACCTCATTAAAAAATGCAACCACTCCCCTTTCCAAATCGAGTCTTTGATTAAGATCTCGTAAAATCCAAGTCGAGTCTTTCCAAGATCTCGAAAGTGAACCTTCATTCCATCTGCCTCGTTGAATGCAATGAAGCTTGGGGGGCATGTACCTCGATTTGCGTCATTATGTTGGGGGAATGTGAACTTATAACAAGCATATTTTTTCGTTTCAAGCTTGTGTAAACATGAAACCAAATCCAACCAGAGTTCTCCATGGTTCAACCTTGTGTAAAAATGAACCCATACCCGATTTACATCTCGTGATTTCCGTTTTTATCCACTAAATTTTGCTAGATGAGCCTTGGTTGTTTCATTCCGTCGCCACCATCTCTTTGGCTAATCATATGCTTTCACTTGGTTGTTTATCCTTTCCTGAGGAACTACAATGATGAGTGGTTTTTTTAGCTAACCTCTTTACCATTACATGTTTTGAGAAGTTCCACCATTGCCGAAACCAGTTGCTACGCTTTATACCACTCATTCCTCTAGGACGAGTCTCCTTTAAGCTCCTTTCTGACTCGTAAAAAACGAAAAGATTGCCAAGTATTTTTCCCTTTTTGACTCGTTAAAGAGAATAAAAATGAAGGTCTACTTTTAGCTCTTTTCCAACTTGAAAAATGAAAAGATAGCCAAGTTTTCCTCTTGACTCGTTAAAAAGAAACAAGAGGCGGTCACCTTTAAGCTCTTTTCCGACCGTTTAGACACAAAAATATTACCGAGCCTTTGTCGTTTCAAGGTCGTTATTGGTTGCGAAACGACGTGCTTCTGACTACTTTTCTACTTTTTCTGGTCGAAGTCACTAGTTACGAAAAGTACTCCTTGATTGTAATGGTCGGGCGGTTCTTTCGAGTATCATTTTATACTTTTTCGGGCTTGAGAGACACAACTCTACGAAAAAGGACCCCCCTGGAGTTTTCTTTTCCGCGTCTTTTTCAAACTCTCTAAACATGAAAAAGACTCTGAGTTTTACCTATGTCGGACTCGTTAAACCCTAACAACATTGGGCTTGTCACCATGACGAGACTCGAGCTTCTCCTTCCTGGGGCTCATTAAAATATTACTAGGTTGGACTCAACAACAGGTTTATCATTGATTGTGTATGGTAGCTAGTCACTCTTGAACATCGACACTTTTGATTCTTGTCGGGTTGGGACATCCATACATCGTCATTTGGCCTTCCGCAGGTTTGGATTATCATTCTAGCCTCATTCCATTCGATTCATGCCGTTTCCATCAAGCCTCTGATCGCTTGATGCCTGAATGCTGCCACCCCCCCCGAAGTCGTGTCACCGATATGTTCAAGAGTATAATCCTTCTGTAGTTTACACCCTCGTCTTCTCCTCTGATACTCTATTTCGCCATCTGCCTCTTGTTCCTTATCTTGTGTCGTTGATGGGGGAAACATTATGGCCCTCCTGCAACTGGTCGTCTCCTGTCGACTTCAGCTCATTATCTAGGAGATCGATCTAGAGATTTCCTTTGGTACCTTAGAGCTTGCATGCCTCAATGGCAAGTTCTTTGCACCTGACGGTCGACTTTCATCATTGGTCATCAATTGGGTGATTCCACGAGTGTTCGACTTCATCTCCTTTTTCACACTTCGTGGATTGTGCTAGACAGTACCTTGAGAGCCATTGGCATTATTGGTGGTTTCTCTCATGCTTGTTAACGACTTTCATCATTGACCGGTAATCAAGCGATGTTCTATCATGCTCAACTTCAGCACATCTATTCACATGTTAGAATTTGTACTATGATCAGATGGGTTCAAGACCCTGAACTCAGATTACACATGTTCGGGCTCTGTGGATTGGTTTATGATTACATGACTCATTGATGGATGGCTGCGACCATGCCTAAGTCCTCATGGATGGCTGCGACCATACCTTTATCACCATCATGGTCTCATTAGCTAGATGGCTACGTCCATACCACAAACCTATTTCGTATGTCTTTTGGATGGCTGCGCCCATGCCTAGACTACATGTACCTCATTATCAGAGATATCAATTGTACTTGCATGCAGGTTCTTCCAGATGGTGTTCCAGTTCAGTCAGTTTCGTAAAGCATTTCACCCCTCCCTCTCTCTCGGGCTTCATACTTTAGGGGGCATCTGTTACACAGTAATTTGTCACTGCCTTCATCCCAGTCTTCCTACTGTGTCATGAGTCCAAATTCATTCATGCTCATGCTCTCTGATGTTGCCAAATGACCTAATTTTCCAAAGGTTTCTGCCTCATTGTGTTTGTTGGCCAAATAAACGCACTGAAGAGCGCTCCAAAACAAACCAGAAGCACTGCCATCGCAGAAGTACACATGATTCCCGCAATGGTCGGACTTTATGTGCTAGCACAACCTTAGCTTGTAATATTCCACGATGACATGACTGGCTATGTTATTCAATAGCGATGTTAGCACGGTAGGCCCATTATGTGCCCGCGATGATCCAGATTGGGTGAATTTGTTCCAACAGTCGGCTTTCCAGATGACTACAGACCTGGTTGTTGGCCTAGTTTATGTCGCCCTCCTTTCTCTGGCATGGCTGTTTCGTCATTTGTGCCACCTTCCTTGGAGATAAGCTCATCTTCCCACCTTTCATGGAGACTTCTTCTCCTATTTAAACTCTTACCATTGCTATGTGCGGTTAGTTTTGGAATTCTGAGTCTTTGGAGTGGTTGCTGATGGTGCTGTTAGTGTTTGTGAGTTTGCTAGATAGTTGGTGTGAGTGTGACAAGTGTGGGATTGTTGATAGCTTGAAGAAGTTTGTGAAGTGCCCTTAATCTTGTGTAAAACTTGTGAGTGAGAGAGACTTGTATGTTGGGAGATCCATTTTCAAAGAGTGAATGCTTGAGGAACATGCTGGCTGGACCCTTCTGAGAAGGCTTGTGATGTCAAGACTTTGGTTGTAAGCTTACTCTTATTTCATTATTAATGCAATCAATGATGTTTTCTATGTCTTTTATGTAATGTACTTGATAGCTCATGACTTCTTGAATTTATGAGTAAATAGATCATTTGTTGTTCCGGTTACGTGCTTTGTTGTATTTCATTTGCATTGTTTCAGGTTGATTACTCATTAGGAGAAGGAAGTGGAAGCTAGAGCAGCGCAATGGAACTCCATCAACCACCGGTTGAGGTAGGCCTCCAACTATGACTGTTTAAGGAAAGCTATTGTTGATCTATCCTTGCTTGTGACTAGACCCACACTAGGGCTAGAGGGGTTGCCTCTGTCTACAAAGGGAACACTTTCCTGCATCATAGGCGCCATTTAGAGGAGGACAAGTGGCCACTTCTTGAGCGTTCATCATGATGCCGAACACAGGGAACTCCAAGCGCAGCTACAGAAGGTGAATCTACACAGGTGGAAGAGGAACCGAACAGGCATAGGGATCAAATGGTTAAAGCCATGAACAGAGATAGTCGAATCAATTAGAGTTTATTTGGAGTCAGAATTGAAAAGAGTCCAAGCGACCAAGGGAGATAGTGAACAGTGAACCCTGAGAGGAGGACTGAACACAAAGAACAGTAAAGCCAAGTAGAAGAGACAGAGGGCCGAGCTGACGACATGCAGTGTTGAGCACCAAAGAGCTTGAAGATTCAAGCCTTCCCATAGAGGAATCTGTCTGGACTGAGCATCACATTTGGATATTTCCACTGTAGACCAAGAGGTCTAAAAGCTGGTAGGAAGAAGAAGATTTTTTGTACTCCAAGTGGCTTGGGGAATCGAGGAACCACCCTGCCAAGAAAAATCTACTTTAGGAGAACTCATATTGAGTCCCTGTATTGTAATTTCTCTGTTAAAAGACACAATAAAACAAGGTCACCACTGAAGCTGGACCTGAGACATAGCCCTAGAGAATAGGGTGAACTCCTTATTAAAATTGTTTGTGTCTTTGTGTTGCTTACTGTATTTCTCTACTGTCTCTCCATTTTTTTCTCTGTGTATTGGCAATCTGATCGATCCGTTGTTTCAATAACACAGAACACACGTAGGGTGAATATCAGATTAAGTGGTATCAGAGCTTAAGACTGTAGGTTAGACAAGCTTGTGTTGGTATAACTGTGAATGCTCACAAGATCAAAGCTCAAATTAGGAGAAGGAGGGTTGGTGGAAACTAATCCTGAAATTGGAAGAGTCTATGGCACTCAAAGCTCAAATTAGTTTAATAAATCTTTAATTGACGGCACTCATAGGGTGAATATCAGATTAAGTGGTATCAGAGCTTAAGACTGTAGGTTAGACAAGCTTGTGTTGGTATAGCTGTGAATGCTCACAAGATCAAAGCTCAAATTAGGAGAAGGAGGGTTGGTGGAAACTAATCCTGAAATTGGAAGCGTCTATCCTCAAAAGACCATGTCAGAAGAAAGTTCTATGGGGCCAGACCCTCAATTCATAGAGAGTTTCCTAGCTATAAAGTCTATGGTTGAAGAAATGTATAGAGACTTTAGAAAGAAAAAGGAGGAAGATGCATCAAGCTCTAAGCAAGAGAAAGAATACGATGAGTCTCACCTCCATGACAACTCCAAAGGAAAGGGGAAAGAGGAAAACTTTCTCACACATCCTAATAGCCATGTACATAATAAGAAAGCATCTTTGATTAAGTTAGATGTTAAATTCGATTTGCCTATATATGATGGAGAGCTAAATGTTGAAAAAATGGACAATTGGATTAGACAAATTGATGTGTATTGCAGGGTACAGAACATAAACTCAGACAAGAGTAAAGATTGAGCTGGAAAGCCTATGCCTAGGAGGCACTGCCTTGGTTTGGTGGGAAGGTAGAATCCAAGCTGCTATGAAAAGCCATGGTAAGACCATCTCTGTCTAGAGTGACTTTGTTTCTGCAATCAAAAAATAGTTCTATCCATTGGCCTACATGCAACAGGCCATGATGAGTTGGCAAACTCTTCGAGAGTTGAAGGGGCAAAGTGTACAAGGGTATACTCAAGATTTTAGAAAGAGAGCGTTGACGTTGGGTATCTCACTAGACTCACCAGAGACTCTTTTGAAGTACATTGGTGGTCTACACAGCTACATGAGGCATACCATCCTCATGTTTAATCCCACTAGTAAAGATGAGGTATCTGTACAAGCTACTCATCTAGAGGCTAAAGGAAAGAATGGCAATCCAGAAGTTGGGGGACTATCCCAACTCATTGTAAGCAAAAGCAAGGAGAAAAGAAAATAGAAGTGGAAAGCAAGGAAGGCTAACACTACACAAAAATCCAAAGCTTCATGCACTCATTGTAAAATGGAGGGGCATGATGATGAGCATTGTTGGATTCTGCATCTAGAGCTGAGACCAAAGAAGTCTGAGGGCAAGAAAAAGAAGACAGCTGCAACTATTCAAAGAGATTTGGGGTCAGACTTAGGGGATGAAACAACTATAGTAGCCACAGGTATAAGAGGTAAGAATTCTGAAGCATCTACTAGTAATTCTGCTCAATCTGTTATTGATGAAGAAATGAGAGAAAAAGACATGAGCTTTTCCATATTCGAGTTATTTCCAAAAATCAAAAGATTGATACTTTGTTTGATAGTGGCTCTCACGTAAATTTGATTTCTAAAGAAATTGTAAATAAATTGGGATTATCAACTACACCTCACAAGAAACCATACCCAATAGGATGGTTGAATGATAAAGCATAAGTACAAGTAACTAGACAGTGCAAACTCAAGTTTTCCTTTGGGTCAACATTTGTAGATGAGGTTGAGTTAGACATAATTCCTTTGGATATATGTGGAATTGTTTTAGGAAGTCCTTAGTTCTGTGATAGAAATGATATTTTCTATAGAGCTGAGAACAAGTATCTACTGGTTAAAGATGGAATCGAATACTTTGTAAGAGCTCATAAGCTCAAGAATAATTATACTGTCATAAAATCAGGACAGATGAAAAGAATGATTAATTCATGCAAACAATTCTTATTGATGGTTGTAAAGGAAAAAAAACCTGATAAAACCAATGCATTTGAGGGCTGTAATGCTGAACAACACGCTGATATAGAAAAGGTTGTTTTAGACTATGATGTCTTGTTTCAAGAACCTAAAGTTCTGCCAACCAAAAAGAGAATAGTACATGATATTATTTTTCAGCAAGATTTTCCATTACCTAACATTGGGATGTATAGGTTGTATACTTTAGAGAATGCTAAAATCAAGAAGCAGGTGCAAGAATTGCTTGAGAAGGGCTTCATCAGGCCTAGAACATCACTATGTGGGTCACCAATCATTTTGGTGAGAAAGAAAAATGGCTGGTGGAGAATGTGCATTGATTACTGAGCACTGAATAAGCTAACAATAAAAAATCGTTATCCCATTCCTCGCATAGATGATCTTTTATATCAATTAAAGAAGCTGTTTATTTCACCAAGCTAGATTTGCACAGTGGATACCATTAGGTCAGAGTTGCAGAGCAAGATGCATGGAGGACTGCTTTCGAAACAAAGCAGGGATTGTATGAATGGCTGATTATGCCTTTTGGCTTAACTAATGCTCTTGCTACTTTCATGAGATTAATGAATGATGTGCTTAGACCTTTTCTTGATGATTTTGTTATTGTGTATCTGGATGACATTCTGATTTTTAGTAAAATGTGGGAAGAACATTTAAAGCATGTTAAGCAGACAATAGATGTTTTGAAAAGAGAAAAACTTTATGTTAAACTCTCAAAATGTGAATTTGGAAAAACATCTATAAACTACTTGGGTCATATAGTAGGGGGAGGTGAATTGAAAATAGATCCCTCTAAAGTGGCAATCATTGTGAACTTGCCTAAGCATAGGTCTACTACAGAAGTGAGAAGCTTCCTAGGAGCAGCACAATATTGGAGGAAGTTCATCTCTAACTTCTCCTTGATTGCAGCTCCCTTACATGCTTTAACAGGATTGGATAAGGTGTTTCAGTGGGGAGGCAAACATCAGAAAGCCTTCGACACCTTGAAAGAGAAAATAAGTATAGCACCTGTACTAGCAATACCAAATTTACAAAGACCATTTGAGATCCAAACCGATGCGAGTGACTATGCCATGGGAGCAGTGTTGACACAGCACGACAAACCCATATGTTATCATTCTGAGACTTTTAATCCTGTAGTAGTTAACTATCCTACATATGATAAAGAATTGTATGCGTTAGTTCAGAGTGTGAAAAAGTGGAAACATTATTTAATGGGCAAAGAGACAGTAATACATACTGATCATCAGCCACTTCAATATCTACACTCCCAAACTAAGTTGCAACAATCAAGACTTTACATATGGATGGGTTTTCTACAACAATTTCACTTAGTCATCAGATATAAAAAGGGCATACATAACAAGGTTGCAAACATGTTATCTAGACCCATTATAAATGCATCTACCATACTTAAGAATAATTCTATGCTACATGAAAGCTACATAGAACAATATGCTCAGATTATGGATTTTAAAGATGTATATGCAACTTTGAGTCAAGGCAAAAGAGTAGAAGAATTGGACTATCATATAAGGGAGCGACTCTTATACCATTGTGGGAAACTCTGCATTCCAAAAACTGAGAGAGTAGAGATAATTAGGGAAGCACAAACTTTTCTGATATCAGGTCACTTTGGGGTAAGAAGAACAGTTGCACAGCTACAAAGATTCTGTTATTGGTCGAAAATGAATGAGACAGTTTCTAGATATGTAAGAGGGTGCACCATGTGTGCTAAAAGCAAGCCCGACAATAGAAAACTAGGCTTGTACACTCCATTGCCAGTTCCTTCTCACCCTCGGGAAAGTGTTAACATGGATTTTGTTGGAGGACTACCTAAATCTAGGAAAGGTCATGACTATCTATAAGTTGTTGTGGATAGGTTCAGCAAAATGTGTATTTTGATACCTTGTAGTAAATAGATCACAGCTAAACAGACTGCAAAATTGTTCTTTGAACATCTATGGGTTCATTTTGGATTACCCACTTCCATTGTATTTGATCAAGACACCAGATTTGTGGGGAAGTTTTGGTCTAGTCTATGGGAACTGATGGACACCAAGTTAAAGAAAAGCACATATTTTCATCCACAAACAGATGGCCAAACAGAAGTAGTAAATAGGACTGTGATCCAGTTACTGAGAGATTATTACAGTAAACATCCTAAGCTTTGGGATGAACACTTGTGTTATGTGCATAATGCTTACAATAGAGCCAAACACTCTTCTACATAGAGATCTACTTTTGAGACCTGCTTTGGTTTCACACCAAGGTCTCCTTTGGATTTTGTCCTTGGTAAAGACACCATGGTTGATGGACACAGTGATGTGGACAAGGCAACCAGGTTCATTGAACAAATCCTGGAGATCCATTAGGCAGTACAGGAACAACTGGAAAAGAGCCAGGCCAAGTACAAGGCTAGGCATGATAAGCATCAGATGGAGCATAGTTTTCAAGTTGGAGACCAAGTCTGGCTATATATCAGCAAGGAAAAGATGCAAGGTGAAGGTAAAAAGCTAAAGCCTATTAGGTATGGACCTTTTAGAATACTTGAGAAAATTGGTGAAAATTCTTTTCGCCTTGATCTACCAGCTTACATGCACATCTACTCAGTTGTAAATGCAAATTGTTTGAGATTGTTTGAACCTTCAATGATTGAGGACCCTGAAGAGCAAAGTCAATTGCCTTCTATCGATGACCTACTACCTGAATACCTCAATGAGTTGTAGGAAGACACCGTGTTGGACAGGAAGGTGAGGACAATGCGTAGGGGAGAAGTTGAGTACCTCAGGATTGGGCTCAAAGGTTCAAAGTCGAGCAGCGCAAAGTGGATTGAGATTGGACAAGTGAAGAAACAATATCCTCACTTAGCCGATGCTTGAAAACCAACTTTTGGTGGTCCAAAAGCTTTTTCAGTAGGGAGGCCATGATCCGAATGGGATCCATAGAAAGATTGTTAAGAACCATGACTGAATTAGCTCGAACAAATCTCTAAGGAAATCCAAAATAGTATTAGAAACACCTTGAACCAGTGGCAATGGCAGCTAACGTGGAACGATGAGGACCTTGGTGAAAGCGCGCTGACAGAGGCCCATGGAGACCGTGCGGGAGGCCAAAGTAGCTGGAAGCCCCGGAATGGGAAAAGGAAGAGGTTTTTGATGTGCGATTAGTGCATTGCTAAGAGAACAGGGCCTTGAAGGGGCAGCCTGAGCACTCGGTCACATCGGGAGCCAGGAAACCGCGGGCGGAAAAAGTGAAAAATGCTAACGTACGAAGGTGGGACCCGTGCACTAGAAAACCAGCGGTATTGATTAGAGTGCCCTTAAAGGGTAAGAGGTTTTGGATAGGAGCGGAGCAATTCCATACACAGATCGATGCGTGGTAGGCGGAGGTGAGAGAAAACTATCGTTGATAGCGCGCTATCTGTCAAGCAAGTCAACCGTGTGAAATGTGCATATGACATTGGATCTGGAGGGCCCAGATCAGACGGCTTAGATTGCACTCAATGGAAAGAAGTGGAATAAACAGGGAATTAAGCCGCATTCTAAAGGGATTTGGAATCTGTTTGACTACCACAGTGGAGGAAGAATGCATCCACGGTGTAACTGAAGAAACAAATCGATGAAGCATGCTGGTGCCATTTAGAGGAGGACAAGTGGCCACTCCCTGAGCGTTCATGATAACGCCAAATGCTGGGAACTCTAAGCGCAGCTGCAGAAGGTGAATAAACACATGCAGAAGAGGAACCAAATAGACATAGGGATCGAATGGCTAAAGCCATGAATAGAGACAATCGAATTAGTTAGAGTTGATTTGAAGTCAAAATTGAAAATAGTCCAAGCGACTAAGAGAGACAATGAATAGTGAAACCTGAGAGGAGGACTGGACATAGAGAGCAGTAAAGCCAACCAGAAGAGACAGAGGGCCGTGCTGACCACAGGAAGTGTCGAGCACCAGAGAGCTTGAAGATTCAAGCCTTCCCATAGAGGAATCTGTCCGGACTGAGCATCACATTTGGCTGTTTCCACTGTAGACTAAGAGGTCACAGAGCTAGTAGGAAGAAGAAGAGTCTGTGTACTCCAAGTGGCTTGGGGAATCCAAGAACCACCCTACCAAGAAAAATCTACTTTAGGAGAACTCATATTTAGTCCCTGTATTGTAATTTCTCTGCTGAAAGACACAATAAAACAAGGCCACCACTGAAGCTGGAGTAGAGACATAGCCCTGGAGAATAGGGTGAAATCCTTATTAAAATTGTTTGTTTCTTTGTGTTGCTTACTGTATTTCCTTGCTATCTCTCCATTTTATTGTCTGTGTATTGGCAATCTGATCGATCTGTTGTTTCAATAACACAAAACACACACCAACACATGAGTCTGCAATACCTTTAGTTTAATAAATCTTTAACTGATGGCACTCATAGGGTGAATATCATATCACTAGGAAACTCCTAACCTTTGTAGTAGATTTGGGTTTAGGCCATTTCACAATGACTTCAACCTTAGAGGGGTCTATCTTCAATTCATCACCCCCTACAATATAACCCAAATGATTTATAGATGTTCTACCAAATTCACATTTTGACAGTTTTACATAGAGATTTTCTCTTTTCAAAACATCTAAAGTCTGCTTCACATGCTTTACATGGTCTTCCAATGTCTTAATAAAAAAAAATAATTTCACATAAGTAAACAATTACAAAGTCATCAATAAATGGTCTTAGTACATCATTCAAAACTCTCATAAATGTAGCAGGAGCATTAGTTAAGACAAAAGGCATTACCAATCATTCATACAGTCCTTGCTCTGTCTTGAAAGTAGTCTTCCATGCATCTTGTTCTACAACTCTGACCTGATGATAGATCATCAATACGAGGAAGAAGATAACGATTCTTGATCGTTATTTTATTTAGTGCTCTATAATCAATGCACATTCTCCACAAGCCATCTTTATTTCTCACCAACACGATTGGAGATCCAAATGGTGATGTGCTTGGTCATATAAACCCTTTATCGAGAAACTCCTGTACCTTCTTCTTTATCTCTGCATTCTCTAAAGCTGACAACTTGTACATTCCAATGTTAGGTAATGGAGCATCTTGCTATAAATAAATATCATGTACTATTTCTCGCTTGGGTGGTAGACCTTTTGGTTCTTGAAATAGAACATCATACTCTGAAACAACTTTAACTAAATAAACTTTCTGTTTAGAATCACAACCTTCAAATGCATTGGATTTTTCAGGATCCTTTGCATTTACAACCATTAGTAAAAATTGCTTACCTGAATTCACAATTCTTTTCATCTGCCCTGAGTTTATGAGAGAATAGTTATGTTTGAGTTGATGAGCTCTTACAATGTATTTTATTCCATTTTTAGTGAGTTGATACTTATTCCCAGCTCTATAGAAAATAACTTTCCTATTATACAAGTATGTACTTCCCAAAACAATACCACATATATCCAATGGAACTATATCTAACTCAACCTCATCTACAAACGTTGATCCAATATCAAACCTAAGTTTACATTGTCTCGTTACTTGTAGCTTTGTTTTATCACACACCCAACCTAATGGATATGGCTTCTCATGAAGTTTTTTTTGTAATCCCAACTTCTTTACAATTGTTTCAGAAATCAAATTTACTTGTGATCCACTATCAAATAAAGTATCAATCTTATTGTTCTTGGAAACTACTCTAATATGAAAAAGCTCATTTCTTTCCCTCTCATTAGTTTCATTATCAACAGATTGTGCAAAATTACTTGTGGATGCTTCAGAATATTTACTTTAATACCTATGGCTGTAACTATTGTTTCATCGCCTGAATCTAATACCAAGTCCTGTTGAATAGCAACATCATTCTTTCTCTCCTTACCACCGAACTTCTTAGGTTTCCGTTCTGGATGCAAAGATTAGCAGTGTGCCTCATCGTGTCCTTTCTTACAATGAGTGCATGAAGGTTTATCCTTATTTACGGTGTTTTCTTTCCTCTCCTTCCATTTCAGTTTCTTCTTTTCCTTGCTCTTTCTTACAGAATATTTAGATGATCCCCCAACCTCTGGGTTTACATTCTTACCTATAGCTTCTAGATGTGTCGCTTGAACTGTTACATCATCTAAGATAGTGGGATTAAACATGAGAATAGTATGCTTTAAATATCTATGAAGACCACCTATATACTTCAATAATGTCAGGTAAATCTAATGATATACCTAGAGTTAAAGCTCTCTTTCTGAATTCCTGAGTATAACTTTGTATACTTTGACCCTTCAACTGGCGAAGAGTTTGCCAACTCATCATTGCCTGCTGCATGTAAGCTAAAGGATAGAATTGCTTTTTGATAGCAGAAACAAATTCATTCCAGATAGAAATGATTTTACCGTGATTTTGCAGTTCAGCTTGTGTCTTGCCTTCCCACCATAATAGTTCAGTTCCTCCAAGTCGAAGGCTAGCTAGCTGAATCTTCTTCCTTTCTGAATCAAAGTTCTATACCCTGTAATATACATCAATTTGTCTTATCCAATTATCTAGCTTTTCTGCATTGAGTTATCCATCATAAATTGGAAAATCAAACTTCACAACTAATTTGATTAAGAAAGTTTTCTTCTTCTTCTTAGAAGAGCTAGAAAATGATGAGGATGACGAAGGTTATGATGGAGGAGATGGTGGAGGAGACATTTATCCTTTTCCTTTGCCTTCTGGAGGGGCAACTAGAAAAGGTTCCTTTGCTCCTTTGCCTGGTTTGGGTGTTGAAGTTCTTTCACCTTGACCGTTCTTAAACTCCAAATACATCTCTTCCACCTTGGCTTGGAGTGCCTTAAAACTCTCTATAAATTGAGATTCAAATCCTAATGGAGCTTCTTCTTCCATTCTCCTCTGAGAATAGACTCCTCCAATCTCTGGATTAGCCTCAACAAGTTCTCCTTCTCCTAGTTTGAGATTTAATCTAGTTAGCATTAAAGATCCAGCACAAGCTTATCTAAACTTAACAAAACCAAAACCAAATGCTCTGATACCACTTGATATGAAAATGAGATCTTAAATCAATATTAAGGTATTACAGACTTGTGTAGGAATGCCTATATTATTTAGTGCAATAGACCAAAAAGATTTCAGATAATATAGACAATGAAAAGTTATAAAACATAATAAGCACACATCAACACAGTCAAAATAATGAAGGAGTTCACCATACCCCCTGGCTATGTTTCCTAGTCCAAGCTTTCAGTGTCGACCTATATATTATGTCTTTAAGAGCAGAACATTACAAGTGTGAGCTCAAACAAACTCTCAACACAACAGTGAAAAAGCAACAAGGATTTACTCGAAATCCTCAAGTCTACAAGAGTACACAATCGCTTCCTCTTGCTCTCTCTTCTACCTCTTTTGTTTGCCATAGAGTGGGTTTTAAGCCTCTCGGCCCTGTTTTTTGACCTCCCTTTTCGGTGTGGACACATTTTATTAAAAACGCTTAAGGTGCAAGAATAGTTTCTATTAGAAACGGAAGGGTCGGTGGGCGCAGTGAAGCTGATTGTTTGGTCTTCCTCCACACAAATCCCCTGATATAATACATATTGGGGCCCTATTTCATTTTATCAGAAATACAAATAAATACATAGAATATATTGAAAAACCCGACAAAACATTTTATTGGAACCCAAATATCCTATGAAATGATGTTTATAATCCTTTCGGGTCCGGGCTTATCGATATCGCACGTCGCATGTTGCATAGGCCCCGCTCCTTTGTATTGTTGCGATGCAATATTGCGATGTGATATCGTGATCGGCGATCGCATATCACAATGCCTCGAGCCCCTAGTAATTCCTTCCTTTGGCCATGTTGCGATGTGATATTGCGATGCGATATTGCGATCGGTGATTGCATATCGCAATGTCTTCGACCCTTGGTAAGTCGTCCTTTTGGTTCCATGTGATGTGATATTATAGTTAATCTGGACCATTGATCTATTATTGTTAATTCGATAGTGGACATTTATTTCGGGTGGCCCATTTGCATGAGGATTACCCACCCGAAAAAGTGGTTTTCTCTCTCTTGCGCCATGCTATGTTTCGGCCAGTGTATGGGATTGAGCGAAGCCCTTCCAATACCACTTATCGCCTAAAGCCTGCCCAAAATACCTCTTACCACGAAACTCAAATATTTTGCTATTTTATTCATAAATCCTTCGGGCCTGCTAAAAGCCTTTGCGCCTGTTTTAAGTCCTCTCCCTTAGTTTATTGCGATGTGATAAAGCAGCCATCGCTTATCGCTTAAGCTT
Source organism: Pinus tabuliformis (assembly GCA_031772625.1). Lineage (NCBI taxonomy): Eukaryota > Viridiplantae > Streptophyta > Pinopsida > Pinales > Pinaceae > Pinus > Pinus tabuliformis. The sequence continues at coordinate 1,106,379,104 of CM062805.1, forward strand.
GCTATCATGTGTTCAAGTCCTCCCTTTGATTCCATGTGATGCGATATTGTAGTTAATTTGGACCGTTGATCTACGCACTTGATCAATGGTTCACGTTGTTTCACTTGGAATCGATATCACATTTCTATTAAGGCTATGGTCCGTTAACACTTCCACTGGCTTTCTCCGATGCGATTTTCCACTCCTCTCCCTTTATAACTCCGCCGGGTCTTTAAAATCATGGAATCTTTAGACTTAGTGGTTTTACTGAAGATCCATTTTGGATTAGTAGGAAGTGTGAAAAAATACTTTGTAACCCTTCACAGAAAGCACAACAACAAAATTTTTCTCAGGTGCCTCAAGGCACATGATTCAGAGAAGGTCTTGCATGATCTACATGATGGACCAGTCGAGGGTCATTTCACGCGAAACACCACTATGCACAAAGTCATGCAAGCTGAATTTTACTGGCCCACATTATTCAATGATACACATGATTATGCCTATAAGTGGTCGGTCTGTTAGCGATGTGCCAACCAAACTTGAAGGTCAGCAGCCCTGCTACACTTTATTGCAGCGAGTGAACCATTTCAACAGTGGGGCTTAGACATCATTGGGGAAATATTAACACACTCATCAAATCAACACCGCTACATCTTGAGAACTACAAAATAATTCACGCGGTAGATAGAAGCAGTTCTGCTTAAGAAAGTGAACGACCAAGAAGTCATCAGCTTCCTCCAATAGAACCTCATCTCCCGATTTGGCATTTTAGTATCACTTTTTTTTGAAAATCAAACTTACTATTCGTTTTTAAAGCTTGATGACTTTGCATTGCAATATGGGATTGTGCTTAAACACTCAACTAACTACTACCTACAGGGAAATGGTCTCACCGAATCTACAGCTAAAAGCCTCATCCACATTATCAAGAATACCATTTACTCTGAACAATGAAACAGGTACTCTGCTTTGATGAATGCCTTATGGAATGACCACGTAACACCCAAACTCTATTTGTATACTTCTCCATATTTCATCGTTTATTGGAAAGAATACATCCTTCCGCCAAACATCTACTTTCCTTCTCTCCAATTTTCCCAAGAATCCCAAGGGAAGTCATGTATGTTAGTTCAACATAGGATGGATACACTTCGCAAGCTACAGGAAGAATGGATGAAGGAAAAATAAAAATTCACACTCCACCAGAACTGTATGAAGAGATGGTTCGAGAAGAAGTCTATAGGGAACACTAACTTTGATGTGGGTGACTTAGTCTTGAAATGGGGAAAATCCGATGAAGACAAAGGTAAACATATGAAGTTCTAGTCCCTGTGGATTGGTCCATAAAATGTTTAGGAAAATCTTGGCCCACACACATATCATTTGCAATCAGTTGATGGGAGGATTGGCAACCTTCCAATCAATGGCCAAGACTTAAAGCACTATTTTTAGTAACCTGAGGTCGTGCCCTGTGCTATCTACATAGTCTTTTTAATGCTTGTCTTTTTACTTTTCTTTGAATTTTTTTCTTCGCATTATTTTGTTGGCTTAATATCATAATATTTTTGGTTTTTCCAATAGGTTCCACCCTACATTGTTCTGGCTTTTGAATGAGTATGTGTCTGAGTTTAAAGAGTCTTGTTACAGTACAACACTTGGCCAGTCCCGTGTCCGTCTTCTCTATGTTTAGTTGTAAATTTTGGTTGATGAAGCTTGGATGGAAAATATGAACCATCTATAAGGGAATCTTTGGTCAAACCATGAACTTGTGTCCCCACTAGGAAAACCCATGCTTGTACTCAATCCTCTACTCTGTGTGCTCAAGCTTAGTCCAACTAGTAGAAATGGAGAAGGGGAAAAATCTAAACAAGCAAACCTAAATCAAATGTCTTATATTCTTCTTTAAAGGAGCAACCTATTTTTCTCTCAATAATTTGGGATCCCCCTTCCACCCTAAAAATAAATAAGTTCCCATGCATAGTCCTTTTTCAAAAAATACAAAGGCGAAGGAAGAGAAAGGCTTCCTCCGTAGAGAGGTGAAGTAGGAAACTCCATCGGGGTATTGACCAAGCTCGTTGGCAGTGGAGCAATGCTTGTGTTCCGGCATGACTCCATTTAGGTACTGCCCAGGGATGTTGGCAGCGAAGCAACAACAGAGATGAAAACTTATACTCTGCGAATCTAAATCTCACGAACCAAACTACCCTTCCTCATTTTGAAACACTGTGATCTAGCTGAAAAGCTTTTTGTGTTTGACTAAGTTGGTACAAGGTGAACCATGTTGATCCATGGGGTAAGTGGGGAAGCCAAAGTAACCTGCACAATGAATCAATACTTCTTGAAAGGCCAAGGCCCTATGCTACAAATGAACTAAAACAAAGAAGTTTTCACTCAACCAGTGTGTTGCCAAGTGTTGTAGCAACTGCAACTCCCTCCAAAATTTTGGTCTGCATCTAAATTTTGGATCCCTCCTTGGTTTTCAACTTGATGGTAACAAAAAATTGAGCTCATCCCATGAGCTCTTGTTGATTTTTCACACCCTCTTCGCTTGATCGATCACTAGTCATGTTTTGGTATGTTTATCACTATGTCATGCTTGAGAGTTTGTTCTAGCATTTTGAAGGTCAGTCTTTGTGTGTATGAGTTTTTTTCGCTTTGTTTACATTAGTTTCACTCACACAATAAGTTAAAAAACTATTGAACAAGTGTTATCATGGTTGTTCAAAGACATATTTCAACTGTCACACTTGTTTCTCTCAACCTTCGAGTGATTCTCAGTAAGCACATGTTGTCTTGTTGTTAAGTCACGTTGAGCGTGTGATCACATTGTCATGTCTACATGAGTACATATTCTTTCACACTTAGCCAAGTTTCTTAAAAAATCTGTCGACCAGACAACCCCCCATCAACTGAGACTGATCTCAGTGACCTTGAACTATTGCCCAAAACTGCACAGAGCTTAAGGTTGTTCTCTGGGCAGCCTGCTATATGAAATTATGGAAATGAGCTAACAGACTCACTCCCAGAACTATAAAAAAATTGTCCTAGAAGCTGATCCACTTTGCGCTTCTTGCAAGATCTCCCGTCAAGCCTTTGGCTGGTCAACCAGAGAAATAACTTGAGCTATGACCCTCGACTGTACTAAGCTCCAAAATTGCATAGAGTTGTCCTTTCCTACCCATCTTATCTACTATAGAACCAGCTAAGAAAATGCACAGACATGTCCAGCCAGCCCTTCTTGCTCGCTCTGCAAACAACCCGGGAATTGCGCAGAGCTATCCTGACAGCCGACCCTTCTTGCCCTTTCTACAAAAATGTCAGGAACTATGTAGAGATGTCATATTTGTCCCTTGTTTCCCACTCTGCAATCAACCTAGAAACTACAGAAAACTATCGAGGCCCAGACTGTCTCTCAGGATTGTGCAATTTTGACCAGTAGCTCTCACAACCTAACTTTGTGCTCCTCTAGAAGACTGTGCATATTTTTCTTCTAGTCCCTCATGCTACCTGCATTGTCCTCCCCGGAGAAACTGCACAGATCCCAGCTGGGTGACCTTCCCAGTGCTCCCATGAAAAACTGCACAGATTGGCCCAACAGCTACCCGACACCTCGCCTGGCCTTCCTCTTGGAAATTGTGTAGTTCTGTCTCCCAGATAGGTTTTCCTCATAGTTTTCACTGCTATCTCAGATTGTGAAAATCTATCTCCTAGTGACATTTGCAAAATTTCATCCGACAGTGCTTCAGAGCCTTGTATCCCAGCTTGTGCTATGCTCCCAAAACATTAGTGCTTTATCCCTCTCCCGATCACCTGCACCGAATTGGAAAACAATGCATCATGGTAGACTAGGAGATTTTAGGATTTGATGTCATCTCATCATGAGTGATTTCAGGAACAGGTACATCAATGAAACATGGTGCAATGATGAACGAGATGGAAAAGAGGCGCATGATAAAAGACTTACTCATGTTCAAACAAACAAATGAAGCACACCGAGCAAGCGAGCAAAAGGGATACATGTACATGCGCCATCAAGAAAAAATCAAGACCATTGAATACCCTACTCACATTGCCATGTGGAGGTGATGACATGTTATATCGAGAGCACACCATCCCTCAACAACAAAACAACTCGACATGGACACCATAGTTAGCGAGTATATGTCAGTAGTGTCATGTTGAGTTTTGTCATGACTTGTCTCGGCCACATCACTATTATGGGCCATATTTGTGTAATTAATGTAATGTAAAGTGGAAGTCCAAGAGACCCACATATGAAATTGAAGAGTCATGTAAAGTTGAAAATTCAATAGAAGTCAAACAATCATGAGGGAAGTCAAAGAGTCACAAGGGCTAGTTATAACCCTTTGGCTATATATACCCCCTCATTGTATGAGTAAAGGAATTTTCACCTTGACTCCTCCCAAAGAGCCTTGAGAGTCTGTAGTCCTTTATTTGAGGAGTGAGCAGTGGCTCCAATGCCCCACTACTGGGGTTATTCATGTATGGTGTATGAATGTGTCTTGGAACTTTCGCTTAATTCAAAAGCTTGTTAACGAGCTAGCACGTTTTCACACATGTATTGTATTCATTTGTAAGACTATTCTTTGGATGCTTATAATACATGTTGCTTTAAATTGTACTAAGATAGTTCAACTATTTCGGTTTGTTTAGTGCATACATTGTTGGAAATGTGTTGTATCAGTTGTTATCACTATCTCAACCGTGTGGACTACTCCACCAGACACTAGATAGACTCATTCTTGTAAACATGTTATAACGACCATCCAACTCATGTGGATTGCTTCACTAGATGTTGTACATGCTACCTATTCACTTTGTGTTTGTGACTATCGCATGCATGTGGACTACTCCACTGCAAGATGCACAAATCCTGCTATGTTGTGTGTCTCTACCTCAGTTGGGACTATTCGTTCCTGACTTGAGACTCACTCTCACCCTTTCCCTCTGTAGTGAAAGAAATTAGATATAAGTTACACTAAGAACTCACCAGACACTCGAACCTCACTTTTTGAAGACTAAGTGAATCACTCTCATGTGCTGACAAGCAAGAGCTAAGGCATATCTTTAGGAAATGGAAAAGGACCCATCATACTGGATGGGACTCCTACACCAAATGGTGTAAGTTGTAGTTGGGACTTCATATCGGGGAGATCCCCTAAATGTTGGCAGGTCCAGCACCATCAACAAAAAGGAAAGGATGAAACCATTGTTAAACCAGAAAAAACCCATGCCAATGAAAACAAATAAACCAAATAAACAAATGCATGTACCATGCATTCATAGCTCAGCTAGGAAATCACCCATGAAACCTATTACATACAAAATATTCCTACTAAAGCTGCATGATCCAACCTTCCTTGCTTGTCCCTTGGTTTCCTTGCTTTTACTCTTCCTTCAATTTCTTTCCTTCTCCTTCCTTTGCTTTCATTTCTCCAATGCTAAAGTGATCCAAGAATTCTCTAAGTGTGAAAAAGAATAAGAGAATAGAGAGAGCTCCAAATCTAAACTAACAAAAGATGTGAACTGATTCTTAGAAGCATTTGTATCATTAAGGCCTATATTTTCTTCATTTTCCTCTATTTACCTTCAATTTTACTCCTCATGCAAATATGTGACCCTTCAACTCCCTTTTCTCCTATTTTCCTTTATTTTTCATACATAAATGCCAATTAATGCCTCTTTTCCCTTGCTAATGCCTTTGCCAATTTTGTTAGCCATAATAAACAAAAGTGACACCCACTGGGATATTTTTTCCAACATTGAGCTTGGAATACATGTCCCATGTCCTTGGTCTTATTCCTTTTCCTTTATTATCCTTTATTATATGAAATGTTAACTGAGGTTTGTTACAATGAGTCATCTAATTTTTTCCTTTATCCTATTCATTTCAGTCTTATAAATATTCTCTTCAGGTCATCAAACTCTAGTCACCTATTTCTACAAGTTAAACTGATCAAATCTACTTATTCTAGCAATATGTAAATTTTACAGGATTTAGATATAGTTTTAACTCCAATTCCAACTTTAGTTTCCACTATATTTAGAAAAGATGCCAAAAGCTTTGCCTAACTCATCTATGCCGCTAAATGGTTCCACTTGCCCTTTAGATTTTCTTTAGAAATTTTGGTGCTTTCTTCCAAACTCAAAGCTACCGACTCATTCATCCCAAAGCCCGAAGGATTTCATAAAAGTGTTTCCAAATGTAGGTGCCGACCCATTCATTTGTGTGATGAAATCACTTTAACATAGGACCAAACCCTTTTAATAAAATTCCACTACAAAGCACTACAACCATATAAATATTTGTTCAAGCACTTATGTTGTCTTTTAGACCTCCAACAAGGCTCCACTACATGAAAAATCAAGACTGTAGACCCATTTTCGAAGTAAGCCCCAAGTGCTTATTTTATAACATAAAACACTATGCTGGGGCCTCGTTTCTTAAAATGTCACAAAATCACTTTTAGGGCATGCTCTTTGAGACTTGAAATAATTTTCACTTGACACAAATATTTTTGTCTCGTACTTCATCTCTTTCCATAAATCCCAATGCAAATAGCATATGCTCCTTTATAATCCATGTAGGTCTTCCTTATGGGATGAGTTGTCCCGGTGGGGTCCTCCTTCCCTTTTCCTCATTAGCCAATTCTCTGCTCTGTCCACCACCATCAGCCCAACACCAATATCTTGGCACTTTCGGTCTACTACCTTATTTTACCTCCTGGCTTTACCTTGTGGGCTGAGTTGTCAAGTGGGTTAACCTATTGCACCTACGCCCAATCATTATAGTTCCAGGCCTGCTTGTCACTGATACCGTCAACATCTTCATGATGCCCACTTAGCCCATAAGTATTCCTTTTCACCTCACTCAAGGCTTTTGGGGTCAAGGAACGGAGATGATGTCATGCTAATGTCACACATGCCACATGTCACTTCTAGAGTGGTCCACGCGTGACTTAAAAAATGGCCCACTTGGGCACCCAAAAATTCCAAAACACCTACCATGTGTCCACCTCTCATTGTGCCACATTAATGATTATGTAATCATCAACCTATTCATCCATGTCATCCTTGTTAGACAATCATATTGTGTCACCTATCTATTGTTAGAGAAAAGAGAAAGGGGTCCCCTAAGCCTTGAATTTTCACCATTTTCCCTTTATAAAAATATTTAAGTGTCACAACATTTTATTATTGCACTACATTTCTTTGTTTTCCAAATTTCCCAACTATTTGAAAAACCACTGCTCGTCAATATCGTTGGTTACAACACCCCTTCTGCTCCTTTGCATGGTTTGTGGTTTTGAGTCAGGGGTGGCACAATTAACCACAACTGTTGATATTAATATTTGTGGTCCTGGAAAACCATTTTGTTGAACCCCAAGTACATACATGTTGTTTAATTGTTAGGCGGGGGCCTTCCCCTCTACTACTAATAACTCAGCCATGCTAGCCCAGCTGTAATTACAATGGTCCTTGTGCTGTTATACTGCCATGTATTCTTAGCCTACATCATCCTGTAAGTTCCCTTAATCGGTTCTCAGTATTTCTCTGGGATGCACCTCCTAAGCTACCTTTACCGGGCCAAGTTGTTGTGTGGGCTCCCCCTTGGACCAATCACCATGCCCCCTGATATTGCACCATTTTCTCCATGTACACTCAATGCTTTGGCTAGTGGCTTCACCAATCTTGTAGTCGGGTTTGGAAACTCTGCCAAAATAAACCTGGTCCAAAAGGGCCCTCCATCCATTTTAGCTCTGCACTTTTTTATATTGAGGTCCTCAACTTTTACTAGCTCTAACTTTCGATCCAAGAAGCCATTTTTAGAGTTCCCATACCACTAGAAAGATGTTTCAGATATCTATCCATATACGTGGGTTTTGTATACATTTGACATGAATTTATATATAATAAGTAGCTTCAAATTCTCTGCACCATTACTAATTTCCTCACTAATTTGCTTGAAAACATCTGAGCCTTTCAACACCTTTTCCATCATCTTCTTTTCCTTGTCCATCAATTCTTTGCATTTTCCATCAATGAAAGCACATTTCAACACTTGAATATATAAGAAGGTAGTTCCCCTAATGAAATTACCTAGGAACAACAGACTTATCTCCATACTAACTGTTGGGTGTAGTTTTTGAGCATATTTTAGACACCTATTTCCCCATTTTTAACCATTTTCTCTTTAAGCCTATGAACTTTATGTCCTAATGATCACTTTCCCTTGTTACAAGAGCAACTCTTGCTTTGACATATTATTTTTCCATTTTTGTTGAATATTGAATGAAGTGATGTCTTTTTGATGGCTAACGAGGGTGGGTGTGGAAGAAGTTTTCTGGTTCCTTTCCTTTCAGGTGTTGAATATGAACTCAAGGCCAAAGGATGAACATATGTGCTATTACTCACAATTATACTCTAGAAATTTGTTGCTACGGTTTTTTTGTTACACCTCAAGTTATTGTTACAGCACAAGATGATGTTACACCAGAATTGTCAAAGGCCTTGGGTACTATTCCATGAGACAGTTTCCAAGGAGCATGAATTATCTATGGGAAGTGAAAGGATCTAAGTGGTTATGATTCTATAGGATGGTGTAACCTGAATTGGCCTTTTATTTAGAAACAATTTGTAACAATTTCTATTTTTCTTTTAATACCGATCAACATGAGAATCATAAGATTCGCATGACTGATTTGTTCCCTATTTTTGGGCATGTAAACTTTATTAAAGGATTCAGTTCCATGAAAGGGAACATGAAACACAAGGCAATATCAACATTTTGATCTCGTAATTCACAGTTATTTTTAATACATAACATCTCTAGTGATGGTTTTACAGATTTCGTGTTGAGTTCCTACTAGTTCTCATTCCATCCATGTGCCCTACTAGGGAGGAACATCCCTCCTCTTTTGCAGGGATTGCAACAGTAGTAGTATATTAATTGTTTTCTTTTCGTTAAGTGTGGATTTATTGTTTTCACTGTATAATTCATAAACAAGATTTACTTTTGTTTTTCAGATTCATTATATGTTGTTACACATGATTGGTTAGAACAATATTGTTTGATCAACTGATATAGTTTCATTAATATTGTGTGTGGCAAGCTTGTTTCTTGATCAAACATGAAGTGTGATGAGTAATTTCATTCCTATGGAATGATTTTTAATTTCTGCATGAGTGTTTTAAGTTTTGCAATTGTGTTCAACGACATTTCTTTCAGTTCTTTTATTTCTTTCTTTGGTTGTTATGTATCGACATAGATAGTGTAGGCACATTTGAAATAAACAAACTTACCTTGGTTGAAAATTAAATGGTTGTGATTTAGTCAAATTAAATAGTGATTAAACTGGCACAACATTTTGGCACCATTGTCGGGGAAGGCCGTTCATGATACAGTCAGCCAAGTGCGTTTTGCTAGTATAGTCTTTCTAGTGCATAGGTGTTGGGCAGTAAGGTGAGAGGTAAGAACCTTTGCATCAATATAACATACCTGAGTGGGCTCACCACTGTGATCATTAGAACACTTAGGGTGTGTAAAAACTTTTGAATTTTCTTTAGAAGTGTTCTCATTTTTATAGATGCTGGGCGATAAGATGAGAGGTAAGAACATGTACATTTCTTTAACATACTTGAGCGGGCTCACCACTATAGAAGTTGAGACACTTAGGGTGTTAGATAATTACACATATGGTCTGGGTGTATGGTGTATGAGTAGAAGAGATACCAAACACAATCACTCTATTAAATGCACATGAAAAATAGGTCATAAAAGGAACAACATGAGCATAGATATGGGGAGGAAAACATTTATTTAGGAGCTAATCTCAAAAGCAAAAAAAGAATAGTCAAACTTGCAAAGGGATACAAGAAAAACAAGGCCTCAAAAATCTATTACCCCCACATAAGGTTAGAAGTATCAGGTTCCTCTGTCTCAAGACCTCATTATCCTAAACTAGTATACATACTCCCAAAACTGTAGACTCAATTCAAGAACAACAGGGATAAAATAGTGGTCAAGACTTTAGGTTTGAGGGCCAAGGGGAAACCAATGGGGAGCACCAAGGGCCTGAATCGGAAGAACACTCATTTTCTTATCAATATCCATATTCAGGTGGCACGGTGAAACAACTAGCCCCAGAGAAGCCTGCATTAGCATCTCAAGGGTGTCCACCCATAGGACATTCGCCTAGATAGTCAGAAGGAGGAGACTCATCACAAAAAGAATCACAAGAACCTATAATGGGAGACAACAATAACAATAACAAAATAAATGCCACTGTTACCACCTTTGAGTTCCCAATAGGCGATATAAGGGGCGAATCTCCCATGAAAAACATTCCTTTGTCAATGCTTTGACATTTTCAAGGAATGATTGTAGAATACCTTGACACTTTTTTATTGACTTTAATGTCTTATGTAGGAGCTATGATTATACTTTGGATGCTAAGGAGATGAAAATTTTCCCTACTATGCTAAAAGGAGTGGCACTGAGATGGTTCATCGGACTATGCTTTGCTACCATTTGGACATGGGGTGACATGAAAGCTACATTTCTATCAAAGTATCAAGACTATTGTCGGACCAGGGACTTGAGGGAAGACATATTCAGGATGGCACAGAAGGGAGAAGAGAGATTGGAGGATTATGTGGAACGATTCCATTATAACTTGCAGAGATCTAAACATAGTGATTTAGATCCATAAATCTTGAAGACTATATTCATATGAGGAATGAGAGATGACTACCTTGATATGTTGAATATACTAGGGAAATGAGACATATCTTAGGAATCATTTGATTAGATAATATAGCTCTTCCTAAGATGCTCGAGAAGGTCATTAAGAGGAAGAAGTATGGTACGAGATGCCTCTATTAAGATACAAAAATATGCAAATGGAGGTGTGACCAGAGCTGAGATCAAAAATTCATTTGAAAAATATTAAAACTAATCTCCTCAATACCTTATCTGCTCAAATAATGACAATATAAATGAAGAAAGCGCCGGATGAAGTTGATACAACCTTAGATTTATTCTTCCTCAAATTTAAGGAGAAACATTCCTTGAGGAATTCAGAGTTAACAACATCATATTGTCCAACGTTTGCGATCTAGAGCTTTCTACAGGCTATTGCTCGGAGCTTCCCTGAATGAAATAAGTTCTTAAAGAGTCAGGCGAGGAATTTCATTCCTCCTATTTTATTGGATTTAGGAAACCGTTGAAACCACGACCTTTGGGCATGTCTCAAGACTTTTCTTATTTTGATCCATGGAATAATATATATAATGCTCAACAATTTCCTTGGTAGTATTCCACTCCTCCTCCAACACAGTTTCCTTCACCTTGGAACCAATGGTCTCCTTCAACACCTTTCGAATACCATCCATCTCAGCCATATCCTTGGCCTCAAAATTGGAGAGGAAATTCCTTAGGTCCAACCCCTCCTATATTACCAATGCAACAACAATTACAACTGTCACCTTTTTAGACACCTACTCCTACGCATCCTATATGACCCCAATTACCTGTGTAACCTAATCCTAACCCAAAAATTAAGGCAAACCAGAACATAGAGGCCTCGACCACTTTAGAGACTTATTATATTACTCTTTTCGGATGTAATGAAATTCATCTTCAATTAGGGAAAGTGATTAATCCAAAAAACTCCCCTGTTATTACTAAAGAAGAGTGTGAGTCACTCAGAGAAGATACTACCAATCTTGAAGATGTTGTCACACCTGTAACAACTAACTCAGAAATGAAAGTTACACCTATAACAACGAATTCAAGTAAAGTTGATACACCTGTAATAGCTGATTCAACTGTGATAACTAAGGATCCTCCGTATCTGTGAAGACTAGTTGAAATGGGGATGATTCCACAACTTGAATTTGATTTTATTAAGGAGTTAAAAAAATCTACACACATATTTATTTACTGCAAGACATTAAATATGTTCTTATCTATGCAAAAATAGTAAGAGATCTGTGTGTTAAAAAACCTGGAAGGAAGCCTAAAGACCCTATTACTATTCATGTAATGGGAAAGTTGTCCGAATTGATGACTGATCATCCTCTCTTAACCAAATATAATAATCTAGGGAATCCTATAGTCACTATTTACATTGATGACAAGCCCATTACTAATAGATTTATTGATTTTGGGGTGACAATTGATGCAATGACGAAGGAGCTCTTCACCACTTTGGGATTACATGGACTATTAAAAACACCTACGATGTTAGAATTAGCAAACATGCCACATGTTAAACCTAAAGGAGTGTTAGAAGATGTAGTGATCACAGTGGATTCTTGGAAATATCCAATGAACTTCCTCATTTTACAAACAAATCAAACCTGCGGTGGCATCCCTTGATTCTAGGAAGGCCTTGGTTGGTTACCATAGATGAATTCATAGGATGGAGGTATGGGCCTATGATAATTTTAGATGGACATGCCACAAAGAATCTTAGCCTCTACCCCCCAGTGAAGCCAAGTATGGATTTGGGAATTCCCTTGTGGGATGAATTCGAACCCGAATCAAATTACTCCCAACCACTTCTTACCCTTGGAAAAGCCTAATACTTTAAAGATGAGACAAAAGATAATATTATAAATAGAATTTTCAATAATCCACTTATGTTACTTCTATTGAGGACTCGGGGGAGGAAGATATTGTGGAAAACCTGAGCTTTGAACAAATGAAGACCACTCAAAATACTAACCGTAGCCCAGTTGAAATAGAACCAGGTAAATATTTAAATGTCAATACAAACCTGACTGCTGAAAAAAACAAAATGTTGTTACAGCTATTATAGAGGTACAAAAAAGCATTTGCATGGGATTATGCAGACATGAAAGGAATCCATCCCAGCCTGTGCACTCACCACATCTATTTAAAATAAGGTTGCAATCCATTTAGGCAGCCAAAATGACGTATGAACCCTACACTATAGGAGGTATTAAAAGAAGAATTGCAGAAACTCCTAAATGGCAATTTCATTTATCCAATTTCTGATAGTTAGTGGGTATCCCCACTTGTCATCAATCCTAAAATGAATGACAAGTGGAGACTCTGTGTAGATTGTACAAAACTCAACAAGGCCACCAAAAAAGACCATTTCCCTCTACCATTCATAGATCAGGTCCTTGATACCCTATCTGGGAATATTTTTTTTCATTTTTGGACGAGTTTAGTGGTTACAATCAGTTATAGATTGCCCCAGAAGATCAAGATAAAAAAACCTTTACCTTCCCTTGGGGAACTTTTGCATAGAATGTTATTACTTTTGGACTTTGTAATGCAGCATCAACTTTCCAAAGGGAAATATTGGGAATTTTCTCGGATCTGTTAAATGACTGTTTAGAAATATTTATGGATGACTTTACACCTTATGGCGATGCCTCTGAAAAAACATTAGTTAATATTGAAAAAGTATTAGAACGATGTGTAAAAAATAATGTTTCTTTAAGTACTATAAAGTGTCACATGATGATGAATGAATGGATTGTTTGAGGACATTTTATTTCTATTGATGGGATTAAAGTAGACCCTGCTAAGAGAGAGGTAATCTTGAAAATTATAATTCCCAAACACGAAAAGAGGTATGCAATTTTTTGGGACATGGAGTGCATTATAGAATATTTATAGAAATTTTTTCGAAGATTACATCTCCTTTATTTTCTTTACTTGTGAAATATGTGGAATTTGTTTGGATGGGGAAATGCAAGCATGCCTTTACCAAACTAAAAAACTGTGTATGAACAACCCCTATTTTGCGAGGACCAAACTCTAGTCTATCATTTCACATATCCACAAATTCATCTAATACTTCTGTGGGAGTTGTCTTGGGCCAGATGGAAGACAGAAAACTGTATACTATCTATTACATAAGCAAGAATTTGACTCGAGCTGAACTCAACTACATGGTGACAGAAAAAGAGTTCCTTGTAGTAGTGCATGCCATCAACGAATTTTGACACTACATCACGGGATATCAAGTGTTTGTATAGACTAACCACTCTTCCATTTGTTTCTTAATGAATAAAGAAGTCACTAATGGTAGGGTTATGCATTTGTTATTGATGTTAGACGAATTTGAGATAACAATCTTAGATAAACTTGGGAAAGATAATGTAGTTTCTAATTTTCTTTCTAGGCTAACTGTTGATGATGAATGCATGGCCGTTGAAGACCCTTTTCCTAATGAATACCTTTTTGCTACTTCAACTCACTCATCGTGGTATGCAGACATAGCTAATTATATTGCTGGAATAAGATTTCCACAATACCTATCCTCAAGAGAAAAGAAAATAATTGTCCAACAAACTGCAAGATATTATTGGATTGAGGGAAATCTCTATCACACTAGGTCAGATCATCAGATCAGGTATGTGTGAGGGAGGATGAAATATTTGATATCCTTAGAGCTTGTTAGAAAACTTGTGGAGGACATTTTACAGATAAAAGGAAATGGTACAAGGTGCTTTCAACAAGATATTATTGGCCCACAATATTTTAGGATGCAAAGAAATTTGTGAAGGGATATGACAGCTGCCAGAGAATGGGTCAACTTCTCTAATCAGATGAGATGTCATTACACCCTCAAATAGTTTTAGAACCATTTTAGAAATGGGCCTTGTATTTTGTAGGACCAATTAATCCTCCATCCCAACAAAATTCCTACATCCTGGTCTGCACATATTATGTCACTAAGTGGGTTGAAGTGAAGGCATTGACCAGAGCCATAGAGTAGGTTGTTTAACACTTCTTGTTTGAAGACATTTTTGTTCACTTTTGGATACCTTAGGAAATAGTGACAGATGGAGGACCCCAATTCACATCTCATTTGATTCAAAAGCTAGTTGAGAAATACAAAATTTGTAATAGGATTATTTCACCTTATCATCCATAGGAAAATGGCCAAGTGGAAAGCACCAATAAGGTCATTGAGGTACTTTTTACCAAGATTTTGGCTAGCCATCAAAGAAATTAGGCTAATAAACTTCCAGAGGCATTGAGGGAATACAAGAGTACATGGAGGAATAGTACGGGATTCTCATCATATGAATTAGTGTATGGTAAAAATCCTTTATTTCCAATAGATTTTGAGATAAAGACACTCAGAACAATGCTACAGGTGAACTTGGATTTTGCTACAACACAGAAGCAATGGTTGAATTAGCTAAATGAGCCAGATATGAAAAGGTTGGCTACTATTCAACAAATAGATATCATTCAACAACAAAGGGCTAGGTGGCATGACAGATTCATAAAAAGTAAGGTGTTTCAAAAAGGAGACTGGGCTTTATTATACGATTCAAGATTCAAGGTTTTCAAGGCGAATCTCTGCACCAAATGGCTAGGTCCTTATGAAGAGTATACAATCTTTGAAAATGGGATTGTGAATTTAGTTACCATTGATAGTGCCAGGACACCATTACTTGTTAATGGGCATCATTTTTGGTTATATCACAAACCAGCTTCAAGGGATTCATTTGTCAACATTGTCGCGTAATCTGACCTTCGAATTACAGGGGTAGGGGAAAATTCTTCTGCGCTGCCAAATTTTTAAATTTTCAATAACTATAATAGCGGAAAACCAACTTTTGTTGGCGGATGATGCACCAAATAAATAAATCAATAAAATAATAATAATAATATTAATAATAATAAAAAGAAGTAACAAAAACATATAAATAAAAATATTCTTGTGAAAACCTCTTATAGGCGTGCAGGAAGACAATTGTGACAGTTGAAAACCACCATGTGGCGGATGTTACAAGTTTTGTTTCTCGTTCTGTAACAACGTAATCTATCTTATATATATATTACACTATGTTGTTACAAGTTTGAATTCTTTTCTTTTTATTTTCAAAATTTTGAAACTATCCGTACGAGTAGTGTAAATAAGAATATGTTGTAAAAATAGTGCTAGCAATTACATTTGTTGTTACACCTATAACAACTGACAATTTGTAGTAGTGAACCATGTGAAATCATCTGTCACAATAAATAGTATCATGAGCATCTTGGTACAGGAGAAAGTGACACAATCAACATGTCATCGCCAAAATTAATTACATTTTTGGTACCTTTTCACCACATCACCTTCGGTATGTCACTCAAAAGGTATATTGATTTTTCCTCTGTTTAACATTTATGGAAATTAATATGGCACTTTATTTGACGGCCGAGGATGGCTGTTGCATTAAACTCAAGGGGATGGTGAATCAATTCACAATCTGCAATTTAAAACCAGACTTAAAGCAACAACCCTACAATCATTACCAAATATTGCAATTATTGTTATCTTTTAATGCCAGTCATGCCTTAGGATTAAATTTCATTTAAGCTAGACCTCCACAATCTAGGATCAATAATGAGACCATATCGTATATCGTATGATCCCTTGATCCAACATTCCTACTTTTATTGCCTACCTTACTGCCATGATATCAACCCCAACAAAGCATTTTGCCCTCATTTAAAAAATTCTCAGAGAGAAAGAAGAAAAAACATAGAGTATAGCAACTGAAACAGAGATGGGAGGAGAAATAGTAAAGCATGAGCCCAATTCTATAGAAGTATTGGAAAATTGTCTTGAGGCGTGTGATATTTTTAGGGAGGTAGGATGGTTTGAGTTCTTTGAACAACTCAAGGGGTCAGAGGAAATGATTGCCCTAGAATTCACCAAAAATTTGGACAAAAACCAGACAGAGGTTAGGGGGTTGAAGTTATAGGTCACGGAAGAAGTAATTGCTTGAGTAATCGCATTGTGAGCTGAAGGGAAAATATGGTTTAGCTGAAATATTAATGATCCCTCCCTCAAGGAGGAATTTCTGCAAGGGGAGGAGAAATTGGAGAAGAAAGGAAGGGGAATTGACTAGTTATCACTCCCTCAGCCATGGGGAGATGTTTCCTTATACATCATCAAGCACATTACTTGTGAAGGAAGGGAAACAATTGTGTTCAATTACCATTTCTCGTTGTTAAACCACCTTCACACAGGCAACTGGTCAACCTCCCATATTTCCTATTATAAAATGTAAGGCACATGTCTATTGCTGTGAAGATTGCTACATAATCGGAGAGTTGTGTTACCAACCATGACCTCATCAAATTAATTGTGTTGGATGCATTGGAATGCCAAGGAAGGAGCTGGGAGGCATTTTTGAGTATACATACGAGGATTTCCTGCTGAAATCAAGATGAAATCCCTAATGACACTCCAAAGTAATCTAGGGAGACTGAAGAGCAAGGGAAATTATCGGAAAGCAAGATTAAGAAAATATCATTGGAGAGGCCAATAGGTGGAAGAACACCAAAGAGGAGGGTAAGAGTTAGTTCATAGGCTGAGCCTTCACCTCCATCAAGAAAGGAGCCAAGAAAGTACAATGACACAAGGAAGAAAAAAGAAGGAGAACATGCCCATCCTGAAGAGGTTCAGTAAGGACAAGACCCAAATTTTGCTACATAGAATTGAAAAATTGGAGAAGGAAAATGAAAAATTAAGGCAACAATTAGAGGATAGTAAAGTAGAAACAAGGGTCTCAGGTCTGGATACCTTGCTAGAGGTTGTTGATAAAATGAAAGAAGAAACCACACCAGGTTTTGTATGTGAATCATGTGCTAGGAATCTAGCAACAACCGGATATTAAGTATGTGGTACAAATACCATCTCAACAGAAATCCAAACTGAACCTTGGGAATTTTTTAAACAAGAACCTGTTAATGATGTTGTTGTTACACAAGAACCAACAGCTAGAACAGAGCATCCCACGATGATTGACCTAGAAGCTGATACACAAGAACATTTGAACGACACTGTTGTTACACAAGAACCAATAGTAGAGGCAGAGGCTACTCAGGAAGAAGGGATAAGAGTTGACTGACAGGAACCTACTGAAGAAGTGGCTGGTAGACAAAAACTAGTAGTTGAAGTAGAAAAACTCAAATCTCGAGATGCTATTACACCTCTTATTGATATTGCATGTGAAGAAACACGAGATCATAAAGTAGGATGGTGTTCAGAATTTTATTTGTTGATATTGGAACTGAAAAATGGAAAAAGATGGCACTCTCTCTATGAAAGGGAGTGATCTCACTGGAAGAGCATAAAAAAGTCATAAATTTTCTCAAGGAACAATCAGTTGAGAAGAAGTTGACAAAAGAATGGGAAATATGGGCAAGGAATGAAACCAAGAAGGAAAAGGAGAAACAAGTGTAGAAGTTACAATAGAAAGTTTAGGAATTGATAGATGATAAACATAAGTTGTACAAGCGCACCATGAATATGTTAGGGTGTAGAAGGCCTTCTCCATCCTACATAGTCTTTCTGTGGGAAATATTTTATTTGTTTCAGTTGAAGGTTTTCTATGAAAATAGACCTTATGTGGGTATTTCTACCTGAACTTTTTTGGATGTTTTCTGTGCATGTGATTTTAATGAGAAAAGCTTACAGTGTGAGTTGTTTCTTCATAATATGATCTGTGAACACGCTAGCCTACATATGGTTGCACATATTTTATCCTACATGGGGGAGCTATAGTTGTGTGCCTTCATTTCGTTTATTACAAATTGGATAGAATGGCACCTCACCATGAATTCAGCTGATGCCAATGAAGAGAAGGCAACATTATGGATCAATGTAGAACTAGACATGGTTACAAAATTGAGACATGAATTTAAAAGGTTTCTGAGCACTCCTGATATAAGGGAACAATCAACCATCTACAGAAGGAGGATTGTGGGATTTTGTCTCAACCCCTTTCCATAGTAAAGAGCCTAACTTTAATAGTGTGCCTTAAATGCACTAAAGCTGGTAGTGTAGGTCTACATGAGGGTGACCCTTTCAGGTTTCCTAATTTTGTATTTGTTGTTACACAGGTTCTAGAGTATGCCCAGATTGTAAAATTGTTGGGAGCCTCCTGGATAGGGATTAAATTTTAATATCCCTTGATTTGGCTTCCAGTGGAAGATTACCAACTCCATTATCAATTATGTGACTATGAGGAGGAATCATGGTCACATTACCTCATGGCCACTTAGGGATATAGGTCCACTGATGAGGATACTATTGGTGATTACAACTTGAAAGATCTACAACGAAGATACAACATTAGTATTTCAGAATTTTTCATGAGGACATGCAATTGCTTCAGTTGGGGGGAGATGTTGGGTGAAGTTTTTGAGCATATTTTAGACACCTATTTCCCCATTTTTAACCATTTTCTCTATAAACATGTGAACTTCATGTCCTAATTATCACTTTCGCTGGTTACACGAGCAACTCTTTCTTTGACATATTATTTTTCCATTTTTCTTGAATATTGAATGAAGTGATTTTTTTTTTATGGCTAACCAGGGTGAGGGTGGAAGAAGTTTTACGGTTCTTTTCCTTCCAGGTGTTGCATATGAGCCCAAGGCCAAAGGACGGACAACTGTGCTATTACTCACAATTATACTATGAAGATTTTTTGTTATACCTCGGGTTGTTGTTACACCTCGAGATGTTATTACACCAGAACTATCAGAGGCTGTGGGTACTATTCCATGAGACAATTGTCAAGCATCATGAATTATCTAGGGGTGGTCAAAGGACCTGAGTGGTTATGATTCTAGAGGACAATGTAACTTGAACTGGCCTTGTATTTAGAAACAATTTGTAACAATTTCTATTTTTCTTTTAATATCGATGAACATGAGAATTGTAAGATTCTCATGAGTAATCTATTCCCTATTTCTGGGCATGTAAAATTTATAAAAGGATTCAGTTCCATGAAAGAGAATAGGCAACACAAGACAATATCGGAATTTTGATCTTGTAATTCATATATATTTTTAATGCAGAACATATTTGGTGATGCTTTTACAAATTCGGTGTTAAGTTCCTAACTAGTTCTCATTCCATCCTCGCGCCCTACTAGGGAGGAAGGGCCCTCCTCTTTAGCAGGGATTGCAACAATAATAATAGATTAATTATCGTCTTTTTTTTAAGTGTGGGTTTATTATTGTCAATGTATAATTCGTAGATTAGATTTACTTCTGTTTTTCAGATTCATTAGATGCTGTTACAAAGGATTGGTTAGAACAATAATATTTGGTCAGCTAATATAGTTTCATTAATATTTTGTGTGGAATGCTTGTTTCTTGATAAGACATGAAGTGTAATGAGTAATTTCATTCTTGTAGAAGTCTTTTTAATTTTTTCACGAGTGTTTTAATTTCTGCAATTGTGTTCAATGACATTTCTTTCAGTTCTTTTATTTCTTTCTTTGGATGTTATCTATCATCACATATATTCATGCAAACACCTTTGAAATAAATAGAATTAATCTGGTTGACAATTAGATGGTTGCAATTTAGTCAAATTAAACAGTGATTAAACTGGCACAACACTAATGACAACATGGAAACATTTTGTCTATTACTATTCATTCGACAAAAAATGGGAAATAATTACAAAAGGAGGCTCCTTATTTCTTGGCTAGATGAAGGATGAGATAAACTACAAGTATATAAAAGTTCCACAATCAATATCAACTCCTTAGTCACAAAATAAGAACCATATTTGTGATGAACCAAGTAAGGTTTTTCTTCATGTTGGTATATCATCACAAATCCCCAATGTAAGGATTTAGGCACATGTCACTATAATTATGAATCCAACGTTCACAAAGAAGTATTCAGGTATGTCATCAATGATAGTTAGAAGGAGTAAACCATGTCATTGAAAGATACAAAAAGGTGTTTTATTGCTACAAAAATGACCTAGCGAGCTGCCGCAACGATGACCCAACGAGTTGTCGCAACAATGACCTATCGAGTTGTCGCAATGGGTGAACCAAATAGGAAATTAGCTGGTATCCAGAGAAAATATATTTTATGTCCAAGAATAGGTAGCAGGCTATTTCATATTGCATAATACAGATTGAAACATTGCAGGCTATGATACAAGAAGGATGTAAAGCAAGATGTGATAATGCAAGAAAAGAAATTTGATAAAGAGAGCCCTTGAACACTAGGAACTTAAATATAGCCTTAATAAGGGGTTCATAAACATGTTTCTTTGCATGGAATCATGTGCGAGTAAATTAATTATCCTTGATTTTTATTTTCTAATGATTATGTTGCCAACAAGGAAATATAAATGGTCATATAACATGACCAACAATAAAGAACTAGTATACTTGAATGAAATTTGGGAAAAGGGAGGGTATCTTTGTGTTGATGGATCAGGGAAGACTGATTATAGTATCAAAAATATTCACAAAATTCCACCTTCTACCCATAGCTCAAATTTAGACTAACCAATGTGTTGTTGTTGACATTCACCAACTCACCATTGGTGACACTCGTTCCTACTGTTGCGACAACTCCTAGTTAGCAGGCACAATCATATGAGCTATATACAAAGTAAATGATATTTATAAAAAATAACATCTAAAAACATTAGCCCACTAATATCTAGGAGATGAGAATAAAGAAATCCATTTTTCTCCTAAAATATGAATTTGATTCTCTTTTTTTCATAATTTTGTACGGATGGTATTTTTTCAAAACTATTTAGTCCCTATTTGATAAATCAAAAGTATTTAACATTTATTTTTTGGTAATCTAATTATTTGGAACATTATTCACCCTAATGTTTTGGTAACAACAAATTTTTAGAGGTAATTTGTCCATATTTTATGGGAATGGGCATTATTTTATAACTATTTGATTTGATAGGGAATTTCTTTCTATTGTTATACAGTAAAATGACCTCCTCATCAGCTCAGAGGGTAAATACATGATGACTGAAGAAATGACCAAGTTCACAAGCCTTATTTCCAAGCTAACGCTACATATACACTAACAACCTGCATTATAAAGATTCTCAGCAAGCCTAAGGGAGCGTTAGTGACCCAAGTAACTCTACTTGTTACCTTGGGGATAGCGTTAGTGAACCATAATGAGGATCTAAGGGTCAAAGGAGCAGATTGACTAAGAAATATCCCTATATTCTCTCCTAAATCAACTCAGAAAAGCAAGGAAACATGAAAGTTCAAACTGTTTGGGGGATTTCTAATCCTAATGGAGTATGCAAATGGGAAAGAGCTCAAAAGAATGGGAACATCATTGCTTTTACCTAATGAAAGTCATGGAGAAGCTTGGCAACCCTAACCTCGCATGCTACATAAGTAGGGCTAGGGCTATTTTGAAAGGGGTGAGATCATTTGAAAGGATAAATTACTTGATTCTCGAGCAGAGTCTCAGACTTAAGCATAAGAAGTTGGTAAGAAGGGAGTGAGAGAGAGGAGATGGAGGGGTAAGGGAAGGCTGATGCAACCGATGGTTGTAATCAATCTTTTGACATTAATATAGAACTGCAGTTGTACTGTATACTCCATGGTGTTGGTACTATAATTCGATTATATCTTTATTCAATGTCTTTTAGCATGGGTAGCTTAGTTATGTGCAGCTAGATATCTTTTGTATATTCATGCATTGATTATCAAGGTTTTATGCTACTATTACGCTTGTCTTTTCTATGTGCAAGACATGATCTAGAGCTGGCTCAGGGAACTTTCACCTACCTACATTGCAATCTCCAACAACTCTACACAAAGACTCAAGGCAATGAATCTGTCTTGCTTTGATAGTTAGTTATTGAATATGGACATGCATGTATCTTTGTGACAATTGCAGATAATTATACAGTCTGACAAGGGTCATGGGAAGACCCTTGAGGGTTCCTTCATTCTCCATACACCGTGCATTAATCCTAGTTTTCCTAGAAAGTTCCTAGATCTCTTCTTCTTCCAGACCTTCCTGTACTTCTTCATTCCTTTTCTAACCACTCAGGACCTTGCAGAACTCTTCTTTCATTGCTAAACCCTGGATCTGATCCCCAAAACCCTTTTTTGAAGTGTTTCCCTCACTAACGTAGGTTACCAGTGTAAAAAAAGCTTTATAAAGCACTATAGCTTCACAAACAAAGCGTTAGTGCCACCAGTAACTCTTTGTGGCCTCTAGCACAGAGCGTTAGTTACCCATTTTTTGATAAACAATAGTATCTGTGACCTCAAAGTGTTGGGAAACTTACTTCTGGACTAATAAGGGATCTGTAGCTATGTTTTGTTTGGCTGACTTATGTCTTGAAAAAATTCTTTTCTTAAGAAAATAACTTTTCTTAAAGTTTTTATTTTCATAAAAGAAAATATCAATATTTTTTTTTATTGTTTTTTTCTTAGTTTGTTAGTTCTGCATTATTTGGTTTTAGTAGTTAGTGAGCATTGAAAATTTTTGTCCATTATGTGAGTGTTTTATTGAGTAGGATGCATGGAATGAATATTGACGAATGAATGACTCTCCCTTTGTAGAAGCATCTTATTCATCGAAATTGAAAATTTACAAGCATTGTTTTTTGCATGATTTGAGTCAGAGTCCCATAAAATCTCATACATCAACACCCCTACCGAAGACTCTAACAAAGTACACTTAAAATCTATGGAATAAAATAAATCGGCAACTCTTTCTAGAGTAAGCATACATTAGTTTAGGCTAGGATATTAGGTTAGGTAGTGTGTGTAAACTGCCCAAGATCATACACCAAAACTAGTGTCATTAAAGAGAAAAATCTTTCTGCACTCATACTACGGGGACCACTCCAGTAAAAGTTGAGTAAATATGAGACAACATCAGACCGTAAGTAAAGGTATCCTGTCTTTGCTTACATATACTTTGGGTATTCTGTGTATTAGGGATCCCTTCGTGGATATCGGAGCTAAGTCTGGGACTCAGGTATCTTGCCCACACAGTTTACTGTCTGCGACTATGTCCGCCCCGATAGTGTCTGTGATCTGAGGTATCCTTAGTGGCAATACTTTTAGGAACTAACACAAGGTGATTGGGGTGGGCTATCCTAGTACCTAACATAGACAGACCTACTCTATCTTCAATTTTTGGGAGGGTGCTCGTCTTCACGAGAGTACTTGGCCCTTCAATTTGAGGTTCAAGCAAAGCTCTAGAGTAACCGTAACTGCACATTTGGCCATCTCTCTTTGTTATTCATTGTGATACCAGGTTTTATCTCCAGTGATCGGTGCTTATCAGACAGGGTCATTTCCCTTTGCTTGTTGATTGATTTACTTAGTGTATTTTTATCAGCTGAACTCCAGTGAGATGGATTCCCCTTCTTCGGGAAATCAGTCTCTAAGATCTCACACAGAATCAGTTTGGACATCGATGATTCAAGCTTGCCAGAGGATTTCTTTACTGAAGTATTTCTTCCCCCATAAAACCCTCTGATCACAAATCTGTTGGGCCCACTCTTGGTTCCCATTGGATCAATACCTCCTTTTTCTTCAGTTAGAACACTTCCACCCATCCCGTCAACAACTAACAGGTCGTGGGACTTTTTAGACACTTTTGGTCCCCCACCACTTCCCTAGTCGACAATCAATACCACACCTTTGATGGTGAACCCTGCTATCCCATTTGTCCCAAGTTCAACCCCTATCATGATACCCTCCATGAGTGGAACCCAGTCAATTCCAGGTTCTGCCCCTTTAGTGTCAAATCCTATACCTTCGACAAGTGATACATATAATGCTCCTTATAATGCTTAATATAGCACAATTAGTGTGGGTCCCTTCAACCAACAATATGGTTGGAATCCATTGTATAGTTCTAACCCCCAGATTGAAGTATCTAGGGGCACTCCCAATATGCATATACTGGTCGGGAATGTAACAGTTCCCCCTCCGTTTTTAGGCATGCATGATCAGTCAATGATTGACATGAACACCCCTTATGCTAGTCAAGGCTTATGGTTAGTTCTGTGGCAAGTGGGAATCCTCAAGGAGGTCCCAATCAATCCATGGGGGCACCCTACTCACAACCTCAAATGAGTCAAGGGGGCACTTCTTACCCTAGGGGCACTTTTATCCCCCAACCTAACAATCCGTATGGAAATCCACATTACAATACCATACCCCAAGGCACCTACTATACCATGCAACCTGTGTATAATATTGGGAAAAACACAATGGGAGGACTGCAAGGATCGTCAAGTCATATGTCATTTCCTTGGTCCGATTCACGTGCATTACACACTTTGCCTTTCTTGGCAATGCTTGATATCCTTGACTTGTACAAACTTACAAATGACCCCTTCTATCACTTACTCTGGACACCAATCCCACATAAAATACCGACAGACATCCCTAAGTTCGAAGGGAAACAAGGGGAGGATCCGGGTACACACATCACCAACTATCACCTATGGAGTGTTTCTAACTCCATGGTGGATGATAGTATCTGGTTACATCTTTGTGCCTGAGCCCTTATTGGCAACGCAACCAAGTGGTACATTGAGTTACCACACACTTTAATCAATACCTTTGGCACTCTAGGGATGGAATTCTTAAAGCACTTCCAAATACCCATCCGCTATGAAATTGGGATGGAAATCCTCACTTCATTACATCAAGATACCGCCACCCACATCTCTTATCATATACATGAATGGAGATATAGGCGGAGGTTAGTCAAAGCTCCCCTCCCAGACTATCTCTTAGCGGATTGGTTTTGCAAGTCTCTACTCCCCCAAATCGCTAAGGATGTCGCCTTAGGTGGTGCAGTCATAGAAGACCAATCCATACATCATGCCCAGCACTTAGATCTGATACATTCACAGTCTGGCACTTTATATGACGTAATTCCCAATGTCCCTCGCAATTCCAATGCTACCTTTACTCAGCAAACCAGAGCGCATGCCGATGCGATTATCGGCACAACCTCTGGGACTACTATAAAACAACCCAACAGCCACATTACCCAAATTTTAGTGGACCCCTCTACCAAATTGACTGCTCTTCCTACGACCATGATCAACTCTATGCAGTCTACACAAAACTTGGTGGTAAGAACAAGAAGGATAAGAAAAGGATCGCTCCTTTTAAAGAGTAATCAATAAAGAAGTCTAACCCCAAGAAGAAGGAAGTTGTGCCCTCTGAAGATGGAAAGGATAAACCTATCAGATTCCCTTGAAAAATTTGCGTTGAAGACCACATGACCTATCGTTGCCTGCATCTTCAGGAGTACACTTATTTCATTGCTAAAAAGGACACTGGCAGGATCCGCGTTGTCCTGAATAATTCTCTCCTTGCTTAGCAACAACAACATGTTATTGCAAACCAACCCCAACCCCCGCAAGGGGGAAATGGTGGTTCACAACCTCCTTCAGCTGGTGAAGGAACCTCTACCGTTTACACCTTTGAAATGGTAGACCTACAAATCAGAGCCAAATCTTATGGAGCTCCTATCATTCATGCAGAGGAACCCTGCTCAAGTCAAAACCCATCGTCGCCTAACGATCTTCATATTGAAGGGCTGGTTGCTAACCTTGTGATTCACCCCCCTAAAGGGGCAATTTGAAGCACAACACACAATATATCTGCACGTGCCGCCAAAAACTACAACATTGTAGAATATTTGGTGCAAGCGCCATCGGCTATGTCGCCACTCAAAGTATTACAAACATGTCTAGCACAAAGGAAAGCTCTGGTTTTAGCCATTGGTGGTATCGACCCATAGGATTCCACGCTTGTAATTTTCGTCATGGAAAAGTGTAAACCTCCCCTTTCTCACCAGCTTGCATTTCAGGTGCAAATCTTTTTGAAAGGTAAAGGTATACATAGAACTGTCATTGAAAAAGGTGCTTCTACGTGCATAATGTCGGCTTCATGTTGGCTCTCTTTGGGTTCCCTAACCCTATCCCTATTGTCGAATTCCCTTAAAGCTTTCGATGGCCACACTTTCATCCCAAAAGGTTACCTAGCTAGCTACCCGATCACCTTGTATGGGAAAATGGTGACAGTGGACATCGAAGTCATAGATAAAAAGCTTGACTATAATCTCTTTTTGGGTCGCAATTGGACTTACGCCATGATTTCCATTGTGTTTACTAACTTTCGCATAATACTATTTCCATTGCATGGAAAGGTAGTCAAAATGGACCAATTGTCCTATTGCACCCCTGATTATTCCTCATTACCAAGTGGCTTTGTACCCTTAGTGGGTGGTGTACCTGACTCTTACGTTAGTATCAGTACTGGTCTACTGAAGGCCTCTTCCCTGCTGGGTTGTTTCCCTCTTCTTCCGTCAATGGTTCCACAGACGGTGAATATGGTTTCATCCATTCCTCATGAACCAAACGATCCTTGGATCCCACCAGCCCCTTTAGACATTAACACTTATAAAGAACAAATGCCGTTGTCATCAGCTGAATTGGCCTACCAGGCCATTCAATCTGCATCCAAGTCTTTGGTCACTTTGGTCACGACCAAAGGTACCACTACCCCTCCCATAACTGCTTCTTCTTTCAATCCCCTCAATCAAGTCCTCCCTACAGATGAAGATATTAGAGAGATCATGAGTTTAGAAGAGCGACCTTGGGAGGACTCGCACCATCATGTTTCGATATCTAATTTGGACATGATGCCTTCTCAAATCTTGTCACCTGATGCACCTAAAATCGTTTCCTCACCATATACGACTATCCAAACTTTGGAATTAGAAGGAAACATGGGAAATATTTCAAAGACATTGCTCATTGATATTTTTGTCATAACAGGCATCATGGAAAACATCAAAATTGGAGCAGATTGCAATCTTGAGGAAATTGCAAGCTTCACTTTCCTTTTTAAGGAATTCCACGATCTATTCTCTTGGTATTATGAGGAAATGCTCGGCATAGATCCTTCTATTGTCAAGCATAAGATCAATGCTAAAAATGTCTACCAAAGGCTTCAACTGGTCCACCGCCACAAAATGGCAGCCATCAAAACTGAGGTGGAAAAGTTGTTATGTGCTAGTTTCGTCTATCCTATTCCCTTAATGGAATGGGTTTCCAATCTAGTTCCTGTCGATAATAAGCAAGGAACTATCTGCATATGTGTCGACTATCGAGACTTGAATGCCACATGTCCAAAGGACAATTAGCCAACATGTTCATCGACCAAATCATTGACAACTGCGCCGGTTGTGAATCATTTTCATTCATGGATGGATTCTCAGGTTACAACTAGATTTCAATAAAACCCAAAGAGTAGCACAAAACCACGTTCATTTGTCCTTGGGGAGTCTTTGCCTATCAAAAAATCCCATTTGGTTTAAAGAATACTAGAGCAATATTTCAAAGGGCCATGGACTACACATTTCATGATATCTGGCATATCATTCAAGCTTACTTGGATGAACTTCCAGCCCATTCCGAGCAGCGAACACAACACCTAGATCATTTAAGAGCTATCTTTCTTAGGTAGCTTTTTTGTAACATACATCTGAATCCAGATAAATGCGTTTTCTTTGTCGAGTCTAGATGCTTACTTGGATTGATTGTCTCCAAGTACAAGATTAGGGTTGATCCTGATAAGATAAAGGAAATTACTCAATTTCCCGAACCACAATCCATTCTAAAACTCCAACGTTTACAAGGAAAAGAAAATTTTTATGATGGTTCATTGTAAACTATGCTGAGTTGACAAAAGGATTTATGCACCTACTTAAGAAGGGAGTGCCGTATTTTTGGGACGATCAAGCTCAATGATCATTTTATGCCTTGAAAAAGGAACTTATATCAACCCCACTCCTTGGCACTCCCAATTATGGATGCGACTTTCTTCTATACCTGGTAGCCTCTCCATCCTCTATAGGAATGGTCTTGGTTCAAACTCATGATGACCGGAGTGAACATGTGATATATTATCTATTGAAAGGTCTAGCTGGGCCCAAACTTAGATATTCACATGTAGAAAAGATGCCATTGGCAATCTTCTTTGCTATCAAGCGCTTCCAACATTACATACTACTACGATAGACTATTATCATCGCCTTGGAGAATCCCATGAGACACATTTTGTCTCATCAAGTAATTGGAGGGAAATATTCAGAATGGATTGTGATCCTCCAAAAATTTGATTTGGTTTTCGCTTCTGCCAAGACAAAAAATTCCTTAGTCTTTGCCGAACTTTTGTAAAATCTTTCCATTGTCGATCCTAACAATATAGCCCATGATCCTCTTCCAGATGAAGCTATCTATCTTATCGACACTACTGACCCTTGGTATGGTGACATTCTTGTCTACCTCCAAGTGGGACGTTCCTCCTCGAGCTATCGTTAGGTGACATTCTTCGCATCCACCACCAATGACGACACTATTTAGTGCTTTACGATACGTTATGTCGTTGTGGTATGGATACAGTTCTTCGAATATAGTTCTTCAACGTTGCCTCACTCATGAAGTGGTGAAACATGTTTTAAATGACTCCCATGCTGGGTATGTGGCAGTCATCTTTCTGGCATTATCTACTGCACAGAAAATTTTGCATGCAGGCTACTACTGGCTGACCTTGTTCAAAGATTGTATCAAGGCTAGCCAACAATGCCATCCTTGTTAAGTGCTTACGAATGAAATGTATGCTCTCCTGACCCTACTGCACCCAGTTATCTCCATTGGTCCCTTTGCCAAATGGGGGATAGACTTCGTAACTTGTAACCCCATTTCCTCTGCTGGACACAACTATATTATTGTAGCTGTGGACTATTTCATGAAATAGGTCGAAACCCTTCCCACCTTCTGGGCTGATGGGGAAACCACATCGCTATTCTTGTTCAATCAAGTCATCTGTCACTTCGGTGTACCTTGCATGATCGTTACAGACCATGGGTCTCATTTCTAGAATCACACGATGTCTAACTTAACATCACTGCTAAGTTTTTGCCAAGATCAATCATCCTCCTACTAACCCCAAGATAATGGTCAAGTAGAGGTCGTTAATGGCATCTTAAAAAACATGATCCGTAGGTTACTAGGGAATCATAAAACCCATTGGAATCAAATTTTATATCGTGCACTATGGGCATATCAAAGATCAGTTAAGAAGCTACAGGCTTCACAAATTTTCAACTAGCTTATGGCTTGGAACCAGTTTTACCAATCGAGTGTCAGATTCCTTCCTTACAAATCATCATTGAACTCTTGCACAACACTACTACTGAAGGGGAGTGCCTTCTATACCTAAATAAACTGGATGAAGCTCGTCGAGATGCCAAATTGGCACTTGAGTCCCACAAGTGCTGGGTGAAATCCCAATACGACAAAAAGTTCAAGCCTTGTTTTTACCAAGAGGGAGATCTTGTTTTACTGTACGATTAAAAACATGACCTCTTGGGGGCAGGAATGCTTCAACCTTTATGGATCGGTCCATATGTCATCAAAAAAGCCCTATCAAAAGGGGCATATGAAATTTAGGACTGGGAAGGAGTCCTGATCCCTGAGCCCTGAAATGGGCACTATCTGAAAAAGTATTATGCCTAGTACTATACTAGGCATGTGCTTTGTAATTTTATGTATTTGTAAGTTTTGCTTCTTTTTTGATGTGATTGGATTGTTTTGTTATTTATTGAAGTATTTGTCTCATACTTCTTTCTCGCAATGCAGATGCCTTCATTACCCTTAACATACATAGGATACGCAAATGGTGCCAGTCATCACACACGTCACATTGCATCAGCTGCTTGGATCATTTACACACCTGAGATAGAACTATTTTGTTCCAGGGGAGTCTTCCTTGGTACTGCCACCAACAATATTGCTGAGTACATGTCCGTAATTTCATTTCTCACTAAAGCGTCATCAAGGGACATCTCCAATCAGGTGGTTAGGTTAGACTCTCATCTTGTTGTTATGCAATTGACCAATCGTTATCACATTCATAGTCCAACCTTGTTATGTCATTATTTAAGGGTACAAATCTTGGAATGTCAATTTGAAGTTATCACATATGAGCACATTCCTAGAGAATTTAATACAATTGCTGATTCATTGGAAAAATATGTGTTAGATTGGCATCTGTCGCATTCACTATAGATACATGTATGGAAAGTAAATATTAAAGTGTTAGAAATTTACAAAAACACTTAAAAAACATTTACATCATATACCAAAATATCTGTAGATATATATATATATATATATATATATATATATATATATATATATATATATATATATATATATAATCTAGTCTTTTACATCAAAATATTGCAAAACTTGGGTGTTTTAAGTACAAAATGGCTACTAAGCCTAGCTATGAACACCCACTGGCTATGCCAAAGTGCCTACTAATAGAGCCTATTGCTCCTGAAATGATAACACTACTCTAGCTATCCTTCGAAGAGGAACCAAAACCACTCAGGCACACCGACTGTGTGCCACCACATATGAGAGGGGATCTCCCTCATAGGAAGGGGGGGCACAACCATGCTCAAGCCCTCCAGGTTCCTTAGAACCTAGCGAAGAATGTTAGCATAACCCCCCCAATAGGTAGTTGGCCTCCCTGCCTCATATGGCGAGGTTTGCCTGTAGGTTGTAATGGTGCCACATCTGTGTCAAGCAAAAAGCTTCATGTCAGTACTTCTTCACCCATAAAATCAACAAAAACATAAAATAAATATTAAAAAGTGTAAAAATACTTTAAGTACTCTAAAAAATCATTCTAACCTTGAGGACCCTAGTTAGTCCTGGGAGGCAGCATCAAGTCAGGGTCATCGGTGAAGTCCATGCCCTCATAGGCATAGTCATCAATCATCACAATCTGGCCATGAAGCCACTTGAAGAACTCTTCCTCGAAGAAGTGTTGGATAGGTCCTCCTCTTGTGCGAGAATCAAGTGATGACCATCACCCCTATCCTGGGTCCCTTGGATCAAAGGGACCTAAGCTCATCCTTGGGCGCATAACATGTACCCTCTCAAGTATGAATGAGACAATAAGAGTGCCATACCCAAAACTGTGTTGGGTTCAAGTCTTGCATGTGGTCAATTCTGCCTTCAACTGGCAAAGCACCGCTTCACACCAGTTGAACATCTGAGGCTAGACATAGTCAACTGCAAGCAATAGTTGGGCCTTTGTTGTAATGTGGGGACTCTTTGACCCTGCCAAATGCACAATCAACCATAAAATGACTCTAATAGATCTAGACCTAATCCTCTCTATGGGAACTTTGTTGCTGATGAGTCCACTCTCAGGGATATAGTAAGATTGAACTAGGTCTAGGGTGGATCGAGGATTAGGCCTACCCCCAGTTAGGTTTTCTTGTGCTCCTTGGCACAAAAAACTACTCAAAAAGTAAATATCATCACGGTCAAGGCCAACTCATGTTCTACAATCCTGAGCACTTGCTCATGTTCATCCTAGCGTTGGTTAATCCATCTCAACAAGTCTTCATGCCCTTCCATCATGTCCAACTTCTCATACTTTATCAAACCACAGTGGTGCAATGCAAGTATGCATGCTAGATCATTTTGAATTAGCAATTCTTGACTATCATGTTCCCATTCTCTCCATAGGCTAGTCATAATGGCTCGAAAATTATGCAAAGAAATCGAAAAACAGTCAAAATGGGGCAAAAAAGCTTTTGAAATCACTGCTAGGGTTTTACAATGTGCTCTAAATTCTTTAACGCTCTCCCTAGTGGTACAAGGGAGGATTAAATCCCTCCAGCAAGTCGTAAAGGGCATTTAATGCTCCCTTCAGGTTTGCTAGAGGGTGTTAATGCACAAATACTGAGTTAGGGCTCCCTAGATATGCAAAAATCCACCCAGAAACTAATAAAAAAGATTAAGTAAAACAAATATTAAGGTTTTGGCATCTACCTAGGATTGATGTCATGTTGAATGGTCGCTAGGATCTCCCGCAATCATCTGTGGAAAATCTGCTCCTCTTTGGCTCCAAAATGCTCTCACAGCTCTCAAATAGTGAAAATGGTGAATGTGAAAGCTCAAGAACTTTCTTATATTTATTTTGGAGACATGACTTATCTTAATTGAAGTCATTAAAGAGGAAGTAGTCCATTCCCCATGATTTTTATCATGCATGACCCCATATTGACAGAAATTGCTGCTTTTATTTTGCTTTTTTGATGAAAGCACTTTCAGGAATGTATGGCAGAAATCGCCACATGCAATTCTCAATGAGCGCTTTCTTTTATGGGATATTTTCTCGCTCTTAAATTGTAAAATCCCCACATTTTTCATCGTTGGGCTCGTTAAACACATATGATGATGGTGTGAGCAACTCTTTTTCGCTCTTTTTCTAGCTCATTAAACTGAAAAATATCATTTGAGCATTCTTTTTAGGTGCTTTTTTCTCACTCATAAATCTGAAAAAAACTTGATTTTTTCTTCAGGCTCATTAAAAACTTATGAAGATGTTCTGAGCATTCTTTTAGGTACTTTTCTCGCTCGTTAAACTAAAAAATCCCAAGTTTTTGTCACCAAGCTCATTAAAAATCTACGGCAACAGTATGAGCACTTGGTTTTTTGGGACCATTTCTCGCTCTTAAATCGAAAAATCCTTGAGTTTTTCCCTTCTTCAGGCTTGTTAAATCTACGAAGAAGGAATGAGCAGTTCTTTTACCTCTTTTTCCTTGCTCACTAAACTAAAAAAGATACTTTGAGTTTTCTTCATTTGACTCGTTAAAATTCGATGAAGGTATTGAGTTTTTCGTCGTGTTACTCATTAAAAATTCATGACGAATATCATGTTTAGTGCATCTCCTCATACTCATAACAAAATGAGGTCAACATTTATTGAGCATAGGTTTCTCTTTATCCAGACTCAGTAGATTAACTCATGGAAAAGTAACCGATCCAGGTATACTATTAAACTTTTGTCGCCCCTAGTTAAAAACTATGAAAAAGGGACCACCCTGGAGTCATTCTTTACGATCTTTTCAGATTCTCTAAATATGAAAAGACCACCAAGTTATCTCATTTGAACTCATTAAATTACATAGTTGAAGGCATAGAGCTGCTCTTTTTGCTGTCCTTTTTAGACTCTTAAAATATGAAAAGATCGATGAGTTATCTCATTTGGACTCATTAAATTACATAGATGTGAAATAGAGTCACTCTTTTTACGATCCTTTTCAGAATCTTAAAACATGAAAAGGTCGACGATTTTGCCTGTATGGATTCATTAAAATAATGAGATAGGGCATAGAGCCACTTTTTTTGCCGTCCTTTTCAGACTCTTAAAATATGAAAGGATCGATGAGTTTACCCGTCTGGAATCACTAAATTAGTCAGATGGGGAAAGTGGAAAATACAATTATGTTCAATATTTGAAAGCGTGTTTTGGTAGCAGTCGTTCACCTGAACATGACACTCCCTCAGATAAAGCTTCCTTGTGATAGCTTCTCAATATGAATCTTACCATCATGTGAGTTTAGCCTATATACCCTGATGTTCCTACATCTCTATCCTAAAACTCTTTGGCGTTCATGAGTGTAGTGCTGCATGGTTAAAACCATTGTAATGCCTTCTATTGTTCAAGGGAAAACCTTTTTTTATTTTGTTTCCTCCATCAATTCATCAAGCATATTCTTTCATCATGCCCTCTGTCATTTTGCCCAATGCTCAAAGATTTCTCAAAAAAAAAATCATTCTTGTCCCGTTTCATGTCGATTGATGTAGGAAACATTATTTCCTACCTTGCGATAGGTATCTTCCTATTAAATTCAACACTCTATCTAGGAAGACAACCCAGAAATACTTCAGTGCTTTAGTACTTGCAGACATCAGTGGTAGGTCACCTTGTGTTTTATCAGAGGTTCTCATTATTGGCTCCTGCTTAAACGATTCTATGAGTGTTCGAAAAAAAAAATATTTTTCACACTCGCTAGATTGTACTATGCATCTTGGAGACCATTACCATTATTGGTGGCCTTCCTCGCGTCTGTTAACAGTCTCCATTATTGAATAGTAATCAAACGATTTCGTGCATGTTCGACATCAAGGAATATATTCACATGTATCAATCTATGCTATTCAGTTGCCTTTTATTTTAGGGTATTAGAATGATGAAGTAGTGGATGAAGTGATATTTGGTTTTTTTTTCAACCCTTTCAACAGGAAAGAGACCTTCAATTTTTTTCAATTTCAATCCAATTTTGTTGGATATCATTCATCAACATTTTTTAAAGTTCAGAATTGAAAGATATTTTAGGCATGAGTCTGTCCTAATTTACTCATTCCTTTATTTTCAATCAGAATTTGTTTCTCATATACAACTACAAAGGAAAGGTTTATAGGGTAATCAATGGTCAATTTTCCATTTATTAGTTACAAAACATTCCTAGGGATTCAATTTTACAAATTTTGTAGATCAATTACTTTCAGTATGCTTCAATATTTTATTTAGTGAGAAAGTACCGAGAATTTTACCAGAGGTCAAATGAAATTTGTATCTCTGTGGGAAAACTAAGTTTGGTGATTGGTACTTTTATAAGAATTTTACTCAGATAAGAGTGTATGGATGTGAACTCTCTCCATACCATTTGCAAGTATTTCTTCCAATTAGAATATTTTTGATTGAGCTCATTAGACAAATTTTGAATGTAGACCAGGTACATTTTTTCTCAAAAAAGTAGGAAGCTCTTTTCAAGCACAAAGCACACGTCTGACCATTTGTTGTAAATACTAGAGCTTTTGATAAATACGTTGAGTGTTTATTAACAAAAATGAAATTTTAAAGTGGAATTACTTGGTCTTATGGTCCAATTGGAAGAATCTCATCTATCAGAGTTAAGAAAAATCCTACTTCCTATGTTCATTTAGAAAATCCAGAGATTGAAAAATATGTAAACATAGACACTTGGGAAGAAGGCATGTTAAAATAATTACCAGAGGAGAAAGAAAGAACAATCAAGTATAATTAATGTTTTAGAAGCCTCGCAAAATAAGGGAAAAGAACTCAAGAGGGAAGTTGAGAATGTTTCAGAATCAAAGGGAACAATGTTTAGAGTCTACAAAAGACAAAAAACAAGGGATGTAGAAGAAGCTATGTCAATAACTAGATCCTTAGATATTTCTTCACCAACTACAATTGTTATTTCAAGCGAGCCTATTTTCAATTTGCAACAAATCAAAACAACAAAAGAAAAATATTCTTCTTAAACTCCTTGCTCTTCTAATCAATGTATTTTATCCAAATTCATGGAAATTAAGAAGGGGAATGAAACTATGAATCTAATGAACTACACTTAGTTTTGGAAGAAAAATTCTTCGACAAACCACATATTAAGCTTTTGAGACATGTTTTCTGCGATAATCACATCAAAATTCATTGGTTGGCACGTTTCGAATCAACAAGGGTGGTTCATTGTCAAGACAAGATGAACAATCAAATCATGGTAGCAATTTAAATATAGAGATCGACCATTCAAATGATTAGAAAGAAATGACTAATTTTTAACAAAAGAATTGACTACATTTGAATAGGCTTCAACTACAATTGACTGGACCAAGAGTTGGGGACTTTTTTTATTAATTAATTAATTAACTAGTTAATTCGTTTATTATATTTATTTATTAATTTAAATATATAAATAACTAAATCTATATGCTTATAATTAACTAAAAATATTTTAACTATGTTTATATGTAAAGTTATATATTATAAGTACCATGTTTAATTAAATAAAAACAAATTAAAAAATTAAAACTATATAAATATATATATTAGTTAAATTATATATATATATATATATATATATATATATATATATATATATATAGATATAGATATATATATATATATATAATTGAAAATCTTTTAAATATGTTTATATGTAAGCTTGTTTATGTTATGCAACTAGCTCACAGAATGGAAGAAAATATAGATCAATGCCTTGAAAACCAGCTTCTTCGAGGGGGAAACCTCCTTTATATTACACAAATGAATAATTCTTGTATGATACAAATGAAAAAACCTCCTTTCTATATATAGGAGTCTAATGGGTCACAATATAATCAAAGCCGACATAGCAATAATAATATAAGGGCACAACAATAATAATAGTGGGCTTCTATGGGGGACAATAATAACAATATGGGGACAATAGGGGCACAACAATAACAATAAGGGCTACAATGACAATAGTAATGGGGGAATCACTAGTATTATAGGGACCTAACATGCCCGTTTCCTTCAAAAAAGTGTTGTCCTCAATGCTTGAGTAGTTTTGGATGGTTCTATATAAAATTCTCACCCTCCCATGTGGAATCTTCAGTGGGTAAGTTCTTCCACTTGATGAGATACTCCAAAATTGATCAATTTCGTAGCTATCTAGTTCTTATTTCTGTGGTTGCTTTAGGTTCCAATATGATTTTTCCTTCCTTGTCAAGTTCTGGTGTTGGGTTGGGGTCCCTTGGGTCAATTTTGGGGAAAAAGCCCAAGTTTTGATGTAAAAAGATGTAAAGCCTATGCAAATTGTGGATGTGGAGCTCGTAGTTAGTTAAGAGTCAAAAATGGTTTTTACCCTCGTTTATGTAAACTTGAGTCAGTTATGGAAGATCTACTCATGGTCCACGAACCATGGGATTGTATAAATAGCTATGTCTTAGAGAGTCTATGGGGGATCTATGGATTTGTCTATGGGTGTGACGAAAGGATTCTAGAGAGTTAGCACAAAGAAGTAAGTCTTAGATGGGGAAAAGGCTCTATAGCTTAGTGCGCAGGGGCCTAGAGTAGTGTCTGCAATTGAGTGTGTGAGCCCTTTTTGAGTCTATAACATTATAGCGAATATCAATAAAGAAGACTGTTGGAAAAATTCATTTGTTTTATCTCTTTCTCTCTATTATTTATGGTTGCGATATATGCTGTAATGAATAATGTATCTATGAAATAATGATGTATTGATGTGCGAATTTACTGGATCCATCTTATTAACTGAACAAAATTAATGTTAAGTGATTACGCAAAGATCATAACACTTTCTGTTAGGTTTATTGAACACTTGGGTAGATCTGAGCACACACTGATCCAAGATTAATCTAATTCATCTGCTCAGGGTCCGCAAAGGCCGATCGTAGGCCTTCGTGGAGGTCTAAAGACTGTTGGAAGGGAATTATATTACCAAGCCTTAAGGGCTTACATATCTGTGCAAAGGCAGATGTAGGGCATAAAATGTTATCATATTGATCTCTAGATGCAGAAACTTGGTTCCAACATCCCTCCATACTGCTTCAAGTGATACTTCAGTCCGCAATCTATGGATTGATGCTGAAAGGGTGAGTTGTGTAGGGATTTGTTTTGCACAACTAACTCTGAACCTAGGTCAGCCCCCCTTAAGCCAACAAATGGTTTCGTTTCCAAGACCGGGATATGTATAAAGAGATGTGTGATGTCACATCACTGGAATCTGACCAAAAAGGAAATTGAGAAGTTGTTGGATAGAAAATAGAAATCTGTGCCTAAAAAAAGAGCAGTGGCTGGACATAGATCTATATACAGAAATACACGAAATTTTCTTCTACACCTTCCCGATTGAACTATACATGTGGATAGCAAAATTGGAAGACAACCAAGGAAGGTGGAGGCTTGACGGTCCAACAATGTGGACTTCAGAGTTAGTGCAGAGGTTGGAAGCCTCTGAAGATAAGATTGTGTGCACAGTGGACCATTGGCTCGATTGGGTTATAGGAGGATTTGTTACAGAATTCACGGTTGACACCTCAGTTAGTTACAATGAAGTAGAGCGACGCTTCTTCAAGGGACTACGAGGTAAGTATTTGAGATCTTTGAATACTTAGATTAAGATGCTCTTGTGTGAAAAATGGGTTATTCTATTGCCTTGATGTTTAGATCTATATGAAGTGGATGAAGCTTTAGAAACCAATAAAAAGTAGGTCTTGAATATAGCCCGTTGATTGGAGTTCCTTCAAGTGACAACGAGGGAGTGGTACAGGACTCGTTACAGAGCGATGTCTAGTTGATAATGTAGGGTTGTTTGCGAACCCATCATTCATACACGCAACCTTCACCTTCACCTCCACAAAATACACCTTCACCCACATTACCACCACCTCAACCACCGTTCAACATGTCGAATACAATGAAGTTTCCAGTTTTCAAGGGCTTAGGAAGTGAGGATCCAGATCAGTTTTGGTTTGTTGCGAAGGCTATGTGGACACCAAAACATATTACAGATGATAATATAACGAAGGCATAGTTGGTTACTACTCTACAGGATTGCTAACGTGGTACATTAAGTATTGCACCCATAATCCGTTGGTGTCATTAGCAAACACTCAGGCCACTTTGAACAAAGAATTCAGTAAGCCTAAGTCTGACTCATAGTCAGTCATTGGATTTAAGGAAATCATGATGAGGGCCAGTGAAACACCCTGGGAGTTAGATCAAATATTAAAGTGTGTGATCCGCGAAGCTAATATGCATCTCACAGATAGTCAGCACCACGAGTGGTTTATAACCTCGCTCCTGCACCACTTAAGGAATGATTTATCATAGCAAAGGATAGGAACTCATGTGGAAGCTGTGGAAATTGTAGTGAGATTACATGAAATGCCTATTCAGGATGTGTCTTTGGGAGTCCAAAAAATTCACTCACAGTTGCAAAAACTCTGTTTGAAACTGTAGAGCTTGAAGAAAGAAAAGGAGGCTAGGACAGAGGTGCACGAAGGAGTATGGTGCCTCAAGTGTAAAATCCAGGGGCATGATAAGGACCATTGCCTTGTATTCGCGAATTATATCATGGGGGGACCGATGCCCCTGAGGCAGGAAGCCACAACAGGACCAAGTATGGGGCCTGCGTTATGATGCATTATTTGTTAAGTGGCCGAAAAACATGTCACAAATAATTGTCATTTACTGCAAAAGTTTGTATAGACACCACAACAATTGTTTTGTGATTTCTGCAAATCGATGGGCCTCGATGAACACCACTGTTGTAGTTATGAATTGATAATGGAAAGGACACCTATGTATCGAATACAAGAAAGAACTCGGCCTTCGGATTAGGGTGCAGGAGGAGCGCGTGGATGAGGCCGAGGAGGAGGAGGACCTAGTAGAGGTTGTGGAAAGGTCATTTTCTATAATTGCGGAACACCAGTGCACTACGTACAAGAGTGTATGGGTCAAACACGCTTGTCATGTCAATACTACACTCATTTTGACGACACAATTGAAGAATGCCCTGTGTTGATAGCTAAGATGCAGGAGAAGAAGGCACAACCTCAACATCCTACCCAGAACTTACAGATGATGACGTTCGAGCCCCATGAAGAGGATCCAAAAGTAAATATCATGCTGAGAAGTGAGATCATGACTAGTCACAACAAAGTGAAACGACCTGAAGAGGATGGATGGGTCCGCAATGTCTCGAAAAAGGAGACTGGGTTTGATCTGGAGCACATGAAGGAAAATTTTATGGAGGAAAATAAAATATTCACTAAGGCCTCTACCTTAGGAAGTCAGGACAAACTGCTTGAAACCAATGTGCCTTCATATGTTGACCCCTCTATGCTTACCACCTTCTTGGAGAATTGTATGAAACTGTTGCACGATAGCAAGGCTGTAAAAGGAATACATGAGTTGATAAACAAGTGTACAAGTAATGAAAATGCCCTTGAAGGACACTGTATATTATGAAAAATCAGAAAACATAAGGCAAGAATAGGGCATGAGATGAGGCTCACCATGAAAATATGAGACAATGAGGTGGACCAGGTTATTTTGGATCTGGGATCTAATGCGAACATTTTTTCTAAACAAACATGGCAGAGAATGGGGAGGGCTGCACTACAGGGGTCTTAGATTCAGTTGAGGATGGCAAACTAGCAGAAGATTATCCCCATGGGATGTCTACATGGAGTCACTGTAGATATAGAAGGTGCTAGTGCATGGACTAATTTTGAAATGATAGAAATTGTCGATGACAACAATCCATACCCCACGCTCCTTGGAATTGATTGGGCTATTGATATGAATGTGGTCATCAAGTTGAAGAAGCAGACAATTTTGTTTGAAAGGAAATCACTCCATGTTGTAGTACCATTGGATCCTACAAAAGGGTTGTGCTATATTGAACTAGTCTGTGACTAAGAAGAAAGTGATGATGATTTGGATCGAATATTCAAAATTACAATGCAAGGCCAAGATTGGATTAATCCAACAACTGATGGACGGATCACATGGGATCGTGGAAGCTCCTATACATCGAATTTAGATGAATAATTGGAGCATTGGCAGAACTAACTGCATGAAGTATCTATGCTGCGCTGCAACACGATGACTATCTCACTGCCTTGTGTGTCATCGAAGGTAAGAAATTTACCTTCATACGATGGTTTAACTGATATAGATAAGCTTTTGAATGCTTTTGAAAGAGAAGTCTCGTAGAATCATCATTTTCAAGCGTTGAATTTGGCACTGCGCACTATACCCACACATTGGTGGAGTACGCACAAAGATAGCTTTGATGAATGGAGCGATTATAGGAGAATGATGAGGATGCAATTTGGTCGCCCAAAAATATAGCTGACTGAGAAATACGATGGGAAGAATGATCCACATGATAATTTAGCAAAATAGACTAAATTTTATGGAACAGAGCTACAGCCAGAGTGGGTGCACTTATTCTGTCACACTCTAGATATAATCCCTATGAATTGGTACCTGGAGACAGAGCTCCACCATAACACCGCAGTGTGGGATATCTGAAGGGAAGGTTTTTTGATAACCTCAATTTTGAAGATGGGTTCAAAAGCATTGGTGAGGCTTTGCACGAGGTTAATGCAGTGATCTTCAAAATTCTGCTGGATCCTTTGGGATTGGTTCAACCAGATCAGAGCATCCAGTTGTGCCATGTGTTGGAATGATATAACATGACTACTGATGGGGAGGATGAGGATCCAAGGAATATCAATATTCCAGAGGAAAAAAGGCCATCGCATGGTTGAAGGTCAACAGATAGAGAATTTGGACATTGTCATGCCATTGAAGAATAGGCAAGTAAACATCGGTACTAAAGCAGGGCCTAAATTTGCAAAGATTGGGGATTAATGGGATAATGCCACGGTGGATAATGTTGCCGAGTTTCTCTGTAAGTATCAGAATTTGTTTGCTACAAAATTTTCAGACTAGAAAGGAATGATAGGTGACTTGGGTGTGATGAAGATTACTTTGAAACTGGGCCTGAAGCCTATTAACTAGAGGCCATATCACCTTAACCCCAAATACAAGGAAAAGGTCCTCTTGGAATTGGAAAATATGCTTGAGGAAGGTATTATTGTATCAGTGGAGGAATCTGATTAGCTGAGCCCAATGGTAGTTCAAGAAAACAAGTAGAAGGGAGAGATAAGGATTTGTGTGGATCTAATAAAGCTTAACGATGTCTGCGTCCATGATCCTTTCCCAACACTGTTTACGGATGAAGTCCTGGATAATGTTGGAGGACATGAGGCCTACTCATTCACTAATGTGTTCTATGAATACCATCAGATTAAGATCATGTCAGAAGACATGTGTAAGAAAACCTTCCCAAAGGAATGGGTATGTTTTTAGTATACTATAATTCTGTTTGGACTGAAGAATGCATCGACGATATTCTCTCGAGTAGTCATCACGGCATTAAAGGAGTTTATATACAAATTCTTGGAGGTATATTTTTATGACTCGATAGTGTTTATGTTAGTAAAGCGCCATGTAGCGAGTCTACACTTAATGTTGGATATGTGCCGAAAGTATCAGATTGCGTTGAACTTGAAGAAGTGCTTATCATGTGTTCCCTTTTGAATTCTACTGGGGCATGTGGTGTGTATGAAAGGAATAGTGGTTGAACTTGCCAAGATCGCGATGATAGTCAATTTGGAGGCCTTGAGGAGTGTCAAACAACTGTGCGTAACGCTGGGTAATACTGGATAATATCGAAAGTTCATCAAGGCTTATGATTAGATTACTGCACCTATGTAAAAGATATTAAAGAAGGACATTACATTATGTTAGGATGAAGAATGTCAGCGCAGTCTAGATGTACTAAAAGAAAAGATGGTCACCATGCTGATCTTGGTCTTCCCAGATTGGAAAAAGGAATTCCATGTGCACGTTGATGCTTCCTGTATTGCATTGGGGGAAGTTCTAACATAGGCTAGTGAAGGATAGATGGATCATCCTATAGCATTTGCGAGTCAAAGATTATCGAAAGCCAAGAAGAATTACTCAACGACAGAGCATGAAGGATTAGCTATGGTGTATGTGCTCCAAAATTCAAACACTATGTGATGGGTGGACATTTCAAGATGTACATAGACCACTCTGCCTTGAAGTACCTATTCAATAAGCCTATTTTGTGGGGGGGGGGGGATATGTAGATGGCTGCTGCTGTTTCAGGAATATGACTTTGAGGTAATTGTGAAGCTAGGAAGGTTGAATACAACACCTGATCATCTGTTGCAAATTAAAACAGGGGAGGAGCTTACTAACTTGGAAGAAGGGTTGCCTGATGCGCAACTCTTTGTGGTGTGCATAACAAATAATAATTTTGCAGATATTATCCACTTTTTGACTATAGGAACAACTCTAAAAGGATACACCTATCAGCAGAAGAAAGAGTTAGTAGTGCGCATGGTAGATTTCTCCGTAATTGCAGGACATTTTTATAAGATGGCATCAAATGAAATACTCTGACGGTATGTGCCCAATTTTGAACGAAATAGCATCCTTGTTGAAGCTCATGGAGGAGCTAT
The DNA here is from genome assembly GCA_031772625.1 of Pinus tabuliformis. Classification (NCBI taxonomy): domain Eukaryota; kingdom Viridiplantae; phylum Streptophyta; class Pinopsida; order Pinales; family Pinaceae; genus Pinus; species Pinus tabuliformis. Next base: position 1,106,422,711 of record CM062805.1, read on the forward strand.
AGGAGGACATTATGTAGGAAAATAAACAATGCAAAAGATTTTGTGCTCAAGTTTGTGGTGTCCTACATTACATAAGGATACCAAAGCATATTGTAGGGCATGTGATGCATTTCAAAGAATGGGTAGGCCATCATGAAGGGATAAGCTGCCTCTGAATATTCAGGTGTCGTTACAGCCATTTAACAAATGGGCTATTGACATTGTAGGACCAATTCAACCCCTAGATAAGAAAATAGGGGCGTGCTATATCATCACTATGACAGAATACCTTACCAGATTGGTGGAGGCACAGTATGTGAAAGATTGTATAGGAGCCACAACAACCAAATTCTTGTTTGATTATGTGTTAACTAGGTTTAGCTACCCAAAAATATTGATGAGTGATTGTGACACACACTTCCTCAATGAAACGATCAGCATGGTGACAGAACAGTTCCAGGTGTATCATCATAAAAGCACACCATATCATCCTCAAGCTAATGGAATAGTTGAGGCCTTCAATAAGATCCTAGAGAATGCGCTGACAAAGATTTGCAACACATAGTAGAATTATTGGGACATGTGCATACCGGTAGTATTATGGGCTTACAGGACTACTTGCAAAATGCTAACAGGTCAGACACCTTTCCGATTGGTCTATGGCATAGAAGTTGTCATGCCTATGGAATACATTGTGCCTAGTCTGTGCGTGGTAGCTTTCACAAGAATGTCGCACCGTAGAGCCTTGGAAGAGTGTCTCATGCAATTATTGGAGCTCGAAGAGAACAAATTCTTGGCTGGATTCCATCAGGAAGTCCAAAATCAATGAGAGAAAGAATGGCACGATCGCCACATCAAACTGCATACATTTAAGGTAAATGACTTGGTTTTATTATACAATAGTAAGTTTGCTAAGTTTCTAGGAAAGTTTCAGATGCACTAGTTTGGGCCATATGTCATCAAAGCAATTAAAAATGGAGGTGCAGTTCATCTCGTGAAGCTGAATGGAGAACCATTTCCGGGAAGGGTGAATGGAAGCCAGTTGAAGCCATATATAGGAGATCCGTCTCAATGACTATATGATGGCAGAACAATCTTAGTGCTCTAGGAAGCTGCAAGGGAGCACGGGACTATAAACTACATTGCCCAGTTTTGGGGACTATGCGACAGGGGGGCGGTGTGCAACAGGGTGATGTCACAGTACTAGAAGCCGCATGAAGGGAATTTATATCCCTATAAACTATTGATTCCCCCATTACTATTGTCATTGTATCCCTTATTGTTAATGTTGTGCCCCTATTGTCGCATATTGTTATTATTGTGCCCCATAGAAGCCCAATATTGTTATTTTTGTGCCCTTATATTATTATTGTTAGGTCGGCTTTGGTTATATTGTGACCCCTTGGACTCCTATATATAGAAAGGAGGTTTCTTCATTTGTATCATCCAAGAATTGTTCATTTGTGTAATTTAAAGGAGGTTGCCCCCTCGAAGAGGCTAAATTCTAAGGCATTTATTTCTCTTTTCTATCCTTTTGTGAGCTTGTTTCATAACATTTGGTATTAGAGCTTGGATTCTAGGGTTTGATTACTCCAAACAGGTCATCATGGAATTTTTGCTATAACTTATTTTCTGTGACATTTCAGAGTTGAAAAAAAAATCCATTTGAGCCAAAATCTCTCTGAACTGCGGGTCTAAATTTTAGATCTTGTATCACGATATTTTTGGAGATATGATCCAAGGAAGTTAGGGATTTTGCAGGATCTTGAATTATATCTCAAACAGGTGACCTGGGGAAAAGCGTCATATTTTTTTCTTTCTAAGAATAAGATTGAAATTTCATCAGAAGTTATAGAAAGAGGATGGACTGAAATTTTCCGTGTACTAGTTTTAGATCATAAGTTCAAAATAGTGACACGTGGAACTTCGTACAATCTCGCTCTACTGAACTAGTCTATAAGCAGGTCATCATGGGAGATTTGGGATAACTCTACATTAGAGAATCAAATCTTGATAAGACTTACAGGGTTAGAAAGAGTACTCAGAGAGTTACAGCAGGACACTATTTTAGACCTTGGAGATCCAAAACTAAAGAGGTCTCTTAGATTCAACATCGAGCTCTTACAAGGTGAAAAAAGGTGTTTAGTTTTTTTTAATTTCTGCATAATTTTGGTTTGAAAAATTAGTTTGAAGGAATTAAAAGGGCATATTGAAGCATTATTATCAATAATTGATGCTCCAAAGAAAGAAAATGGAAACACCTAGTAAGAAACCTAAAATCTCTAGCATGGCTCATGAAGAAGAGGAAGAAATGCAACATGATATATCAAAATTACGAGACCAAGTGCAACAAATTTCACTCGCACAAAAAGTAAAAGAAGCTAAGATGGATGGTTTAAAGAAAGACGTAGAAGCTAAGATGCATGGTGTGGAAGCTAAGATGGAAGATTTGAAGACATATTTGACAAAGTTATACAAGAAATGCATACTAATGGCGAAAGGGTAGTAAATGAAACTCATGATGAGAACAAAATAAATGTTAATCATGATTTCATAGACTCTAATGTTGGACCGAAGAACCACCATGTTCCAAAGATCAATATGAAGAAGTTTGATGGAAAGGATCCTGTAACATGGATACTACAGATGGAGCATTTTTTCGATCTCCATAATGTCCAAAACACAAAAAAGGTATGCATTGCAACTTTATATTTGGAACCAAATCAGTTTGTATGTTATCGATGGCTTTGCTCTCATAAACAAATTATCACTTGGGCTATTTTTACAGATGAAATGATAGCACATTGTGGGGATACAAAAAGAAACACTTTTTTTAACCAATTGATAAATCTCAAACAAAAGGGTTCAATGATGGAGCACACCGAGGACTTCGAAAAATTGAATATAAGGGTAAAAGATATTCCATAGGAGCATATGATTGATGTGTTCATAGGGACTTTAAAGGATAACATGCAACACGAGGTTCGACTTTGGGAACTTGATTCATTGGAGAAGGCATTCAGGTTGGAAAGAAAAATGGAAAGCAAAATTATGGCAACAAGGAAGCCTACCACTCAAAATCATAAATATGGAAGTGTTGTTGCCACTAGCCATCCACAACCTACAAGGTTGACAACACAACAATTGGAAGAAAAAAGAGAAAAAGGACTTTGTTACAGTTGTGATAGAAAATACACTAAAGGTCATAAGTGTGCTGAGAAGAAATTATTTTACATAGATTGTGAAGATGAGGAAGAAAAGGAACAAGAAACGTCAAAAGAAGAGGATATAAATAAGGAAAAAACCCTAGAGAAAGAAGAAATGATTCCGACCATATGTTGTAATGCATTGGCTGGAATTACCACTCCTGAAACTATCAAGATAGAAGGGCATATCAAGAAGAAAAAGGTAATAGTGTTGATTGATTCGGGCAGTACCCATAATTTTATTCATTGTAAGATAGCCAAGGAATTGAATTGCTTCCTATATCTAGAACCAGAGTGTCAAGTGATGGTTGCAAGTGGAGGAACGATAAATTTCTCAATAAAGTGCCATAATATCAAGTTATCCATGGGAGAAAATGTATGAAAAGCCCAATGATTTCCATTCCAATGGGTGGTGCTGATGTTGTACTAGGTGTCCAATGGTTACAATCCTTGGGTACAATAGCTTTTAATTTTCAAGAACTTTTCATGAAATTTTCTTCAGAAGGAAAGGAAGTTGAACTAAGGGGTATCACAGCGAAACCAAGAAAGGTAATCAGCTCTAATAGAATGACAAAGCTTCTAAAGAAGAACAATGAGGCATAATTGAACAATTATGCTCACTAGAGGTTCCCACATTGAAATAATCTATTTCTCCAAATCTCCAAAAAGTCTTGGTTAATCATTCCAAGGTATTTGGGACTCGCAAAGGCCTCCCACTTATTCATGATCATGATCATGCTATTCATTTGATTCCAGGAAGTGTTCCTCCAGACATCAGACCTTACAGATATCCCTATGCCCAAAAGAGTGAAATTGAACGTATGGTTGCATAAATGCTAGAGGCTGGTATAATTCAACCTAGTCAAAGTTCTTTCTCTACTCTAGTAGTATTGGTTCAAAAGAAGGATGGATCATGTCGCATGTGTCTAAATTATAGGGAACTCAACAAGCTCACTATTAAAGATAAATTTTCCATTCCTATCATTGATGAATTATTGGATGAATTTCATGGATCAATTTACTTCACCAAGTTGGATCTTCTTTTAGGATATTGTCAAATCAAAATGAAGATGGATGACATTCCAAAAAAAACATTTAGAACTCATGAGGGTCATTATGAATTTTTGGTCATACCTTTTGGAATTACCAATTCACCTTCCACATTTCAAGGTTTGATGAATTCCATTCTCAAACCCTTCCTTCGAAAATTTGTGTTAGTATTTTTTGATGATATACTAATCTACAACAAGTCTTGGAAGGATCATGTTGAAAATGTTGACAGGGTGCTCAAAATATTGGAAGAGAAACAATTATATGCTAAAAGCTCCAAATGTTTCTTTGGAGTACAAGAGGTGGAATATCTGGGTCATATTGTATATCATGAAGGTGTTAAGGTAGACCCTAGAAAAATTAAAACCATTAAGGAATGGAAAATCCCCACATCCATAAAGCATCTATGAGGATTTCTTCGGTTGATAGGGTATTATCGCAAGTTTGTTAAAAATTATGGGAGAATAGAAGCACCTCTAACAACATTATTGAAGAAAGATGCATTTTCATAGACTCTAGAAGAAACGAAGGCCTTTGAACATCTTAAAGAGGCAATGTTCCAAGCACTGTTTTAGCTACACCAGACTTCACAAAAGCCTTTATTGTGGAATGTGATACCTGAGGAAATGGAATTGGTGTTATTTTAATGCAGGAAGAAAGACCGATTGCCTTCGAAAGTCATCCAATCAAAGGAAAGTATTTACACAAAGCTATTTATGGGAAGGAAATGTTGGCAATACTACAGGCACTTAATAAATGATGGCCCTACCTAATGGGAAGACACTTCAAGGTAAAAAAGGATCATGATAGTCTTAAATACTTTTTATAACAAACATTATCTTTAGAAGAGTAGCAAAAATGGGTCACAAAGATGTTGGGTTATGACTTTGAAATCATCTACAAGAAAGGGAAGCAAAATGTTGTGGCAGATGCACTCTCAAGAAAGGATGAAGATGTGGAAGCATTTCTTTGTGCCATTTCTATTATCAAAACGGATTGCGTAAATGAAGCAAGGGATGAATGGAAGAATGATGAAGAAGTGTGGGAACTCATTCAAAAGTTACAACAAGATCCCAATACATCTGATACATTTAGCTGGAAAAATGATTCGTTATGGTACAAAGATTGGTTATACCTATGTAATAATTCCCAACTAAAAAAAACCGGTTCTTAGGGAATTGCACACCTCTCCCTTAGGAGGGTACTGAGGATTTCTAAAAACATACCACATGGTTAAGAAGGAATTTTTTTGGGAGGGACTTAAATTGAATATTCAAAAGTTTGTGGGGGAATGTTTGGTTTTCCAACAAAATAAAGTTGAAACAATTAAGACCCCAGTTCTATTATATGCTTTATCCATTCCAAGCCAATGTTGGGAGGAGGTTTCAATGGATTTTATCATAGGTTTAACCAAGTCCAAAGGAAAGATTGTTCTCATGGTGGTAGTTGAAAAACTTACCAAGTATGCACACATTTGTGCATTATCTCATCCATTTAAAGTGAGTACAGGATCGACTGCATTTACGGAAACAATTCAAAAGCTACACGAAAATCGAAATATTATTGTAAGCGACAAAGATCCCATTTTCACTGGAAATGTTTACACATAATTATTTTCCTTTCTTGGTACTTACTTAGCTTATAGCTCATCTTATCATCCTCAATCTAATGGGCAAATTGAGATAGTAAACAAATGTTTGGAAGGATATCCTCATTGCTTTGTATATGGTAAATAGACACAATGGGTCAAATTGTTACCTCTAGCTGAATGGTGGTGTAACACTTCCTTCCATACTGCAACAAAATTGACTCTATTTATGGCACTTTATGGATATCATCCACCATCCATCACATCATATTTAAGAGAAAATTCTAAGGTTCAAGCAGTGGAAGATCACATCGAGCATCAACAACAAGTTCTCCAACTCTTAAATGATAACTTCACCTTAGGGTAGAATAGAATGAAACAACAGGAAGATCAACATCACAACGAAAGAAGTATTGATGTAGGTGATTGGGTAATCCTACGGCTACAACCATATAAACAAATGTCCCTCAAGGAAGCTAAGAAGGATAATAAATTATCACCAAAGTATTATGGTCCATACAAGGTGTTGCAAAAGATAGGTACTATGGCATACAAATTGGAGCTTCTTGCAGCTTCCCGAGTGCACCTAGTTTTCCATGTGTCATGCTTAAAGAAGGTTATAGGTGACAAGCTCCCAGTTCAAATAATATTTCTAGAACTTGATGAAGAAGGAAAAGTCATTAGAACCTGAAGCAGTCAAAGAAATAAGAACTCAACAGCTATGAAATCGATCAATTTCAGAGTATCCCATCAAGTGGAAGAACTTACCCATTGAAGATTCCACATGGGAGGATGATAATTTTATACAAAAGCATCCAGAACTACTCAAGCGTTGAGGACAACACTTTTTTGAAGGGGAGGGGCATGTTAGATCCCCATAATATTAGTGATTCCCCCATTACTATTGTCATTGTATCCCTTATTGTTATTGTTGCGCGCCCATTGTCTCCATATTGTTATTATTGTGCCCCATAGAAGCCCACTACTATTATTTTTGTGCCCTTATATTATTATTGTTAGGTCGGTTTTGGTTATATTGTGACCCATTAGACTCCTATGTATAGAAAGAAGGTTTTGTCATTTGTATCATCCAAGAATTGTTCATTTGTGTAATGTAAAGGAGGTTGCCCCCTCGAAGAGGCTGAATTCTAAGGTGTTTATCTCTCTTTTCTATCTTTTTGTGAACTAGTTTCATAACAAGGGAGCTGCGCAATGGAGGGAGACACCATGCAACATAGAGTTACTGTTCATGATTTGACAGCCAAGAGATGGTTAAGAGGAGTGGGTGGGAGGCATTTAAGGCTGAAATATTTGGAGATTTGCCACCAAATCAGCATTAATGGATGAGTTTTGGGGGGAACAATCAGATTTGAATTCAAATCTAGATTTTTGAACCTGTGGTGGGTTCCCCACTACCACTGCTCTAACATTAATACCACATGAATATGACGACTACTTACTTTGGTGCATGATGAGTGGTTGTGTATTGGTGCACCTATCCTCATCATGAATATGCTCATGCATAGGATCACACACCTGCTGCACAAAGGTCTAAATCTGGCTAAGGAGTTTGGCAGAAAGACAAGTGAGAGAGACTTGGAAGAGCAGATGAAGAAGAAATTCGAGCTTATCAAGAGGCCGTGCAGGTACTCCATAACATCCATCAATGATCTCACTGTAAAAATTTCCACCCAGATAGTAGCCAACAAGGTTATGAGGAAGTGCCGCACGGATGAGGTTCTGACGCCTATGTTGTCGTTGGCTGCACAATGCACGGAGGGCGTGTAGTTCAACTGGTCATGATACTTATGTACTGAGTTCCTTGTTAATTATCGTGAGGTCGAAGATGAGAGAAAGACCTTCCACTACGCATGGTTGCTACTCTCCATTGTGCTAGTTGCATGGGAACTCCCAGAGGACAGTCAGTTTCCTTCATTAGAGGCAGGGTTTCTAGAGGCTGCACAGTTTTCCTCCCTCTGGGCCACAAAGGACCCCGTGCGAGTCACTGAAACAAAAATTTCCTGGGTATTGATGGAGTCGAACTTCAACATGGCCATCAACCAACGCCCACGCTTGTCCCTGACAGTGTATGAACAACTATCTGAATATGCTGAGTTCAAGGTAGACTTCTACCATGCTTACATCAGGGCACAGAAGGACCCGTAGCAAAAGTGGTTCGATCTGTCGTACCTAGTTACCAAGGATGCCATACAGAAGGTAATCAAGTGCTGGCGAGCAAATTGGCATACTCCGTTTGACTTGGGTGTAGATACCAGTAAATGCCCGGGGATCTCAGTAGAAAAGAAGCATAAGGATGCAATGAAGCAGGTGGCACAAAATTTGGCCACATAGAGAGAGAAGGAGACCGAAGAGAAGGCTAGAATGGAAAAGGAGTGCACTGCCAAGGAGCAGGCTAAAGATGAACATCGCAACTTCAAACAAAGCAGAAAATCTTCTTCGCCTGAAACTAAGGAGGAAGAGCAGTTAGCACAGGGCGGTGGAGGTGATGAGTGGCAAAGCACACCATTTTGGGTAATAAAGTGCAAAGAATAGTAGCAAGAGGAGTCCCGAAAGAAGAGAAATGTGAGTAAGCCATATGTGGATCACACTATGCTAATAAAGGGCGATCTTGATGAGATCAGGGGTAATGTGTGCGACACTAGAGCCGAGCTGTTGCAACAATTCGAGCAAGAGAACATGAATTTGTTAGGTAATATTCATAAGGATCTGCATGAACTGTAGATCTAAACCAATAGAATATAGGTGGGTGCAGGTCAGGTCAGCACCGCACAAACGAGCCTGGCACCAGGGATAAGTTAGGCTGTTGAACTAGTGAGGACAATGTATGTCAGGATAGTTGCACTACTAGAAGGGTCCCTGAGTGTGGAATCAGCCGATGATAAGATCATCATTAGCACATTGAAGAACATCAGCCTCAATATTGCAGTGCTCCCCAACGAATATCTTACATGTTGTAGACATGTGTGAAAATAGAATTAAGAGGATAGGAGCAGCACACTCTCAGTTTAATTAGTGAGTACAGGGTATACAATGAACAAATCTTCGCCGAGAAGACATGGGCTCTGAAGGAAAGGGATACAATATAGGTGCAAAGCGCCTAGTAGGTGGCAATGGTTTCAGAAATGACTACTTTTTACCAAAATAAACAACTACTTTTGACCAAAGGAAATGACTACATTTGACTAAGCTTCAACGACAATTGACTGGACCAAGAGTTAGGGAGTTTTTTAATTAATTAATTAGTTAAATCGTTTATTATATTTATTTATATAGATAACTAAATCTATATGCTTATAATTAACTAGAAATCTTTTAACTATGTTTATATGTAAAGTTATTTATTATAAGTACCATGTTTAATTAAATAAAAACTAATTAAAAACTTAAAAATATATAAATATATATATTAGTTTATGCCATAGTACCAATCTGTTTCAACACCTTGTATGGACCATAATACTTTGGTGATAATTTATTATCCTTCTTAGCTTGTTTGAGGGAAATTTTTTTATATGGTTGCAACCATAGGAATACCTAGTCACCTACATCAAAACTTATTTCACTGTGATGTTGATCTTCTTGTTGTTTCATTCTATTTTAGGCCAAAGTGAGGTTATCCTTTAAGAGTTGGAGAACCGGTTGTTGATGCTCGATGTGATATTCCACTACTTGATACTTAGAATTTTCTCTTAAATATGATGTGATGGACAGTGGATGATATCCATAAAGTGCCATAAATAGTGTCATTTGTGTTGCAGTATGGAAGGAAGTGTTATACCACCATTGAACTAGAGGCAACCATTTGATCCATTGTGTCTATTTATGAGATACAAAGCAACGAAGATATCCTTCCAAACATTTGTTTACTATCTCAGTTTTCCCATTAGATTGAGGATGATAAGATGAACTATGAACTAATTGAGTACCAAGTCAAGAAAATAATTCTGTCCAAAAATTTCCAGTGAAAATGGGATCTCTGTCACTTACAATAATCTTTGGGTTTCCATAGTAGAAATTGTACTTGATTTAAATGGATGTGATAATGCACAGAAGTGTGCATACTTGGTAAGTCTATCAACTATCACCATGATGACACACTTTCCTTCAGACTTGGGTAAATCTATGATAAAATCCATTGAAACCTCCCCCCAACTTCATATTGGAATGGATAAAGGATGTAATAGACCTAATTGTCTCAACTTTATTTTGTTGGCAAAACAAACATTCCACCAAAAAATTTTGAATATCTGATTTAAGACCATCCCAAAAAAATCCTTCATAACTCTGTGGTACATTTTTTGAAATCTTGAGTGCCCTACTAAGGGAGAGGTGTGAAATTCTATAAGAATATTTTATTTGAGTTAAGAATTCTTACATATGTATAAGCAATCTTTGTACCATAAGGAATCATTTTTCCAGCTAAATGTATCAGATGTATTATGATCTTGTTGTAACTTTTCAATGAGTGCCCACACTTCTTCATCATTCTTCCATTCATCCATTGCTTCATTTATCCAATCCGGTTGGATAATAGAAATAGCGCAAAACAATGCTTCCACATCCTCATCCTTTCTTGAGAGTGTGTCTACCACAACATTTTGCTTCCATTTTTTGTAGATGATTTCAAAGTCATAACCCAACATCTTTGTGACCCATTTTTGCTACTCTTCTGAGTATAATATTTTTTCTAAAAAGTATTTAAGGCTATCATGATTGTTTTTTACCTTGGAGTGTCTTCCCATTAGGTAGGGTCACCATTTCTTAAGTGCATGTAGTATTTCCAACATTTTCTTCTCATAAATAGATTGGTGTACATACTTTCCTTTGATTGGATGACTTTTGAAAGTAATGGGTCTTTCTTCTTGCATTAAAAGAACACCAATTTCATTTCCTGAGGCATCACATTCCACAATAAATGTTTTTGCGGAGTCTAGCATAGATAAGACCGGTGCTTGGCACATTGCCTATTTAAGATGTGCAAAGGCTTTTGTTGCTTCTGGAGTCCATGAAAATGCACCTTTCATAACAAATGTTGTTAGAGGTGCTGATATTCTCCCATAATTATTAAAAAGCTTGCGAAAATACCTTGTCAACTCGAGAAATCCTCATAGATTCTTTATGGATGTGGGGATTTTCCATTCCTTAATGGCTTTAATTTTGCTAGGTTCTACCTTAACACCTTCATGAGATACAATATGACCCAGATTTTCCACCTTTTATACTCCAAAGAAAAATTTGGAGCTTTTTACATATAATTGTTTCTGCTCCAATAGTTTGAGAATCAAGTCAACATGTTCAACATGATCCTTCCAAGACTTTCTGTAGATTAGTATATCATCAAAAAATAATATCATATATTTTCTAAGGAAGGGTTTAAAAATGGAATTCATCAAACCTTGAAATGTAGAAAGTGCATTGGTAAGGCCAAAAGGCATGACCAAAAATTCATAATGACACTCATGAGTTCTAAATGATGTTTTCAAAATGTCTCCAGACCTCATTCTGATTTGATGATATCCTGAAAAAAGATCCAACTTGGTGAGGTAAATTGATCCATGCAATTCATCCAATAATTCTTCAATGACAGGAATGGGAAAATTACCTTTATTAGTGAGCTTATTGAGCTCCCTATCATCTGGAGACATGCGCCATAACCCATCCTTCTTGTGCACTAATACTACTGGAGCAGAGAAAGAACTTTGATTAGGTTGAATTATACCATCCTCTAGCATTTTTGCAACCATACATTCAATTTCACTATTTTGGGTATAGGGATATCTGTAAGGCCTGATGTTTGGAGGAACACTTCCTGGAATCAAATGAATAGAATGATCATCATCATGAATAGGTGGGAGGCCTTCGAGAGTCTCAAATACCTTGGAATGATTGTCCGAGACTTTTTGGAGATCTTGAGAAATAGATCATTTCGATGTGGGAACCTCTAGCAAAAATAATTGTTCAATTATGCCTCGTTGTTCTTTCTTTAGAATCTTTTCCATTCCATTAGAGCTAATTATCTTTCCTGGTTTCCCTGCAACAACCCTTAATTCAATTTCTTTTCATTCCAAAGAAAATTTCATGAAAAGTTCTTGAAAATTAAAAGCTATTGTACCTAAGGATTGTAGCCATTGGACTCCTAGTACAACATCAACACCACCTATTGGAATGGAAAGAATCAGGCTATTCAATACATATTCTCCCATGGATAGCTTGACATTATAGCACTTTCTAGAGAAATTTATGGTTACTCCACTTTCAACCATCACTTGACACTCTGGTGCTGGATATAGGAAGCAATTCAATTGCTTGGCTATCTTACAATGAATAAAATTATGGGTACTAGCCAAATCAATCAACACTATTACCTTTTTCTTCTTGACATGTCCTTCTATATTGATAGTTTGAGGAGTGGTAATTTCAGCCAATACATTACAAGATAGGGTAGGATTCATTTTTTCTTTCTCTAGGGTTTGTTCCTGGTGTATATCCTCTTATTTTGATGTTTCTTGTTCCTTTTCTTCCTCCTCTTCAAAATCTATGTAAAATAATTTCTTCTCAGCACACTTATGACCTTTAGTGTATTTTCTATCACAAATGTAACAAAGCCCTTTTGCTCTTTTTTCTTCCAATTGTTGTGGTGTCAACATTGTAGGTTGTGGAAGGCTAGGAGAAACAACACTTCCATGTTTATAGTTGTGAGTGGTAGGCTCCCTTGTTGCCATAATTTTTCTTTCCATTTTTCTTGCCAACCTAAATTCCTTCTCCAATGAATCAGGTTCCCAAATGTGAACCTCATGTTGCATGTTATCCTTTAAAGTCACTATGAACACATCAATCCTATGCTCCTCTAGAATATATTTTACCCTTATATTCAATTTTTCGAAGTACTCAATGTGCTCCATCATTAAACCCTTTTATTTGAGTTTTATCAATTGGCTAAAAAAAGTGTTGCTTTTTGTATTCTCATAACGTGCTATCATTTGTTCCATAAAAATTTTCCATGTGAGAATTTGTTTACGAGAGCAAAGCCATCGATACCATGCAAACTGTTTTGGTTCCAAATATAAAGTTGAAATGCATACCTTCTGTGTGTTTTGCACATTACAAAGATTGAAATATTATTCCATCTGTAGTATCCACGTTACGGGATCCTTTCCATAAAACTTCCTTATATCGATCTTTAGAACGTGGTTGGTCCTTTTTCAAATGTTAGAGTCTATGAAATCATGATTACCATTTCTTTTGTTCTCATCATGATTAATAAGCCTTTCTTGTAGCAACTTTGTCAAACCTTCGTTCAAACCTTCCATGTCTTTCTTCAAATATTTAATGTTGTCATTTTTTGAATCATGATTAACATTTATTTTGTTATTATGAGTTTTCTCTACTACATTTTCGCCATTAGGAAGCCTTTCTTGTAGTAAATTTGTCAAACCTTCCTTCCAACCTTCCATGACTTTCTTCCAATCTTCAATGTTGTCTTTCATATCATCCATATTAGCTTCCATTCCATTCATCTTATCTTTCATCTTTGCTTTTGTTACTTTTTGTAAGAGTGAAATTTTTTGCACTTGGTCTCCTAATTTAGATGTATCATGTTGCATTTCTTCTTCTTCTTCATGACTCATGCCAGAGCCTTCAAGTTTCTACCTAGGTGTTTCCATTTTATTTCTTCGGGGCATCAATTAATGATAATAATGATTCACTGTGCCTTTTTAATTCCTTCAAACTAATTTTTCAAAGAAAAAGTTGCAAAATAAAAAAAAAACTAAACACCTTTTTTCACTTTGTAGGAGATCGATATTGAATCTGTTGTATCTCTATAATTTCGAATCTCCAAGGCCTAAAATGGCGTCCTTTAGTAACACTCTAAGTCCTATTTCTAACCTCACAAGTCTGATGAATATCGGGTTCTCGAAGGAAGATTTATTCCCAATCTCCCACGATGACCTGATTATAGAGTGGTTCAGTGGAGTGAACTTTTATGAAGTGCCACCTGTCACTGCTTTGACCTTAGGACCTGAAATTGATACATAGAAAACTACAGGTTGTCCTCTTTCTATAACCTCTGATGAATTTTAAATCTGATGCTTAGAAAAAAGATTATGATTATTTTCCCCAGGTCACCTATTTGAGATATAATTCAGGATCCTGCCAAAACCCTAACTTCCTTGGATCATATCTAAGAAAATGTAGAGTGAAAAGATCTGAAATTCGGCCCCGAGATTCAAAGATATTTTGGCTTTAACGGTTATTTTTTAGCTTCTGAAATGTTGCAGAAAAAAGTTATAGAGAAAGTGCCACGATGGCTTATTTAGAGTAGTGAAACCCTAGAATCCAATGCTCTGATACTGAATATTATGCAACCAGCTCACAAAATATAAGAAACGATAGATCAACGCCTTGAAAATCAGCCTCTTCGAGGGGGAAACCTCCTTTACATTACACAAATGAATAATTCTTGGATGATACAAATGACAAAACCTCCTTTCTATATATAGGAGTCTAATGGGTCACAATATAATCAAAGCTGACATAACAATAATAATATAAGGGCTCAACAATAACAATAGTGCGCTTCTATGGGGCACAATAATAACAATAAGCGCTACAATGACAATAGTAATGGGGTAATCACTAGTATTATAGGAACCTAACAGTTCATTATAATTACCATGTTTAACAAAAACTAATTGAAAGCTCAAAAAATATATTAGTTAAATTATATATATATATATATATATATATATATATATATATATATATATATATATATATATATATAACTATATATATATGCTTATAATTAACTAAAAATCTTTTAACTATGTTTATATGTAAACTTACTTATTATAAATACCATGTTTAATTAAATAAAAACTAACTTGAAAATATATATTGGTTAGATTCTATATATGTGAACCCAATACATAATTATTAAGGGAAATTATTCTCATCTTATTAATTTAAAATATATATAAACTTATATTAATAATACTATAGGAATATTATGAGGTAAATTGGAGTTAAAAGTAAATCATAATAATAATATTAATAAAAATAATAATGAACAAAAATATAAATAAATAGAAATGGAAAAAAACAAATAAATAGAAAATGGAACACAAAGGAAATTCAAAATTTTCAAGAGACGAGGGAATGAAATCAAAACTAGAAATGAAAATAGAAAAAAGAAAGGAAAAACAAGGGCAGTGTGGCAGATCTAAGAGGAAAGGGCAGGGATCCAATAGCTGTTGACTTGCCATCCATCAACCGTGTTAAGATTACTCAACCTCCTTTCAATTTCAATGGCCTCCCTAAACTTCTAGTGATGAAAAGGAGCAATCCTAGCATTGACCCGAGCCTCGTCAATGCATATATGAAGCTTAGTCTTCTCTACGTGTTCTGCAGAGATGAAGATAGGTCCTCCCATGCTTGATATCGGCTATGTGCTTATGAATCCTCTGATTAATAGAGCACTCAGTTTCACCAATACAGAGGGTCCCACAAGAACATGGAATTACATAAACACCTTTCATATCCTTGGGGTCAATAGGGTCTTTTACAGATCTTAAGCAACTATGAATGGTGTTAAGGGGTCTAAAGGTTGAGGCAACATTATGATTCATTAGGATTCTCACAATATTGTCCACGGTCCCCTAGATGAAAGCGATATGCATCCCTGAGATTTGATCTTTAGGGTCTTTCTTAACCTTGGGACCTCTACTAGCTTTGAGGAAATATTTAAAACCTTGGTGCCTACTATATCCATTATTAACAAAAGAATTAAGGAGATGGGATTTCTCTTTATAAAGGTGGTTTTCCGCAGAGATTCTCAGCACACAAGTAGCTGGCATGTTGAGAACACCAAAATTTTGAGCCAGGAAATGATGAGACTTGGCATGAAGATACTACTCAATGTGAGTTTTCTTTCGAAACACCTGGTGGGAGAAAGAAACATCATCCTTCTTCGAAATGAGAACATCAAGAAAAGGTAGGCACCCCTCAACTTCCTGCTCCATAGTGAACTTTATGGAGGTAGATTGATTGTTGAGATGTTGGAAAAAATGATCTAACTTTTCTTGGCCATGAGTCGAGATGACACAAGTGTCATATACAAAAAATTTCCATATCTTACGTTGGAAATGGGTTGAGGACAAAGTCTTGGATTTAAATTCTTCCATAAAAATATTAGCAACAACCGGGCACATGGGGGAGCCCATGGAAACCCTGCAAGTCTGCTCATAGAATTCCCCAAACATTATACTCTCAACTATAGATGTTGAGAAATGACACTTTCAACTAGCTTTCCTTGCATTCAAGGTCTAAGGAGCTAAAGTTGCACACAAGTTCAAAACTACTAAATAGAGACATCCTATTGAACATATTGGTCTTCACATACATATAGGTGAAATGATTTATTCTACTCTAGCCAGCTGAGTAATAAGTTTATGAAAATTGTAAAATTCATTAAATAATACTATTTCTAAGTTAAAGTGGAGAGAATGTCTTCTCCTTCTAAATTCAGTATAATCAAATCATTGGAGGATATTGTTATTAAATTGGGTTTAGAAACTCATGATATTAATGCTACATAGGATATTATAAAAAATAGAAATGCAGATACTCAATATCTTCGTAAGAAATAAAAAATTTCTACTACAGAATATCCACAAACATAGGAAGTTGGAGAGCATGAAAAAGAGAAATAATTTCTCTAGTCACTAATGATTGGAAAAAATTTGTAGATATAGAACATGGAGTCCTAGATGGAAGATTTATAAAAATAAAAATAGAAAACACTGCCCTCCACATCTTAAATAAGTTCATAGGGGAATGAGGCAAGTGAAGAATTATCATAAGCTTTATTAACCCCAAGTTTAAAGAATCATGAAATTGTTAATTTGAAAGAAACTCTAGAAAAAGATAAGAAATAAAGAATTAGCTATGATAATTCTTTGATTACTAAAATCCAAAAAATTCTAGGTTGTAAAAACACATTGAATCGAAACTAAGTTAGATTGACAATGCTCAATGTTTAATATAGGCTAAAGAGAAGATTTGGATGGAAGTAATGTCTTCAATATCTGACATTTGGTCATCAATTGAAATTATTGTTGAACAAGAATAATTGATTAAACAAGGAAAAAAAGCCATTGATGAGATCAAAGATGAACTGGGAAACAAACCCCTCTAACTAAACAAGATGATTAATTTTTTGAATGCAAAGACAAACTAAGAACTGGAAGAATTGGGTATTAGTGATAGAACTTATTCAATTTTACAAAGTAGAAAAATTATAACAAAGAAAAATGTAATGTTGCAAATGAAAGATAAATGTGGAAGTTTGAAGACACATGCAAATATATTTTACAGAAAATTATCTATTTTACAGGAAAAAGAAGAAGAAGTTTTCCTTCTTTTAAAAAATCACAAGGAAAAATGGTAACAAAAGAAGAGTATCAAATATTACTGCACACGGTAGCAATGGATAAATCAAAATTTGTCATAATAAAAGGAGCTCTAAGAGGTCAAAGCTTACTCCAAAAATTATCTAATGTTCTATTCATTTGTTATTACATCAAACATCTATTGATAATTAAACAAAATTTTAAGAGATATAAAGAAGTGGATGAAGCTTCTAGGAAAATGGTTGATTTGAATTATTTAATGGAAGAATAATGGGAACATCTCATTAGTCTCATTGAATAGTTCAGATAATCAAGGAAACATCTTAGAAGAAAACCATATTTTAGCAGGTCATCGAGATGGTTCTAGATTTTGAGGAGAAAATTAGAACAAAATTGAATATTTTGGGAATGAAAGTAGAAATTGAGGATAGTCCGGAGGTTATGAAACAAAATACTTTCTATTTTAATCAAATTGTTATGGATACTTTGGATAAAATTTATTTTCATTGTAAATCTATTGAAAATAGGATTTCTGTAAAAACTCTATATATCATTTTGATAAATTGGAAAAGGCTTGATTCCTATTGATAATTTGATCTCTTTGTTTTTCAATGGGTGAACCAGCTAGTTCTACTTGGTTCACCTATTGCGGAAAATCACTAGATCACTATTGCAACAATCCATAGGGTCATCGTTATAATGGTTACATGATTTTAAAAAATGGTGTTTTAATGTATCACAATGAATAATTTGGAAATCAAAGAGAAAGGTAAGAGGGTGAATAATTTGGCAAATAGTTGGCAAATAATTTGCCTTTGCTTGCCATAAATAGTCTTTGATATTTAGGCTACATAGCCGTGTCACATAGGATTCTCTCCCAAATGATTTGTTTGTTAATTGCCAAAACACGGGAGGAGGAAGGAGGAAGACATGGAGGATAAATAACATAAGGTGCAGTCTAATTTCAAATTAAGGAGGAAATTCAAATTATCCAATTAAGGATCACATCATTTTATTTTGTCAAATCGTATAGGGGAAAAGAGTAGAAAGAGTCGACGATTGTTTGATTTTGGTCAATGGTGGTGTGCATAGGTCCACTTATTTTTTTTTTTCCCTGAGAATAGAGAATGACCTAGAGGAATTGCATAGATCACAGGTGGAAACCCATAAAAACTGAAAATTTCAAATTAAAATGGCACGCACATTCAAAATTAAAAAAAAAAACAAATTAACACTCGCACATCTGCTCATATGCTTGGTAGTTTGTAACGGTGACGGGGACGTGAGTATAGATTAAAAAAAAGACAATATATTTCCATTGTGTTGAGATGGAGATCGAGACGAAGATGAATGTAGAAGGAGATGGAGTTGGAGCAAGAGCCAGAGGAAAGATGGAGTTGGTAGATGGTAAAGCGAGGGCATAAATAAGAAAGCCAAAATCATCGACTCATTAAACTACGTCATTTCAAAATCAAAATTTTTCCCAATATGAATTATTATAAAAAAATCATATACTATGTGGGAAATATGACCAGATTGTTGAGAAAAAAAGGATCGTTGGACGCAAAAAATACGAAACAAAATAGCAGGAAATTAGGTTAAATTTTGAAAACATTAAGACGATAGACACAACTTACTTTAATGACGAAAAGGATGAGTTGGTGCACTTTTTATTCTCCACGAAGTGAGTTGGCTACTCCCATTCCAACCATTTTTTATAGAAAACTGCCACTAAACTAATTGAATTTCAATTCTATTCCTAGAGTGGGATATTCATTGAATAAGAATGAAGAGAAGCTCACTTAAGAAATAAGTAGTATTCACAACCAATATATGTTATGGACCAATCTCTGTAAAACCCATTTCTCTATGGATATCACTATAAGCCCAACTCGCATAGTCCCCTACACTTATTTATGCTGAGACGATCTCACTATTATAAACATGTCAAAAAAATGGAGAGGGATTAGTTTGTGCAGAGGGGAACGTGTGCGGTGGTATAGAAGTTGGGTGTGTGAAGAAGGAGAAGCATGCAAAACAAACTTCTTCACCTTCTGCACCTCCCATCCTATTACAATCTATAAAATCTATAATTTATTTTACGTATATACATATATTTTTCCCACATAGCCAACCCTTGTTAAGCCTAGCCCACGTTCAGGCCCAAAACTACACATGTTCAAGCCTAGCCATATTTGGACCTTCAGATGAATCTTTACTTGTGTGAGTCTGGCCTCATTCGAGCACCACACTGATGTCATTTGACCGATGCCTCATTTGGACTCCACACATTCATTGGTCGAGCCTAAGCCTCATTTGGCCCGCACTCCACACACTTTTGCATAAAAAATTTATATGTATAACTAGATCAAATAGTTCAGGATTGGCACAAATTTATAATACTTTGTCTTAACCTATGCTAGTCATTCCACTCAATTTTCTTGGCGCTATGTGAGAGCTAGGCCTAGGATGTTGATGGTGTTTGAAGATCGTGTTTGGCCCAGTCCTATCTTGTATTTCTCGCGTTTTATGGTATTTGTAGTGACACCCAGTGTTTTTACTCACTGACACTTGCAATTGATTATTTGGATGATGTCAATTTTCTTATATGGCTTTAGCCTTCCTCTATCCATTCTACGAGATTTAGATTAGTGAAAGAAGAGGTGTGACTGAATTTGCATTGCATGCACTCTTAGATTCACCCTCAATATTGTGTGAGTAGTTTCTTACCTAATATTTAACACCTTTAATAGTTATGAAAATTGACATTGCATGAATTGGGAAACACTGAAAATAGAATGTTGTTTCACTTGTTATTGCACTTGTTATTGCTTTGATGTGAATGGACTAGTTCCATATAACTAATTAGTTTCTAGGTTGTAGAATTTGAATGGAATGCAAATATATGATTGTTGTTGGCATAAAAAACTATATAGTATTTGTTATTTATCCTTATGCATTTTTTGAGGAAACAAATTTGATAAGCTAAGCATTGAAATTATAATAATCAAGATATATAAATTTCAAAACAATTATACTTTAATACAAAGTAAATTGCCATGTTGATGTGAAAGGCATGCATAACCCTAACATTTAAGGATAAAAATAACTCTATAAACTAATATTTTTATGCTAAATATTTAACTCTCCTCACCTTTCTTAATTATACTAATTCAATTTTTATGGTAAATATATAGGTTTCCTCATCTTTCTTAATTATATTAATTCTTTTCATCTAAGTTGTATTAATATAGATAGTGAGCCAAATAATTATAGTGTCTCACCTCTTCATGCATACTATTATTCAAAGTTTTTAAAGCCTAAAGAAAGTTTCCCAAACTGAAAGACAAGTGAACACAAAGTAATATGTAACTCTTGTATTGAAATAAACTATGTAAATTGGCTTCTCATAATCGTAATCATTAAATGCTCTCCTACGTCTAACTGAAAGGCTTTCATAGAAAATCCAAGATGGACATGAGCAACACAAACAATGACACTTATGAATTTCTTCTTATGCGGGTATGGCCTCATTCGGCCCCACACTAACATTGGTCAATCTGGGCAACATTCGGCGTTGCACATATTTTGTTTAGGTTTGTGCCTCATTCATCCCCACAACTGTTGTTCAACATGTGCTTTGTTTGGCCCTCGCATTTCGACTCCAAACATTTGACCCAACACTACCCATACTTCATGATTTTTTTTAGTCTACTGGAGTGATCTAAATATTTGTTTTTTTTTGGTATTTTTTTTTGAAATAAAAAAAAAAATCCTTATTGGACCATGGAAACTTCATCTTTATTTGTCATTTCTCATGGTTTGTCAAGGATCCACTTTCCTCCATGGTAGTAACAACTAGATCAGACTTTTCCACGAAGCCTTTGCATGATGTTTCCTCCCCATGATGATGAGGCTCTGAGTCAATTTGTTCGATTCAGATGTTGCCTACAAATTTGTAAGGGTAATTACACAATTTATATGGAATCAATACTCTTCTACTACTATGGCACATGAGGATGACGTTGTTTATTTTATTTTATTTTATTATATATGTATTTTCTGAAGAAAAAATTACAACTTTCTATTAAAAATGTAAATAAAAAGTTACATTAGTACATGCACATAGTGCATTCAAAAATATGTCTGAGGAAAAAACCTTGTGAAATAGAAAAATAAAACTCAACTCGCTGGAATAATAACCAATCGTGTATCTTGCAACATAATTGTTCTGTCTAAACATATTGAGATCATTAGTGGTTTTGTATGCTGTGTTGATTAAAAAAAGTATATTAAAAAAAGTATAGTGTGTTTATCTACATATTCAAAGTATACCTAAATATTAAAATGGTAAGCCTAATACATTTTGAAAAACCGTTAAAAAGGAATTCATATAACTAGGGATTGATATAGAAAAGTAATCAGAGAAAAAACCATCAGACGTCGATGAGGGATTAGCTCTAAATTTTTTGAATTGTCCCATCTAAATGTTCATTGACCTACCAATTGCCCATAACCTGTCTAAATCCTTCTTTGGATAGAATAGATGTTTCATATTTCCTATCCTTGTACATGTGATAACAAGAAATATGATTAAAATCTTGTTTAATTTGGAGAATTTCTTTAGAAATAGGAAGTGGTGTGTGGTTGTAGCATATTTGAGCTTCATGACTGGAAACACTTTTCACCCAAATGATAGAAATAAATGGAGCTGAAATAGTATTTTCAAACTCTTTCCTCATTTAAAGTGAACTAAGCTAAATTTTTAAAGGAATTTTTTTGGAACTAATTTTTAAAGTAAGTTTTTTGGGCTGAATTTTTAAAGTGAGATTTTTTAACTTAACTTTTAAAGCAAGTCTTTTAGGCTGAATTTTTAAAGTGAGATTTTTTAGCTTAATTTTTAAAGAAAGTCTTTTGGGCTGAATTTTGGAAGTGAGATTTTTAGCTTAATTTTTAAAGTAAGTATTGTGGGTTGAATTTTCAAAGTGACCCTTTTGTGCTGAATTTTTAAAGTGAGTTTTCTAAAAAAAAAAAATTGGCTAAAATTTTAAAGTGAGTTCTTGGTTTAAATTTTGAAAGCGAGTTTTATTTGTAGGATTTTGAAATTGATTTTTTTAAAAATCTAGATAGATTGAATTATCATGGGAAATCAAATAAATTGCAAGAGAAAATATGATCTAACAAGAGACATTGAGGCTCGTAGAGAATATGGGAGAAACTATTACAAAATAAAGAAGAAAGAGCACACAAATATTGAAAGGGAGAATCAATATCAACTGGAAGTTGAAGTAGGTATGTAAATGTAAATAGTAAATGATATTTAAAATTAAACTAGTGTATTGTGAAATTTATTTTTTATTTAATGAACTACTTTGAAAAATATTTTGTAATGTAAACAAAGAGAGATATTCCTCATAACATTGATAATGATATTGAAAATGTTGAAAGACAAAGTGAAAAAGATAATGAACAAATTATTGATGATGTTGTTGAACATGTTGCAAGAGATTCAAGTGAAGAAGTTGAATCACCATAAAATATGTTCATATATATGTCATGTGTATTATTGAAATGATACATGTTTATTAATTTCAATTTCGTTCAAACTCTATTTATTATTTTAATTATTTAACGAATATTTATACCCATATGCATTTAGTTTTCATATGCACAGATGTAATCAATATCAATGATGAGATGTTAAAAAATGTTGACACTGACATATATGGAGATAAAAAAGATAACCATGTTATACGATATCGTGTTAAGGTCGTTATTGAGAAGTTATTCAAAGATGAAAGTGTGACATTTGAAGCTCAAATTTTGAGAGGTTTCTTAACATCAAAGAAATTAAAAGATGCTACAACTCTGATGCAGGAGCATTTGGTTAACAGGACGAAGATGGAAAGAAGGTTGATATGGATTCTGAAAAGGACAGAGAACACAACTCACTGGACGGACAACGTGTCTGTCTTTATTTTTATTTATTGTTTTGTTATTTTACTTTTCTGTTAAAGATGCCAAGAATAATGTAATGAGCTCTAATTAGGAACAGTAGTAATTAGTCAGAGTCATTTGTTTCCGAACAGTTATATTACTGTTGTAAATACAAGCAAAGGAAAACATGCCAGTTAAGAATAAGTTTCAAATACGAAATAACTATTGTAACTGACAACAAAAAAACTAACAGCAGTTATCCAACTGTTCGAGGACAATGATACAAAAGGAGGAAAAATAAGCCCAATAAGGGTTTTCCAGTGAAGAAGATAAGTAACAAAAATAAATATACTCATTTTTTAGTGCACATACAATTCCACGAGTCTCCTCAAATACTGTGAAAAGAAATTCAATGCTGTGTATTCTTTTGTTTTCCTTTATGGTACAAAAACATTGTTAACAGGTTCACTACAGACTCCGAACCAGAACAAAAGCCCAGTAACCAAACAAAGAGCCACAACGACCAGCACAGGTCGTGCGGACATAGCGCTCAGGCATATATACATTTAACAGGTATAAAAACAAAACCCTACGAGTGGTTCCAGATTTATTTTCATATAGAATTCACGGGATAGAACATAGTCATTAAAAATCTGTATCAGTATTCACATTCTCTGTTCAAAATAACTACAAAACCAACTGAGTTCGCAGACATGGGGAACTGACACGGTGGTAAACAAAAGCCCTCAATAAAGAGTTCGAGCCCATCTCCTAAGGTTACCACAGAACCTTGCACCTAAGAAACTAACAGCAGATAGCGGCACAGAGCTAACGAACACCAAGCAGACCATACAAGAACCCAAACAAGCACAGTTAAAATGACAAGGTGAAGCTACCCATATACTGTTCAGGGTGACCGGGAGTCCAAGTGTTTGGACCAACGAACAGCTCCACCTGCATAAGGGCAAACGAAGAAAGGGTCAGTCACCAACCACAGTAAACGAAAACTAGAACAGAGAATTGGGAAGAAGCTACTGAGGAAGTTTAACAAGGGCCATTACCTGATAGGCGAGCCGTAGCTGTAAATTCCGTAAGCAGACGAGCCCCTGCTCACGGAGGAGCCGAGCCATTAGTCTCAAAACAAATAGTAGAAATAAAATCTAGCAAAGAACGGAAGCTTACCGGTTGAGTTGGCAGAGGGACAGGCAGAGCATGCCTCATGACCTGTCGAAGTTGGAAGCCGACGAACCCACGTCCACATTAACCTTACAGCTCTCGCATAGATATAAACCCTTGTGAGATACGAGCAGACAGTGACCAGAATACCCAGAGGCGAATATCAAAGCCGGATATACACTACAACGACAGCGAAAACACATGCAAACGGAACCGTAGTTCAAACCTTACCAGTGCTTCACCAAACAATCGATAGCATACAGGCCAAGACCTTGGAATAGCAGAGACCATGACCGCAACCAAACGCACACCACACCGTCGACTGGGAAGGCAAAGTTCATACATTTCATCACAGAAAACACAGGAGTTACAAAGAATTGCCAGGAGCTCGCAGAGCTAAAGACCAGCGCAACAATGACCACCCAAGGAGTGCTAACGGAGTAAAACCCAAACCGAGGTGGGTTTCCAAAATCCTGAGAAGGGACAGATGTCCACCCAGCAAACCATCAAGGTACCCATGCCGTAACCCAAGGAGATTGAAAATCAAACAACATTTATTACCAAATCAATTACATTACTGTCCAAAACGTAAGTGCATTACACATCAGCTTTGGAATGGTGGGACCACGTGGGCTGGCCCCATCAAGTGGTATCAGAGCAGCATTTTTGAGAAAGTAGAGGAATATGGAAGTAAAAAGACGAGGATTTGGGAGAGGTGCACGCAGAGTAGTAGACGAAGGATTGAGAGAACAGTTGAGAATCCTTACAGCTCACTTGGAAGCAGTAGAGGCGGGTAGGCGAAGAGACCCGAAACTTGGGGATGACAGTGAAGATGAGGCAGCAACTGTTACAGATGGGTCAAAAGAAGAAGCCCTAGAGTTAAGGCTGTTGCGATCAGTTCTGTTAGCCAGTAGAAAACCCAAACTGGAGGTCCCCAACTATGATGGCAGTCTGTCCGCAGATGTCTTGCTGGATTGGATAAGCGAATTAGACAAGTATTTTGAAAATGAGGAAGTCAGTGAGGATAAAAGAGTTAGATTTGCTGCAACTAAATTAAAAGGGCACGCCGCCTTATGGTGGGATAGTGTCCAAGCGGACAGGAGACGAATGAACAAGTTGCCAATAAAAAGGTGGCCACGGATGGTGGCAAAACTGAAGGGCAAATTTTTGCTGAAAGACTACCAGGTTGAGCTTTACCGACGAGTGCAAAATTTAAGGCAGAAGGGTATGACTGTAAAGGAATATACGGAAGAATTTTACCGTGTAAATTTACGTGCTGGTTATACGGACGATACTCCAGAAAAAACAGCAAGGTATGTAAATGGCTTGAGATTGGAAATATTGGACGAGATCAGTATTCTCTCTCCCCGAAATATTGAGGAAGCCTTTCAGAGTGCTGTAAAGGCTGAGGAGAAAATCAACAGGAAGCAGAACAACAAGAGAGGGAGAGGGAATGGCAGAGGACGAGGACAGTCCTACGGCAGAGGGAGAACTACCACAAACAGCGAAGAAGGTAGTAGTTCCAGAGCTTCAGGGACAACAGAGAAGGGAGAAAGCACTAGAGGAGGTCGGCCATATCAGCGGGGAAGAGGAAATGGTCACGGAAGAGGGACTAATGTCCAGTGCTACAGGTGCCACAAGTGGGGCCACAGATCCTTCGAATGTCCAGAAGCTGAACACGTTGGCTAGAGGGGAGCATTTGTTGCGCAGCCTGAGGAAGCTGAAGCACAACCCCGGGAGATAGAGAATGTGGCAGAAATGGGGGAAGCTCTAATTTTGAACAAGGTGCTGTTGAAACCAGCCAAAGAGAAGGCTGAACAGACCCAGCGAAAAGCGTTGTTTCGAACAGTTTGCAAATCACAGGGGAAGTGTTGTAAATTGATTATAGACAGCGGAAGTACAGACAATTTGGTTGCCAGCGAAATGGTGGAGAAGCTGGGCCTGAAACGGCTTAAACACCCCATGCCTTACAAGGTGTCATGGCTACAAAAAGGCCACCAGTTATTAGTTGATGAACAGTGCGAGGTAGAATTTCACATTGGCAAATATCACGACACGGTGGTCTGCGATATTATGCCAATGGACGTGTGCCATATACTGCTTGGGAGACCGTGGCAGTATGACCGGAGGGTGACACACGATGGAAAGACAAATTGTTATAAATTTGTGAAAGATGGGATCAAACATACGCTTGTACCCATCAAGGAAGAGGATGCAGCGGAACCAAGTGGCACAAAAACATTATTAATTGGAGGGAAACAGTTTGTGAAGTAGATTGAGGAAAATGAGGTCAATTATGCAATTGTAAGGAGGACAAGACCGGTGTTGCTGAACACAGAAAAAGCAGAACTGCCTGTAGAAATTCAGGAGCTGTTGAAAGAATTCCAAGACATTGTGGTTGATGATTTACCTGATAAGTTGCCTCCCAAGAGGAGTATTAGCCATCACATTGACTTTATACTGGGAGCAAGCTTTCCAAACAAGGCAGCGTATAGGATGAGTTTGAAAGACAATGAAGAAATTCGTAAACAAGTGCAAGAGTTGTTGGATAAGTGACTGATCAGAGAAAGTTTGAGCCTGTGTGCAGTACCAACTGTACTTGCACCTAAGAAGGGTGGAGAATGGAAAATGTGTACAGATTCGTGGGCCATTAATAAAATTACGATTCGATATAGATTTCCCTTACCCAGGATGGACGACATGATGGACTGTCTTAGTGGAGTAGCTTATTTTACAAAGATTGATCTGAAGAGTGGTTATCATCAGATCAGAATCAGGGAAGGAGATGAGTGGAAAATAGCTTTCAAAACTAATGAAGGGCTGTACGAATGGTTGGTCATGCCATTTGGATTGAGCAACGCTCCTAGTACCTTTATGAGACTAATGAATGAGATGTTAAAGGAATTTATTGGCAAGTTCATGATAATTTATCTCGATGACATTTTAATTTTTAGCAGAACAAAAAGAGAGCATCTTCAACATGTTCGAAAAGTGTTAGAAAAGTTACAGCAGAACAAACTGCTGATAAACTTAAAGAAATGCACTTTCCTGCAGAAGGAGCTGGTCTATTTGGGGTTTGTAGTTGCAGAAAATGAATTGAAAATGGACCCT
Organism: Pinus tabuliformis; assembly: GCA_031772625.1. NCBI lineage: Eukaryota > Viridiplantae > Streptophyta > Pinopsida > Pinales > Pinaceae > Pinus > Pinus tabuliformis. The sequence goes on from CM062805.1 coordinate 1,106,450,190, forward strand.
GAGAAGATTGCAGCAATTATAAATTGGCCGTCACCGAAGAGCTTATTTGAGGTATGTAGTTTCCACGGATTGGCAAGTTTTTATCGAAAGTTTATTAGAAATTTCAATGAAATCTGCGCACCAATGTTAGAGACCATAAAAAAGGCCAGCCAGCCTTTTTGTTGGACCAAGAAGGCAGAAGACAGTTTTCAGCTTTTGAAGCGGAAGATCACGGAGAGGCCAATCTTGAGGCTGCCTGATTTCAATAAACTTTTTCAAGTTCGGTGTGACGCAAGTGGAACAACGATTGGTGCTGTGCTTAGTCAGGACGACAGACCAGTGGCATTTTTCAGTGAAAAACTGAATGAAAGCCGGCAAAAATATTCCTCATACGACAAGGAATTTTACGCAGTGGTCCAAGCCTTAAAGCATTGGAGGCACTACCTACTGGGCAATGAATTCGTTCTGTTTTCTGATAATTCGGCATTGCAATACGTAATGCAGCAGCACAAGTTAAACCATAAGCATGCCAAGTGGGTAGAATACTTGCAGAGTTTCACTTTCGTGTTAAAACACATAAGTGGGCAAGCCAACAAAGTGGCAGATGCTTTGAGCAGAAGAGCCTTGCTCTTACAGGAGAGTAGCATATAGGTATTGGGATTCGAACATTTGAAAGATTTGTATCAAATCGACATGGATTTTAAGGAAGCTTTTGAAGCCTGCCAAAATCCCGTATTAAGGAATGCAAGCCCGTGGTTAGACTATAATTTACAGGAAGGATTATTATTCAGAGGTGGACAATTATGTATCCCGGACTGTTCGATGAGGGAGAATATTGTACGGGAAAAGCATAGCGGCGGATTAGTGGGACATTTTGGCATCAACAAAACTTTGGAGCAACTCAGACATTTCTATTATTGGCCTAAAATGAGCAGGGATGTATAGAGATATGTAAACAGGTGTAAAGTCTGCCAACTGTCAAAAGGACACAGTCAGAATACCGGACTTTACACACCACTACCTGTTCCAAGCAGGCCATGGGACTCGGTCAGCATTGACTTTGTTCTTGGACTACCTAGAACACAGCGAGGGTATGATTCAGTAATGGTGGTGGTAGATAGATTTTCAAAAATGGCTCATTTTATTCCTTGCTGGAAAACTAGTGACGCCACGTACGTGGCACACCTGTTTTTCACGGAGGTTGTTAGATTACATGGCCTACCCAGAACTATCATTTCAGACAGGGATGTAAAGTTCACAGGGCACTTTTGGCGCACCCTGTGGAAAAAGTTGGGCACGCAACTGAACTTCAGCTCTGCGTATCATCCGCAGACTGATGGACAAACGGAAGTGGTGAACAGAAGCTTGGGAAATTTATTACGGAGTTTGACTGGAGAAAATTCACGAATATGGGACCGAGCTCTCGCCCAGGCAGAATTCGCTTATAACGATTCGCCCAATTGTAGCACCGGACTTAGCCCATTTCAGATTTTGTATGGCATGCATCCTCGGGGAATACATGAACTACGAGATTTGGGAAAGCTGGAATGACGAAGCACGGATGGGGAAGACTTTGCAGAAGCAATGAGCGAACAACATGAAAAAATCAAACTAAGGTTGCAGGACAGCGTACAGAAATACAAACAGCAAGCAGACTCAAAGTGACGAGAGGTGCATTTTAATGTTGGGGATGAGGTCCTTGCGCATCTGCACTGCGAACGGTTTCCTAAGGGCACATATAATAAGCTGAAATATAAGAAAATTGGTCCTTGCAAAATCCTACGTAAATTTTCAACCAATGCTTACGAGATTCAGCTGCCACCTGACATAGGCATATCACCTATTTTCAATGTGGCGGTTTTGTTCCCATATAATGCCCAAACAGAGGATGATAGTGTGGTACAGCCAACACGGGACACCCAATTTGGAGACAGTTCTTGGAAGAAACAATTTCCTTCGGTAAAGTCCCATGAGATTGAAGGGATCCTCAGCACCCAGGTAGCTAAGAAGACACATAGGAAGGAATATCTGCATTACCTCGTCAAGTGGAGAGACCGTCCAATGGAGGACAACTCATGGCTCGACGCGGCACAGATACAGAAGGCTGGTTATTCGGTGGAGGAACTCATGGAACGGAGCCATGAATTTCTTTTACCCCGGGAGCCTGATGCAGGAGCATCTGGTTAACAGGACGAAGACGGAAAGAAGGTTGATATGGATTCTGAAAAGGACAGAGAACACAACTCACTGGACGGACAACGTGTCTGTCTTTATTTTTATTTATTGTTTTGTTATTTTACTTTTCTGTTAAAAATGCCAAGAATAATGTAATGAGCTCTAATTAGGAACAGTAGTAATTAGTCAGAGTCATTTGTTTCCGAACAGTTATATTACTGTTGTAAATACAAGCAAAGGAAAACATGCCAGTTAAGAATAAGTTTCAAATACAAAATAACTATTGTAACTGACAACAAAACAACTAACAACAGTTATCCAACTGTTCGAGGACAGTGATACAAAAGGAGGAAAAATAAGCCCAATAAGGGTTGGCCAGTGAAGAAGATAAGTAATAGAAATAAATATACTCATTTTTTAGTGCACATACAATTCCACGAGTGTCCCCAAATACTGTGAAAAGAAATTCAATGCTGTGTATTCTTTTGTTTTCCTTTATGGTACAAGAACATTGTTATGGATTTCAGAGATCTGTGGCTTGAATCTTTTGAATTATTGATCGGAGAGTCCACAGTTTTTGTATTTTTGTACCAACGTTTCGAATCCCAAATGGGATCCATCTTCAGGATAAGAGAATGATGATGACAGAAGAGCAGCTAAGAAATAATAATAAATAGTGATGAGGATGAAACATTTGGAATAACCTACTGTCGGCTGAAATAATAATTTTTATTATATTTAATTTTTATTTTTATATAATTTTATATTAATTTTTAAAAATTAATTTGTTTTAATATATAATATTAATGTGCTTTTAAATTTTTATTTTGTTTTGATATAATATAATTAATTCTAACATGAAATTAATATTAACCTAAAATGAAAATGATTATTACCTAAGGAAAATTAAAACTAAAATGGAATTAATTATGAAACTAGGGAAAAATTAATTCTAAGTAATTTAATTAAATTATTAATATTATTAATTTATTAATATTAATTATATTAATTATATTATTATTATATTAATTAATATGAAATTTGATATTAACCTAGGGAATATTTAAATTATTAATCTTAATTATTAATTAATTAATTAATTAATTACTAATTAATTAGTTACATTAATTATATTATTAATAGTATATATTATTAATATATAATTAATATTAATAAAATTAATTATTATTAATAAAATTAATTATTAATTATATTATTATTAATATATTAATTAATATTAATAAAATTAATTATATTAATTATATTAATTATTATTATTAATTAATTATTTAATTATAATAATTATATTATTATTTCTCAATAAATTAATTATATTATTATTAATATTAATTATATTATTAATATTAATTTGATTTAATATATAATATTAATTCTAATATGAGATTAATATTATTATAATTTTACCTAGGGAAATATTAACCCTAAAGAGAAATTGATATTAACCTAGGGAAAATTAATACTAGAAGGAAATTAATTTAATAACTAGGGTTAATATATTCTAGAAATTAATTTAATAACTAGGGTTAATGTATTCTAGAAATTAACCGAAATTCTATACCTAGATCTAAAAGAAAACAAAGACTGAAGACACAAGAAAGGAGGGGGATAACTTACCTGCTGAGGTCCTTACCTGGGGGCGCTTGCGATTTTTATTTCCTTGATCAAGGGAAGCCAGCTGCCGCTAATCTCCAAGCCATTATCTCTGTTTAGATTATGAGGATGTTTGATAATTTCAAGCGCTTCTCTGATCTTTCGTTTCTGATGTTGCTCCTCCCTAGCGATAATTGATGCGCTTTCCAGACTACAGACTCCGAACCAGAACAGAAGCCCAGTAACCAAACAAAGAGCCACAACGACCAGCACAGGTCGCGCGGACATAGCGCTCAGGCATATATACATTTAACAGGTATGCAAACAAAACCCTACGAGTGGTTCCAGATTTATTTTCATATAGAATTCACGGGATAGAACATAGTCATTAAAAATCTGTATCAGTATTCACATTCTCTATTCAAAATAAATACAAAACCAACCGAGTTCGCAGACATGGGGAACTGACACGGTGGTAAACAAAAGCCCTCAATAAAGAGTTCGAGCCCATCTCCTAAGGTTACCACAGAACCTCGCACCTAAGAAACCAACAGCAGACAGTGGCACAGAGCCAACGAACACCAAGCAGACCATACAAGAACCCAAACAAGCACAGTTAAAACGACAAGGTGAAGCTACCCGTATACTGTTCAGGGTGACCGGGAGTCCAAGTGTTCGGACCAACGAACAGCTCCACCTGCATAAGGGCAAACGAAGAAAGGGTCAGTCACCAACCACAGCAAACGAAAACCAGAACGGAGAATTGGGAAGAAGCTAATGAGGAAGTTTAACAAGGGCCATTACCTGATAGGCGAGCCGTAGCTGTAAATTCCATAACCAGACGAGCCCCTGCTCACAGAGGAGCCGAGCCATTAGTCTCAAAACAAATAGCAGAAATAAAATCTAGCAAAGAACGGAAGCTTACCGGTTGAGTTGGTAGAGGGACGAGCAAAGCATGCCTCATGACCTGTCGAAGTTGGAAGTCGACAAACCCACGTCCACATTAACCTTACAACTCTCACATAGATATAAACCCTTGTGAGATACGAGCCGACAGTGACCAGAATACCCAGAGGCGAATATCAAATCCGGATATACACTACAACGACAGCGAAAACACATGCAAACGGAACCGTAGTTCAAACCTTACCAGTGCTTTACCAAACAATCGATAGCATACAGGCCAAGACCTTGGAATAGCAGAGACCATGACTGCAACCAAACGCACACCAGACCATCGACTGGGTAGGCAGAGTTCATACATTTCATCACAGAAAACATAGTAGTTACAAAGAATTGCCAGGAGCTCACAGAGCAAAAGACCAGCGCAACAATGACCACCCAAGGAGCGTGAACGGAGTAAAAGCCAAACTGAGGCAGGTTTCCAAAATCCCGAGAAGGGACAGATGTCCACCCAGCAAACCATCAAGGTACCCATGCCGTAACCCAAGGAGATTGAAAATCAAACAAAATTTATTACCAAATCAATTACATTACTGTCCAGATCGTAAGTGCATTACACATCAGCTTTGGAATGGCGGGACCACGTGGGCTGGCCCCATCAAGCTCTATTGGGTATCTGAAAATAAATGAAAGATAAAAGGGTGAAGGAAAATGTGATTCAAAATATAAATAGTGCTCTAAAAACAATTGGAAGATCTAGAATGAAAAATGATGTAGTTCCACACAGAGAAAAATAAATGGCAGTGGTTTTATAATCTATGGAAAAAATATTAAGGACCTCATGAAAACATTCCACAAACATAGGAAATTTCTATTGCAAACAGATGTAAATGATGAGATCACTTGTCAAGAAGTTATTTGTAGGAAGCCATACAAATATAGACTTGGAGAAGATGTTAAAAAAATAATATATGAATATTGGATGAAAAATTCACATGTTTCACAAAAATAAAGGGATGTGATGTAGCGAAGAATAGCACGAAATCAGTATGAAGAACATGCAAAACATATCTTGGACACCACTAAGATAGAGTTGTTCAATAAGATCATAGAAGAGAATCGTGGAATTAATGTCTCAATCAATACTTTTGTGCAACAAAAACCATGGTATGTTAAACCTATCACTGCACGCGACACTTTTTGTTATCGTTATCATGTGGAATTTCAATTATATCATGACAGCTTCCTCAATTTTGGTAAAACAGTTTGGAAAAATTCACCTCCTGCTTCCACTATCCATGGTTTCATATCTGAAATTCTATGTGTAAGAGAAACTCATGAATTATTTTACCAAAGGAAATGTGTTGGTGGTAAAAAATGTGATCATTGTCGAAATTTGACTTTATTTCATGACAAATATTCTATTCATATAAATGATCAATAATTGTCTAACCTAAAAGTGAATGGAAGAGATATGAATATATCCATACATCGATTAGTTCAAATAATAATACACGTGCTAAAAGGATTGATTTACAAGAAGAAGAAATTCCTGTGACAGAGGTTTTGAAGAAATTTGAGACAAAAATTTATGAGTACACCAAGAACTAGCATAGACCTCGATCGAAGGACCTACAATTCAAAAATTCCCGTGAATTTTTTCCACGAGGGACCATTTTGTCAACAATTGATTTTGTAAAGAATTACACATTTATTGAACAAAATGAAATATAGAGTGAATATTCTCAATCTGACTAAGTCTCTATGCTTATCCATATTCTATAAAGACATGTTGGACAAATTTTTTATGATATAGAAAGCACTAGTGAGAACTAACATGTTATTAAAGAACATTACTTTTATATCAATGATTATCGTACACATGATACACATTTTGTATAAAATTGCTTTGATAAGATTTATGACTCGTTGAAAGGTCGTGGAATAAAATTCAATGAACATTGGATATGGTCAGATGGGTGTGCAGGTCAATCTAAATCTTCACGATCATTCTTTTGGTTGTGTCGCCTTCATAACAAAACCCACATTAAACATTATTCTAATTTATTTGAGATTGGTAATGGAAAAGGAGAACATGATGGTGCAGGGGCATGTATAAAATGAGCACTTCGAAGATAGAAAATGGACCACTCTACAAACAGACTTGTCTCTGCTAGACAAGTTGTTTAATGGTGCAATGTTGCACTAAGCCATTAGACTAGCCCATCAATGGAGGTACAAAGTATGTAAATATATACAAATTAACTTGTATATAGTTTTAATATATGATAATTTTTAATAATTTTCTCATTTTAAGCATTTATAAATTATATAGTTTAAACAGTATGAGGATGATTATCTTTGATATATAAAATGTACTTTATAACATATTTAAATTCTTGTTTGAATTTACTATATGGCTTTCTGGCATAATCAAGTTGAAGATGTAGATAGATCGATTAAAGATGAAGTTGAAATAGTAAAAGGGTCTCGAAAATTGCATTGAATGAAAGCAAAGGATTATCGAAATGCATTTGCATTCAATAAAAGAAAATATTCTTGTTTTTGTCTTATTTGCATAGAGGATGCACAATCCAATGAATTTTGTGAAAACAAGATATATGTAAAACCTTGGCAACATACAAAACTAAATACAAAGGGGAAAATGTGAGTTGAAAGCTTCGAAGAGATGGAATTAGAGGAGACTATAGTATCATCTGAAAGTTATCAAGTTTTTGATCTTGTTAGGGAAGGTAACATTTCAATTGATTTCAAAATATATGTGTGTGTGTGTGTGTTTTATGTTTTTAAATCAATGCGTATAAGTATCTAGATAATAATTAAAATATAGAGCTCTAGAAATAAATAGTAAATTCAAGTCCATATTGATAAAGTTAATTTCACGTTAATTATGATATGAATTTACACTTGTTTTACTATGCATGAGATGTTTTTCCTGTAGTTTCACCATTGACAACATAGAAAATGTCAAGTATTATTTGATGTGGTGCACTGAATGAAAGATGAAGTTATTGGAAGACTATGATGATAATGATTTTATATATGAATGACGGTCTATTATACTGGGAGGTTATTGTTTTCAAGAAACACACCAAACTAAGAGTAATCTTTATTTTCAAGACTATCATCCTGATGTCATAAGTTGTCAATATAGTCACTTGGTGTGTGCAGCGTGCATAAAGTTGATAGAAGTTCAATAAAAAAAACAATTGAAAGTTAGAAAATGGAGAATGTCAAAAGCTAGCCATGAACGAATCATTGAAGATGCCATTGCATTAGAATACTTTTAATTGAACTACCCAACAATTTCTTCTACTTGGATTCATCTTCGAGAGCTTAGAGTTCAAGTACATTGTTAGCAAATTTATTTTTTTGCACTCTTAAGTTGTACATTCTTAAGAATGTAATGATATGAAAGCGATACTCATTGGGTCTTATATTGAGTTATAAAGTTGTATGTATACTGTCTATTATGTAGACCTGTATTGAGGATTTACCATTTTGTTAATTTCTTATGTATACAACGTTGTTATTGATCTATTAATTTGTGATTTTGGTTGGTTGAGCTAAGCGCTGTTACTGCTATGTTAATTTGTGATTGTGGTTGGTTGATTCATTTACTAAGAACCATTTACTAACATTATAGGAATGATTGAATGTAAAATGTACCAAATAAATGCAAAGTTACTTTCTTTTCTACATATTCATGAACTTAAATTATATGTAAAACCTTTAAAAGCATCAAACCATGCATGCATCATGCAAATTGTTGGCAATGTTTTATAATGCAATTTTATCTAACTTATGTTTGTGCATTCAAAAAACTTTATATTAAAAGTTAACTTTCAATCGACATCTATAGTAGCCTTTCTATACATGAATGAAAAATGTACATACCATATTTTATAATGAAATTGTATCTTATCATTGTTTTAGACATCTACACCGAATTATAAGATTCATTCAAATGCAAAATGTAGACCTCACATTTTTTAATTTGCAATTTTAATAGATTCATTTTAAATAACTTGACAAAAAACTTTAAACAAAACCTAAGAATCATCTACTAACATTATAGGAATGATTGAATGAAAATGTACCAACTAAATGCAAATATGTAAAATCTTTAAAAACATCAAACCATGCATGCAGATTCATGAAAATTGTGAGCCATGTTTTATAATGTGATTTTATCTAACTCATTAGAACAATTTTACATTAAAATTTAACTATCAACCGACATTCATAGTAGCCTTTCTATACATGAACTCAAAATTTACAATTTTAAGTTATCATTGTTTTAGACATCCACACCGAATTATAAGATTCATTCAAATTCAAAATGTAGACCTCACATTTTTTTATTTGCAATTTTAATAAATTCATTTTAAATAACTTGTCAAAAAACTTTAAACAAAACCTAAGAATCATCTACTAACATTATAGGAATGATTAAATGAAAAATGTACCAACTAAATGCAAATATGTAAAACCTTTAAAAACATCAAACCATGCATGCAAATTCATGCAAATTGTGGGCCATGTTTTACAATGCGATTTTATCTAACTCATTCAAACAAATTTATATTAAAATTTAACTATCAATTGACATCCATATTAGCCTTTCTATACATGAATTCAAATGCACATACCATATTTTATAATGCAATTTAAGTTATCATTGTTTTAGACATCTACACCATATTATAAGTTTCATTCAAATTCAAAATGTAGACCTCACATTTTGTAATTTACAATTTTTATAGATTCATTTTAAATAACTCAAGACAAAACAACTTCAAAAAAAACCTAATAATCATAAATACTAACATTATAGGAATGAATGAATGCAAAATGTACCAACTAAATGAAAATTTACTATTATTTCTACATATCCATGAACTTAAATATGTAAAATGTTTAAACACATCAAACCATGCATGCGTCATGCAAATTGTAGACAATGTTTTATAATGCAATTTTATCTAGCTTATGTTTGTACATTCAAACAAATTTATCTTAAAAGTTAAATATCAACCGACATCCATAGTAGCTTTTCTATACATGAATGAAAAATGTACATAACATATTTTATAATTCAATTTTAAGTTATCATTGTTTTTGAAATCTACATCGAATTATAAGATTCATTCAAATGCAAAATGTAGACCTCACATTTTGTAATTTGCAATTTTAATAGATTAATTTCAAATAACTTGACAAAACAACTTTAAACAAAACCTAAGAATCATCTACTAACATTATAGGAATGACTTAATGCAAAATGTACCAACTAAGTGAAAATTTACTTTCATTGCTACATATTCATGAACTTAAATATGTAAAACCAAGTTTTAAGCATCAAACCAGACATCATGCAAATTGTACCATGCAAAATGTACATAAAATCCAAAATTAGCTTGTATTAAATCATAATAAAGAGTTCAAGATTTAAAATATGTCCAAAATTTATATCATTATAAAAGTAAATATATAATAAAAAGTTGTCAAATAATAAGATGCATCAATTCATAATAAAGAGTTTTAACTTAAATATGTCCAAAATTTATATCACGAGAAAAGTAACTATAACATTAAAGGATTGTACAATAAAAAATTTCATCAACTTAGAGAATCTCGCTAAAATATATGACCTATCAATCTCCCCAGGCTCTCATATGAATCATGGGTTCCCTGCACAACAAGCCTAATTGCATATATACATAAGATTATGTACTTTAAGGTTCAATCTTAATGTTTTAAAATTAAATGAGAATGTAATCATGAAAATAAAATTATAAAAAGTTTCAAATTCCATGCAATACCTCATGGTGTTCCCCCTCCATTGTGCCCTTTTGGTGTTCACCATGCATTGTTCCCTCCTAGATGCTATGTACAATACATGTACATGTATATATTCAACATTTTATATTTCACATGAAAATGCATAAACTCGCAATATTAAATAAATTATTACACGACTTTTTCAAATTGTTTAGATGATCCTATCCCCATTGTCTACTCCATAGATATAGTCTGTTGAGAATGGAATTCATCTCCGCAAACATAAAATTCCAAAATTTTAAAACTATAAGATAAATCTATCTCATTTTTAAATGAAACTTGCACTTCAATTTATAACAAAACATAAGTGAAATATTCAATAGTTGTGGCACATATCCTAATATGGAGGAAGAGATTGGAGCTATGTCCAAAACATCAGTCAAAATCTGAATCTGTTAACATTTAATTATATATACATAACTATTTCTTTTAAAAATATGTCCTCACAAGATATCTATATAATAAAAGTAGAATAATAACTTTATCAACATGAACTCTTCAAAAATATTATCATCTCTCAAAATATCTTCATTGGAACCTGAACCCGGGACCATGAAATTATCAAAATTTTCATTCAACAAACAATTTAACTATGAATGGTGAACATATGATACATTTGTGTTAGATTATGTCTGAAAAAAGTAACAAAATGTATGTGAATCACCATTAACACATACATTACAAATTAAATTAAAATATCTACCATAACCATTAACACATACCAATCCCACACCCTCTTCTTCATGAACAATTAGGTCTTGCCAACCATTACTACAAGCCTTTGCATATAATTTAGGCCACTTAGTATTCATATTATCTATCTCCTCATCTATTTTATATACAAAATTAGCATGTACATTAGCTTGTGCCCTTTGTCAATTTAGATGATATCAATTTTGGTCAATGCACTATGTATGTTGTCTATAATGGCATCCCTTCCTTCTCAACCAATTTGATAAGTGGCATCCATCTATGACTGCAAAGTTACCAAACGAGGAGGTTTGTGTACCAAATGTGGCTAAGGGTGAGGAAATTCAATATCATGTATTGTGCCCTTATGATCATATAACCGACCTTTCCAAATACCATAATATTTAGATGGAAGGTCATTAAAATCGGGTTTCGTACCAAAAAAAATTCTGCATAAAATAATTTTGCAAAATAGATTAGAACCTCATCATTCCATGGAAGCTTTCTATACGTTTCAAGGAACATATCATATAAATGGTTGGCTATATCAGGGTGCTTGAAATATTGAGCCTTGAGCATATTTCTTTCCAACCCTTCTTTGAAATTAAACGTAGATTTTTCACTTTCTTTTGTAACCCTTTTACTAATCTTGGTCCATTTATTGGGACCCATGACTGATTCCTTTCTACACCTCATCATATCTATAAGTGAATCTTTGGCTGGCCCAAGTTTCTTGTAACATCAAGAAATGAGCTTAGATAGTGTACGACTATTTCTAAGCTTTCTCTACTCCCTGCAAGGAGCTCCAAACTCCCAAGATATTTCCTCAATTTAGAATAATGACTTTTTCACTTTTGTAATGAGCATTGTTGGAGGTTTGTCTCCCAAGGAAGCTCATATATAATATCAAATGAATAAGTGGTAATTGGTGTCTAGCCTTCTTCTTGAACTGTCGAGTTTCGCTTACGCCTACTTGGACTAACATTTTGACCCTCTGGATCAATATATAAAATTACATAAATATAAAAACATGTGAACAAATGTATTCATACATGTATGCCAGATATACATGTACAAGCATATGTACATACAACTCATTTACATGTACAAATTTGTTTAAACATAATTTGTTTTAACATAATTTATTTTATATTATTTACTAAAATGATCTTGGCCACCTGCAAAATGTGTCCACCCTGAGATTTATGACCACCCGAAGAATGTTGACCACCCTGAGATTGATGACCACCCAGAGAATGTTGACCACCTTGAGATTGATTACCAACCAGAGAATGTTGACTACAACCACGTGGAAACATAGTGAGTGAAGCATCTAAGAAAATAGAAAATCAATTCAATATATATGTGTACATACATATGAATATACTTATTTATCATTTAAGTAAATGCATGCATGCACACACACACACACACACACACACACAAGCATATATATATACCACGATGTGAATGATGGACCTCCCCTTATTCATTTGATATTCTCTTTGATCCATGGCCTCGACCTCCCCCTCCAGTGGAAGCATGTGACTCTATTGATTTTCACCTCGAAGAATCATGTGGAAAATGCTTATCCATGATATGGATATCTATAAATATATATATGCATGATATTTAAAAAGTTACCTCATGTATTTACAATTCTTTTTAAAATTCTATTTAAAGAAATCAGGAATTCAGAAAATTGTTGTAACCCTTGAAGTTACCTCATGCATTTTAAAATCTTGAAATTTCTATTAAAAAATATTAAGAATTCAAAAAATTTATATAACCCTTGAATTTACCTCACACATTTAATTGATGTAACCCTTGAAATTACATCATGCATTTTAAGATCTTAAAATTTCTATTTGAAAACATTGAAAGAATTTAGAAAATTAATGTAACAATCTGAAGCTCTTCATTTAAAATTTACACAAGACAAACAACAAAAATGCTGAAGCACGCACATTTTGAAAAGTATATACTAAATTTTCTAAAACATGTCAAGTTCACCAAATTGTGCTTACATAATGGGGGCACACATGGTATAGAATTGAAAAAAACACATGGTCATTAAAAATGACTCATTTATAGCTAAAACACACACACATATCAAAGATATCTTACAATATCCATCAATAAATATTGATGGAGAACTTCTTAACACTAATTCATATTTCACACAGAAATCTTGAATTGGAACTGCCCCATACAATAGGTCACTAGAAATCCTATCAACATTTCCACAATGTCTTATGCTAAATGATTGAAATTGGCTAACAATATTTCTTGCTTGTCCATGTAGTTTTTTAACCTCTCTTTTTTAACTTCGTACACGTCTTTCATCTAGTTGCATACACGTTTGGAATTGGTGAAGACTACAATTCCATTGGATCCATACTTCCTATCTATTCCCAAGCCTTCTATCAATGCAATATAATATGTTTCATTGTTTGTTTTTCTTCCAATTAAATTCATTTTCCTTCAGAGGAATTTGTTCGTCAAAATATTGCATAGCACATAAGTAATCATTGCTTGCCATGGATTGGGATAACAAGAAACGTCTATGCATAATGTCTACTTTTCAACCATGTTTAATGGGTTTTTGATCCCCATCAAGAAAAAAATTCAATAAAATGAATTTAATATATTTATACAGGTATTTTTGGGTTGTGCAAAATATAATTTTTTAGAAAAATTTGTTAGAAAGCTAGGTAGCAAGAGAAGTTGTTTCTACTTGGTTGGATGGTTGGAGAATTGCAAGAAGAAAACAACTAGATATCTCTAATTCAACTCAACTACAAATCTCTAATTCATTCAACTTAGATTCAGCTCAACTTAAGGTTGAAAGTATTTACTAATTTATTTTTATGTTCATTCCATAGATACAAATATGTCTAATTCAACTTAGCTTCAAATCACGCAAGTTTGAAAGAATTTCTTAATTTATTTTTATTTTCATTTTTGGAAATTTAACACTTATTCTGCCTTTTTATAGAAATGTTTTTATGAAAGCTATAATATATGTTTATTTATATGCCATACATGTCTCTATTTATATGCTTCTTTAAAAATATAGTTAACAAAGGAAAATGAAAAATAAAGATGAAAAATGATAGACTGGTTTTATTCTAGTAAATTTAACACTTACATTACCTTGTTATAAAATTTTATTAAAAAAAATATCATACATGTTTACTTATATGGCCTAAATGGGTATATTTATATATGCTTCCTTCCAAATATAGTTAATAAAGAGGAAAAAAATTAAAATGAAAAAAGATATACTGAGTTTTAGTCTAGTAAATTTAATATATATGTTGTCTTCTTAAAATTAGAACACTAACATTAAAATTAAAACACCAAAAATAGATGAAAAAGCAATGCCAACACTTTAATTAGAAACCTAATAACACTAAAATTGAAACACCAAAAATAGATGACAAATAAATGCCATCATAGCTTCAATCTCATGCACCCAAAAAAATAATGATGAAAAAGATGTATCTTAAAAAGAAACTACTAGATGAAAAGAGAAAGTACAAGGACCTTCAATTAAGTGTATTCAACCTCATTTTATGAAGTTAATAAGACCCATGTTCCAAGAAAATAAGGAAGCAAAGTGAATTACACATAAAGAAAAAGGAAACATAAATGAACATATAAGAACAGAAGTAAGGAAAGTATGTTACCAATAAGCATCAAGGTTGTTCAAGGGCCATGATATCATCATATTTTTCATTGGTGTCCTCTTCATTGATCAAAATTTTCATTTTTTTATTAAAATATTATGTGTCGAGAAGATGGGGATATGATACTAGAATTAATGATAGGTGCATCATTTCTAGTTCTTTGGCCCTACATCATATGCCCATATTCTTAGCATAGAACAATTTGATCGCATAGGGGCTCCTGATAATTGTAGGGATTCTCTTCGGAGCATTTTGGTGCATTTGGACCATAGTTCTATGAGGTAAATCAAGGTAGAAGAAGTCAACCCAATAAAATTAAAATTAAAACATGAAAAATAGATGACAAATCAATGGCAACACTCTAATTAGAAACTTAATAACATTAAAATTAAAACACTAAAAATAGATGACAAAATAATGCCAACACCATAATTAGATACAATCTCATGCACCCACCATAATAAAAATGAAAAATATGTATCTCAAAAAGAAACTACTACTTGAAAAGAGCAAGTACAAGAACCTTCAATTAAGTGTATTCTTCCTCATCTTAGGAAGCTAATAAGACCCATGTTCCAAGAAGATAGGGAAGCTTGAACTGAATTACAAATAATGAGAAAGGAAACATAAATGAACATATAATAACAGAAGCAAGGAAACAATGTTACCAAGAAGCATCAAGGTTTTTCTACAAGATAAATCAACGTAGAACAAGTCAACCCAATAACATTAAAATTAAAATGCAAAAAATAGATGACAAAGAAATGCCAACACTCTAATTAACAACCCAATAACATTAAAATTAAAACACCAAAAATAGATGACAAAGCAATTCTAATTAGCTTCTATCAGATGCACCTAACAAAATAGAAATGAAAAAGATGTATCTCAAAAGAAACTACTACTTGAAAAGGGGAACTACAAGAACCTTCGATTAAGTGTATTCTGCCTCATCTTAGGAACCTAATAAGACCCATGTTCCAAGAAAACTTGGTATAGATAAAGGAAGGAATGATCCTGTACATAATGCCACCAGGCATTATCGTTAAGGCAGTCATGCTGTAAAGGGAAGCAAAAGTGACCTGGAACAAATTGATAATGTGGAGGATTGAACTAAAATTTTGCAGGTATTTTCTAGTATAAAGTTAATTGAGCACTTTAGCAAATACTACACGATATGGTACAATCAATGTAGGTTTTCACCGCATACAGAAATTACCTTCATATGAATTCTAAAACACATAAAATAAACAATGCGAGATCATAACACATAAAACACATATACACAAATATTTTCCCCTAGATCCAAAACCGGGACTACCAGCTTGATTTTTCATTATGTTCCTTTCAATGTTACAATACATATTTATACATGCTGAAGCATCCAATAACGTGGACTAAAAACCATCGTTTCTAAAACCATGGACTGAAAACCATCGCGTCAAAAACCATGTGCAAAAATCATGTACAAAACCATAGGAAGGTCCGCCCAACCTAACATAGGGTCCAAAACCAAAATTATGCAGGGCGCTGCTCCAGATCCCATAGAGTGGGGTTACCTACACCCCTAAAACCCCCTATGACCCCCCCGCTACGCAATTGGTGCAACGAAGGGGGGGCTTTGCCCCCTTTCTAACCCCCCGATTAAATACGTGGGTTAGTCGTGGAAAGAATATAACACAACCCAACATTCTCCCACTTGTTGTTTTCTTTCCATAGGGGTCCACAAGAGAGCTTAGTCATTTATCCAACCCTGCAATGCCCATTGTTTCTCTACACCAAGAGAACTTCTTAGAGCTCACAAATTTTGTCAATGGATCTGCAGTAGTCTTCAAAGTGTCCACCTTTACTAGCAACACCTTTTTCTCTTCTATTGTATCCCTCATGAAGTGATATTGAACATCAATGTGCTTTGTCTTTGAATGATATGCAGGGTTCTTTGCCAAGAAAATTGCACTTTGTCTATCACACTCTATCCTTATAGCTCCCTGTACTAACCCCATACTTGAATACAATCTCTGCAACAAAACTACTTCCTTTCTTGCATGAGTGGCTGCCATATATTCTGCCTCTGTAGTTGATAGTGCCACTACAGATTGTTTCTTACTCATCCAATTGACTGCACCTCCAAATAGGTTAAACACATACCCACTTTTAGATCTTCTTTGATCCATATCTCCAGCTCAGTCAGCATCAACAAAGCCACGAATATCCAACACTTTGTCCAATCCCGGTCTTCCTTGGTAGCATAAACCATAATCACTAGTGCCATGCAAATACTTGAAAACCTGCTTCACTGTTGTCCAATGTTATGTTCCTGGTTTTGACATAAACCTGCTCAATACTCCCACTGCATATGCAATGTCTAGTCTAGTACAAACCATTGCATACATCAAGCTACCGACTACACTTGCATATGGAACATGGGACATGTCCTCTTCCTCTTCTTGTGTCTTGGGACATTGTTCAAGAGATAACTTTACACCTACAAGAATAGGAACCTTCACCGGTTTACTATCCTACATATTAAATCTCTGCAATATTGTCTCGACATACTTCCTCTGGTTTAACCAGAGCTTCCTCTTTGCCCAATCTCTTTTAATTTCCATGCCCAAAATATAGATTGCAACACCAAGATCTTTCATGTCGAATTTGGAGGACAATTGGGTCTTCAAATCCTCGATAATTTCTTTATCATTTCCAACCAGCAACATGTTATCCACATACAAGACCAAATAAATAACACGGTCACCAATTAATTTAAAATACACACAGTGATTTTCTTTGCTTTTGGTGAAGCCAAATCCCTGTATAAATGTATCAAATTTCTGATACCACATTCTTGGTGACTGTTTTAACCCATACATAGACTTCTTTAACTTGCATACTAGTTCTTTCTTACCCTTCACCGCAAAGCCTTCAGGTTGCTTCATGTAGATTTCCTCTTCCAGATCCCTGTGAAGAAATGCTGTCTTCACATCCATCTGTTCTACCTCAAAATCAAAAGCAGCAACAATAGATAAAAGTAATATAATAGAAGTTACCTTGGCAACAAGAGAAAAAATATCACCAAAATCAATTCCAGCACCTGGGAATAACTTTTTGCTACCAACCGAGCTTTGTATTTCTCCACCTTTCCTTCTGCATTTGTCTTCTTCTTGAACACCCTTTTGCTGCCAATGGGTTTCCTTCCAGCCCGCAACTCCACCAGATCCCAAGCCTCATTTTTGTGCAAAGATGCCATTTCATCAACCATGGACTCTTTCCATAGTTTTCCATCCTTTGAATCTACTACTTCGTTCACAGTTCTGGGGTCATGATCAGTAATAGATAAAGAAAAATTTGAACAGAAAGCAGATGGACTATACCTTTCTGGCTGCGTTCTTTCTCGAACTGATCTTCTCACCTCGGAGTTTGTGGCTCTACATATTTTGATTCCTCCTCTGCTATAGAGTCTGATTCTTCCTCCTTTAGCTCAAAATCTATCTTCTCATGTTCCATTGGTTGGACTTCATGTTTAATAACATCTTTCATGTTTAATAATATGTATATATGCATCACATCCAAATACCCTCAAATGTGAAAGAGAGGGTTTCTTATGATTCCATACCTCTTGTGGAGTCTTATCCTCCAACGCTGATGAAGGTGATCTATTGATTAGGTAACATGTTGTCTCCACTGCCTCTGCCTAGAATTCTTGTCCTAACTCAGCACCACAGAGCATGCTTCTTGCCCTTTCCATCAACATCTTGTTCATTCATTCTACAAATTCATTTTGCTGAGGTGTATATGGAGTAGTATTCTACCGTCCTCTACCACACTTCTTACAGAATTCTTCAAATTCATTACTGCAAAACTCTCCACCATTATCTGTCCTCATCACCTTTATCTTCTTCTCTGTCTAGTTTTCCACCAGAGCCTTAAATTCTTTAAACCTGTCAAAGACTTAAGATTTCTTCTTAAGGAAATATATCCATGTATTCCTTGATAAATCATCTATAAATGATACATAGTACACAGACTTACCTAGTAATGGAACCTTCATAGGTCCAAACACATCACTGTGCAAAAGCTCTAATATCTATTTCGCCCTCCTACCAATAGAGGGGAAACTCACCCGATTCTACTTCCCATATACACAATTTTCACAGAAATCAAAATTTAGAGAGCTATAACTCATACCTTCTACCATACCTTTACCATGAAGTATTTGGAAGTCCTTCTCTCCAATATGTCCAAGCCTTTGATACCACAACATGGTCTTCTCTCGAGAGACCACTAGATTTTCTACTCCACTTTCAGGAACCACAAAACTGTTGCACCCATCAACAACAATGCTACCTTGCAGCTTGTACAGAGTTCCAATCCAAACTCCTTGCATCAATACCAGTGCTCCCCGAACCATCTTGTAGGTATCCTTCTCAAACACTGTTTTTACACATGCATCATCCAACTTGATTATAGAAATCAAATTTCTACCAATGCAGGAATATGTAGAACACCTGAAAGTGTTCTAACCCTTCCAGCTTGCAACTTCAACTTTACTTTTTCACGACCAATGATTCTAGCATTCCTATCATCCCTTAAGAAGACATCACCACCATCGTATTTCTCATACTCACAGAACCACTCTCTATGGGGGGTGAAGTGAAAGGATGCACCTGAGTCAATCAACCATGCCTCATGATCTACATGTGTACTTGAAGAAGCCAAGTACACATCCCCACCTTCAGCTGAGGTGGTTTTCGGCTCTGTAGAAGGAGAATTATCAGATCCCTTTCTTTTGTCACGAGATTTAGATTTATAGTCCCTTTTGTAGTGCCCTTCCTTTCCACATTTGCAGAACACCACCTTTATAGGTTTTCCTAGAGATTTAGATCTCCCACTCGATCACTTATTTTTGTTTTTGTTCTGGGACTGTCCTCATACAGACAAGGCATCACCACTCTGGCTCTCCATATTTTTCTGTCTCATCTCCTCTGTTAGCAAGGATGAGACTATTTCATCAAACTGCAAGGCAGTTGCATTGCTACCTATTGCAATAACCAGACTATCCCACGAATCTAGTAGAGAACACAACAAACTAATGCACTTATCTTCATCTAAAATTTTGATATCAACAGATGATAACTGACTTACCACAGTATTAAACGCATTCAGTTGCTCTGTCACCGAGTCTCCATCTTTCATCCTTAGGTTATACAACTTTTTTCACAGGAACAATTTATTTACCAGAGACTTAGATTGGTATGAATTCCCTAACTTTTCCCACAAATCCTTCGCTATAGCTTCCCTTGATACATTCAGCAATACTGAATCTGAGACACATAATCGTATTGTGCTCTTTTCCTTATGATCCAACTTCTTCCATTCCCCATCGGACACTCCTGTTGGTTTAGTACTCAGATCTAATACTATCCACTGATCTTTATCCACCAACAGAACCACCATCTTGAGCTTCTAGAACTCAAAACTCTGACTATTAAATTTCTCGATCTCTATCTTTCCACAACTCGCCATCTTCTTTTACCACCAAAATTGATCTTACAGATCTCACATTGAACAGGGTCTACCACAGGCCTGAGCGAAATCCCTCAGCAACAAAGGTGTCCCCTTGAAGCCAAAACAACTCCGATACCAAATGTAGGTTTTAACCCCATATAGAAATTACCTGCATACGAATTCTAAAACACATAAAATAAACAATGCGAGAGCATAACACATAAAACACATATACACAGAGATTTTCCCCTTGATCCCAAAACCGAGACTACCAGCTTGATTTTTCATTATGTTCCTTTCAATGTTGCAATACATATTTATACATGCTGAAGCATCAAATACCATGGACCGAAAACCATCCCGTCCAAAACCATGGACCGAAAACCATTGCATCGAAAACCATGTGCGAAAATCATGCACAAAACCATAGGTAGGTTTGCCCAACCTAACATAGGGTCCAAAACCAAAATTTTCCAGGGCACTACCCCAAACCCCATAGAGTGGGGTTACATGCACCCCTCAAACCCCCTGTGACTCCCCTGCTATGCAATCAGCGCAATGAAGGGGGGTCTCTATCCCCCTTATAACCCCATAGTTAACTACGCGGGCTAGTCGTGGAAAGAATATAACACAACCCAACAATCAATAGAAAATAATAGAGAAATAGAAAATAAGGTACATTCTTAGAATTACAATCTTTCATGTGTGGATGACATTAGATTGTTCGATCCACCAATAAATATATGGCATTGTTGTTATAGATAGAGGGAGGAAATATCCTATTTGTAATTCCACTAGGCGTTACCGTCAAGGCAGTCATGCTGTAAAGGGAAGAAAATGTCGACTGGAACAAATTGATAATGCAAAGGATTGATCTAAACGTTTGCAGGTATTTCCTAGTACAAAGTTAATCTAGCACTTTAGCAAATACTACAAAATATGGTACAATCAATAGAAAATAACAGAGAACTAGAAAATAAGGTACATTCTTACAATTATAGTCTTCGACATTTGGATCACATTAGATTGTTGGATCCACCAATAAATATATGCCATAACCAGTATAGATAGAGGGCGATAAGATCTTATTTGTAATGCCACCAGGCATTACCATCAAGGCAGTCATGTTGTAAAGTGAAGCAAAAGTGACCTAGAACAAATTGATAATGTGGAGGATTGAACTAAAAGTTTGTAGGTATTTTCTAGTACAAAGTTAATCTAGCACTTTAGCAAATACTACATGATATGGTACAATCAGTAGAAAATAACAGAGAACTAGAAAATAAGGTACATTCTTACAATTACAGTCTTTGACATGTGGATGACATTAGATTGCTGGATCCACCAATAAATATATGGCAGAGATTAGTAGCTAATATTTTGTCATTATAAAAAGCCTCAAAATAAATTTCAAAATGAAAAAAAAACTCTTTTATTTTTATTATGGGTGGCATTTTTCTTTTCTAGCGAAACAGTGGTACACAGAAGAATCCCTAGAAAGCACAACTACACAATCTTTCTCATGTTCATGCTTTCTCTCATGGTGTGCATGAACTTTCTTAGTGACTAGGACTGTAATGTACTAATAAACCTAGAATGCAATATTGTATCAAGAGATAAAGAGAAGAATGAGGAGAAAGCTACCAATGTCATAAATGTATATAGCCTTGGCCAATCCAATTTGATCTGGAAGATGTCATATTTTATTTATTTGTACGTGTTCATTTCTGAAATTGCTTCGAACTTATTCCATCCCCCTTCCTTAATTTCTCGTAACTTTTGCAACATGATATCAATGATTAAGTTGAATTAGAATACTATTTGGAGACCTTTTGTTTATGTGGGGGTGGGTGCTCAATTTTTTTCTATCTTGTCTGACATGTTAGGTTCCTTTACATAATGGCATGTAAGTCATACATTATATGGGCGGCATTGAAAAGATATTGTTTAGGGATAGACCTAGCAAGGTAAGTTGTTTTTCAGTCCTGGCCTAAGTGTCACAATGCAATTGTTTTTGCAAAAGAAAAATCTATTTTCCAGCTCTTATATATCTTGACTGGTACTCAATTTTTGTATTTTGTAAGCTTAACACTATCAGCCCAGGGACCTTTAGAGGCTCGAATATTGAAGAGCCATTGATGACAAAGACTCTAGCATGGTGTTTTGTTTCACTTGTTTTTTTTTATTGTCTATTAATAACTAAGGAGATTACATGAAGTATTACATCTATAAGTTTGATTGATCCCAAAGACGATGAGGATGGATGAGGAGGTTGAGAAAGCTCCCAGTGACGAGTGTAACCAAACAGAATTCCTCTAGTGCCAAGCTACAAAAAAGAAAAGAAATTTAAAAAATTTCCAATTAAAATATTCCTGTAAACAAAAAATTTAAATTATGAACGAACCTCACAATGCTTGACTTTGGCTTCGGCAGGGCGTGAGCTCAAACCAACCATGCTCAACAGTGCATTAACTTTAAGTTACAAATGAACCTCATAACTCTCGCCAGACCAAATTAAAAAATAAATAGATATCAAAATGATCGACATACCACATTAAAAAATTGATAGAGTTCACAACGCTCGACAAACAACTTTCAAAAATCAACAGGGAAACAAAAGAATGAGAACATGTATAAGACAAAATCCTTTGCATTTTTGCATAATATGCACCAATTGGGGGCTTCTTTGTGTCTCTTTTGTAGGTTGTCTTAAGTTGAAATTTTGTTTTTAATTAAGGACCATAAAGAAAATCTCATCTTCGTTGGATCTACAAGCTTCCATATCAACTTCCACTACTATTTTGGAACAAGCCTTAATTTATCAATAATATGGTGACTGTACAAAAACTTTGGGGTATATACCCCAGAAGGGGAATGATACCCAACACAGGAAATCCTCCCTATCTATGCTTATAACATGCATCCTTTAGAGAGAGGAAATATAATTTTCTGATATGTCAACAAGCTCTCGTTGAAGGGAGAGTTGGGCTCCAATCTTCCAACCTTGGAACCAACAGGTAGTCTAGATGTCATCCATAATATGATTGAGGAAAACATTTCCTTGCTCATTCAGGACAACCATAAGATCTCAAGGAAGCCTAAAATTTATAGGGCATCAATCTCATGGATCCAAACCAATTGTAAAATTTTACCCATTACCCACCTTAAAAGCAAGGTTTCTTCAGAAAACATTGAAGGAATCAATGAAAATTTTCAAAATGACTGAAGAATACAATGTCCTTCTATTCTGTCTTCTGATAAATTCATCAAGAGAGGGGAAAAATGTATTTCATGGAAATCATCATTGTCCATAGAATCACTTTTCCAAGAATTCTCCAGATGACCTTTTCCAAAAGAGCTTTTGAAAAAATAGATAGGTCCTTGAGTCCCTAACCTCCCCATTGCTTAGGAAATGCAATATTTTCCTAGACCACCCATGGAAGAATAGATTCATCTTTAGACCTAATCCATAGAAACCTCCCACAAAGTTTCATTATGGATGATAAAAGTCATTTTGGAACCCATGTGAGTGCTATCTAATCAAGAGGGATTCCTTCAAGGATTGATTTGACCAATACTAATCTTCTAGCTCTCGAGAGTCATTTGAAACTCCAATGCCTAAGCATTTTCTCTAATTTTTCCAATAACCACCTCTAGTCTTGATTTTTGTATGAGTTGGGATTTAAATGGAAGCAAAACTATTTGAGACTATCCTACAGCACTTTGACTACAAAAGGTAAGAAAGCATGTGCTCTCCTCAGCTCTCCACAAGACAGCACAACTAACAAAAGTGTGTATTTATAAACATTGATGTATGACTCTTATTGCTTTATGAAATAGAGTAAGAGATTCCTTCATAGGTTTGAAGTGCAGTCTTGATCCATTGAAAAGATTTAGGATATCATCCATAAAAAGAAAATGAGTGATAAAGAGATTCACTACCACTTCAATGCCATACAAATCACACTGAGGTTTTGCTTCCGATAGAAATATGATCAATCCTTTAGTTGCCAACATAAATAGGAGTGGAGATAGAGGGAAGCCCTGCCTTAGTCCTTTATGGGCATGCGAGAAAGGGGATACCTAGAAATTAATCAAAACTGCAAAGGAAAAATTAGTCATACATCCCATAACCCATTTAGTAAAAGGAACACCAAACCCCAGGTGTGTAAGAATCATACAAAAATAAATCTGACTAACTTTGTCATAAGCCCTTGACACATTTCATTTTTTGCGACAATACCTTTTATCTTCTGCATTTTTATGTTGTGCAAATATTCTTGCGCCACCCTAATAGCTTCATGAATCTAGTCACCCTCTAGAAAACTAAATTTTTCTTTAGATACATTCTAGGATAGGATAGGCTGAAGGTGCATGGCTATGATCTTAGCAATGATTTTATAACAATTAAACAGAGAAATAGGCCTATAATCATCAAAGGATTGGGGATTATCTAACTTCAGGATGAGAGAAATGAAGGTTGAATTGAAAGGGTTCTAAACTCTTCTATTTTGATGAGAATCCTCAATGACCTACATAAGTTCATCCCCAATCAACTCAAAAAATCCTAGATAGAATTTAATAGTCCCACCATCTCACCTAGGAATTTTATCCTTCAAAAATCCTTTAAGAACTACCTCCAATTCATCTCTTATTATAGGCACCATCAAATTATGTTTATTTTCCTCATCTACAAATAATAGAAAGAGCTAGTCTATCTGACCTATTTCAATAATGGAAGCCTCCTCTAGGGCCTTGAATTTTTTTTGGAAAAATCCTTTCCCAAGGATGTGATTTATTCAAAATATTTTTCCATGATTCTATTAATATTTGGCATTTCCCAAATTGTATTAACACTTTTTTGGCCTTTGGCATAGTTTTGGAATAATTTTGTGTTCTCATCCCCAATTTTTAGCCAAACTGTACGAATCTTCAACCACCATTGTTCTCCCTTAGCCAAAATATTTTTCATTGAGACTTCTAATTTCATGATCTCATGTTTGGTATACGCAGAATGATACCTTCCACCCTCAGGTGATTCAATTCTTTCCAATTCATCTTCAATCGATTTAAGATCTGCCTCATCTATAGCCTTCTTTTGAACTACAAAGTGGATGGAAGCATGTTTAACCTTTGTTAAGTCCTCTAAAAATTGTTGAGAAATGGAACGCCCTAAATGCAAGGTGAATGAAGACTAGGTATCCTTGACCAACTACACATAGCTTGTTTCACATATCCAACATGGATTAAATTAGAAGGGAAAACTAGGTTTCTAGTTACCTCCTTTTAGCTCTAACAAAACTAGATGGTGATAAAAATCTCCAAATATACCAATCAATTGACGACACAGAGGAAGCTTTCACACCATATTTTCAACCGGAAGAAATATGTCTAGGTGCTTCGCTACCATCATTTTTCTAGATTTCTTATTTCTCTAGGAGGGTTTACGTTTGATGAGATTAACATCAATGAGATGATTGTCATCTAGTTTCATAATAAAAAAATTCACCATCGGGTCCAGGAGGGCTTGAGGTCCCAAACATTATGATGCACCCAATAAAAAATTCATATCCCTCCCTTGCTATGAGCTTGTCTTCCTTCATAAATAATTAAGCTGTCAAACTATTCCAGAAAGGGGCTCTTTCATGGTAAGGTTCATAAATATTTATAATTTTTAGCTCCATACATATTTCTTTAGAGCAAATGCTTCCTCCAAGGACCATATCATAGCCCCATATGATGGAAATTATTTTGATAAACCTCAAATTGAGACCCATAGCTAATCCCCCCAAGTGAACTCTCACATCCGAGGAGAAAAAGTGCCATCTAAGGAAGATTTTATTCAATTCTTCAGTTATCATGTCTCAAGGGCCTAGTGTTTCCTGAAGCAAAATAATATCAGGACATGAGGAAAGGATGAATCATCTTAGAGGTATCTTCTTTTAGGGACTAGCTAAAATCCTACAATTGAATGAAATACTAATCATGTAGAAACCTTCACTGGGCCTTGTGCTGCTCTAAGTGCTCCTTCAAGAAATTGATTTTTTTCCTCTGCACAATCTAAATGAACCTTCAATTTTTCTTTTTAAATCTAAATCTTTTGCCTTTGGTTTTACCGGGGCTAGGATTGGGTGGGAGAGGGCCTAGAATCCCCACTTTGGTAGAGGATTCCCACTTGGGAAGTTTGGGCCTAAGATAACAGTGGGGGTCTACATGAGGGAGGGAAATAGAATGAAAAGAGGAAGGTATATGGGGATAAATAAATGAGGTTGTTGAAATAGTATTTTCAAGTGTCCAAGAAGGCTTTCCTAATGTAGATGATATACTGGAAAAATAAACAAGCCTAGAGGGACCAGGCTTCGATACCATAAAATATGTAGCATTCAAATTGATATCAAAAACAAGGAAAGGGAAAGGGTGAAGTGCAAGTACCCACAACATGAGAAGACTAGGCTTCCTTGATGCTAGCCTCTCGCTCCTCTAGCTTGTCCTCCCATAATTCTTATTCCCCTAAGCCTACACCTACCTCTTCCTCCATAAGGATTTTTGTTTGATAAAATTCCTACACCACTCCCTTCTGCCTAAAATTTCCCCTCTAATCTTTGTGGGTTCCCCGCATCTAACTACTTTGAGACTTCTCCTCTAGCTAAGATCTTGCCCATCTTTTCGCCTTTACACCCAGGGGACAATCCTACACCAAATGGCCCTATTGAAGATAATGATGGAAGGGAAAGGGTAATTTCTCATAATCAATTTTTTGAAGATGACTGAACTCTCTAAATTTTAGATTAAAATCTTCAAACAAGCCCTCTTGAGAGCCAATTTAACCAAGAATCTAGCAATTTTCCTTAGGGTTGTTGTCCTAAAGAACATATAAGCTTCCAAAAATTTCCCCAACTTATCTCAAACAGCTCAAAAGACATCCAATGTAGAGAAATAAGGAGGGAGCCTAGAAAGATTCACCCAAATTGGCACTCTCTCCAAATGTTCAAGCCACACATCGAACAAGGGATTCTACTGCTTCAAAAGGGCTTAGTTGAGTCAATTCTCCAGTTACTTTCGAAGACCGAAGAAGTCCCTTCTGATGACTTGAATTTGAGTATAAATCAATGATAAAATAGGATAAATACTTCCACCATTTTCATTGGGGAAGTGACCCATGTCTTCTAAATCCATTTATATATTTCATTGGCTTGAAATGATGAACACTTCCCTCAGTTGGCTAGACTGTGCTTTGACACTTTCGTAGCTAGGTCGAATTGTATGTCATCTTTAAGAACCAGGTTTTTATCTTCCTCCTTTGGATAAATATACTTCCCTTTCTTCCATTTTGTTCCCACTTTAAGAGTCTCACCATCATCAGTGTTAGTGGCATTATGGACCAACCACTGAGTTGTGACATTTATTGACTTCTTAGAGTCTAGGGATACAAAGTCCCCATATCGTCTTCCTGAGAGATGACCAAAACCTCACCCGTTGTTGCAATTTTACCAATTTAGCTATCCAAAAATCTTGGATTTGAACCCACAAAGAGATGCCACTTGAATCCACAACCTTTTGCACATCCCCACCTAGGGTTTTCGATACAACGATCTCTAGAGGAGGAAAAAAACCCTACCATGGGAAAGGCATTCCTTCACTCCTAACTAAATCACCTCAATTTATTCCAGGATAAGGGAATACTAGGCCCTAAAAATATCACCCGTAAAATTTGTTGAGACCCCATCATCAATGATTCTTGCTAGAAAAATTAGCTCAGGCCCTTGTGATTGTGGCTTAGCTAAGACATTCACTGATATCCCCTTATTCAAGGACAAATCCTCACAAGATTTTGGCAAGAAATTTACAACTAAAAAGACCCATGGAGATAGAAGAGGGTTGATAGCATTGAAATTTACCACCCCACTACTTCGAATGATAACATTGAGCCATCCAGACAACTGAAACCTAAGGACACATGACAAAAGGGCTTCTTAAATATTTGATGGCACTTGCTCCAAACTACTAAAAAAAGGTGCTCTATTCTTCTTCGTCACTTAAAACAGGCTAAGGTTTCTCTCTTCCAAAGCTTCCGCCACGTCCTAGGCATCTGAAACAACATATTCTACTTATCGCCTATCTAAGAAACTAGAAACCCAATCCAAGGTCAATGACACTGATGTGTCATCCATATTTGCATGCAAAATGTCAGATGAAAATTGCACTCTCACCAAATTTTGTTGAGTGGGTTCAAGACCCCAAACATCTGCAATATCCTTCGAATTAGGGTCTAAATCAATGTAGTTGTCCATTTTTAATGTAGCTTAAACTCCTCAAATCACCACCTAATCTTTGCAAACCTCCATAAATAAACCTTCCACTGTTACCTAGAACTACCTCCACTCCTTATCTATATATATATATATATATATATATATATATATATATATATATATATATATATATATATATATATATATATATATATATATATATATATATATATATATATATATATATATATATATATATATATATATGTCTATATCTATATATATATATCTCTATATATATATATATAGATATAGATATAGATATATATAGATATATGTGTGTGTGTGTGTGTGTATAATTTTCCACTTAGTTAGTGTCCTGTCAAACCTAGTGCACTTACAGGATTTCTTCTTAGGGCATCATTTGAGCCCCACACAAATACTATTTGCGTGTGACCTAATTCGGGTGCACACAATGTTGTGTGGCCTCACACAGTTAGACATCCAGGTTTGCACAGACTTTTTGTGCCCTATGGGTAAATTTTTATGTTCATCCAACAAAGCTACCAGGGATGAATTTCATCTCAGCATATTCTTGGATCTCCTTCTCATTTTTGGAGTCTTTTACTAGTGGGAATTCCTCAACATTTCGTTGATAGTTGACATCCGAGCTTCGTAGCAGTCTATGCTCAAATCTGAGTAAAATCTCTTGCAATTATTAGAGGCCATAGATAGTTCACAAGATGAGAACAAAGTTTTGTCTTCATCATCCCTGGTAAACCAGCCAAACACGATATCTTCCAAGGAAGTGTTTAGTGTACAATTATCATTCTCTAAGCTCATTGGGCTTGTGGACTTTGACCATGGGGAGTTGCGAAAGTTAAAAAAAAAATAGAGAAGCTTAGTTGGTTAGATAATTGAGGGATATATTAATAATTATTGAAACAATGGCTTTGATGTTCCTGGGAATATTGTATACACCCTCTGTACTCCAGAAATTTAAGAATTGCACACAACATTTCAAGAAAAATATTAAAAAAAATTGACATCTCCACATTAAATTCTGAATATCCCGAAGTTTCCTAAAAATTCTATAGAATTTTTGACAAAATTCATTGGAAAATATGCAAAAACCAAAAATTAAATGAGTAAGACTACAGGTTCATTCATGAGTTGAGAGTGTCATGTTTTAAGATTGAGCTAACTTGTGTTGAAATCCAAACTTTTCCCTAATAAGAATTATTAAAGAAAATCCTAAACTATGTGAGAAATATGAACAGATTCTTAAGAAAAACAAAGGACAGTGGGACCCAAAATAAATGAAATTAAAAGGGGAGGAAAGCATGTCAAATTTTTAACAACATTATACACACTAACCACAACTTACTTTAATGAGGAAAATTCTAAGTTGGTGTGTTCTTTCTTCTGCATGGAGAGACCAACATAAGAGAAATCATAGAGAAGCGAGTGGGTTCCTCCTATTCCAATATTTTTTCTCTATTTTTTTTGCAGGAAATATCCATTAAACTACTACAATTGCAATTGTATTCTTAGTATGGAAATAAAGTTATTGATAAAACGAGAACTATTACTTCAAAATGATAACTCTAGCCAAAAAACCCAAAAAAAACATGAAAACGAAAATTCTTGATGCTGAAATAACATATTTTTCGGAGTAAATTTTCAACATTTTTCAGCAATAACGTTAAAGATAAAATATCATGACTCCCAAAAACCATAAAATTCCAACACTTTTTTAGCATGGAATTAAAGATATAATATCATGTCTCTGGAAAGCCTTAAAATTCCAACAATTTTTAGCCATGACGTTAAATATAAAATACTTATAATTGTTTCAATCATACCATTAAAGATAAAATATTGTGAGTTAGAAAATACTTAAACTTTTGGCAATTTTTCAACGATGGAATTAAAACCAGATATCATAACTACAAAGAATCTTAAGCTTTCAATATATTTCAACTATGGCACTATGGAAAAATAAATGACTAAAAAAATCTTTAAAAATGAACACATGAATGAAGGAGTCATTACACAAAGAGTAATTTATTTTTTGAATGATAAAAGCATAGCTATTTTAAAATCTTAACATAAGACAACATGACACATTATAATGAAAATTTAAATACCAACCATCAAATTGACATGCAGTATAGGCGAACTTGAATTATTACAATGAGATCTTAAAAATCAACTATGAAATTGACACACTATGGGAGAAAACTTGATTCATTATAACGAAAAATTAAAATCAACTATCAAAATGACACATAATGGGGTTCAGTTGCTAGTCGAGGATCGACACAAACCCTACAAAGAAAAAACAAAATAATAAATAAATAAATAAATAGATAAATAAATAAAAATAAAAAATACAAACAAAACAAAAATTAAAAGATAAAAATAAAAAAATTAAAGTAAAAGAAAAAGAAAATCAAAATAACAAAAATTTGAATAAAATAATAAATAATAACTTAAAAAATATATTGAAACCATAAAAAACGACAAAAAAAATCAAACATAAAACTATATACAAATAACTTCCGAAAAAATCAAAAAGTAGTTTTCACGGATGAATCCTTTCGAACCACATACTATGGTTCACCAACATGACAAAGATATATATCTATATATATATATATATATATATATATATATATATATATATATAAACTAAAAAAAACTAAAAAACAAATGAATGTTTCAAAACGAATCATAATTTAAGGAAAAAATTTAAAATTTTAACATTGAAAAAAACAAATAAATAAATAAATACAAGTTAAAAACAATTCAAAATTTTTTATAAAAAAAATTAAAATCTATTTTTTTTTAAATATATTAAAAAACCACTGAAATTATATATATATATATATATATATATATATATATATATATATATATATATATATATATATATATATATATATATATAAAACCACTTATAACCCAAAAAAATAGTTAAAATTTTAAAAAAAATTATGTTAAAAAAAACTAATTTCTTTTATTTATAAAATTTAGAATATAAAATTATTAAAAGAAATAGTTAAAAAATATTGGAAAAAAATCAATTAAAAAATATAAATAAAACTAAAATTAAAAAATATAATTTTAATTATTTTTTTTATTATTAAATAATAATAAAAAATCAAATTGAAAAAAAAAGAATTAAATTTAAAACAATTGGTGGTTGTCGGCGCCTGCCTCACCAAGGGACGATTCTGGGAATCGACTGCTGGCAGGCAGTGGGAAAAGGGATGATGCAGGGCCGACACAACGACCTCAAGACCCACTCTACAAACTCTACAACGACAATTATGCCCTCGCTCCGCTGAGGGTCGATTCCGACAATGGACCCTCAGCCACGCGTGGGCCGGAGGGCCAGCAAAGCAGGGCCTCATGGCCACTCTGTCAACACCGACATGGCCCTCTGGTCCCCAGCTAGCCGAAGTTCAATTCCAGGAATCTACCATAGGCCATGTGGGGGTCGAGGGCCCCTTTTTTATTTTAATTTTTAATTTTATTTATATTTTTTAATTGTTTTTTTCCAATTTAATATTTTTTTATAATTTCATTTTTATCTTCTTTTGAGTTTTATTACTTTTTAATGTTGTTTTTTTACATTTTACTTTTTTTAAATCTTTTTCGTAATGTTATTTAAATTATTTAAAAAACAATAATTCTTTTTCTAATCATTTTTATTATGTTTTTTTTTTTTTTTTTTTTAATATGTTTTTTTGCAATGTTTTTAATTTTAATGTTTATTTTATTTTAATGTTTTATGTTTCATTTATTTTTTTCAATGTTTTTGTTTTTAATTTAATTGTACTTATATTTTTTTAGTTTTCTATGTTTTTAATTTTTATCCTCAAGAATATTGTTTGTTTTTAACATATTTTTTTGTCATTTTTACTTAAAATTTTATCAAAACCATTTTTTTTGGGGGAAAAACATCAAATGGCATCTTTGGATAGAAAATTCATAAAAAAATATAAAATTTATTATTTTTCCAACTTTTTTTATTCATTTTTTTTCAAAAAAATATTTTATTTAACATGTGCTTTTCAGCAGAAAAAGGTCATGAAATAATCATATATATATATATATATATATATATATATATATATATATATATATATATCCAAAATGTGTATTTTTTGTCGAGTCTTTAATATTATTATTTTTTAATGACAATTGTTTTATGCGTACTGAAGTATTAATTAACGATATATAAATTAGATATCATTTTTTGGGATTCAACTGCGTTAAGAAAGTCATTCATGTATGACAATTTCCATGAGAGGTAGTCATAACTCACTAATTTCTCATGATTTTTGAATGGTTCATGAGGCACAATACTTGCTAAGGTTTTGCAAATGGGGTAGCAAGTTAAGTGGGCTTGATTGTGGGGAAAACTCCACAGTTAAGCGCGCTTGAGCCACAGGCGATCTGGGATGGGTGACCTCCTAGGATGTCCTAGTTACCGGGTGCAAGCCATGGAAGTGATGATTGACGCTATGTGATTCATTTCACTAGTTTCAATCCCACTTCTTCACTTGTGTGAGCATCACCCAATGCAATGAGTGCTAATTAGACTATTCAAAAATCATGAGAAATTAGTCAGTTACGACTACCTCTCATGGAAATGGTTATACATGAATGACTTTCTTAACACAGTTGAATCCCAGAAAATGATCTCTAATATAATGCACTGCGAAAGACCCTCAATACATAGATATATAAATTTATAAAAATCCTAACCTCAAAATATTAGTGTTATTATTTTTTTTAACTTTGCAAAAAATATTGAAACTTTCATTATTAAAAAACATTGCAAAGAAAAACAAAAAAACACATGTTTGGAGAACCTTTAAAAAACAAACATCTTAGGACGGAAAACAAGAAGGGGAACAAGACAACATGAAAAATGGTTAAATAATTAACAATTTAGAAAAAGGCGTTTATACTTAGGACGTCAAATATTTAAAGTGTCAAAAATATGTTTTTTTTTGTAAGCTTGGCAACACTCTTTTATTTAATTTCAAAAGGTAGACAAGAATACATACACATCCAACAACTATTAGAGGGCCTCAACCTACCCTCTAGGAAACTGGATTTTTTGGTCATCTAACTACATGTTAAGCCATTCAAAATTAAAATGTTTTGATAATGTCTAGAAGTTCAATATAACTATGAGTATCTTTAACATTCATAATATCTAAATATCTACAATAACAAGTAAACATCCAAGAGACTATCCTAAACATTGCTCAATATTTTCACAAACAAAACAACCATGCTAATCTGTCCCTTACTTATCTGAACTATCCACACGTGTCAGAGCTTTGGCGTTGGAACCTGGCAACTCTGTATGTGGTAGACAAGGGATATGCTTCTAAATTTGGCTGAGATGAACGTTTTGGAGTTTGATTTGACTCTATATCAATTGAAATTCCTTATGGATTTCCCCGAGCTCATAATTTGATTTAGATGGACCAACTGCGCTAGACCAAATATCTTTTTCCACTATGTTATTCATAATCCAATATAAGTATACCAACTTCTGGAATTGGGTGTATTTTCCCATGGAATGACTAGGATCCTGCACTAAGGATAACCACTCTCCCAAATTAGGGTCAGTGGGATCAATTTTATCCTTTAATTATGCTTCCCATCCTGCTATCAATTGATGGACAGGAGGAGGGGTGCTACTATATTAAGCCTGAGTAGCATCACGAGATTTTCCAACTATATGTTGACAACCTCTGCCCCTAGCTATTGGAGGTGAGACCTGCCTTTCCCCACACTCACCTCCTCTGTTTCGGCTCCGAACAGATCCACCTCGGCTAGAGGTCCTTTAGAAGAGGTAGGGCAAGCCATAATGCTTAAATTCAAACAACACATTTAACCACGTTACTTGAACTGGGTCACACTTAGCAACATTGGCCCTGGGATGTCAAAACTTCCAATGTTTACAAACCAAAGTATCAGCTAAGAAAACTCTCAACCATTAGGGAGACAAAAAGGCACATAAGCATAGCCTGGTTGTAAACAGAAACAAATTGTATATACAAGAGAAAAATACAAAATATAAATGAGAAATGAAATCAAAATACTTGTTAACCTCCCTATATTTTTCCAGTCCATATCTTTAAAGGTTGTTAGTTGTTTTCTTCAAAGCCCGAGACCCTTCTCGGGACAAGGATGTCCGTCGTGCAAGGATATTATTTTCCCAATACACCCAGTCTTCTTGGAGTAGCTGTTAATTTCTTATATAACTCTCATGATTGTATATTGATGTCCTCATTGCAATATGAATGAACTCAACATTAATTTCTACACATAAATCCATCAAAGATAGAAATTTCTTGTAAAGCATAAAGAGACTAGTAGAGCGCATACTCGTTTCATCTTTCATGATACTAACTTTAGAACCAACCCATCTCGCCTCATGGATTTCTAAAATCCACCTTTTCGAAACAACCATTAAAATTACTGAGCAGAGATACATAACCAGGTTAAAGGATATGGGATTAGAAGTGACAAGAATAGCATAACCACACCAGATGCTTGCCTCATGTGAACCACAACTGCACCTTCGTCCCCCACCCATGACAATTCTTACAACTAGGAAAGGTCATCGAGTTCTGGTTGGCAAGTGAGTAATCAAATTGAGGCTGAACAACTGGAGATATCTAAATCTCCTTCTACCACAACTCCCAAGATATAATCCTTTTGCCACTGCCACCTCACACATGAAAATTGAATGAAAGTCATCACCCTACCGTCTTTCTTATGGGAAATTATTCCAATATCCTTGGCTCGGATCCCACCAAGTTCATTGCATTATCATTCACCATGATCAGGGATCTCGAATTCCAATTTTAGATTTTAGGGGTGTTGTTGCAAGCATCTTTTTCCAATAATTTTTTGAGCTAATCCCATCCTTCGTCATGTTCTACTATTTTCCATGACTGATCCAACTTCCTGCCCATGTTTTGGCATCCCCAATTCATAAATAAATCCGCAACCATGTTTCCTTCTCTTCTTACGTGGGATGGTAATATAGAGTCAAACCTATTGATGAAAGGACTAACATTTTGCAAGAGCAGACCTAGTCTCCAACTAGGACTAATGTCGCCAGTGTTGGCTTCTTGGTTTAGATTTTCTTGGGCTTCAATAACAAGATGAGAATCTCCTTCAATGACCAATTCCCTGAATCCTTCCTTTTCTACAATAATTAATCCTTTTTCCAGGGCTA
The DNA here is from genome assembly GCA_031772625.1 of Pinus tabuliformis. NCBI lineage: Eukaryota > Viridiplantae > Streptophyta > Pinopsida > Pinales > Pinaceae > Pinus > Pinus tabuliformis. Next base: position 1,106,486,138 of record CM062805.1, read on the forward strand.
TCAGTTCTACTTCATTACTACTAGCATAGCCTCAATCCATAACATATAGGATCTTAATATTATGTTGATAGTATCGAAAAAGGCCCCCATATATTGCATCCTCGAGGTTGCCTTTTGAGGCACCATCAAAATCAAGTTTAACAAAACCCAAAGGATGGCTAGATTAGCGAGACAAAGATAAGTTGGGAGGGACCATAGGTTTCCATGATGAAGGAGCTATCATTTTAAGGCACAAGTTTAATTGAATTTAGGCCTCTTGGGGAGACACCTACCAATTGTAAGGATGCCATTTCTTAGGTAGAATTGTTTCTCTAATATTCTAAATGATTCCTTTCCATATTCCTTCCACATTCAAATATTGATCCTTGAAGATTCTTCTATTGATCTCTTTCTAAGTTTCCCAAAGGAGGAATCATAAATCCAACCTCCAAGTTCTATTCAGAACTATACATGAAAATATCCCTTTTCTACATACTTCTACAGTTGTTATAATGTTGTGTTGGTCCCTGTCTCAGTGAGAAAAGTGTTGAGCTACTTTACACCATAACTGCACCGTTACCTGACATGTATTCAACAGGTGTTCCATTCTTTCTTCCTATCCTTGGCACATAATCCAAAAGGATGGACTACTTACTCCTCTCTTTTGAAGGTGATCCCAAGTTAAGGTTATTTTATGACACACTACCCAGAGAAAAAGAGAAATATTTGGACATAATTGTTTTGTCCATATTCTCCTCCATATTGGACTGTAGTTGTTAAGGATGCCTTCTGCAACTATTTTATATGCCTCCTTAACATTGAACAGTCCTTTAGTCGAATAGCCTATCTTAAAATGTATTTTCCTTCTTCAATAGATATTTTACGAGATTCCAATTCTTTCTTTATCACTTTCCATTGATCTATTAATGGGGGCTCTATCCAATCACTTCATTCTTTCCATTGCCTCTAATTATGGTCATATTGGGGGGGATTCCAGTAATGTTCCATAGTGGAGAAATTATGGTTGTTAGTATAAAGAAATGTTTTACTCAAGTCTTGTATACTAAACAACTTCTCTCGTTGTTGTCAAGCATCTTGCCAAAAGAGAGTGGGTTTTCCATCATGAATTTCCTAGAATGAGTGTTGTCTTACAATATCTATATTAGTTGTATCTAAATTCCAGGTTGAAGATCTCTTTGGATTGGATGGATCCCTTAATCTATCCACTAAATATTCAGGCATATTATATTTTCTTGTCCATATTTTTTTCCAAATATTAGGACCTCCCTTCACCCATCTCCACTGTAATTTGGCTCCTAACACCTTGTTTAAAATCTTCAGATCTCAAAGGTTGAGATCTCTAGTTAGTTTGGGTTTAATCACACAGGGCCAAGATACTAGAGCCCATTTTTTGGCATGATGAGCTCCTCTCTAGAGATTTTCTTTAAAGATATGTGTTATAACCTGACAAGAAGCTTTAGTAGCAGCTAAATCTAAGAGATGGTACAAGAAAGTTGATTGGAGAACAACTTTCAAAAGGACCACTCGACCTGTAATGTTTAGGGATTTGAACGCTCAACCATCAAGTTTTGATTGAATATTTTGAATGATTTCTTTCCAACATGACATTATTAGAGAATTAAATACTAAAGCAAACCTGAGGTATTTCATAGGAAGTAGCCCAACTCCAAAGCGTGTGGTTCTAGCTAGGAAATATTCGATGGTATTCAAGGCATTAAAGAAAAAATGTTGGATTTTTCATTGTTTATAAAGGTTCCAGAAGCGTACATAAACTCTTCCAAAATTTTCTTTAATTCTCTAACTTCCTTCAAAGAAAAACTATAGAAAAGCATTATTCCATCCACAAATTGTTGATGAGTGATGGGTAGGTCATTTCCATAGAGATGGAGGCCTTTGATTTAGGAAGTTTGAGAAGCCCAATGAATGTGTCTATCCAGTCCTTCCATTTCCAAAATAAATAAGAAAAGATACTGGGGGTCACCTTGAAGTAGACCTCTTGAAGAATTAAAATATTTCGAAGGTGAGCCATTAAGCAGAATTGAGAAAACAAAAGTGGATATGAATCCATCTAGAATCAAAAGTATAGGCTTTAAGGACACTCAAACGATAGGGCCAACTAAGGTGTTCATAGGCATTAGAAACATCAAGTTTTATCATCATTCCGGGAGCTTTAAGCTATTTTGGTGAATGGACTACCTCCTGTGAGGTTATGATTCCATCTAAGATTTGCCACCTTTCATAAAACCAATTTGTTCTGAAGATATGAGCTTAAGCAAGAGGGTTTGAGTCTTTTAGCCATAATAGTAGAAATTATTTTATATATAACATTACAGAGAGAAATTGGTTGGAACCCAGCCAGATCTTCTGAGTGAGAAACTTTTGGAATTAAAGAAATACAAGTACAGTTCACCCCTAGGACTTACATTTTGAGATCACCTATATTCTTCCACAACATTTAATACATCCTATCCAATGAAATTCCAAGTAGCTTGGAAAAGTTCAGTACTGAGTCCATCCAACCCTCAAGCCTTATTCTTAGCCATTCCTTTCACTACTTATTCATCCTCCTCCATGGTAATCGCCCTCATTAAAGAGAGATTATGCTCTCAAGTAACTAATTTAGGAAAGCACGTAATGATTCTCTTAATGAATTCTGTTCTATCCGATAGCAGATCAGAAAGAAGGGATTTGAAGTAATATGTTAACAAATTCTCCATTTCCTCATGTTATGTAAGACAATTTCCTATCCAGACCTCTAGGAGAAGATTATGTTCTGTTGACGTTGTTGTATCATAGATTTGTGAAAGAAACTAGTGTTTTCTCCTTCCTGAAACCATTGGACTCGGGATTTCTCTTTCCATAGGATTTCCTCCGGTTTCATTCTTTCCTCTAGTTGATTAAGAGCATGTCCCTATTCCTATACCAGAACCTCAACGTGCCCTTTCAGGATCATTCTTTGCTAAAGTCCTTTCGCATGGTCCTGCAGCTAACATTTCTAAGCCAAAATGTTCCCAAGGTCAAATTTATTCCATTTGTTGATTTGTCGTTTGAGATCTTTTAACTTTAAATGTATGCATGAAATTCCTACCTTGAACAAAGCTTTTCTTCCACCAAGTTTCCATCTTACCTATGAAATATTGGTCCTTGATCTAAAAGGATTCAAGTTGAAAAGGAATATTTTTAGGGGCAAGCTTAAGGTCTATTTCTAATCTTATTGAACAATGATCCGAGCTTGAGCAAGGAATTAAGGGGGTCTCGAAGAAAATTTCTCGACTTACCAATTGCTTAAGAAGGAGAAATTTGTCGAGATGAGAAGCTATCTAATGAAGACCTCCCCGACGATTGTTCCAAGTGTAAATTCCATTAACTATTAGAATGCCCACTAGCCAAAGGTCATGAATAATTTCTCTAAACTCTTCCATTTTAGGATCGAGTATGCTTATACCTCCTGCTTTTTCATCCATTAATGATATAAGATTAAAATTGCCTCCAAGAATCCATAGATCCTCTGAATATATCCTTCGAAGCTTCCTTAAATTTTGGAGGAATGATTCCTTTTCTCCTGGAATGTGGGGGCCATAAACCGCCATGATTAGAGGCTAGTCATGGGTGCTAATATATCTGAATTGTTTAGAAATAATTTTGGGAGACCAAACCAGTCTTGAAAGATTATCTCCATAGGATTTCTAAGTCTCGCACACTTCCTCAAGCATCCAAGCCCATAACCTCGTAATGCGGGTTGAAACCCTTAACAATATTTTTTACTAGACCTTCTCCTACCTTTGTTTCCTAATAACATAATGCTCAATTTTTCTGGTTTGATCATTTCCTTGAGGTATCATTGTTTTCCTAGACTATTGAGGCCTCTCACATTCCACGAGATGCTTAACGTTAGGAAGAATTATGAATTTGGTGGAAAACTGCTAAGAGGAGTACCACCCTTCCTGAATTCACTAGTAAATATCCCACCATTTGTATTGATTCTTGCAGGTTCTTTCTTCCACTTTTCCTGATCCCTTTCCCCTAAGAGCTCTGTTCAGGTTCCAAAGAATTATATATTATCATAAACAATTATAAATTATAAATCAAATTAAAAATAAATAAATTAAAAAATTAAATTAATAAAAAAAGGTGGTCCTTGTCCAGGCAGGACTGGACGACTGATGTAGGGATGATTGAGGGGCCTTGACACCCGTTCTACAAGCCCTGCGATGAAACTTAGGGCCCCACCTGGCCGAGGGTCGATTCCCATAATGGACCCTTAGCTAGATGGGGGTCGGTGAAGTAGGCCTCCAGGCCCCTTTAAAGGCCATGTGTCGGCCCTTTGGCCCCCATTTGGCTGAGAGTCGATTCCCAAAATCTACCCTCAGCTAGGTGGGGGCCGAGGGGCATTTTGTTTTTAAAATTTATTTATTTATTTATTTTTATAATTTATTAATTAATTTATTTTTTCTTAAGATTATATAAATTATTTAAAAAAATATTTTTTAATGGTTTTTATTATGTTTTATTTTTTATTTTTTTTTTCAACGTTTTCAATTTTAATGTTTTATTTTATGTGTTTTTTTCAACGTTTTTGTTTTTAATTTCATTGTATATTTAATTTTCTATGTTTCTAACTTTTATTTTAAGGATTTTGTTTTCTTAATTATATTGTTTTTTTTAATTGTATGTTTTGTTTTCCTTTAAACTTTTTTTTTTTCATTTTACTTAAATTTTTATCTGAATCGTTTTTTTTTTTTGGAAAAAAAAACATTAAATCTCATCATCTTTCGATATGAAATTCATAAAAATCTCATAAAATTTGTTATTTTTCCAACTTTTTTTATTCAAGTTTTTCATAAAAATATTTTATTTAACATGTATTTTTTAGCAAAAAGATTCTGAAATACACATTTTATAATGATATATAGATTTATAAAAATCCTAACAAAATATTTGTATTATTAATTTTTTGTTATCTTTGCAAAAAAAAATAAAAATTTCAGTATAAGATAACATTGAAAAGAAAACCAAAAAACACATGTCTCGAAAACCCTTAAAAAGCAAACATCTTAGGACAAAAAACAAGAAGGGGAATAAGATAACTTGAAAAATGGTTAGATAATTAGGATTTAATTTCTTTTTGCATACTTAGGACATCAAAAAAATTAAATTGTCTAAATTATGCTTAAAAAAAACATTGATGTTTTTCAAAATCCCCATGAAAATTACCAAGATTTAAAAAAAATATCCACACTCAATACATTTGAAAATGTAAAGTGTCAAAAATAAGCCCTCTAAAAAAATGGGTTGATGCTACATCAACACTTTTCAAAATCAACATGAAAATCGCTAACATTTAAAAAAAAAGTTCATACTTGATACATAAGAAAATTTAAAATGTCAAAAATATGCTCCAAAAAATGGGGGTTAATGTTGCATCATTAATTTTAAAAAGCAGTACATTTAAAAAAAAACGTTCATACTTGATATATAAGAAAATTTAAAGTGTCAAAAATATGCTCAAAAAATATAAAGGTGTTTTTTGAATCAACAGTTTTCAAAATCGGATGATTTTCTTCTCACCTCAAAAGCACAGGGAATTGGTAACGTTCTTGTTTGATCGATAACTATGTTTGGGATATTCACTGATGAAGAATTAAGAGAAGCTCACTTGAGCCATAAGTAGTATTCACAACAAATATATATTATGGATCAATCTCTGTAAAACCCATTTCTCTATGGATATACCTACAAGCCCAGCTCCCATAGTCCCCTACACTCATCTATACTGAGATGGTCCCACTATTATAGAAATGCTGAAAAATTGGAGAGAGATCAATTTTTGTGGACAGGGAATGTGCAGCGATATGAAAGTGGGGTGTGTGCAAAAGGGAAACATGTAGAAGTGACTTCCACACCTTCTGCATCTCTCCTCGATTTACAAATTATTTGTTTATTTTTATGCATTTTATTTTATGTATATACATATAGTTTTCCCACATGGCCAACCCTTGTCAAGCTTGACCGACTTTCTGGCTCCCAAACTACCCCAATTTGGGCCTAGCCATATTCAGACAATCACATGTTTTTTTTCTTTTGTTTTCGTAGCCTCATTTGCACCCCATGTCAATGTTTTTAAGTCTATGCCTTACCTGGGCTCAACACATTCCTTGTTCAAGCCTAGGCCTCATTAGCCACACTTGCACATCAACAATATATACAACTAGAACAAATAGTTCAAGGTTGGCACAAATTTCCAATGCTTAATGTCCTAACTTATTGCTAGTCATTGTACTCAATTCTCTTGGTGTTATGTGAGAGTTAAATATCGTATGTTGATGGTTTTGGAATATAGAGTTTGGAACACCACTAACTTGTATTGCTTGAGTTTCACAGTTTTAATGGTGAGGCCCCGTGTTTTGCTACATTGGCACTTGTACTTGATTATTTCAAGGATGCTAGTTTTCTCGTATGGCTTCAACCTTCCTCTATTCATTCTATGATATTTTGATTAGTGAAAGAAGAGGTTTTACCAAATTTTCACTACATGCACTATTAGATTCACCTTTAATACTATGTGAGTGGTTCCTTACCTAATTTTTATCACCTTCAATAGTTATGAAAATTGACATTGCATGTGCTAGGAAATACTTAAAATAGAAAGATGTTACACTTGTTATTGCATCGATTTGAATGAAATAGCTCCATATAATTAATTAGTTGTTGGGTTGTAGAACATAAATGTTTAGTATATAAGTATTGTTTGAGCATACTTTAATGCGATGCAAATATACGAGCCTAGATCCACCTTAACACCGAATTTATCATGTGTTGTGAGGGATCAAATCTCTCGAGGTGCAAACCTCTGTTTTTTGTGCAAAAATTGAGGAAAGGCTTACACCTTTAGAGATTTGATCCCCCTCGGTGCATGATAGATGCAGAGTTAAGGTAGATTTAGGTTGGTTTTAGTTGTGTGCGGCCATGGAAAATTTATTGAACATTTGATTACTATAATCATTTTAAGTATGCTAAATATGTCTAATATTAATCTGGTCAATTTAATTTTAAATTTTCTTAGTTACCATAGTTTTTTAATATGGTAGAGTCTCTTAAGAACTTGAATGATAAATACATTTTTTGAATGAAAAGTGACAATGTAACAATGTTGAATGATAGTTTAAATATGAACAATAAGAATGTAGTCAATTACAAATAGTCTTCTTTGTGACCAAGATCAAACTATTTGCTTCTACTGTTCTTATTGTTAAAACTATTAGTTTTTCCATCTTTTCATATGGATCATATGAAAAGGGTGTTTGAAATAGTTAACCATTCAAATATTTAACTTGTGCTATTGTAGTAAATGTAATACCTTGTCTTTCATGCTCTCCAATATTAGTAGTAGATTTCTCCAAAGTCAATCATTGTAACTTATTGAGTGTTGAAACCCAAGTAAGTTTCAATAGTAGTTGTTTTGAATTACCTTGTTTGAATGCAAAGTGACTAACAATCTTGAATGATGGAAAATGGGAATAATAAGGATGTAGCCAATTACTAATAGTTTATGATATCTAGTAGGAGAAACTTTTAATTTGAGATAAAAATTCAAGTATTTGATTTATGGTTGAATTATTATAAGACAGAAACGAATGCACATCGTCAATATTTTTTTTATGATTACGCTGAAATCAATGCACACTATTAATGTAATTACCTTGAAATTAATGTGCATCACATATCTAGTTACATCAAATTAGAAATCAACATCTACACTAAAATCTATGTATTTCATTCAAGTATTCAAATAGAATTAGAAATCAACATCTACATTGAAATCAATGCATCTAGTGCAAGAAATCAAATAGGATCAGAAATAAACATCTACACTGAAATCAATGCATGTAGTGTAACAAATCAGATATAATTAGGAATAAACAACTATAGTGAAATCAATGCATCCAGTGCAATCACTGACATAGGGTTAGAAATCAACATCTAGACTAAAATCAATTCATCTATTTTAGTGAATACCATTGTATTCCACCCACCCTCTCTCCCCAATCTCTCTCTCTCTATCTCCCTCCCTCTCTTCCCCATCCCTCCCTCTCTCTCTCTCTCTCTCTCTCTCTCAACTAAATATATATCTCCCTCCACATATTATTTTTTCTCTTTATCTCACCCCTTCAAACACACACACACACACTCTCTATACATTCCTCTCTCTCCCTTCCCCCCTCTCTTTTACTCTCTTCTTCCCTCTCTACACTTCCATCTATATTTTTATCTCTCTCGGTCTCTCCCTCTTTCTCTCTCTATCTCACCCCCAAATCTCTCTCTCTCTCTCTCTCTCTCTCTCTCTCTTCCCCTTCTCTCCCTCTCTCTCCTTCCTTATCTCTCTCTTCCCCCTTCTCTCATATCTCCCTCACTCTCTCTCCCTTGTCACCCTCTTTGTCTCTCTCCATGTCTTTCTTCTTCCCTCCTCGCCCCCCCCTAACTCCATGTCTCTCTCCCTCTTTCTCTCCTTTTCTCTCTCAAGTCCTCTCTCTCTCTTTCTCTTGCACCTCCCTCTGTCTTATAAGATGGATATAATATAATACTAATATCCCTAATTTTTAATCCCAAAATCCTCACATTATACAATATTTTATTAATGTAATATTATATTAAATATCTTTATTCTAATTTATTAATATATATTATATGATATTAAATTTGATATTATTTTAAAGTTATTAAATTATATTAATCCAAAGTTATTAAAATTATCTGGAAACTTTGTTGAACATCTAATATTGTGGAAAATTTGAAGAAAATATTGTTGATGTACAACATAATATGATTACTCTTAAATATTAATATGGTTATTAATTAATAATTAATATTAATAATATAATATAATATTTAATCATATTTGATATTAATATTATATAATATTATTGTTATAACATATCAAAATGATTTGCTTTTACTCACATATGTTGTCATTTCCAAAATATTTGTCTCACTACTAATCTTTTTGACTTATTAAGTTGGTAAAACTATAGTGATCTATGAAAAAATATTTTCATTAACATATTAAAAAATCACAATTAAAGTCTCATAAAAAGTTTACATCAAATATGAATACAGTTAATAATAATATTAATATAATTAATAATTAATATAAATATTATATTATATTAGATGATTATTATATTATATTAGATGATGTTATGATTAATTTTGCAGAAGGGAACGTTTGCGGTGGTATAAGAGTGAGATGTGTACAGAAGGAAAAGCATGCTTTCAGCACCCTCCGCACTGCCATCCCATTACAATTTATTTAATTATTTTTTATTAATTTCATTTTATGTATATACGTATATTTTTCCCATGTGGCCAAACCTTGTCAAGCCTGACCCATCTCCGGGCCCCAAGCTACCCTTGTTCGAGCCTAGCCATATTTGACCTTCACACAAAATTTTAACTATGTGGGTCTGGCCTCATTCGATCCTACTCGGTTGTTTGTTGTTGGATCCTAGGACTCATTCGGCCCCACAAACCACACACTTGTGCATCAACATAGTTCAAACAGTTCAGGATTGACACAAATTTCCAATGCTTAATTTCCTAACCTATTACTATTCATTCCACTTAATTTTCTTGGCGTTATGTGAGATATAAGTCTAGTATGTTGATGGTGTTTGAACATCAATTTGGCCTATTCCTATCTTGTATTTCTCGAGTTTTACAATATCAATGGTGACACCCAGTGTTTTGCTGCATCGACACTTGCAATTGATTATTTGGAGGATGCCAATTTTCTCATATGGATTTAGTGTGCCTATGTCCATTCTATGAGATTTCGATTAGTGAAAGCAGAGGCATGGCATAATTTTCATTGCATGAACTCTTAGGTTCACCCTCAATGTTGTGTGAGTGGTTTCTTACCTCATTTTTATCACCATTAATAGTTATGAAAATTGACATGGCATAGATTGGGAAATACTGAAAAATAGAATGTTGTTGTGCTTGTTATGACTTACATGTAAATGGAATAGTTCCATATAATTAATTAATTATTAGATTGTAAATTTTGAATGAAATGCAAATATATGATTATTGTTAACATAACAAAACCATGAAATATTTGCTATTTATCTTTATATAAATTGCAAGGCCATTATACTTTACTACATAGTAAACGACTTTGTTGATACAAAAGACACGCATAAATCCAACATTTAACAATAAAAATAAATCTATAAACTATTATTTTATGCTAAATATTTAAGTGTGCTCATCTTTCTTAATTATATTAACTCATTTTTTATGCTAAATATTTAGGTCTGCTCGTCTTTCTTAATTATATTAATTATTTTCATCATCTTAAGCTATATTAATATAGATCATAAGACAAATAATTAGAGTGCCTCACATCTTCATACATATTTATTATTCAACCTATTTAGAACCCTAAATAAACTTTCCCAAATTAAAAGACAATTGAACACAAATATTTGACTTTGGTAGTGGAATACACTGCGTAAATTGTTTTCTCATAATCGTAATCGCTAAATACTCTCCTCCCTTCGACTCGAAGGCTTTCTGTTTATTCATAAAAAAATCCAAGATGGACATGAGAAACACCATCGATGACGCTTATGAATTTCTTCTTCTGCGGGTTTGGCCTCATTCCGCCCCGCAAAAAAACTGGTTAGTCTGGGCCACATTCAGCGTCACACATAAGTTGAGCTTGGGCCTCATTCAACCCTGCCCATATGTTCTTAGCGCCTAGGATTTATTCGGACCTCACATATTTGACTTCGAACATTCAACCTCGTACTTCCCATATGGAGTAATTTAAATAGGTATTTTTTTAAAGTAAATTTATATATACAATTTATATCGATTCAGATGTTTTTTATAAATTGTTATAGGAAATTACACAATTTATATAGCATTAATATTTTTTTACTACTATGGAATTTGATAATGAAATTATTTGTTTTTATTTTCTCTTATTTCTGTAGTGTAAAAAGATACTCAATATAAACGCAAATCCCATCATCAACTCTAGCTTCTAGAATTTTCAATTTACAAATAATCTAATCCATACCCTTTATATATATTCTAATGACATTATTACATACAAATAGTGCATTTTAGAAAACTGTCCCGACATAAAAACCTTGTGAAAGACAAGAATTGAACTGGTCAGAGTAATAACCACCCACAACATAACTATTCTATCCACACAGCCTAAGATTACAAGTGGTTATCAGGGTCGTGTTTATCACAAAAAGTAGATTTTGGCAGAGATAAATATATATAGATGTGAACTGTAGCCGAATATAGATATTGAAAACATGTTAAGAAAGAAACGATATAACCAGGGACCGATATAGAATAGTAATCAAAGAAAAAACCATCAGACATCAATGAAGGACTGGCGCTGAAAATTTTGAAGTGTCCTATCTAAATGTTTAGTGATCTGCTAATTTCTTGTAGCCTATCTAGAGCCTTCCCTGGATAAAATTTCTACTTGAGTTCTCTTCCTTATAGATATGACAATAGGAAATAGGATTAAAAGCTCGTTTAATATAGAGAATTGCTTTTAGAAAAGGAAGTAATGTGTTGTGATATCTAGTAGGAGAAACTTTTATTTTGAGATAAAAATTCAAGTATTTGATTTATGGTTGAATTATTATAAGACAGAAACCAATGCACATCGTCAATATTTTTTTATGATTACACTGAAATCAATGCACACTATTAATGTAATTACCTTGAAATTAATGTACATCACATATCTAGTTACATCAAATTAGAAATCAACATCTACACTAAAATCTATGTATTTCATTCAAGTATTCAAATAGAATTAGAAATCAACATCTACATTGAAATCAATGCATCTAGTGCAATAAATCAAATAGGATCAGAAATTAACATCTACACTGAAATCAATGCATGTAGTGTAACAAATCAGATATAATTAGGAATAAACAACTATAGTGAAATCAATGCATCTAGTGTAACAAATCAAATAATATTAGAAATCAACACCTACACTGAAATCAATGCATCTAGTGCAATCACTGGCATAGGATTAGGAATCAACATCTAGACTGAAATCAATTCATCTATTTTAGTGAATACCATTGTATTCCCCCCTCCCTCTCTCCCCAATCTCTCTCTCTATCTCCCTCCCTCTCTTCCCCATCTCTCTCTCTCTCTCTCTCTCAACTAAATCTATATCTCCCTCCACATATTTTTTTTTTTTCTCTTTATCTCACTCCAAACACACACTCTCTCTCTATACATTCCTCTCTCTCCCTTCCTCCCTCTCTTTTACTCTCTTCTTCCCTCTCTACACTTCCATCTATATTTCTATCTCTCTTGGTCTCTCCTTCTTTGTCTCTCTATCTCACCCCCAAATCTCTCTCTCTCTCTTCCCCTTCTCTCCCTCTCTCTCCTTCCTTATGTCTCTCTTCCCCCTTCTCTCATACCTCCCTCACTCTCTCTCCCTTGTCACCCTCTTTGTCTCTCTCCATGTCTTTCTTCTTTCCTCCTTCTCGACCCCCCTCTAACTCCATGTCTCTCTCCCTCTTTCTCTCCTTTTCTCTCTCAAGTCCTCTCTCTCTTCCTTAGTCTCTCTCTCTCTTTCTCTTGCACCTCCCTCTATCTTATAAGATGGATATAATATAATACTAATATCCCTAATTTTGAATCCCAAAATCCTCGCATTATACAATATTATATTAATGTAATATTATATTAAATATCTTTATTCTAATATATTAATATATATTATAAGATATTAAATTTGATATTATTTTAAAGTTATTAAATTATATTAATCCAAAGTTATTAAAATAATCTGGAAACTTTGTTGAACATCTAATATTATGGAAAATTTGAAGAAAATATTGTTGATGTACAACATAATATGATTACTCTTAAATATTGATATGTGGTTATTAATTAATAATTAATAATAATAATATAATATAATATTTAATCATAATACTATGATATTAATATTATATAATATTATTGTTATAATATATCATAATGATTTACTTTTACTTACATATGTTTCTCATTTCCAAAATATTTGTCCCACTATTAATCTTTTTGACTTGTTAAGTTGGTAAAACTATAGTAATCTATGAAAAAATATTTCCAATCTTTTAGATAATAGAAATAACATATTAAAAAATCACAATTAATCTCTTACTTTCTTAAAGTCTGATAAAAAGTTTATCCTCTTCATCATCATCAAATATAAATATGGTTAATAATAATATTAATATAATTAATATTTAATATAAATATTATATTAGATGATGTTATGATTAATTTTGCAAAGGGAACGTGTGCGGCGGTATATGAGTGAGATGTGTACAGAAGGAAAAGCATGCTTTCAGCATCCTCCGCACTGCCATCCGATTACAATTTATTTATTTAATTATTTTTTATTAATTTTATTGTATGTATATACGTATATTTTTCCCATGTGATCAAACCTTGTCAAGCCTGACCCATCTCCGGGCCCCAAGCTACCCTTGATCGAGGATAGCCATATTTGACCTTCACACAAAATTATAATTATGTGGGTCTGGCCTGATTCGAGCCCCGCACCAATGCTACTCGATTGTTTGTTGTTGGATCCTAGGACTCATTCGGCCCCACACACCACACACTTGTGCATCAACAATGGATATTTATAACTAGATCAAATAGTTCAGGATTGACACAAATTTCCAATGCTTAATTTCCTAACCTATTACTCTTCATTCCACTTAATTTTCTTGGCGTTATGTGAGAGATAAGTCTAGTATGTTGATGGTGCTTGAATATCAGTTTTGACCTATTCCTATCTTGTATTTCTCGAGTTTAACAATATCAATGGTGACAGCTAGTGTTTTGCTGCATCGACACTTGCAATTGATTATTTGGAGGATGCCAATTTTCTCATATGGATTTAGTGTTCCTATGTCCATTCTATGAGATTTTGATTAGTGAAAGCAGAGGCATGACATAATTTTCATTGCATGAACTCTTAGATTCACTCTCAATGTTGTGTGAGTGGTTTCTTACCTCATTTTTATAACCATTAATTGTCATGAAAATTGACATGGTATAGATTGGGAAATACTGAAAAATAGAATGTTGTTGTGACTGTTATGGCTTACATGTAAATGAAATAGTTCCATATAATTAATTAATTATTAGATTGTAAATTTTGAATGAAATGCAAATATATGATTATTGTTAATATAACAAAACCATGAAATATTTGCTATTTTTCTTTATATAAATTGCAAGGCCATTATACTTTACTACATAGTAAACGACTGCGTTGATACAAAAGACACGCATAAACCCAACATTTAACAATAAAAGTAAATCAATAAACTATTATTTTATGCTAAATATTTAACTGTGCTCATCTTTCTTAATTATATTAATTATTTTCATCATCTTAAGTTATATTAATATAGATCATCAGAGAAATAGTTAGAGTGCCTCACATCTCCATACATATTATTATTCAACCTATTTAGAACCCTAAATAAAATTTCCCAAATTAAAAGACAATTGACCACAAAGTAATATTTGACTCTTGTAGTGAAATACACTGCGTAAATTGTTTTCTCATAATCGTAATCGCTAAATACTCTCCTCCCTTCGTCTCGAAGGCTTTCTCTTTATTCATAAAAAAAATCCAAGATGGACATGAGAAACACCATCGATGACGCTTATGAATTTCTTCTTCTGTGGGTTTGGCCTCATTCCGCCCCGCAAAAAAACTAGTTGTGGGCCACATTCAGCCTCACACATAAGTTGAGCTTGGGCCTCATTCAACCCTGCACATATGTTGTTAGGGCCTAGGATTTATTCGGACCTCACATATTTGACTCCGAACATTCAACCTCGTACTTCCCATATGGAGTAATTTAAATAGGTATTTTTTTTTAAGGTAAATTTATATATACAATTTATATCGATTCAGATGTTTTTTTATAAATTGTTACAGTAAATTACACAGTTTATATAGCATTAATATTTTTTTACTACTATGGAATTTCATGGTGAATTTTTTTTTTTTCCTCTTATTTCTGTAGTGTAAAAAGACACTCAATATAAAAGCAAATTCTATCATCAACTCCAGCTTTTAAAATTTTGATTTAAAATCAATTTACAAATAATCTCTCAATATAAAAGCAAATTCCATCATCAACTCCAGCTTCTAAAATTTTGATTTAAAATCAATTTACAAATAATCTAATCCATACCCTTTGTATATATTCTAAAGAAAAAATCACAACTTTATATTAAAAATTAGAATTTACAGTATTACATACACATAGTGCATTTTAGAAAACTGTCCCAACATAAAAACCTTGCGAAAGACAAAAATTGAACTGGTCAGAGTAATAACCACCCACAACCTAAATATTCTATCCACACAGCCTAAGATTACAAGTGGTTATCAGCGTCGTGTTTATCACAAAAATTAGATTTTGGCAGAGATAAATATATATAGATGTGAACTGTAGCCGAATATACATATTGAAAACATGTTAAGAAAGAAACGATATAACCAGGGACTGATATATAATAGTAATCAAAGAAAAAACCATCAGACATCAATGAAGGACTGGCGCTGAAAATTTTAAAGTGTCCTATCTAAATGTTTAGTGGTCTGCTAATTTCTTCTAGCTTATCTAGAGCCTGCCGCCTGCCTGGGATAAAATTCCTACTTCAGAGTTCTCTCTAAATGTTTAGTGGTCTGCTAATTTCTTCTAGCTTATCTAGAGCCTGCCGCCTGCCTGGGATAAAATTCCTACTTCAGAGTTCTCTTCCTTATATATATGACAATAAAAAACTTGTTTAATTTAGAGAATTGCTTTTAGAATAGGAATATGAAGTAATGTGCTGTTGTGACATCTTTGAGCTTCATTAAACCAATTTATAACATTTAAAGACTCCCTAAATACTTGAAAAGCGAGTGACAACTATATTCTAGAGCCCAACACAAAAAAAAACTTTAAAGATAAAAGTTCTACGTAATTGGTGGATCCCTGTCCAGATCAATTTCTTATTTTACTAAATTTTAATAATTGACAAAAAGAATGAGACAACCCCACAAATGTTATCCTAATTTAAATATCTTTTAATCTTTTAATCTCTTCTTTAGAGATGATGTGAGGCACATGAGTATATTTCTTTGTAGGCATGAGAGAAAAAATTGCTCCCGTTTCAGCTACAATGAGATCATGAGCAGATAAGAGTCCTTCAACGTGGATTTATTCGTGGCCAGCCAAACCCTCCAATAAATTAGGGGAGGAACATTTATGACGACCTCATCACTTGACTAATCCCACCAATTCTTCCATGCCTCAATGAAATTATTTCCTCTCCAATCTATATTACATCTCAACAATCATTTGGATTTGGCCCAAATATTCAAAGAGAAAGGAAAGAATAAGAATAGATGTGAGACAAACTCTTATGCATTTTTGCATAATCCACACCAATTGGGTCTTCTTTGTGCCTCTTTTGCAAGTGTTCCCAAGTTGGTTGTAACAGTCTAAAGTAAATATAAAATTAAATTACTAATTAAAATCAGAATCAACAAATAAGTACATACCTATATTATCTTTGATCAATGTCTGCGAGATGACAACAAGGTTTTGGGGATGACTCTCCACCCAAACGTAGGCTCAATTGTGCAAGGATTTGCTACAACTGACCACCCCGAGCCCTCAATCAACGTACCACTGCCAGTGACTCCTAAGTCTTAGAACTCCATTTTCTCAAGAGAATGCAAGATAGAATCTCGGAATGATGGAATGCAGGAATGCCTTTTATCTTCCTCACCATCTATTAAATAGAACAACATTGGAAGGGGAACCACATGCACACACTCCATGTGTCTACATGCAACTTTCTTTTGATTTTTAGCTTTCTTGTTTTATTTCTTTACTTTTCTTTTCAATTTTAGCTTTTCTTGTTTTATTTCCTTCTTTTTGATAGTTTTCTTGTTTTATTTCTATTTATTCTTATTTAGAGTTTTAGTAGGGTTATTACTATTTTTATTTTTATTATTTTTATTTAATTTTTTTATATATTTTTAATATCATTTATTATTTAACATTTATGATTTATTATTTTTATTATTTATTATTAAGTGGTTTATTTATTATTTCTATTATTAATTATTAATTATTTTTATTATTTATTATTTATTATTTATTATTATTATTATTATTATTTATTATTTATTATTAAGGGGAGGGATATTACATACTCTCCCCCTTTAAGGAACTTCGTCCCAAAGTTATGTTGAATTATGTATTATGCATTATTTTTATTATTTATTGTTTATTATTTCATTTACTTCCTATTGCCAACACCCTCTGCTGAACTAGTATAACCAGCAGGCATCGAAAGTCCCCAACACCCCAGGAAATCTCAAGGAATCTCTGTCCTTTTTCCCACTTTCGGCACGAGGCTAAGCCTGACCCAGTCTGTATCCTAGTCCAAGGCTGGCCCCAAGCCTCGTGCCTGACTCAGACCTCATCTGCCCCAAGGCAGGCATCCGGTCCGGTACTCAATGACCCCGGGCATCTCGCAAGGCTAGCCCACTCCCTCCACAACTACGAAGGCGCACAGCCCCAGGCATCGAAGTCCTTTACATCCCTTCCAGACTTCGGCATTCCAATCCAATAAAAGGCACCTAGCCTAGAACATCAGGCACTTGGCCTCCTCAAGATGGTGCCATAGCTCTTCAAGAGCTATCCATCAAGAGCTATACACAAGACAAAGGAACCACTGGCATATGTAGTGTTGATTGAGTTTTGTCCCCAACCCATATGGTGTTACTTATTCTCCCTCGTGCGTATGGGCTCACACGAGATCATCAAATAAACTAGCCCTCTCGGATCATTTGTGGAGTCCTATGAATCATATGCATCCAATGCATTAACCATACCATCATAGTATCAAAGGAAATAATCCACATGCCAACTCTTGCATGTCATCATAAGAACGTTCATCTTTGTTAATTGCAACATTATGAATAATAAGGAATTGCATGCTCATGCATGTCATAGATTTGTATGGAACTATCGCATGCTTCAGTTATACCATCAACATAATTATATTAAAGACATATCATGACTTCTCATAAATGAACCACATGTCAATAATCCTCATATTATAGCATCATAATTCCTATGCCATGTTATGCATATCATATCCATCATGAGTATTGAACATTAAATACCTATCATCACTTAGTAAATGAATATGTCAATATATCTTGACATAACATCATAATACCTCTGCATATCGCTACTATCGTATGGATACCTTATCACTATAAGAACCATATGTATATCATTATCTTCCTACCATGATAGCATGAAACATCATCAATATGTTTTCATCAAGTTGTCAATTACTTTTCAATAATTAGTTCGACTTCTTTCTACTAGGTAGTTGATTATTTACACCAATGGTATAATCATCTAAGTACATCATTAAATTTCACATGAACCTCATCATCTTGAGTCTTAATCTCTCGTCATATATTCTTCCTAGTGATAGCATCATTATTTAAATAATCTATCTCAAAATTAAAATCCTTTGATTTTACATCCATTTACCCTTCGGCTTACTGATTCCAATACCGCTATATGCAATTGCATATAAATATTTTTTCATCATGATTTAATTTTATATCATGCTTAATTTACTTGCAAGGATTTGTTAATCCATGTTGACTTATTTAACAATCAGCACTTCATCCACAGAAATATTTCTGATCTCGTCGAGTTCGTAAAGTTCGTATCTCAATACCACTTGATTGCTTTCTCATAAATTCAGTTACAGTTTCATCATTGTCCATGAGAAACTTAAATGTGGAAACGACCTCTTTTAACGTTATGGAAAGTCCTACTCATGAAACAATGAGTCAAGTACAATCTCTATTAATTGACTTTCACTTCTTTTGTCACTATGTACACAATCCTTCTCAAGGTATCCGTCTAAAATTTCTAGCAACATTCCTTCCTATATCTTCCTCGTTTATTATCATTTGGTCATCATGAAACTTCACACCTTCACATTTTTAAAATATGCAGATCATCATTATGACCATTACCAATGGTGTTTCTAGCTCTACTCATTAATACCTTTAAAAGAACTTTCTTCTTGATAGAACATCCTTTCATTTTATCCTATCCGATATTCATAGATATATTTTTCTTTTTCTCCCTCTCTTGATTTCCTACTATTCCATGTCTATTGGCTTCAAAAATGGAAGTTTCTTCACTTCATTCTATTTTATTAAATTGACTTGAATTTCTCATCTCCAATCATTGTGGTTTTTCCTCCTCTCCTATAGCACTGATATACCTTGGAAATGTTGTTACTATTTCCAACTTGGGTAAGACCTGATAAATAAATTCATTAAGATAGCTACCAAGTGTAATCTACTTATCTTTTCCTGTTTTAAGACCATAATAAAATCTCATTATCATACGTCTTGTTATCCATAATTCATTCATATAGTTAGTCACCTATGAAAAAATTTACAATGTGGTTGTCCCATTGTTATAGATGTTGTTATGCACACAACTTATCTTCTCCAATAATTCTATTTATCATACATTACAGGTTCCTTAAAATAACCTTCATTATTACCCTAATTTTTCAAGTTCATTAGTTGATTTCCAATATTTTCTTCTTTATGTGCATCATCCTTAGATAGACCTTATAGTGATACCTTTAGAGTACCAAGTCATGATTATACCAACACTTCCATTATGTTCTAAAATCGGTTGTTTCTTCTTATTGATTTCTTACCCCTGTTGTGATACTTCTTCTCTACGATCTAAGTTGGCCATAATGACATGAACTATCATTAGCAACTTTCTCCTTTCCATTTCTCTTTCGACATCTTTATCCACTATATGTAATTAAGCTTGAATCATGAAACCTCATGTAACATTATACTCAACATCTAAACTGAAATCCAAGTCTGTACGATTTGCCATTGAGAATATAGTAGTAAATGAGCAGATACATGTAATCTGAATGGCAATGGCAGTGTAAAATTAAATTTATTAGAAGATCATATTGAGAGAGTTGTGTTCTTGCAATAATAGACCAGAGAAATGCCAAGCAACTGCTATTGCTAAAGGACAATGAGAAAAACAATCCAACCCAAATAATTAGTGAATAGTATGATCAAAATCCAAGGAATGTTATCTCTTTGTTTTTAGATCAGATTGAACAATGAAATAATGAACAGATGCTAGTGAACAATGATCATCTAAAGGTAATAAGATATCAAAGTTTATCCATTGTCAATTGGAATAGATCTCACTATTTTAGAGCACTTTAATTGGTGACAAATTTTAACTTCAATTATCCAAATACTTCAAAAACTATGTTGTAAAATGAACTAGTGGTGAGTGGTTACACCAGCATTAGAGATTTGTTACAAAAAAACATGCCAGCAATTAGACATCGTTAATTATGGGTAGATTATCACCATCCAAGATTACAAGATTTTTTCCAATGAATCAATGAGTCATAACAAAACTATATATCTTTAATTAGGTGCCTCATTTAGAATTTCACTTTTTTATGTGGTTGTAATGGAGAGAACTATTGTAGCACTTTTCTTTTTATGAAATAGTGTTTAGAAAATGATAAGAGAATGCAAGCACAAACAACTCAAGAAAATGAGATAGTGGTTTTACCATGTAATGAGAGCAGAGAACCAAAGAATCTGCTGTCTATAATGATGCATGGGAAAACCAATGAGGAACTAATGAGTGCACCAAACTTATACCAGCCAAACATTTTTAGTTGATCTTCCAAAATAAATGGTGGTACCCCTAGACTTTTAGGTCTCACTTCCATAATTTAATACCCTACTTTTGCAATGATTTTAGAGAAATAAGTTGGTTGTAGCTAGTTTAACAAGTATATCAGAGTCTAATAATAACAAAGTTAAAAAGTTATTATCAGAGTTTATGAATTTAATAAGATATATTTTATTATAAATTATCAATAATCACAATACTTAAACCATAAATTACCATAAATTATCAACAATCACAAATTTGTAGTATAAAACCATGGAAAACATGAGTTAGAAGGTCATAATGATTTCATAATAAATCTTAGAGAATTGTCTCAATGTATAATCCAAATTCGTATGACTAAAGCTTAAGAATATTGGTGGCATTATTGTGCTAAGAAGGTACTTTGATCTTCGAAAGAAATTTATTCATCATTATATGTCACACCAATATTAATTCCACAGATTCATGATTTTTAAGGATCGAAATTTTGTGCTGTAGAGTGAAATATTTAAGCAATCATGACTTATGTTAGAAGAACTAAATGGATTTCTTTTAACAAAATAAATCGTTAAACAAATTTATTGAATGTATCTTGAGATTTTTATGGCTATTAAATAATTACTCCTAGGAAATTTAAGAAATCAAACCATCAAAGAAATATTCCACACCATAATAAGAAGAGACACTGCCACCCGACCTAGAACCGAATCAGATGACTGGGAAGGTTATTCCTCCCCAACACCAAAATAAAATCATTTTATTAATTATATGGCATGCCTGCAAGCACACCCACGAAGGCAACACCATATCAAATACCTAAATTACAATACATTTAGCCATATTAATTGCCCGGATATAACATAAATTGCCTACATAAGACATAAGATTGTAAGCTTGCGGCCATGGATATGTGTGTTCCTGCAAATTCCATTGTTCCTTTCGACAACAATGTTGAGAAATATACACACACAATAGGATCAATAGTACCATTTCCTCATCATATCCCGATCACATAATCTCCACCCACTCAAATAGCCAACTGCATACTTGGTGGCTCTCCAGCTCACAAATGCAAAAGTTGTTGGCGCTTGGACCACGGTGTTTAACAACTAGCAGCAATCATTGTAGAAGGGCGAGCAATTGTTTTCGTTCAGATCAGAAGGAATGCAAATAGATTAACGGACCTCCTTGCCAATAAAGGGGTGGAAGATAATCTGGCTTTGTGTTAGCTCACATAGAGTTCTCTCTCAATTGTCACCAGGTTCTCTCAATGTCAAACCCTCATCTCTCAAAACAAGATGCTTCAAAAAAAGAAATACTAATTCACTTGTAATTAAGATTTATGACAAGATTATTAGCTTAAAACAATGATTCAATGAAGCATGTAAGGATTAATCAATAAAGCAAGTAAAGGAAATGACAATTAGATGAAAATGTTAGAACAATAACTCAAATGCCTTAATAGAAAGTGCTCTTAAAAATCTTCATTTATAATATATTATGACAAATGAAGCAAGTGAGAATTATGCAAATGAAAGCACAAGTAAATGATCGTAGATGAGATTACTAATTAGGAAATTAAAGATATACTACTTCAATCTAAAACACAAGTAAGATAAAGACGAATTACTCAATGTAATTTAGACCAAATAGCCAATGAGATCAAACAATTAGCAATGAAGTCTAGATTTATTAATGACCAAGTGAAGCAATCCAATAAATTAGATATAAATACAATGAAATGAAAATTAAATTAAAGAGTTAGTCACTTCTGCAAGAAATCCTCCCTTTTAAATAAGGAGATGGGATACAATAGAAATAAATCTGAAACTCACTCAAGAAAATGTATTTTTATTATGAGATTACAAAGGAATAATCCCTTAAATAGTAAAAGAGAATTTTCAAATGAACGTTTAAATACCCCTCCTGAAAATATTAATGAGAGAAAATACAAGGACTAATATAAACTTTAAGAAAATGAATTTCCAGCATATATTCTACTGGCAAGGAACGAAAAGAGGAATAACGCATTCCCACATCGTGATTAGTAAAACTAATAATCCCACTTTGAAGATTAAAAATATGGGGCATAATAATTGAAAACGTTGAGTAACTCCAAAATTTAATACCAAAATAGCTTCAACAAAATAATAGTCAAAATTCACTTGTATTTGGTTCGGTAAAGTCAAAATAATCTGACTCGATGACAAATGGACAATCGAGTTAACTCAGCGACAACTCGAGTTATTAAATAATAAAGAAAAATAAACTTCGTCGTTTATGACAAAGCTTGATAACCAAAACTGCTAAGTACACTGATTGTATTAATTTTAACCATGAGTGAACTAGGCCATGGTGAGCACATGAAACTATATTCGAAGTAACAATTTAAAACAACATGAGCTTTCTCGAAATTTAACTTCCTTCGCAATTGCATCAATTGAGGGGTGGATCACATAAGGATAGAAAACTTGAAAATTAAATTATTTGACTATCTTTTGAAGGACCCAAAATTTAATAATCCATAACTCCGTTCCCTCTATGTGGAGGCACCCAAAAATTATTGACAATACCAAAAGTTACCATTAAATAAATCTTATTGCATTTCATTCTTTCACGAAAGAGAATCGAGTATTGTAAATTTGTTTTCATTAAAATTCACATAATATATTAGGAGGAAACTCCATAAGGTAAAAGGAATAATTTATGGGCTATCACGCAAGGGTTTTAATAATCAAGGAAAGAGGGGCTTTACAAGAATAGAGAAAATCTGGGGTTATCGACAACTACTACTTGCATTTTTTTTTATTTCTTTTTCTATTTAAATTAAATTATTTCACTTCATTAAAAAAAATATGGAATAATTTAATTAAGGTAAAATAAAAAATTTATCTTTTAAAACACCACGTTGTGTACAATTACAAAGATTTCCATGCCTCCATGGGCTCTACTTGAGAATCCCCAACAATTCCCAAGAAATTTGATTATAAATAATTGGGTGGTCTCTGGATTAAGAAAATTCGAATAAAAAACCAGTAAAGATGCAGGGGACAACAAGGAGGAGCCCGGATATGAAAATATGTACATGATAAGATTAGCTATGGAGATTACTCATAGGAATGACTTTAAAAATGAACACCATCAAAATATAACTATGCAGTAAGTATGCACTGAATAAAAAATTTACGTGTATAGCGAGGGTTTGTAGAAAAAATATGCGGCCTCCTGGAAGTAACCATCCTGTAACTTCAAAACAAGTCAAGTTAAAAATTCCAACAAAATAATTTTTTTTTTCTAAGATGCCCATAGGCCCTAAGGGTTGAGCCAAAGCTCTGATACCATATGTAACAGTCCAAAGTAAATATAAAATTAATTTCCTAATTAAAATCAGAATCAACAAATAAGTACATACCTATATTATCTGTGATCAATGTCTGCCAGATGACAACAAGGTTTTGGGGATGACTCTCCACCCAACCGTAGGCTCAATTGTGCAAGGATTTGCTACAACTGGCCACCCCCGAGCCCTCAATCAACGTACTACTGCGAGTGACTCCTAAGTCTTAGAACTCCATTCTCCCAAGAGAATGCAAGATAGAATCTCGGAATGATGGAATGCAGGAATGCCTCTCATCTTCCTCACCATCTATTAAATAGAACAACATTGGAAGGGGAACCACATGCACACACTCGATGTGTCTACATGCAACTTTCTTTTGATTTTTAGCTTTCTTGTTTTATTTCTTTACTTTTCTTTTGATTTTTAGCTTTTCTTGTTTTATTTCCTTCTTTTTGATAGTTTTCTTGTTTTATTTCTATTTATTCTTTTTTAGAGTTTTAGTATGGTTATTACTATTTTTATTTTTATTATTTTTATTTATTTTCTTTGTATACATTTTTAATATCATTTATTATTTAACATTTATGATTTATTATTTTTATTATTTATTATTATATTATTATTTATTATTCTTATTATTTATTATTTATTATTAAGGAGAGGGATATTATTTATAATTATTATTTATTATTCTTATTATGTAATATCCCTCCCCTTAATAATAAATAATAAAAAATAAGAATAATAAATAATAATATAATAATAAATAATAAATAATAAAAATAATTAATAAATATTAATTAATAATAGAAATAATAAATAAATCACTTAATAATAAATAATGAAAATAATAAATCATAAATGTTAAATAATAAATGATATTAAAAATATATACAAAGAAAATAAATAAAAATAATAAAAATAAAAATAGTAATAACCATACTAAAACTCTAAATAAGAATAAATAGAAATAAAACAAGAAATCTATCAAAAAGAAGGAAATAAAACAAGAAAAGCTAAAAATCAAAAGAAAAGTAAAGAAATAAAACAAGAAAGCTAAAAATCAAAAGAAAGTTGCATGTAGACACATGGAGTGTGTGCATGTGGTTCGCCTTCCAATGTTGTTCTATTTAATAGATGGTGAGGAAGATGAGAGGCATTCCTGCATTCCATCATTCTGAGATTCTATCTTGCATTCTCCTGGGAGAATGGAGTTCTAAGACTTAGGAGTCACTGGCAGTAGTACGTTGATTGAGGGCTCGGGGGTGGCCAGTTGTAGCAAATCCTTGCACAATTGAGCCTACAGTTGGGTGGAGAGTCGTCCCCAAAACCTTGTTGTCATCTGGCAGACATTGATCACAGATAATATAGGTATGTACTTATT
This sequence comes from Pinus tabuliformis, assembly GCA_031772625.1. Taxonomy (NCBI): domain Eukaryota; kingdom Viridiplantae; phylum Streptophyta; class Pinopsida; order Pinales; family Pinaceae; genus Pinus; species Pinus tabuliformis. The sequence goes on from CM062805.1 coordinate 1,106,511,720, forward strand.
TGTTGATTCTCATTTTAATTAGGAAATTAATTTTATATTTACATTGGCATTGCTTTTAATTAAGAACCATTAAAACAATCTTGTCTTAGTTGCACATGCAAGCTTCCATATCAACTTCCACCACCACTTTGGAATTACCCTTAATCTATCAATAATCTTGTGATTGTACCCAAACTTTGGGGTATATACCCCATAACGGGAATGTACCTAGCCAAATATGTCCTCCCTATCTTGATATGCATCTTTTTTAAAGAGGAAATATAATTTTTCCATATGTTAGCAAGCTCTCCTTGAAGACCTAATTGGTGCACGCTCTTCCAACGTCGTGACCAGAAGGTATTCTAGCCAATCTAATTGAGGAAAACATTGCCCCGCTTAGTTAGGATAACCACAATATCTTGAGGAAGCCTAGAATTTGTTGGGAAGCCAACCCATGGATCCAGACCAATTCTTAAATTTTCCCCATTACAGACCTTCCAAGCAAGTCCACCACTGACAACATTGAAAGAAGCAATCTGAATGACTAGAGAATTCAATGTCCTTTTCTTCGACCTTGTGATCCAATCATCAAGGGGGATGGGAAAAATTATTTGTTCGAAACCACAATTTTCCATAGACTATTTATTGAGAGAAGTTTCCGGTTGATCTTTGCCAAAAAAATATTTTAAAAAAATAAAGAGGCCCTTGAGTCCCCAACCTCTCCATGACTTAGGTAATGCAAAATATGAAGAATAACTTCATATTTAGACCTAGCGCACAAAAACAATCCCACAGACTTTCCTTATGGATGCTAAAATTCATCTTGGAACCCATGTGAGAGCCATCCAATAATTAGGGATTGGTTCAAGGAATTATTTGATCAATACTAACCTTCCAGTTCTCAGGAGTGATTTGAAACTCCAAGTCTTAAGCCTTTTCTCTACTTTGGCCAATAATCACCTCTAGTAATGATTTTGTTTGAGTTGGGCTTTAAATGGAAGCCTGGATATTTGAGGCTATCCTATAGTGGTTTGACTAAAAAAGGAATGAAACTATGTGCTCTCCTCAACTCTCCACCAAATAACCTAGCGAATGAGAGAGTGGATTTCTAAAAATTGATGTTCATTCTTGTCACTTTCTAAAATATAGAAAATGATTCCTTTGTTATGTAGTGAGCTCACAAAATAGAAGAAAAGATAGATCAACGCCTTCAAAATCAGCCTCTTCGAGGGGGCAACCTCCTTTACATTACACAAATGAAAAATTATTGGATGATACAAATGACAAGACCTCTTTTCTATATATAGGAGTCCAAGGGTTCCCAACACAATCAGAGCCTACATAACAATAATATTGTAGGGGAAAATCAATAACAATAGTGGGCTTCTATGGGGTACAATAATGACAACATAAGGGCTATATGGGCACAATAATACAATAAGGGGGTTACATTAATAATAATAAGGGGTTACACTACTAGTATAGGGACCTAACAATCCCATCTCCTTCAAAAAGAGTTGTCCTCAACGCTTGAGTAGTTTTGGATGCTTCTGCATAAAATTCTAATCCTCTCATGTGGAATCTTCAGCTCGTAATTTCTTCCACTTGATGAGATACTCCAAAGTTGATTGGTTTCTTCGCTATTGATTTCTTGTTTCTATAACTGCTTCAGGTTCCAATATGAATTTTCCTTCCTTGTCAAGTTCTAGCAATATTGTTTGAACTGGGATCTTCTCACCTATAACTTTCTTTAAGCATGAAACATGGAAAACAACGTGCACTCGGGAATATGCAGGAAGCTCCAATTTGTATGTCATAGTACCAATATTTTGTAACACTTTATACAAACCATAATACTTTGGTGATATTTTATTATCCTTCTTAGCTTGCTTGAGGGACATTTGTTTGTATGGTTGTAGCCATAGAAATACCTACCTCAAAACTTCTTTCGCTGTGATGTTGATATGCCTGTTTTTTCATTAGATTCTGCATCAAAATGAGGTTATACTTTAAGAATTTGAGAACTTGTTGTTGATGCTCAATGTGATCTTCTAGTGCTGGAACCCTAAAATTTTATTTTAAAGATGATGTGATGGACGGTGGATGATATCCATAATGTGCCATAAATGGGGTGATTTTTGCTACAGTGTGGAAGGAAGTGTTATACCACCATTCAGCCAGAGGCAACCACTTAACCCATTGCGTTTGTTTATTATGTACAAAGCAATGAAGATATCCTTCCAAACATTTTTTCACTATCTCACTTTTCCCATCATGTTGAGGATGATAAGATGAGCTATGAGCTAACTAAGTACACAAACAAGAAAATAATTTTGTCCAAAAAATTCCAGTGAAAATGGGATCTCTCTCGCTTACAATAATCTTTGAGTTTCCATGTAGATTTTTAATTGTTTCCACAAATGTAGTAGCAACTGTACTAACTTTAAATGGATGAGATAATGCACAAAAGTGTGCATACTTAGTAAGTATATCAACTACTACCATGATGACACTCTTTCCTTCGGAATTGGGTAAACCTATGATAAGATCCATTGAAACGTCATCCCAACATTGACTTGGAATGGATAAAGGTTGTAAGAGACCCGAGGTCTTAATTGTCTCAACATTATTTTGTTGGCAAAGCAAACATTCTGCCACAAAAATTTTAATATCATATTTAAGGCCATCCCAAAAATCTTCTTCCTTAACCCTGTAGTAAGTTTTTAAAAATTTGGAGTGCCCTCCTAAGGTATAGGTGTGGAATTCCATAATAATATTTTGTTTGAGTTGATAATTCTTACAGAGGTATAAGTGGTCTTTGTACCATAACGAATCATTTTTCTAGCTAAATGTGTCATTTGTACTCAGATCTTGCTGCAACTTTTGAATGGGTGCTCACACTTCTTCATCATTCTTCCATTCATTCCTTGCTTCATTTATCCAATCTAGTTGGATAATAGAAATGGCACAAAACCGTGCTTCCACATCCTCATCCTTTCTTGAGAGTGCATCTGCAACAACATTCTGTTTCCCTTTTTTGTAGATGCTTTCAAAGTCATAACCCAACAAATTTATGACCCATTTTTGTTGTTCTTCTCAATATAATCTTTGTTCTATAGATTATTTAATACTATCATGATTCATTTTTACCTTGAAGTGTCTTCCCATTAGGTAAGTTCACCATTTCCTATGTGCATGTAGTATTGCCAACATTTCCTTCTCATAAATAGCTTTGTGTAAATAATTTCCTTTGATTGGATGACTTTTGAAAGAAATGGGTCTTTCTTCTTATATTGAAACAACACCAATTCCATTTTCTGAGGCATCAAATTCCACAATAAAAGTTTTTGTGAAGTCTAGTGTAGCTAAGACCGGTGCTTGGCACAATGCCTCTTTAAGATGTTCAAAGGCCTTCATTGCTTCTAGAGTCCAAGAAAATTCATATTTCTTTAGTAATGTTGTTAGAGGTGATTCTATTCTCCCATATTTATTAACAAACTTGTGATAATACCTTGCCAACCCAAGAAATCCTCGCAAATGCTTTATGGATGTGGGAATTTTCCACAACTTAATGTATTTAATTTTACTAGGGTCTACCTTAACACCTTCATGAGATACAATATGACCCCAATATTCCACCTCTTGTACTCCAGTTGATGCCCCAAAAATCGTTGCATCAACATCGGGGGATAACCACCCGGTCCGGACCTTAATACAACTCCTTTTCCGTTTGGGATGGTGGCTCCGACTAGATATAATGGGACTAGTTTCCCAGTAATGAATAAAAAGGGGATGGATGAGTGATTGGCTTTCTAATAAATGATAATGAATGGATGACTTAATATAAAAAGTGAAAATACAAGTGACTATTCTATCCCGAGAAGCTTCTATTCTTAAGTGCAACGCTTGATGATCTTTGTTCATCAATAGGCATATAGATGACTCTATTCAATAAACATAGACATTCATTCACATAATAATTGCTTTGTTCAAATAGTTGAACAAAGTAATTAATAAAACATTGTTACACTTATCTTTTTATATTACTAATACATGTATGATTAGAAGAAAAGCATGATGTAAACATCCAATAGTGGAAAGTATAAAGAATGTTGTTAAAACACATGCATATATTCAATAATAGCAAGAGTGATCAAATAACAATTCACATAAAAAGAATGAATTCAGACATAGATAGTAGTACCATATGAGCTGCAAATCATTCTCAACATCAATCGTAATTCGAATTCCTTCTTCCGACTCAGAAATACTTTTAAGTAAAGCTAGTAGTGCACATCCACATAAAAGCTTCGTTATCAAAATTGGAATAATTGGCCCAGTCTTTATAAAAAATATACCTGAAGTACAGTAGTGCAACTTCAGGTTTAAGTCATATACAAAAACTTACGACCCTTTCCAATGCATTGAAAGGATCTATAAATACTTGATTAAACTAACTAACTACAAAATTAAAATGCTACTTAATTGGTACAACTTGATCTTGAATATCTTCCCCATAGCAATCTGGTAGTCGGCAGCATGATTCGTCACTCTGGCTGTTTGCCTTTCGACCTGAGTTGGCATATTTCTAGCATTGGTTCCACTTCTTAAGGGTGGCTGAGACGAGAATTGAGTTGAGCAGCATAGGTGGCATCTTTTATATCGGGAATGATACACCCGATTGCATCTGTTAGGCACTTGAGGGCGGCTCTCTGGCTGTATGGTTTTACTAGGAACAACCAATAGGTGTCCCAAGTTAAACTGTTAATACTTGCGATCAATCTGCCATTCTTTTCCATCTCTTGATAACATGATTTCTCTAATGTTTTAGCCGATAGTAATTTACCTAGTGTACATTGAGAGATCATATTAGCTAAATAGAGAGTATCATTAATTAATTCAACCAAATTACTTGTGGTTAATTTGTATCTAGAAACTGCTCTGTCTGCCTTCATTAACTGGAACTGCCATTCCATAAATAGGATTTCTTTATGGGATTCTAAGATTTTTGGCAAATTTGCTGCCTATCCCTCATCAGTGTCCTTCCAATCAAGAAAATTTGTCAAGGTCTCATTAGCCTGCTCTAAGTCTTGTCTAGCATCGACTGATTTATCGATTATTGATGCTGTTATGTCACACAGGGGTTCCACTTGAGCAATTTTATGACATAATAATCTTATTTGTGTTACCAATGCCTTATTAATCTGTAGTGCTTCTTCTCTGAACTTGGCAAGCTGCAGAAGATTCTTGAACTTCTCTATTTGACTTGATAATTGAGCAATTTGCTCATCTTTTGTCTTTACCATCTGTTCATTCATTGCTTTCAATTTTGCTAATGTTTCTGACAGTTCTTTCTGCTTTTGAATTGCACTCGAATAGATCCTTTGTTTCTCTTCATGCAACTTCTTATTCAATTGATTATTTATTTGTTGATGCATGGACAATTGCTGTTCTAATTGTTCTGCTTTCTGTTGTGCCTCAGATAGCTGTGCTTGTAGCGAAGCGATTGCATGGTCCTTTTCTTTTAACAAATTACTCACTTATGATGCCTTGTCCATGGTGGCCGCTGAATAGGCTCCAGCATATTGGGACAATTTTGTTAGGTCATCAAAGGATCAAACTCCTCCTTCCAAACCACGTTGGCTGTCACTGTTTATTCAAGGAACAGGGAAGATTGATCAATCCTTCTCCTTTTCCGTTGTCGCTTTACTACGGCCCTGTGCTTTGGGATGTAAAAGACATCCAATGGAGGTATATCCTCCACTTGCAAAATGATTGGATCCGAAGGATCTTTGGGAATTATTTCTATGTCTGTAGTAGGGGGTAGACCTCTGGTTCCTTCACTTGGAACCTCTTTTGATTTTGTATCTTGTGTATCAGCCGCTTTGGATGTATCGGCTTCTTTTGAGCTTTCAAGATTTCTTATGATTGAATCGAATTGCTGCCATTCCTGGAGCAACTTTGGGTCAATCTGGGCATCAACATTCATGTCCATGCTGCTTTGCTCATGCTGCCTTTTTTGTTCCTCTTCACATATCCTCTCTTGTTCTTTCCTCTGCGCTTCCTCCTGTTCTTTCCTATGGAGTTCCTCCTGCTCTCTTGTTTGGACTGCTCCAGCAATTTCTTCTGTAGCAAGAGGTTTGTTGGTAAGTCACTAGTCAGGCTTTCTTGACTGTGTCATCGGGGCCGTTGCTAACAAATCTAGAGGCAGAGTTTGCAACCTCTGCTCCCTAAGTCTATTAAATTCGACTAGCTCGTTGTCGTGATATCTCATTTTAGCTAGCATTTGAACCTGAAATAATGACTTGGCCGAGGAGAATAGGTCATCAAACTCATCTTCTTTATGTTCAAATTTAGTGAGTTTTGCCTATTCTAGTGCATTGTAGACGACTTTGATTGGATCAAATCGTCTGTTAGGAAGAGTGGCGAGATTAAATGTATTTATCTTTTTTGCTTCCTTCTCTGCATGTTTGTAGTCATGCAGAGCGTAAATGCCACACGTTAGAGGAAAAGGAGGCCTGACCTGCTTCTTTTTATTCCTTAGAGTATGTGTAACTCCTTCGGATGTAAGCTGATATGCTATCTCTCGAGCCAATAGTTTGTCGGGTATATACAAGGGGAGGACATGAGGCCTGTCATGACTACCGAAAACTCTTACATATGTAAATTTTTCTTCTCCGAACCAGTTTCCTAAGGCTATCAAGTCAATCTCTGCTTGTGAGGAAATCTTAGGAGCAGGTTTGTCAAAAATTGCATAGTAAATTGGTAACATAAATCCATTGCAAACTTGATATAGGTGGTCTTTATAATGGGCTTTCCACAACTTCTAGTGGTAGATATGAATGGGCATGGGGTCCTGTGGAGTCCATCTCCACCCCAGCACAGGAAATTCAGAGTTAAAACAAAGAGTATCTAAGATGTAGGCACTAAAGTAAAATGGAGGAATGAACCTTTCAGTAATGCATGATTTGTTTCTGAATTCAAGAATAGCTGTTGCTAACTTATTAGATAATATATTCCCCCAATCCATTACTTCGTTATTGCATGCTGCTTCCATTAAAGGTACCATCTCTATAGTGAAGTTTGAGGAATCATGCAACTCCCATTTCCTACACATCATTACTCCGGCATAACAATAAGAAGAACACAAGGAATCGACAAAGTACTTACCCGAGGAATCATGCTTGTGTTTCGCTGGGTTTTGTCTCCAATCCCGTATAGGTGTTGATTCAATTTCATTTTCATCTCTGAACTTCTCCAGAAACACTTTGTTATACTTCTTCTCTGGTGCGGGAAAATGGTAGATTTGTCTCAAATCATCAAGTTGAAACGAGCCAAACACTCTCCCGTCGATAGTGAAAAATGTTATGTTTCTAATTGGGATTTCCTCAATTGCCCATCTTACCACATCTGTGTATGGAAGCATTTGCTCTCGAGCCTCTATCTAGTGTAGGTAAGAGTCGGCCAAATCCTTTAGGGTTGCATCGGACTTCCGAGTCGGGTCTGCTGTGGCTTGTACTGATGTTACCTGAGGCTCTTCGGCCTCAACCAGATTATAGATGCTCTTCCAAGTAGTTTTACCGAGACCAAGACATGTGGTGTCCAGGATTAATCCCTTTTTACTTGGTCCCAGATCGATAGTGTGTTGTCCTATTACTGCGGAAGCTGAAACTATTCTAGATTTCTTAGACTTCTTCCCCATTTGGCCTGAATTTGCTGCTTCGGAGGAGCTCTGCACAGGAGATAAAATGAACGTAATGCGGAGAATAGGTGGCGCAAACCAAATATGAAGGAATTATATCAATCAATGAATAATGGAGGAATAACATAAGGTGGCCACGGATACAATCTCTGAAGAGATTTTGGCATCACTGCTCCATTAAATGGCCGTTTAAACCTGTCAATCATTTAAATGCTTATCATATCGTTTATTGGACGAATAATCCATTTAAGCGTGGCTTTGATGTTTTGGCGATTGGGCATAAGTGAATCACTATCGGGAAGAGAAAGGCTTTTAATACTAGTTAAACATAATATATCCCAGCCTTATCAGTCCTTTTTGAAAGTTGCACCTGGCTTTATCGCAATCGGTGATCGGAGGAATGCTTAAGTTGTTATATTGGTGTCTTTTCGGAATCCCCGATCGCCGATAGCTATCTCGCCAATTCGCGTCGGGAGTTTTTTAAAAGAGGGCTTTTGGATGCATGCATGCTACATTCCCCGATCGCCGATAGCGATATCGCATCGGAGCAAAGAGAGGGGCCTTTTGTTATGATCGCTTGCCTTCCTGATATCTGATAGTTATTCGCGCTTGTCGCATCAGGGAAAACCAATTGGTCTTTTGTTATGCATCCTTTGTTATTGCGATATGCGATCTTACGATCGCTTTATCGCAATAATAAAGGATTATTCATTTTTTATTAATATAAGACCGTTTATGTGTTTTCTCAAAAGGTTTATAATGCTTTATTTCTTTCCGGACCTTTTGAGGAATGATAAGTTGATAACAATTTAATCTAAAAGGGACCCATTTCATATTATAGTTTTGAAAGTAAAAATTTTATGAAATGGGGGGTTGTTATACAGCACAACAACTCCAAAGAAACATTTGGAGTTTTTTGCATATAATTGCTTCTCCTCTAATAGTTTGAGCACCCTATCAACATGTTGAACATGATCCTTCCAAGACTTGTTGTAGATTAGTATATCATCAAAAATTACTAACAGAAATTTTCTAAGGAAGGGTTTGAAAACAGAATTCTCGAAATCTTCAAATGTATAAGGTGTATTGGTAAGGCCAAAAGGCATAACCAAAAATTCATAATGACCCTAATGAGTTATAAATGTTGTTTTTGGAATGTCTTCAATCTTCATTCTAATGTGATGATATCATGAATGAAGATCCAACTTGGTGAATTAAATTACTCCATGTAATTCATCCAATAATTCATCAATGACGGGAATGGGAAATTTATCTTTAAGAGTAATCTTGTTGAGCTCCCTATAATCCAGACACATGAAGCATGATCCATCCTTCTTGTGTACCAATACCACTCTTGTGGAGAAAGAACTTTGACTAGGTTGAATTATACCAACCTTTAGCATTTCTGCAACCATATGTTCAATTTCACTCTTTTGGGCATATGGATATTTGTAAGTCCTGATGTTTGGGGGAACACTTCCTGGAATCAAATGAATAGCATGATCATGATCACGAATAGGTGGGGGGCCTTTGCAAGTCTGAAATACCTTGGAATGATTGTCCAATTTGTTTTGGAGATATGGAGAAATAGATGATTTCGATGCAGGAACCTCTAGTGAACATAATTGAGCAATTACACCTCATTGTTTTTTATTTAGAAGCTTTGTTATGTTGCTAGAGCTGATTATCTTTTCTGATTTCCCTATGATACACCTTAATTCAACTTCCTTTCCTTCCAAAAAAAATTCAAGAAAAGTTCTTGAAAATTAAAAGCTATCATACCCAAAGATTGTAGCCATCAGACTCTTAGTACAACATCAGCATAACCCATTGGAATAGAAAGCATTGAACTATTCACTACATATTATCCCATGGATAGCTTGATATTATGGCACTTTCCAAAGCAATTGATCGGTCCCCCATTTGCAACCATCACTTGACACTTTGGTGCTGGATATAGGAAGCAATTCAATTCCTTGGCTCTCTTACAATGAATAAAATTATGGATACTACCTAAATCAATCAACATTATTACATTTTTCTTCTTGATATGCCCTTCAATCTTGAGAGTTTGAGGAGTGGTAATTCCTACCAATGCATAACAAGATATGGTCAGATTCATTTCTTCTTTCTCTAGGTTTGGTGCCTAGTGTATATCATCTTCTTTTGACATTTCTTGTTCCTTTTCCTCCACCTCTTCACAATCTATGTAAAATAATTTCTTCTCAGCACACTTATGACCTTTAGTGTATGTTCTATCACAACTGTAACAAAGCCCTTTTTCTCTCTATTCTTTCAATTGTTGTGGTGTCAACCTTGTAGGTTGTGGAAGGCTAGGGGAAGCATCACTTCTATATTTATAGTTGTGAGTGGTAGGCTTCCTTGTTGCCATAATTTTTCTTTCAATTTTTCTTGCCAACCTAAATGTCATCTCCAAGGAATCGGGTTCCCAAAGGTGAACCTCATGTTGAATGTTATCCTTTAAAGTCCATATGAACACCTCAATTCTATGACCCTCTGGAATATAATTTACCCTTATATTCAATCTTTTTAATTCCACAATGTGCTCCACCATTCAACCCTTTCTTTTGAGATTTATTAATTGGCTAAAGAAGGTATTGGTTTTTGTACCTCATAGTGTGTTATCATTTCCTCCATAAAAATTAACAAAGTGACAATTTTGGTGGGACCGTGGGGTATGAAACCATTAAGTAATCGCAATTACAATATGCAATTGTATTTAAAATCTTATTAATATAACTTCGAAGGCCTAAGCATTATCAAATAATTTCCAATGTGACCTTGTGCTCATAACCAAAGGCTTAAGTTACAATTCAAAAGCTCATTGATGAAAACTCGACTCAGGGTTTTATGATTTTTGAGATTGGTATTCGTTGCTTCTTCGGTGAGGTTATGGGGTAGGGTTTCGTCCTTGGGCCTCTGATCTATTCTTTGGTTTCAGTAATGCAAAATATCTTGTGGATTCGGCCCTCTGGTGGCTACATTGCTCCTTGCAACCTTTAACCTCGCATTGGGTAACTGTTTTACTTATGACATGGATTTGACCTTGCCGCTTTCAAGTCATTCTGCAATTTCATGTATCCATTGGATAATGTATTTTCTTGGGTCGGTGTTTTGATAGGTTCTTGGTCCCTTCTCCAGGCAACTCGGCCTCCACATGGCTTGTAAATTTTCTGTCTAATTTTCGCTTTCAATTATTTTTAAAGTTTCTCTAACCCTTCTTCTCCTTCCTTGTAGGGCTTCCTTTTAGAGTTACATTCTATAATGCCACTATATGTGTATGCTATTTTCCCCTTCTCTTGGATTCTAACGCTACTATGTGGTACAACCTTCGTACTGAGAGAGTGACTTCACCTTCGCTGCGACATGAGCTTTCTCAACTCCTCCAAGGTAAGCTGTTCAATTTAATGCAATTCAATTTAATCTTCATGCAGCTTTGCTATCACTTTTAGTTTATCTGGCTGTAGATCTAATTCTTTGTCTTTGTGTTATTGTAGGTGTTGTTGCATAGATAGCCTCCAACTGTGCCTAGCTTCTTTAACAACCCTGCGTAGACAAGGTAGGGTCTTATCCTTTCATTTTTCTTTATTTTTAATTGATGTTGGTTGTTATCTGTTGTTTTTGAGCTTCAACAATTAAGAACCCAGATGGGTTTTCAGCCTCCCTTACTCTGGCTTGATGTAATTTAAATTTTGTTAAAACCTTGACGAGGTTTGATATTTAGGCCTCTTTCATCTTGCTATTAGCTTGAATAGGTTATTCGCTTATCGTGGTTTCTATTATTCCTGAGACTGGGAGGAAATAAAAAAATATATGGCTATTTAATTTGTAATTTGTAAATGATACTATTACTTGTGCTTGCTTTCCTCATTCGTCGTTCAGTTTATTTTGATTGTATTTGGTCCTTGGTTCTGGGTTTGTAACAACTTGTTTGTCAATCTTGTTTCATCATCTAGATGGTTTCAGCTCCCTCTAAACTATCATATTAAATATATAATGTCTCACACAGAGAAGAAAACAACTTTTATTTTAATGTATAAAAGTAACCATTACACACTTGCTTGCTCAAAAAGAAATTTGTCTTCCTGAATACTCTCTCTCTCGATGGCAAACCCTCACTTGGTGGTCTCGCTCGATTTTAATTCCTTTCCTGTAACTCCATACAGTTGAGAAACTGTCTTTCAATTTTCTAGAACTAATTAAATAATTAAACTAACTCTACTAACTGATTATTCCTAATTTATTCTTTAACTTTGGAAAACAAAAATTACAAGGATGTGTTAGCCCGCCCGTCAATCTTCAAGGCAAAAATAAAAATTAAAATGTTCTCATGACCAATCAAAGGTAACAAATGCTCAGCTACAACTGTAGCCCTTCAATTGGATGCCCTTGCATCAGGATCCCAGGGTAAATTAATCTCATGGCTCTTGACCATGAGCTCTATGATAGAGTACCTAGCGCCTTGAATTCGTGTAGCATCTAATGAGGAACTATCCTCAATAGGATGGTTCTTCCACTTCACTAGATATTGCAAATATTCTTTTTTTCGCATGTTCATGGCTATCTGCGTGTCCAAAATCTGTTCTATCTCCAAAGGTTGTGCTAAAGGCATCTGATTAATCCATATTCTTCCTTGTCCTAGGTGTCCCATGTTCATCTTTCTGAACTGTCTTCCACATCAACAACAACATATGGGTACAAATTTGCCACAATAAAAAGGGGCGAGATTCTGATTCTCGGAGGTAACTGCAACTCATAAGCGTTTGCAGAAAACTTCCAGAGGATTTTGAAAGGTCTAATTTTCTTCATCTTCAGCTTGTTGTACTCTCCTTTGGGAAACCTTTCTTTGTGTAAGTGTGCTAGTGCCAGGTTTCCTACCTCAAACTATACCTCCCATCTTTTCAAATCTTCTTTCTGCTTATATTTTTGACTGCTGTCCTATAGCTTCTATTTGACCTACTCATGAAGATCATTGATTTATTTTTTGAAATCTTCGCCATCAGCACTTCTGCTCTCCAACTGGTCCAGGTGGCTCTAGAGACACACATAGGACAAAGAGGGATGATGGAATCTCAAAAATCATAGTGTTTGGATTGTTCTCAAACTAGGTTAATGTTAGATATCTCGTCACCATGATCATGGTGGTGTAAACAGTTCGTGAATGAGAGTCCAGATGAAGGAGTTAGAAGCAGTCAAAGTTTGGTTGACTTTTTGCTGATTCAGTAGGCTTAAGGAGGTCACAATTTGGACAGAACCTAGCCACCGGATTCTGGCCCACTTGGGCCAGATTCTGGGTGACTTTGTGGCCTAGTTAATTTTTCTACTTCGGCCTAAAATCCAAATTTTTCAAATTGGCATTATTATATTATATATATATATATATATATATATATATATATATATATATATATATATATATATATATATATATAGATATATATATATATATATAGAGATATATAGATATATAGATATATAAAGAGGAGGTGGGCCACCACCCCCACCATCCGACACCTTAATCATACATACCATATACCAAACAAATGAAAAAACCATTAAGGTGAGGCCAACAGGAGTTCAACCCACCTGACCACGTAGGCCAGCCCCCACCAGGCAGACTCATATGAAAACAACGACCTCCATTTAATGCACCACATAAGACCAAAACAACGAACCTCCAGAAAACATTAATGTGCCATTTAAATATTGTTATGTAGGGTATGGGCTGGTCGGCCAATTTGGACCCAACCCCAGCTAAATACAAAATGCAACTTTTTTTAAGAATCATAATGTATAAAAAGGGAGGTGTGGGGTTTGACCACACGACCCCTCCTCAACAAACCCCTTAACATAACCATTGTGCCACAACCACCTTCTTGCATAATCTGCCCTTCAAACCTTAAATGAACCTTAATTTTCATAGTGCGGGGAGCAGAGGGAGGAACCAAGAGCAGGCACAGATTTCGAGGTGGAGGAGGTAGTGCATGTAGTTCGAGGCAACATTTTGTAGAATAGGCAAATTTTCACTTTGTAAAATTTTGACAAATTTTATATGGTTTTAGAACTTCTCGATGCCAAGAATGTAATGGCACTGTTCGTGTCTCCATCAAAGTTCTTCATTTTTTGGCCATTTTTCAGTATGCAGGTGGAACCATGATTGCTGCAAAAACAGGGAGTGGAACCATGATCCTTGAAATTTTCCCAAGGAGGTAATTTTTCTCCATGTCAGAATATAGTCAAGTTTATAGTCGTTTTTCATGGTTCTCCGCAGGGATCGTAATGGCGAGGTTAGGTTCGCCTTTGGACTTGCAGATTTCCAGTCCACCTATGGAGTAGAATCTTTGAGGAAACTAGGGGGAATCTAAAAGATTCCTTGAGCCTAGATTCTCAACTTCTCAGAAGTCATAAATTTGACAGTTGATTTTGCACTATTAGACACCACAATTCTAATGGTGCATTTAGATTTATCTTTTGCTCATTCTATTCTTCAGCCACTTTTCTAAGTGGAATGCAGGCATCAGCATTCATGTGTGAGCAACCATTTCCATGCGATTGATGCTGTGAGATTGATTGCACAAACAACTTCAGCGGTTTGACATCCACTTTTTCAGATGGCCCTTGGTTGTGAGGTATATGCAGTGTATTCATGGACTTCTTTTGCTATGCATTGTGCTACACAGATCCCTATTGATGCTTGATGTGGGATCTTGTTTATTACTTATTTTCATGATTCCTACTTGATGTGACCCAGAATTGTCTATGTGATGTACTTGTCATCATGATTTGTCATGTTATGTTTTGAGATCCCTTTGTTGTATGTTGATTGGATACTCATATTGTCGTTTTGCATGCTTACATTGAGATCCATTTTATGCCATGTTGGCGCGATGCTCATCATGCATGAGTTTGTGTCATACTGATTGTTGTCTTTTGACTGAGAGTTCCTATAGTGGAACATCTCTTGGAGCCACTCCTACATGAGGGCATTTTTCTTGTATTATAACAACATCACCTCCATGTACATAATCACTATTGAAAACACTTAATGTGGCGACCTACACCATCTTGACACTGGGGCCCAGAGACGTAGTCCCTCCTGAATGAACTCTGTTATCAACAACTTATGTTTTGATGTGTTGATGATGATGATGTTCCTCTTCTTTACATCATTCAGATGTATTCATTCATGTTCTTTTAAAAATAAAATTTAACACATCATGAAAGTAAAAGGTCTTGGAAGGGTCCTTCGTCACACCCGGACCTCGATCAAGTGGTATCAGAGCAGTCTTTGCATTGATGTGAATTGCAAGCGTGAAAATGGAATGTGCAACAATAGAGGATGAAAAAGCGATGCACGAGACCATGTTCAACATTTCCAAAAGGGTGGAAATCATGTATGAAACTCTACAGAAAGAGACGGAGGAAAAGGAGCGATTACAGCTTCAGTTGTAAGCCATAGAAGAGGCCCTAGAAGAACTAAAGCGCAACAACAAGAATCTTCAAACAGAGAATGTTGAATTGAAGATGCGTCTACATGAAGAGAAAGAGAAGAAACATAGTTTGCTACAACAGCTGCAAGCAAATGACGAGACGTTGGAAATGTTGCAGCATGACCCATGTGAGATAAGAAGTAGTTCTCCAAATTCATGTATATTTCCTGATGATGATTTCGCTGTTTTTGAAAATCATACCATAAGAATTGGCTCAAAACTATCGAAGGAAATGGGGTATGAAGGAAAGGGCTTGGGCGTTAATGGCCAAGGCATTAACAACCCCATCAAAGTAGAAGAATTACCTCGTTAGGTAGGACTTGGGTATGTTAGAAAAGAAGTTGGGGAATTTGTTGAGACAGTTAGTGAACCACCAAAAAGAGATGATGAGAAGCCCTCATCAGTTCTTTCCAAATTGAAAGAGGAGGTAAACGATGTTGATTTCCTTTCAATTTCATCATCACATAGTATCATTTCTATTGGAGATTTGGAGATCCTAATTACAGGTACAAACATGAGGCTCCTTACTAGGACGAAGCACTAGAAGGAAGAAGAACTTGGTTTTAATAACCAAGGCATGACTCAACCATTGAAGGTTATGCAGAGGCCTCAATTTGCAGGCTCGAGATATGCCAAAGGAGAATGCTTGAAGCTGTCATATTCTTCTGAGACATCATTGAAATCATCGAGGAAAGAGAATCATGGGAAAACATCCCCATCATCCCATGGCAGTTTCCATTGCAGGGAAAGAGCTAAGGCAAGCTCTTATCACCATACTTACACCAGAGACAACAAGGGAAGGTATAACCACTTTCAATCTTTGAATGTTCATTTCGATTATAATCTTGTTGTTAAAGATGAATGTAAAACATGGCATCAAAAAACATGTACCTTTTGTGGATTACATTACCATACATTTTCTAAGTATTGGAAAAGAATGATAGCACACAAAAGGATGAGGCATGAAAGACCCTCTCAACAGCGGGTAAAGAAACATCTTAAGTAGATCTGGAGGAAGAAAACCTATTGTCATTGCCATAGAAGTGGCCATCAAAGAGCCACTTGTTGGAGGCTCCATCTAGAGTAGCACCTTAAAGACAAAGTGTCGGTGCATGAACCAGATGAAATGATTGTTTGACAAGAAAAGCCACCACAGGGAGGTGATATACTCACCTTGATAAGTGAAAAATGGTTTCTGGATATATTCTCTTGTCATGGTTATGCTTTTGTAAATCATTGGTTACATTTTAAAATGTAAAAGTGATGATGTCTATCCTTCACTTGTTTAGATACAATGATGTTTAGTCTTATTTTGTGTTGCATGATAAACTATGAAAGTGATGTCGTGTTTCCATCACTTGTCAAAGAAAATAGTGTTTGGAATTATCTTTGTAAATCATGTGTTGTAGCAGTGATGTGTTTTTCCATCACTTGTTGAAGCAACAATGTTATGTTGGCCTTGTTTTCATAGCTGGGTATTGTTTCCATCTTGATGTAGACTTGACGACCGAGTATGTGTTATAAACTCGTCGCAAGTATGGGATGCTTGGGTCATTAGTTGGTCATGAAAGTCAAGCATGTAATTTGTAAAACAATGTACTACAGGTCACAGAGGTTGTAGTTGTTGGCTCATTTCTTAAGGCTTCGAAGAACAAAGGTGAAGGAGATGGGAGCGAGACCTTTCAAGACGTTTGTGATGCAGACAGGGTACAAAGAAGTTGCAGATTATTTCTCATGCTTTTGGAGGGAAAAAAGCTCCTCAGTAGGGGGGATTGATCTAGGTGGCTCCAGAGACACACAAAGGACAAAGAGGGCTGATGGAAGCTTGAAAATCAAATTGTTTGGATTATTCTCGAACCAGATTCATGTAAAAGATCTCGTCACCATGATCTTATTTATTACTTGTTTTCATGATTCCTGCTTGATGTGACGTGGAATTGTCTATGTGATGTACTTGTTGTCATGATTCATCATGTTATGTTTTGAGATCCCTTTGTTGTACATTGATGGGATACTCATGTTGTCATCATGCACATTTGCATTGAGATCCCTTTTATGCCATGTTGGCGAGATGCTCATCATGCATGAGTTTGTCTCATACTGATAGGTGTCTTTTGACTGAGAGTTTCTGTAGTGGGACATCTTTTGGAGCCACTCCTGTGTGAGGGCATTTTCCTTGTATGATAACGACATCACCTCCATGTACATCATACTATTGACAACACTTAATCCAGCGGCCTACACCATCTTGACACTAGGGCTCGAAGACGTAGTTCCTCCTCGACGAAATCCGTTATCAACGATTTATGTTTTCTTGTGTTGATGATAGTCATGTTCCTCTTCTTTACATCATGCATATGCATTCATTCATGTTCTTTTAAAATGCAATTTAACACATCATGAAAGTAAAAGGTCTTGGAAGGGTCCTTCATCACCACCACTGTGTTTTTCGTAAATCAAGTTCTCCTGCATAGAACACTCGAGAATACAAAACTATCCTCCTTTGAACAACAATCACTCCTACAAGTTATAGTCCAACCATGGGCTATTGTCCCCGAATAGTGGATTTTGGCAAGCTTCATAAGCTTCCTTAAAATTTGTATCCCTACCATACAAATCCTTAAGGTGCTCGAATCCTAATACTTGTAATGTGATCTTTGGCAAGATCAAAATTATTCTACCTAATGCATCTGCCACCTTATTAGATTGACCACTGAAGTGTTTCAAAACAAATGTGAAGCTCTGCAAATACTCCACCCATTTTGTGTGCTTATGATTCAGCTTGTGTTGTTGCATAATGTACTATAGCACTGAATTATATGAAAACGAGGCAAATTAATTAGCTAATAAATAATGTCATCAATGCTTCAATGCCTAAATGACTGCATAAAATTCCTTATCAGAAGACATGTACTTCTACCTACTCTCATTTAGCTTTTCACTAAAATATGCTACCGGCTTATCTTCTTGACTGAGCACTACACCAATGGCTATCATCATAATGAACATGAAAACATAATTTGTTGAAATTTGGTAGCTTCAAGACTGGCTGTTCAGTAATCTTTTTCTTCAAATGCTGAAAGCTCATTTCGACAGATTCTATCCAATAAAAAGGCTGATTTGGATTCTTAATGGTATCCACCATTGGTGCACAAATACCACTTAAATTTTTAATAAATTTCTAATAGAAACTCGCCAATCCATGAAAACTTCGCACCTCAAACAAACCTTTAGGAGAAGGCCAACTAACTATAGCTACAATATTCTCTAGGTCCATCTTCAATTCATTTTCAGAGATTACAAATAATAGATATATCAGTTCTTTCCTAAAAAAAGAACACTTTCTAAGATTTATCAACATTTTATTTTGCTGTACTTTTTCTAGTACATATATGACATGTCGAGAATACTCCTCCCTGGTCTTGCTAAATATAAGTATATCACCTAGATATACGATCACAAATTTGCCTATGAATTCCTTCAACATCTCATTCATCAAGTGCATGAATGTGCTAGGAGCATTACTCAGCCCAAATGGCATAACTAGCCATTCGTACAAACCTTCATTAGTCTTGAAAGTCGTATTCTGCTCATCACCTTCTTTGATCCTAATATGGTGATAACCACTCTTTATATCTATCTTTGAAAATTATGCTGCCCTACTTAAACAATCCATCATATCATTCATTTGAGCTAAAGGAAACTGATACCTAATGGTGATTTTATTAATCGCTTTGGAATCAACACACATTCGCCATTCTCCTCCTTTCTTGGGGGATAAAACAGTTAGAACCACACAAGGGATCAAACTTTCTCAAATCAATCCCTTATCCAACAAATCCTATACTTGTTTTCTAATTTTCTCATTATCCTTTGGACTCATTTAGTAAGCAGCCTTGTTTGTTAAACTGGCCCCCAGAATGAAATCAATGTGGTGACTAATGCTCCGCTTGGGCAACAACTTATCAGGCATATCATCTACCACAATATCAGTGAATTCCTGAAACGTCTCCTGTATCTCCATAGGTATATCAGTAATTTCGATATGCAGCAATACCACTCTTGGTCTTCACACGATGGACTAGTTAACCTCATTACTTCCAACTTGTCACAGAAATTCCTTTTTGCCTATCAATATGGTCTTAGTTCCGCTAGCTTTGGTATCTTTTCCTTCCTTCATGGGAATAAGTGTATGCTTCACTCCATCTTTAACAAATTTGTAGCAATTATTTTCCCTGTCATGGATGTCCTTTGTATCATACTGCCATGGTCTACCCAGTAGAATATGGCATACATCCATAGGCATAATATCACACATCACGTTGTCCTTATACTTCCTAATGTGGAACTCCACCTCACACTACTCATTAACCAACAACTCATGCCCTTTCTGTAGCTAAGACACCTTATATGGCATCGGGTGTTTCAACCTCTTCAACCACAAATTTTCCACCATCTCAATGGCTACGAAGTTAATGGTGCTTCTGCTATCGATAATCAACTTGCAACATTTCCATGTGACTTGCACATAGTACTGAATAATTCTTTCCGTTGTGTCGTTGTCAGTCACTTCCTTAGCTGGTTTTAGAAGAACCTTATTCAAGACCAAGGCTTCACCTGTTTCAGGGGCATCCTTCACCTCTTGTGGCGGTGGCTCTGCTTCTTTAGGTTGAGCAATGTATGCTCCCCTTTTTCCAACTTGTTCATTTTCAGGACATTCAAAAGACATGTGCCCCCATTTGTGACACTGATAGGAATTTCCTCTGCCTTTGCCATTACCTCTTCCTCGTTGGTATGACCTTCCTCCTCTAGTGTTACCTTCCCTTTCAGACTATCCCGAAGTTTTCGAACTACTACCCTCTTCATTGATGTTCACAGTCCTACCTTTGCCAAAGTAATGTCCTTTTCCTCTATTGGAGCCATGTCCTCTCTTTGCATTCTGCTTCCTGGTAATATTTTCTTCCACCTTCAAAGCACATTGATATGCCTCCTCAATAGTTCTAGGAGAAATAATGATGATTTCATCTAGGATTTCCATCTGCATACCATTCACAAACCTTTTTGTCTTTTCAGGGGTATCTTCAACATATTCCCCCCTTAGGTTCAATAAAATTCTTCAGTGTATTCTCTTATAGCCATCATTCTCTGTCTTAAATTTTGTACCTATCTGTAAAGGGAAATTTGATAATCTTTAGGTAGAAATTTACTCTTCATCTTTGCAATCATGCTGGTGCATTTCTTGATCAAGGCCTTGCTTAATCTTCTTCTTCCTGCTTGCACATGTTCCCACCATAGTGCTGCATGTCCTTTCAGTTTGGTGACAGCAAACACGATCTTCTTGTCTTCGCTGATTTCTTCATATTCAAAATATTTATCTAGTTCACTTATCCAGTCCAACAATGCCTCTGTGGAAAAATTTCCATAATAATTTGAAAGCTTTGGTTTTGGTATGCTACTAGCCAACAAAACTGATCTCAACAGTTTAATATATGGTCCCTCTTCATCTCACCCATCCATCATGGCTATTTTTTCTTCTCCACTGTCATCCCCACCTTCTAGATCTCTGTGCCTCCCTGCTTCCACTACTACCAAATGTGTAGTCAAGGTCCTATTCTCTTCTCATAGCCCTTCATCTGCTACTCTTCTAATGGCTCTACCTCAACCTCTTCTACCTATCTCCATCCTTACTGAAAAAAAGGACAAACCTGGTCTGATACCACAATTGGTGGGACCGTGGGGTATGAAACCTTTAAGTACTCACACTTACAATATGCAATTGTATTTAAAATGTTATTAATATAACTCTAGAGGCCTAAGCCTTATCAAATCATTTCTAATGTGACCTTGCACTCAGAACCGAAGGCTTAAGTTACAATTCAAAAGCTCATTGACGAAAATTAAACTTAGGGTTTTGTGATTTTCGATGTTAGTATTTGTTGCTGCTCCCATGAGGCTATGGGGGAAGGGTTTCATCCTTGTGCCTCTGCTCTATTCTCTGGTTTCAAGAATGCAAAGTAGCTTGTGGCTTTGGCCCTCCAGTGGCTACGTTGCTCCTTGCAACCTTTAACCTCGCATTGGGTAACTGTTTTACTTCTGCCATGGCTTTGACCTTGCTGCTTTCGAGCTATTCTACAATTTCATGTATCCGTTGGTTAATGTATTTTCCTGGGTCTATGTTCTGACAAGTTCTTGGTACCTTCTCCAAGCAACTCGACCTCTACACGACTGGTAAGTTTTCTGTGTGATTTACACTTTCAATTCTTTTCGAGTTTCCTACAACCCTTCTACTCCTTCCTCGTAGGGCTTCCTTTTAGAGTTAGCTTCTATAATGCGCTATCTGCATGGGCTATTTTCCCTTTCTCCTAGCTTCTAACCCTACTATGCCATACAACCTTGGTACTGAGAGAGTGACTTCACCTTCACTGTGACATGAGCTTGCTTGGCTTCTCTAAGGTAAGTTGTTCAATTTAATGCTGTTCAATTTAATATTCATGCATCTTTGCTATCATTTTAGTTTCTTTGGCCGTGGATCTAATTCTTTGTCTTTGTGCTTTTGCAGGTGTTGTAGCATAAATAGCCTCCAGCTATGCCTAGCTTCTTCAACAACCCTATGTTGACAGGGTAGGGTCCTACCCTTTCATTTTTCTCTGTTTTGAATTGATGTTGGTCGTTATCTACTGTTTGTGAGCTTCAACAGTTAACAACCCAGATGGGTTTTTAAATTTTGTTAAAACCCTTATGGGGTTTGGTATTTAGGCCCCTTTCGCCTTGCTATTAGTCTGAATAGGCTGTTTGGTTATCGTGGTTTATATTGTTCCTGAGATTGGGAAGAAATAAAAATATATACGACTATTCAATTTGTAATTTGTAAATGATATTGTTACCTATGCTTGCTTTCCTCATTCGTTGATCATTTTATTTTGACTGTATTTGGTCCTTGCTTCTGGGTATGTAACTGATACAAATGGATCCTAAAACCCTCTAAGTCTTCATATAGTTAAAAAACTATCGCAAGGAGAAAACCTTTAAAAAAGGCGGATAACACTATCATGAGTGAAAAACATGAAGAAATAATGGAAAAATAGAGTATCAGTGATTTAAAACTACTTTGCATGAGATCCATCGAACCTAGCCGATCAATGGTCCAAATCCAATCGACATATCACAATTGGCGAAGGCTATCGGAGGCTAGCAAAGGCGGCTATATGGGAAGCATGATAGCGATCAGCGCAACCAAACCAGAGTCATTGATCTATGTGCGCAGATCAACGGTCCAGATTCAATCGCGCTATCACATCGCTAATATATATATATATATATATATATATATATATATATATATATATATATATATATATATATATATATATATATATATATATATATATATATATATATATATATATATATATATATATATATATATAGAGATATGGACATAACCATGGCCTGGAGGATCGATGACATGCAATCACAATATCGCAATATCACATCGGAGCTATGTAGAGGAGCTAGGCCAATAACAACTGTGACTGCGATAGCCGAACCTGATAAAATTATGAACGATATTGGATATATTTTGAGATCCGGAAAAAATGGTTTTCCTTTGTATTTCACGTTTTCGTTAAATAAACGAAATACGAATGAAACCAGACTTGAAAGGGTTTATTCATGTAAATATATATTATTTCAAGTTCGATATGAGAGGAATTTTTGTGTTTTAATGTATTTTTAAATGTAAAAGGAAACCACGAAACAAGTGTGATTTCATGAGGACCAAAGGTAGTAAGAGGTTTTGGCCGCGCTCCGCCCAAGCACGTATGTTGGCTGCCACGTGTCCATGCCCTGGAGAGAGAAAACCACTCTTTTTAGGTGGTTAACCCCCATATGCATGAACTGCCTGATATGAACCTCAGTCGTTGGATCAAGATCCCTTAGATCAACAGTGGATATACGATCACCATATAAAGGTGGACCCGATAGGAATATAGTGCGGATTTATAAATGAAGTCCAAATGAATAGTGCTTTGGCGGATTTTTCTTGTGTTTTACAGTGTTTCTCTGTGTAAAGAGAAAACACTATTTTTGGGGTTTTCAAAGGCCCGATGGTCCCTTCTGCTGCAGAATAGGTGGCCACCTTCCCTGAAGACGTTATTCAATGGTTGCTAATGCTCAGAAGGGATTCGAGTAGACAGAGGCCAGGAGCCAGAGAGCCTGAGAAGAGGAAATGAACAGACAATGCCAATTTGCTTTAAAGCCGCAGAAGATAGAAAACAGATACATGCAGTTCTAAGACAAAGAGAAAACAGAGATAGAGAGTCAGTGAGGAGAGTCTGTGTACTCAGAAAGACTTGGGGGATCCAAGTAAAGCCTTGTTGTTTTGTATATGTTGTGTGAGACTTAAATTGAGCTCACTTTTGTAAAAACTTTGCTTCTGAAGACATAACAGAGAGGCCACCACTGAAGGCTGGACCAGGAGACATAGCCTAGGAGTGTTGGGTGAACTCCTTATTAAACTTGTTGTGTTTATGTGTGTTTTTCTATTATGTTCTTTAACTGCTTCATTGTTTATGTATTTCGCAATCTTATTGATCCATTGCACAAAGTAACATAGGCAAATCCATGCGCATGAGTCTATAATACCTTAATAATTGTCTAAGATCTCATTATCAGATTAGTATTTGTCAATATTGTTTCAGCATCTAGATGGTTTCAACTCCCTCTAAACTATCACCTTAAATATAGAATGTCTTGCACAGAGAAGAAAACAAATTTTATTTTAAAGTATAAAAGTAACCATTACACACTTTCTTACTCACAAAGAAATTTATCTTCCTGCCAACTCTCTCCCTTTGGATGGCAGACCATCACTTGGTGGTCTGGCTCGATTTTAATACCTTGCCTATAACTTCATATAGTTGAGAAAATGTCTTCCAGTTTTCTAGAACTAATTAACTAATTAAACTAACTCTACTAACTAATTATTCCTAATTTATTCTTTAACTTTGGAAAACAAAAATTACAAGGTTGTGTTAGCCTGACCTTCAGTCTTCAAGGAAAAAATAAAAATTAAAATGTTCTCATGACCAATCAAAGATAACAAATGCTCAACTATAGCTGTAGCCCATCAATTGGATGCCCGTGCATCAAATTTTCTTATGATAACAAAGCCATCAATACCATTGAAACTGATTAGGTTCTAAATATGAAGTTGCAATGTGTAACTTTTGTGTGTTCGCACATTATGGAGATCAAAATATTGTTCCATCTGTAGTATCCATGTTACAATATCCTTGCCAGCAAACTTCATCATATCGATCTTTGGAAGATGGTGGGTCTTCAAACCAACATTAGATTCTATGGAATCATGATTAATGTTTGTTTTGTTCTCGTCATGAGTTTCCTCTACTACCTTTTTGCCCTGAGGAAGCATTTCTTGAAGAAACTTTGCCAAACCTCCTTTCAAACCTTCCATGTCTTTATTCAAGTCTTCATTGTTTACTTCTAAACAATCCATCTTAGATTCCACGCCATCAATCTTAGATTCCATGCCATTCATCTTAGCTTCTACACCATTCATCTTAGCTACCAAACCTTTCTTTAAACCATCCATCATAGCTTCTATTACTTTTTATGAGAGTGAAATTTGTTGCACTTGGTTTCGTAATTTGATATATCATGTTGCATTTCTTCCTCTTCTTCATGAGTTATGGTAGAAATTTCAGGTTTCTCACTAGTTGTTTCCATTTTCTTTCTTCGGAGCATCAATTAATGATAATTATGCTTCACTATGCCCTTTCAATTACTTGAAACTAGTTTTTCAAGCCAAACTTATGCAAAATTTTAAAAACACTACACACCTTTTTTCTCTTTGTAGGAGCTTAATGTTGAATCTATTGTATCTCTGTAATTTTGGATTTCCAAGGTCTAAAATTTCCTCTCATGGTAGGTCTTTGAGTCCCCTTTCCAACCCCACAAGTTTGATCAATATTGGATTCTCCAATAAAGAGTTATTCCAAATATCCCACGATGGTTGATTATAGACTGGCTCAGTAGAGCAAAGTTTTACAAAGTTCCATGTGTCTCTGTTTCAACCTTAAGACCTGGAAACGATACTAAGAAAACTAAAGTTCGTCCTATTTTTGTAACGTTTTACGAAATTTGAATCTGATGCTCAGAGAGAATGTTATGACAATTTTTCCTAGGTCACCTGTTTGAGATATAATTCAAGAGCATACAAAAACCCTAAATTCCTTGGATCGTATCTCTGAAAATATAGTGAGAAAAGATTTGAATTTCGAGACCCGACGTGCATCACTATTTTGGATCAAATTGGTTTTAATTTTAACTTCTGAAAGCTTTTAGAAAAATAGTTATATCTAACATACCACGATGACCTCCTTGAAGTAGTGAAACCCTATAATCCAAAGCTTTGATACCAAATGTTATGCAACCAGCTCACAAAATATAAGAAAAGATAGACAAATGACTTCAAAATCAGCCTCTTAGAGGGGAAAACCTCCTTTAAATTACACAAATTAACAATTCATGGATGATACAAATGACAAGACCTCCTTTCTATATATAGGAGTCTAAGGGGTCCCAATACAATCAAAGCCTACATAACACTAATATTGTAGCAGAAAATCAAAAACAATAGTGGGCTTCTATGGGGCACAATAATAACAACATGGGGACTATATGGGCATAATAATATAATAAGGGGATTGCACTAGTACTATAGGAACCTAACATCCTTGATAGATTCCAAGCCCTGTCTCAATCTATTGCAAACTATTAGGATATCATCGACATAAAGAAAATGAGTGATAAATATATTCACTACCACTTCAATGCCCTATAGATTAGCCCAATGTTTTGCTGGAAATATCAATATGCCCAACCCTTTAGCTTCCACCTTCTACACCTCTCATCCCTTTATAATTTTTTTATTTTTTTATTTTTATACATTTTATTTCATGTATATACAAACCCTTGTCAAGCCCGACCCACCTTCTGACACCCAAACTACGCATGTTTAGGCTTGGCCATATTCAAACCATCGTACAAGTTTTTTCTTATGCTAGACTAGATTCATTTGGGCCTTGAACCAATGTTGTTCAACCTACTCCTCATCTAGGCTCGGAAAATTCATTGTTTCAGCCTAGTCCTCATTTGGCCCCACACTACACACACTTTTGCATCAACAACATGTACAACTTGATCAAATGGTTCAAGATTGGCCCAAATTTCCAATGCTTATTGTCCTAACATATTACTAGTAATTTCATTCAATTCTATTGGTGCTACGTCAAAACTAATTTTAGAATGTTGATGGTAAATGAAGATAGAGTCTGGCCCAACCTAACCTATATTACTTGAGTTTTACATTTTTAGTGGTGATGCCTTGATTTTTGTTCCATTGACACTTGTAATTGATTATTCAGAGGATGCAAATTTTCTCGTATGGTTTTAGCCTTCTTCTAATCATTCTAAGAGATTTCGATTAATGAAAGAAGAGGTATGAACAAATTTGCAGTGCACGCACTATTAGATTCACCCTCAATATTGTGTGAGTGGTTCCTTAACTATTTTTTATCACCTTCGATAGTTATGAAAATTGACATTGCATGGGTTATGAAATACTGAAAATAGAATGTTGTTGTGCTTGTTATTGGTTGGATTTGAATATACTAGCTCCATATAATTAATTAGTTTCTAGGTTCTGGAAAATAAGTGGTTCATATTTTAGTATTGCTTTAGCATATTTGAATGCAATTCAAATATAGCAGCCTAGATCCATCTTAACCCTAGATCTATCATGGGCCGAGAGGGATCAGATATCTCTAGGTGCAAACCTCTTCTTTTTGTGGAAAACTTGAGGAAATATTTCAACCTTGAGATATTTGATCCCTCTTGTTGCGTGATAGATCTTGGGTTAAGGTAGATTTTGGTTGGTTTCAGTTGTGTTAGGCCATGCAAAATTTGTTGAACACATAATTATTATAATAATTTTAAATATGGTAAATATGCCTAAGATTAATCTGGTCAATTTAATTTTAAATTTTATTGGTTACATCAATTTGTTGAGATGATAGAGTCTGTTAATAACTTGAATGATGAAATAAAAATTTTGAATGCAAAGTGGCTGTTATCACTCTTCTTGAATTTTCAAAAAGCCTGGTAGAAACAAAGGATCATGGCTATGACCTCACAAATCCAACTTGTGGTTAAAATAACTCTCAAGGAAGAAATGTCGAAGCCAAACACACAAAGGGAAGAATTGAAAATGAAACATGGTACCTAGCAAGCCCAGGATTGACCAACGAATAAAGAGAGAAAGTGACTCTACACTGACCTAAAGACGAGTTAAAGGTCGCATAGTTTCTGGACCAATCTCCATTCATTCCCAATCAATAGTTCTCTTTAACTAGTTCAAAGGGTGGAACTTGCCCGAAATTTAGTCTACATGAACCCTCGGAGTTGAAAAGTCAGAGTATGATCCAACAACCTAGATTCATTCTAAGGGGTGAAGGCATGACTTATCCATTAGCCATTCGATCCATAGAATTACAGTGGGGACCACACATGAGGTCGGCTAACCCGAATGATTCTTTATGTCAATCAAGCACAATATTGGAGGTAAAAGGTAATTCGATGGTCCCCACTATCATTCACCTGTCTCCATCCCCTGACCAATCCCACCATGCCACACATCTCCCTTGCTTGACGTCACCACCACCTCATCCTACCATGGACCTTCTTACTATTAAGTGACTCGTTCCTATT
Source organism: Pinus tabuliformis (assembly GCA_031772625.1). NCBI lineage: Eukaryota > Viridiplantae > Streptophyta > Pinopsida > Pinales > Pinaceae > Pinus > Pinus tabuliformis. The sequence goes on from CM062805.1 coordinate 1,106,539,701, forward strand.
TCCTTTTTCTAGAAGTCACTCTCTAGTTTCGGGTGCAACCATCCCCGTTAGTCGTCTGCACAGGACCCCTTGTTTGAGCACATGAACGAACAAAAGACTTGCTCTGTGATGTCATTTTCAAATGCTTCTATGGATACTAAGTAACCCATCATCCACAACCACCTGTAATTTTTTATTTTACTTGTAAAAATTAAGAAAATGGCACCTGAAATCCATAAAACCTGTGAAGTGATGTCCTCTTCCAGCCTCAAACCCTTAATGGACATCGAGGGCCAAATTACCGACCTGACTTGTGCTTACCACCTCGTCGACCTTCATTTCAACCTATCCTTGAATCATATCAGGGGGAAAGATACCTTCTGAGTAGTTGACCTCGATATGTACTGCCAAATCACAACTTCGGTTCATCACTTCCCTCTAAGGCCAAAATACTTGAGATAACGCCTGAATTGATCTAGAAAGCCCTATTTTCCGCATATCTCCTGTAATGCAGTCATTTAACGACGTCACCCTAAGCTATCATTTTGTTACCCTTCTCCCTGATGAACAACAAACCTTTTTGAAGATGACCCTAGTTCTTGGAGTGCAATCTCAACAACACGTCAAGTTTTCTTAGTCACCCTCTTCAGTGAACCTGCACAGCCCATTATGTCTATAATTATGTGATTATTGGGGGAAGATGACTCCAATATGACCAACAATGCCGTCCTGAGATTTCTACATAAAATGATGCAGCCTAGTTGTTGGTTTGATATCCCGTCTTACTTGTCTAATTCCATATGCTTCCAACTACATCACTTTCCCAATTCTTATTTATGATATTATTCACTATTGTTCTACCTGTTCATGTACACCCGTGTCAAAGAGTTCAATTGTTTGGGTCTAAGCAGGATTACTCACAACAAATAGAGGAATTTTGTCTTTGATTGGAATGTTACAATTAGGAGAATACTAGACATTGGTGGCTACACTCAGTTCCTATCAACCTATATGGCCATTTCATATAGGATTATCCACGGTGTTTCTCCACCTAGAATTCTTCCCCAACAAAAAGAGCTTCTCAAACTTAGTGAAGATGTTATCGTAGGGGATTGGTACTTTTATGAGAATTATACAAAAATTAGGGTTTACGAATGTGAGCTTCGTCATTACCATCTTCCAGTATTCATGCCCATGAGAGTTTTTATGGAATAATGGATCATTTGTCAAATAATCAATAATTAAAGTTTTTGTTTTTAGTGAGAGATTTGTGGAGAAATTAGTGGAATGACGAGTGAGAGATTTATGGATGATTGTTGATGTCAGGCCAGGTTAGGTCAGAAATTAATGAGCGCAAATCAACTTATGATATTATTCATTCAACTATTGTTATTTATACATGTACAGAAACGGATCAGTTCATCTTCTAGATGACTGTCCGGCTTCACCTCATCCGTTTCGGATTAGGTGTCAACATTCCCCCCCTTAATCTGAAGGGATGTTGGTGAGTCCAAGCATCGTTCTGAATCTTTCAAGCTTTTCTCTTCCAAGCGCTTTGGTGAAGATGTCTGCAATTTGCTCGTTCGTGGAACAATGACGGAGATGGATTGTTTTGGCCTCAACATGATGTCGGATCAGATGATATTTAGTATTGATGTGCTTAGTACGATCATGGAACTTTGGATTCTTGGCCAACTTTATTGCAGATGTGTTATCAATCATGAGTGGAGTAGATTGTATTTGTTTTACTTGCAAATCTTCAAGAATTTTCCTGAGCCACACAATTTCTTTCGTTGCTTCAGCTGCTGCCACGTATTCTGCTTCTGTTGTGGAATCTGCTGGTACTGATTGTTTGCGTGATCTCCAGGAGACAGCTCCTGATCCAAGACTCATAGCATATCCTGAAGTAGATACCCCAGTTTCTTTGTCTCCATCGAAGTCTGAATCAGAGTATCCAATCAAGTTGAAGTCGTCCACCTGTGTATACTTGATTCCAAGGTCTTGAGTTCCCTTCAAGTACCTTAGAACTCTTTTTGCAGCAGACCAATGTCCCTCACAAGGCTTTTGCATAAACCTGGAGAGGATTCCAACAGCAAATGAAATGTCTGGTCTGGTAGTAGTGAGGTAGATGAGACTTCCTACAAGCTGTCTATACCTTGTTGCATCCTCAAATTCCTTTCCTTCAGTAGATGTGAGCTTCAAGTTTTGTTCCATTGGAGTAGAAAGGGGATTGCACTCTGTCATGCCAAATCTGTATAACAAATCTCCAATGTATTTCTTTTGAGAAAGAAATATGGACTTTGGATGTTGGGTTACTTCAATGCCAAGATAGTAATGAACATAGCCCAAATCAGTCATTTCAAAAATTTTTCCTAATTCTTTCTTTATGGATGCAATATAGCTTTCATTGTTCCCTGTCATTAAAAGATCATCTACATATACCACAAGATATACAACTGTTTTGCCAACTTTCTTGACAAATAAAGTTGCATCATCAAGATCAAAATGTTTGAAGTTGAGTTTCAGAAGATGCTCAGTTAGTTTTTCATACCAGGCTCGTGGTGCTTGTTTGAGGCCATACAAGGACTTCACAAGTTTGCATACTTTGTTTTCATGTCCTTTCACAGCAAATCCTTCAGGCTGGGACATAAAAACATTCTCTTTTAGATCTCCATTCAAGAATGCAGTTTTTACATCCATTTGATGGACTTTCCAACCGTTCTGAGCAGCTAGTGCAAAGAGTGTCCGGATGGTGGCCCATTTTGCTGTGGGAGCAAAAGTTTCCTCGTAATCGACCCCTTCTTTCTGTGCAAAACCTTTTGCCACAAGCCTAGCTTTGTGCTTGTCAAGTGAGCCATCAGCTTTGTACTTGTTCTTGTAGACCCACTTGCAGCTAATTGGTTTGGTTCCAAATGGAGGATCAACTAGCTTCCAAGTGCCATTCTTTATGAGGGCATCATACTCCTTCTGCATCGCTTCTTTCCATTCATCATAAGAAGCTGCTTCTTTGAAGGAAGTTGGTTCAAAATCTATAGACAAGTTCAATTCACAATCATAAGTAACATCCATATCAACATGTGAATTAGAGTTATCTACATCACCTCCATCTTGTCGATTTGAATTTCGGGTTCCTGTTTTTCCAATTTCATCAGGATGAACACTTTCAAGTGTCTTTGTCAGCCACTTTGGGGGACCTTTCTGAGATGGTCCAGGCTGTTCTGTTGATTGAGTTGGGTCTGAATCAAGATTGAGTCTCCCAATTCTATCAATTACATCACTTAAAGCATCATCCGTTGTTGGAGTGTCATGCAGGGGAGATTGTTCTTCAGAAGAAGATTCCACATGTTGATCTAGTATAGGAATCCCCCCTTCAAGATGTGGAATCTGATTATCAAACTCTTGAAATGATTTCTGTTTTGTGAATCTATCCAAGCGATCAAGTTGCCGCTCAACAACATTGTCAGATTTGGATGATTCAAGAAAAATGACATCTCTAGATAAAACAAACTTTTTATTTACTTCATCATAAAGGCGGTATGCTTTAGATGTGTTTGAATACCCCAGGAAGATACACTTACGACTTCTTGCATCAAGTTTGTTTCTATGTACCTTTGGTATTAAAGCATAACAGGTGGAACCAAATATCCTGAGATGTTTTACCGAAGGAACATGTCCATACCACAATTCATAAGGAGTCTTGTTTCTTATAGCACTAGATGGACATCTATTCTTTATATATGCAGCACATAGAACAGCATCAGCCCAAAACATTGTCTTTACATTTTTGAAGAAAAGCATAGATCGTACCATATTCAAAATTGTTCTGTTCATTCTTTCAGCTACACCATTCTGTTGAGGATTATAAGGCACAGTTGTTTGATGTTTAATCCCATGTTGGCGAAGATAGTGTTCAAATTCATTTGATGTATATTCTTTTCCATTATCAGTGCGAATAGACCCAATATGAGATTGTGCATCATTTTCAATCCACTTATGAAAATTCTTAAATGTTTGAAAAGCATCAGATTTGTTCTTCAATAAGTAAACCCAACACATTCTGGTGTAATCATCAATAAATGTCATGATATATTTATTTCCATTTGCAGAAGGAACAGGCATTGGACCACATAAATCTGAATGAATAAGTTCAAGCTTCCTATGTGCTCTTGAATGTGAATCATGAAAAGACTGTTTGCTATGCTTTCCTAGAATGCAAGCATCACATTGTTTATGTTTTCTAGGAATTGTAGGCAAACCAGCAACACCATTTTTCTTCAACAAGCGGAGACTATCATAGTTTAAATGCCCAAATCTAGCATGCCATAATAAACTTGATGGAAGTGTACATTCTTCATGATGAGAAATATATGAGAAATGCTGTGCATGAGCAGAGGTTCCTTGCAGTTTAAGGAGTCTTTCTTCTTCTATACCCCTCATGACAAGTGAGTGGTCAGATGCCTTTCTTACCTCAAGCTTGCCATCAAACATGTGAATGGAGTGACCTTGCTGGCGGATGTGAACCAGGGACAACAAGTTTCTCTTCAGCTGTGGGAGATATAGAACATGATCCAGAAGAAAGTCTGGAAGACCAGGCAGTTTAAGCCTGATTGTGCCAAGCCCTGATGGCTTGATTTTTGACTGATCTGCAAAGTATACTGCTCCATCAACATTGTTAGTGAAATCTTCAAAGAAATCTCTTCTATGAGTCATATGACAGGTTGCTCCTGAATCAAGCAACCAGTCATTTTTCGAAGAAGCAAGTGAAGCATTAAACAAATCTTCATTTACTCCAATATTACATTGTGCCTCAATATAGTGTGCAGATTCGGGTGCTTTACCTTTGTCTGAGTCATCAGTTTTACATTTCTGCTGATTTCTTCTCTGCTCAACTTTGTCCCATGGTAGCTTGCATGTAGAGGCATCATGTGATCCATTTCGTTTGCAGCGAATGCAATGCAGATCTGCCTTTTCTGCTTGAGGATGTCTGCCCCCCTGCCTCTGAAGTATCTTCCTCTTCCTCTTCGTCCACCTCTTCCTCTTGTAGAATCTTGAGCAGGCTGCTTTTCTTTATGAGCAAGGCAAACAGTCTCTTCAGAAGATTCAGGGACTGTTTTCTTTCCAAAGGCTTTCTCTCTTTCAGCAAACTTTTTCACAAGAGTGTCAAAGGTTATATCTTTAAGATTTCCATTTGCTTGTAAAGACTCAAGATAGTTAGAGTAGGTAGGATAGAGTGCTTTGAGAAAGGCAATAAGAGAGATATCCAGCTCAACCTTAGTGGATTTAATGTCATGCACTATAGATTTTATTTCAGAAGCAAGAGTAAGAGGATCATTATTTTTCAGTTCAAGAGTGAAGAGTTTAATCATGAGCTGAACAACTTCAAGTGCAGAATGTGTATCATAGAGTTCTTTCAGCTTTTGTAAAGCTTCAAAGGCAGTGGAATAGGATGAAATATGACGACTTACTTCCTCATTTACAGATGCTGCGATCAATGCAAAGGCTTTGCTGTTCTTGTTTTCCCAAATGGCGAGTTCTTTGTCTGATGTGGGCTGCACAGGGTCTTTGTCTTCTTCTCCAACACACACTCCTTTCCACAGCTCATTGTAGATGAGGGTGTGTTTCACCATCCGAGACCATTCAGAATAGTTCTCCTTGCCAGTGAGAACTATTCCGACCATTGAAATGATTGAATGCATTCTGTGAAGAAAAAAAAAATCTCTGCCAAAATATACTTCTGTTTGAGAGAAAAAAAATCCTTATATGATTGCCTTATGCAACAGTATATATATAACAAGGGTGCTCAATACACTGTTCACTGCTCAAAGACTGCTCACATATATGACTGTATTACTGTTTAAAAAAAATAAGGACCCTCACTGCTTTTCCATATATCAATATCTGAGAAAAAAAATTAGCGCTCATATACATATCACTTCTCACATGTATATCACTGTTTTAAGAGAAGGGCGCTCATACATCAATGTATATCAGTGTTTTATCACTGTTTTAAAAGGAGTGCGCTCATATACATATTACTTTTCACACAAATGTATATCACTGTTCTAGCAGTAAAAAAGGGCGCTCACATATATAGATTGCATGAAAACGCTTTGATACCATTCATCACAGACATCTTTCCATGTTTCTGTTGCAGAGTTTCGAGGGTATCATCTTCATCTGAGTCCAATGTGAAATACCATTCTCGGCCTTGTCATTTACACAAACACATTTCTCGGCCTTGTCTTCACGGCATGGTAGCCGCTGTCCAGAACACAAGTGTCGGCCTTGTCTTCACACAAACACAGTTCTCATATATCAACTCAGTGTTAGCTTTATTTAAAAAATAGGCATTCAGCATTTAAAACACGCAGTGTTAGCTTGCCATTAAAGTAGGCATCCAGTTAAAAGAAAAAAAAGGCGCAGTCACTACCACCGTTCAGAACGTCACCATGGACTTCGTTTGCTTTCCACTATGAATCTCCAGAGACCCTCGGCGTCCACAAGTTTCATGTCTATACAAATCAGTTACTTCAAACAGGTGTTGGCTGCTGGTAATACCATAGACCCGCCAACGCTGCCAGACTCAAACAGAACAGCTACAAGAAACTACGCTGCTTTCACACAGCAGCATTCACCTTAGGGCTTACGCTCTACACAACGGGCTCTCTTCAACGCACACCGCCGAGCCTTCACCACATTTTTATTTGCAGGGGCTCATACCAGTGGTTGAGACTAGAAAGGCGCAGTCACCACAGCGTAAAGGCGCAGTCACAGTTTTATACCATAAACTCAGGCTTCAATAACATAACAGGTTTCAACAGAAGATACGCACTCAACCATTAAAAAATCTGAAAGCAGTCTTCAATACGTTTAAACCAGCTCTTAATATATTAACACAGCTTCAATACAGTCAATACCTTAACGCAGTTCTTCTTACAATAACACGTTACCGTTTCCTTGATAGTATGGTAACCTGGCGGAGACCTTTCCACGACTTCCACATACAGCAACGGACCTCAACGCAGCGAAAGGGAGGGCGTATGCAGCTATGTCAGAAGGGATGTCAGAAGAGCAGAGAGCGTATGCAGCGCTGGTGCGCCAGGGAGCAGAGGTTTTATGAGGCAGGAGGAGTTACGCTATTTCTGAAGCCTGGGACCTGTGCTCTGATACCATGTCAGGCCAGGTTAGGTCAGAAATTAATGAGCGCAAATCAACTTATGATATTATTCATTCAACTATTGTTATTTATACATGTACAGAAACGGATCAGTTCATCTTCTAGATGACTGTCCGGCTTCACCTCATCCGTTTCGGATTAGGTGTCAACAGTTGAGATAATTATGGATTGATTTGTGGAGTTATTGGTTGAGAAAATTGTGGATTTGACAAAATCTCAATAGCTCTCCTCATGTATAAATATATGCCTATGTTAATAAAATAAGATTGAGATAGTGTGTGAGCGTTGTGCATTATTGTTGAATATTTTATACTATGTAATTTAGTTTTTATTGTGTTGTTAGTTTTTATTGTGTTGTTCCATCTTTCATTTGGTATCAGAGCCAAAGCTTTGAGAGTTTGTGAAATCGATGAAATATTTGTGAATCCTAGTCTGAACCCTGAGCATAATATTTGGTGGAGTGTATTGCATTGTAAAGAGTTATAAGAATCTGGCAAAATAGAATCTGCGAAGAGTGTTTCATGAGGTTTTCTGGTACAATTTTTTATTTTTCTGAATTGTGAAGAACTACTACATTTACTGATATATATTTTTGAAAAATTTGTTGCACTGACCAAAATTGTGAGCATCAGAATGAATGCCTGAGAGGTTTCATGCGAAGAGGAGCAAAAAATGACGAGTTACAAGCGTGGAGTAGGAGTAGAGTTTAATACACAGAGTTTAAGCGTTGCAGATGAGACCAGTGTGTGAATGACTTTCCCTGCAATGTTTGACCTTGAGAAGGATCTGTGTGCGGAGCTGTCATGGAGAACTCTGTCTGCATGAAAATTTGTTGCATGCTTGAGGTTTGTGAATACTTAAGCATTGGGCATTGGACGCTGTATACATTGACTTCCATTTGAGACAAAGCATCATTGGATGTGTTGTGTCTTCACGCGTTAAATTCATATAAGTCCCACAACAATATTACATTTATATGCAATATGATATGGTGTGAAATTAAAGGTTTGAAATTGGTGGAGAACACCGACGTAAATAATTATGAAGAACACTCTTAATAATTATTGGAAAGTTTTGTATTTTTTAGTTGTGAAGACCATTACAAGACCATATATGTTTTGGATGATATACTTGCATTATTTGTAAATGTAAGGAGTGAATAAGGAGAAGGAATGAGTGGAGAACATGGTTTAAGTCTGAGAGAGGATTAATTAATTCTTTTAAATATGAAGTTTGTATTTTGAGTTTTAAAAATTGAGGGAACTTTTCTAAACTCCTTAAGAGGATTTTTTGAAGAAGGATTCGTAATTGAGTTGAAATTGGGATTGAGTTATAAGTGTGCATTTGTTGCATTATATTGTACTCTTTTAATTAATAAAAAGGATATTTTGTTGTGGTGGTTGAGTCCCAATTTTTTGGGACATTTGGTTATTGTCCCGGGTTGAAGTGGGAGACATTGTGTTCTTTTACATTTTCTTTTTATCACTTTCTCTTACTCTCCTCATGGCTACAAGCATTATTGTATTGCCTAAACTTGTTGACACAAACTATTTTTATTGGAGGAAACGTATGCAGCCTATATTCATCACTAAAGATTTATGGGGACATGTAACTGATGGATAAAATATGCCTTCCGCTCATGAATTCAAAGCATTAAGTGATGACGAAAATAAATCTCTTAAGGAGCTTATTAGGAAATATAATGAATCACTTTCACTTATAGGCAGCTCTCTTGAAGAATCTATATTTCCAAGAATCAGTGGTGCAATATCATCTAAAGAAGCATGGGCTATCTTAAATAACACATTTGAAAGTGTTGTAGCTAAATTGCAAACATTAAGGAGGAATTTTGAAAATGACCATATGCATAGTAAAGAATCCATTCATGATTACATCACAAAAATGCAAGATCTTGTTAATCAAATGAGGTCATTAGGTGAAGATATTCTAGAAAGAAGGCTAATTGAGAAGATTTTAACAAGTGTTTTTCCTAAGCTTCAGATGGTCACTACCAGTGTTATGGTCTCCAAAGATTTAAATACCTTGAAGATTGATGAATTAAGTGGGTTCTTGTTAACTGTTGAAGAAAATCAACCATCTGAGCAAGTAGAACATGCCTTTTCCACAAAGCATAGAGGAAGAGGAAGTAGTGGGGGTCAATATCATAATCAAAATCAAAACAAAAATCAACAAAGTTCACAAGGAAATGCAACACCTTCAATAGGTAAAGGCTAGAATCCCGACCAGTTTAAAGGAAGAGTCAGAGATGGATATTGCAGAAGAGGACAAGGAAGAGATGGAGGCAGAAATGGAAGAAGAGGTGGAGGACCACAATGTTATTATTGCCAAAAATTTGGCCGTCTTGAAAGAGATTGTTATGCAAAAAAGTTAGATACAGAGCGGAAAGGTGCTAATACAGTTGTTGAAGAAACTGGGAATGAGAAGCTATTCATCTCAAATTTGATGGCACATAGTGAAGAAAGTGAAGCATGGTATATTAATTTAGGATGTTCAACTCATATGACATCTCAAGAGGAGTTGTTTACCAAACTTAGTGACAATTATTTTGGTAAAGTAATATTTGGTGATGATAGTGTTTCTGAGGTGAAAGGGAAGGACACAATTGCAATACCAACATTACATGGAAAGAAAAAGTTAATTGATGACACTTTGTTAACACTAGCATTGAAGAAGAACATACTTTCTGTAGGATAGACGGTGGAGAAAAACTATAAGTTAGTTTTTGATAATAAAGAATGCTTAGTCATGGATAAGTTGAGTAAAAATGCAGTTGTAGCAAGAGGTGAAATGACTGAAGACATAATTTTCAAGCTCTCCTTTGATTCAAGTAATTCACAAAGTTTGAATACAATAGAAGATACAAATAGTAAACTTTGGCATTATAGGATGGGACATCTAAATTTTCAGAGTTTGGTGTTGTTAAGAAAGCAGAACATGGTGAATGGTCTTCCTTATATCAAGTTGTACGATGATGTATGTGAAGGGTGTATTTTTGGGAAACAACATAGGGAAAGTTTCTTAGATAGAACATGGAAGGCTAGAGAATGTCTAGCATTGATACATTTAGATTTGTGTGGTCCAATGGAGATTGTATCTTTTCAAAAGGCACACTATTTTCTCGCTTTCATTGATCATTATTTTAGGAAGACGTAGGTGTATTTTATAAAAGAGAAGTCTGATGTCTTTTCTCATTTTCTTGAGTTTAAGGCTTTAGTTGAAAAGAAAAGTGGTCTAGAAATTATCACCCTAAGAATAGATAATGTTGTATAATACAAGTCAAATATTTTTTTGAATTATTGTAGGAAGAATGGAATAAAGCGAGAGTTTTCTAATTCATATTCTCTTCAACAAAATGGTGTTATAGAGAGGAAGAATAGAACCATAGTTGAAATGGCTAGAATCATGTTAAAAACTAAGTCACTTGGAAATGCATTTTGGGTTGAAGTAGTACAAACAATAGTATACACTCTTAACCGATGTCCTACAAAGGAAGTGTTGAATTTGACTCCAGAAGAAGCATGATCAGGATACAAACCATGTGTTGAACTTATGAAAGTTTTTGGTTGTACTACATATGCACATGTTCCTAAGGAAAAGAGCAAGAAATTGGATGATAAGAGTGTGAAGTGTATATTTATTGGATACAATATTCAAACAAGAAGTTATAGGTTGTTTGATCCACAGGCAAAGAAGGTGATAATAAGAAGAGATGTTGTGTTTGATGAGAAGGGAGTCTATCATCCAGAGCAGGTACAATTTGAATTGAAGAATGATGCAATGAATATTGGTGATGATTCAAATTCTGAGTTTGTAAAAGAAGATGAAGTTAAGAAGAAGCCTAAGTGGCTTGAAAGGGGTCATTCGGAAAGCAGTGTGTTGGATAGAAATTTTTAAAGAAGGGTTCCTAGATCTCAAAGTTATCTAGTGAATTATTCACTTATGGGATAGATAATGAAAATGGATGAACCACAGGATTATGCAGACGCATCAAGAAAGAATGAATGGAATGAAGCTATGGAAGCAAAAATCAATGCCTTGGTGAAAAATGATACATGGGACTTGGTCAAATTACAAAAGGGAAAAGATGTAATTGGCACTAAGTGGGTTTGTAAAACCAAGTATAAATCAGATGGAAAAATTGATAAGTATAAGGCTCATTTAGTTGGAAAGGGCTATGCACAAAAAGAACGAATTGATTATACTGATACATTTTCCCCAGTGGAAAAGTTGGATACAATCAGGATAGTTCTTGCATTAGCTGCACACAATACAAGTGGACAATTTTTCAAATGGATGTTAAATCAGCCTTTCTACATGGTTACGTGGATGAAGAAATTTATGTGGAGTAGCTTGAAGGTTTTGAAGTGCTAGGAAAAGAAGATTATGTTTATAAGTTGAGGAAGGTCTTCTATGGTCTTAAGCAAGCTCCAAGGGCATGATATTCAAGAATTTATAAGTATTTTTAGGACCATGGCTTAGTTAAAAGTTTATCTAAGCCCAAATGCTTTATCTTTCAATTAGGACATGACATTGTAATAGTTGTCTTATATGTTGATGATTTGATCTACACATGGAATAGTAAAAAACTATTTCAAAGGTTTAAGTCACATATGTTTGCTAAGTTTGAGATGACAAATCTTGGTGAGTTACATTATTTCTTAGGTATTGAAGTTTGGCAGAAGGAAGATGGTATTTTCATGTCACACACCATGTATACTTGGGACATTTTGAATAAGTTCAGAATGTTGAGTTTCAAGCCCGTGACAACTCCTTTGGAAGTTGGGTTGAAGTTATACATATATGATGACTCCAATTCAGTCATTGTTACTTTGTATTGTCAATTGGTTGGAATTTGATATACTTAACTACAACTCGACCAGATATTTCTTTTGCAATCAGTATGGTATCAAGATTTATGGCAGATTCTAAGGAATTGCATTGGGAATAAGCAAAGAGGATTTTAAGATATCTACTTGGAATAGTTGGTTATGGTTTGGTATACAGGTCTACAGAAGATTTTAGGTTGATTGGTTATACAAATTCAGATTGGGTTGGATGTATGGATCACAAGAAATCAACTTCAAGGTATTCATTCAGTATGTGTTCAACGGCAATTTCCTGGAGTACTAATAAGAAATCAATAATTTCTCTCTCAACAATAAAAGCAGAGTATAAAGCGGCAACAAGAACAACATGTGAAGAAGTTTGGTTAAGAAGAATTCTAGAGGACCTACATGAACAACAAGAGAAACCCACTTAGTTGATGTGTGATAATCAAAGTGCTATTCAGATGGTCAAGAATCTAGTTATCGATAAGAAGACCAAGCATATTGATATTCGCTATCATTTCATTCGGGATCTGGTTCAGCAAGGAGTGGTTGTGATTGAGAACTACAGAATAGATAAACAAGTAGCTGATATATTCACCAAAGCACTCTCTAAAGAAAATTTTTTCAAATTCAGAGATGATGTTGGAATATTTCCAAATGATCACTATGGGGGAGAAATAATGGAATAATGGATCATTTGTCAAATATTCAACAGTTAAATTTTTTGTTTTTAGTGACAGATTTATGGAGAGATTAGTGGAATGATAGGTGAGAGATTTATGGATGATTGTTGAGAGAATTATGGAGTGATTTATGGAGTTATTGGTTGAGAAATTTGTGGAGTTGACAAAATCTAAATACCTCTCCTCATGTATAAATATATGCATGTGTTAATGGAATAAGATTGAGTTGGTGTGTGAGAGCTCTGCATTATTGTTATATGTTTTATGCTCTGTAATTTAGTTTTTATTGTGCTATTCCATCTTTTCGTTTTTTCCCTAGAATTTATTAGACAAATCCTCAATGTAGACCTACTATATTTCGTTTTTTGCAAAGAAGGGTTATATTTTTAAATTGGGAAAGCCCATGGGTCCTTTTTCTGTGAATGCAAGATAAACCTTCAAGGTAGTTGAGGCATTACTTGAAACAATTGATCTTGATAAGGTAGATATATGGCACTATGATCCCAAGTGTGTGATTCCTCGAAGGTGAGAAAATATATAAGCCTCAACTTATGTACATGAGCGTAGGCCCGAAATGGAATTGAAAGATAATTTTGATTCATGGCCTCTTAATACAAAAAAGGAGATCGATACCCTAGTGACAATGGATAAAGCATCAAATTGACCATTGACCAGGGTGGCAATACCGAGATGGAGGATGCACATATAAATAAAAAGGCTAGAAGTCAAGATCTTAAAGAAGAATATTTTGTAACCAAGGTAGTGGAAACAGGGCCAGATTAACCAGGTTTTCAGGTGATCTTAGAGGATCCACCTCAAGTTACAGCCTCATCCTCTGTGGAGGTAATAGTTCTAACCACTCAGGAAGGTGTTACTAGTACTAGTTCAAGGTGGTCTACTTGAAATATCATTGAGGAAAGAAACAAGAAAGCTAGGGAGGAAATACAACAAGAAATTTCATCCAAATTAGTACCCAATCACACTAGGCTATTGGCTGCAATGAACCTAGAGCATAATCAAATTAATTTTTAACTGCAACGTCCATTGACAAAAAATTTGCCTTCAGGTTCTTCGTTTAAAATTTTGAATGTTTCCTTGAACTTGGAAAGTGTCCCATTATTAGACAAAGTAAATTTCCATAAATAGGTGGGGGAAACATTATACAGTGATCTCAACAAGAATGTAATGACTATTAACAACATCGAGACATTACTAGAGAAGGCTGCAAATAGGTTAAAGCAAGAGAAGGCTAACTTTCGAGCCTTGCATATACAAACTGAGAGTTTCAAAGAGTTGATAATTAAATTGTGGGTGAATGTAGAGGATAATATATTAGTGGAATCTCCCCTTCGTTGGTCTCAGAAGGAGATCCAAGGGTTGAGGCACAAGATGAATATGCAAGGTAGTGAATATGTACAATCTCAAGAGCTTGCTTAGATTAAGAGAGAAAAAGAGATCTTGAACAAGGATATTCTTGAGATTAATAATGATATAGTAGTCCTCAAGAAGCAATTAGCTGAACTACAAAGGAAAGTGAACTCTCATGTATTGTGGTGGTTGTGCTTGAAGATCCATAAAACCGCACTGAACAACACACCAAGACCCTTACTGAGCTACAACTCTCAGAACGGGAGTTGAAGTAGGTGCCGAGAGATTTGGATTCTACTAATGAAATTATAGCATAGAAGGAGTGACAACTAGAGATTGCTAGGATGAATGTTGAGCTCATCAATAAAAATATATAGGTGGTGACTTAGGAGGTTACTAAGCTGAAAGAAAAGCTAAAAGGGAATATGTTTATGTTGCAAGCAAGGCAGTGAGTTTGGGATGAGATCATCAATGAAATAAACAATAGATGGTAGCACATAACGTTGATGCATGAGAAGAAGATTGTAATAAAGGATTATAAACACTTTCTCAGAGATTCCAAAGAGGAGGGTGAGAGGAACTTTCAGATCGCCAAGAAATTTATTCAACTTGTTAATGAAAGGATGATCAATGAGCTTAGGCTCATCGACATGGTGTATAGATTCAACACTACAATGGAGATATCCAAAGTGATCTTGAAGGAGGAGGCTAGGGTCAAAGTCGAGCAATGCCTTGAAGCAATATCAAATAATGTGGTCGCCATTAGTGATGAATTTGAAAGGGTGGTCCAAGAAGGATTACCCAGTTGTTGGGATTTTCTCGAGGAGCTAAGCCCTTGGGAGAAATATAGCCAAAGACTTTTCGACACCAAAATGAAGGTAGGTTCATCCCATGAGAAAACCGCCTCCCTCAAAAGGAAAATGGTTGTAAACTATCTGAAGATGGAATTTCAACTGTTGGGAATGGTGAGGAGCCTATTTCACCATATACCCTAGGTTACATTGACTTGATCGTTTTAAAGGTCAAATATCAATGATTCTTCTCCACTCCTCGTCCACCTTTAACTCTTTGGCAATGATGCAAGGAGTTTAGTAATCCCGTATATTGTTCAAATCATTGAACTGTCGACACAACATACCCCACAACATACTCCACCGGCCCACCGTCTTTGAAGATATTTATGATCATGTTGATTATGACATTTTACTTGCGTATGTTATGTTAACATTTTGTTCTATTCAATCTGTTACTCTTTAGTTAGTATGGATGTGTTATCGAGCATGTTAAAATTTAGAGATGCTTAGTTATCATGATGAGATCAAGAAAAGAATATTTTTGTAATAACCTCTCTCTTGCTAGAAGGTCCTATAAGAATAGTTTTATGGAACAAAACAAAAAGGTTCAAAACTTTTTGGAACTCACTTCTTATTTTCATAAGAACAGTGCTATGGATCTTGATGGATGTATGCTCCTTTGGAAATTAATACCAGGTTTTTGGAGATCCCGACTTATTAAGTTTGTAGTATGTACTCTCCTCCATGTGTTTGGATATGTGTTCAATATTCTTCTAATATCATATGTAAAGTAGATATTGGATATATTTTTCATGAATATATAGATTCATTTAAATTATATTTTGATGAATGACATGTGTATGGATATGGAAACTAACTCCTTAAAAGTGGTCGATGTATCATTACACCTCATAAACATTTTTTCTTCTTTCATTTCTTTCTGAAATCAGATACACACTATTCTTAAACATTTAAGTTCTGTATGTCAGGTCTCATTTCTACTCACATATTCTATCACGTACCCTAAAATAGCTGATTAGCTATGAACTTCAATCAGAATTGATGACAATGGAATTATGAATAACATTCCTATGGATTATTATCTACATCAGTTCCTA
The DNA here is from genome assembly GCA_031772625.1 of Pinus tabuliformis. Classification (NCBI taxonomy): domain Eukaryota; kingdom Viridiplantae; phylum Streptophyta; class Pinopsida; order Pinales; family Pinaceae; genus Pinus; species Pinus tabuliformis. The sequence continues at coordinate 1,106,555,670 of CM062805.1, forward strand.
TGTTACATCTCTTATGAATGGTTTTGAATAAATCTAATTTAAATTATATTGAAAAGTAAATGTGATATGAGCTTGCATTCAAATATAATAACACTCGCTAAGATGTCCTAGGAACAGGTCCCCATTCAACCCAGGGACTGTCTCTAAGAATGAAAACATCTTCTGGCATCATTGTCAGGGAATGAATTAGAGGATTTTTCCATGAGTATGACATTTGTAAACCCTTTTATAGGGTGAGAAAATGAGTGTGGCTTTCAGATCTCTCACCTTGGTGGATCCACTGTCTAAATATGAGTTTATCACCATGGCCTTTAAAAGGCCCCATACCTGCTCAGATACTTCTCAATAAATAACTCCACTCATGTCTGACCCTGAAAGAATAATATCTAGGAGGATTTGGAAGGAAAGAACTCAAACTACAACTACTCCTATCTCCTATGTTCCTAACATATCCTCTTCTAGCTCCCAAAATGTTGTAATACACTGCTCAGATTTTTCCCCTAGGGTCCTGGAATATCCTTTAGAAATTAATCAACTATTCAACACACCACTCTCAAACATCAAGGACAAGGAAGCCTCAGTCAACACTCCTTTCTCATTCCATCACCTCCCTCAAATTGAGGAGGTTAAAGACATTTTCAAGAGAAGTTCCACACAATGTGTGAACAACATTCCAATCCAAAGTCAGTCAGTTGCCCCACAATTGACCCTTTCACAGAGATCTATAATAAACCTATTACTATTGCCTCTAATCGATATGGTTGTACCAGGTTTCCTCTTCAACAAGTACGCTCCATTATACCCGCCTCAACCCTTGAGTGTTATGCCACTGGACTATCTCAAACTATTGCCAAGATTCATAGGAGAAGATGACATATCAACATAGAGGCATATATACACTTTTGTAGCAAACCTGAATGTCAAGCACCTGGATGTAGTGTTAGGAATTTTTGTCTAGTCTCTATATGGAGAGGCTAGGAAATGGTTCAAGTCCCTTCCAAATGCTTCCATTACCAACTGGGAAGAGATGGAAAATTATTTTATGCAGAAATGGGGGGAGAAGAGGGATCATGGTTATATTCTCACTAAGTTCAATGCCATGAAGAAGAAACACAATGATCATGTGTCAAAGTTCATAAAAATGTTTAATAAGTTGTATAATAATCTTCTTGCTAAAACTAAACCTCCACACGAAGCTGATAAAGTAGTTTTTGTTCGGGCTTTTGAACCAGAGTTCGGTTTCACACATAGGGAGAGGAGGTCTCGCACTCTGGACTAGATTCAAATTGATGCTCTAGAGGTTGAAGCAAACTTTACCTCTACTAGGAAGTTAAGAGGCATAATTCATATTGGAGGGAGAATAAAGGGGAAAGAGAAAGCCCATTCCTCAAGTCAGGGAAGAGGAATTCAAGAACATAAAATGGAGAAAATGAATAAGTCGATAAGGAACCTATCTAATAAGCTTGTGAAATTGGAGCTAGAAAATAGAAACCTCCATCGAAGAAATCTGCAAGTCCCTAATCGAGGTTTCAATCGTCAATATAGAACACCTCCATTGCAAATATTGGAAAGGGAGATAAGAGTGTAGCGAGATGATATTCAACCCCCATTATACATAGAAGATGATCTGGAGGAGAAGATACAAGAAGCCAATGAGGTTCAAGAAAACCTATTCTCCTTTTTCTCTGATGAAGAATAGGAGGTCAAAGTGAACAAGGAAAGAAGGGACGATTTAGATGCAACACTAGATGATGGTGAGATTGATGATTACTGTAGGCAATTTGTTGACTTCATGTAAGACCAACTACATAGGAAATATGATATTGGGTATTCGAGAAAGAGATCTAGGGCACAAGACAAAAAGGAATATTCCTCCTCCAAAAACCATCCCAAACCAACAGAAAAATGGAAGATGCCTTTAGGTCCAATGTTACAAAATATAAGGAGCACTCTGACCAAATCTATCATAAGTCTGACGCTCCCAAAGTAGAGAAATTACCCTCCCTATCTAAACCAATCTGTGATAAAGAAAAAGAACTTGTTGATGCTATCACCATTGACAAGGGTCCTGCTGTCTTTAATCCCTAGAAATAATTTGAGAAATTCAAAATCCTGGTCCCATTGGCTAAATTGTTAAAACAACCTACTTACAAGGCCCAAGTTTCCTAGTTCATATGACCATCCACCTTAGTCCAGTTACATAATAGTTTGAATCTCCGAGAAGAGAGGTTGATGGCTGTCTTTGGACCACACATTGAATAACAAGATCCTTCCACCACTCCTTTTTATGTTACCTTAGTAGTGCATGACCTTCTGCTACATAACTGCATGCTAGACTCAGGTGCTTCCCAGAACCTGCTGCCATTACCTGTAATGGAGCAATTGTGACTTCAAATAACTAAGCCTCACAGACCTATACAATTTTGGCTCCAAAAGGGTAAAGTGTTTAGGTATGATTAAGGATTTAGTGGTGAATGTGGCTCAGATTCTAGTAAAAAGTGTAGTAATGGATATTGTAGTAGTTGACATCCGTGCAAGGTTTGATATTCTTTTGTCTAGGTCATGGAGGTCCAAGATTGGAGGTTCTAGCAAGTTGTATTTGACCTATACTACCATTTCTATCTTTGGTGGAGAATAAAGATGATTGTATAGAGAATCAAAGTTTGTTAAAACATTTATGAGAGCTAACTAGTCAAATAGTGCTCCTGTATATGGGAGAGAAAGAGAGTTCTACTTCTTGTTATTAGAGGATGATGATTTGATTTTGGAAGAGACACAGGTACAACCTTCAGTGCAATTAGACCAACAACTATGGGATTGTAGCAAGGTATGGGTTATGTATTTTGATGGTGCTAATTCCAGGAAAGGAAATGGGGCAGGCATGTTGTTGATATCTCCAGAAGGCAGTTTGACCCCTCTCTCATTTAAATTTGAATTCAAGGCTAAAAATAATGTGTTTGAGTATGGGGCTTTGCTTTTGGGCCTGCAAGCAAAAGAAACTTGAACATTGAATGTTTAACTATGTTTGGAGACTCTGAACTAGTACTGAAGGAAATCAAGAATCAGTGTCAAACCAAACATTCGAGACAGAAGGCCTACATGAATGAGGTCTGGGATTGGATAGATAATTTTTTCTTTGATTTCAATGTTAAATTTCTACTGAGAGAAGGAAATCAAATGGATGACTCCTTGACCATAGCTGCCAACAATTTTAAACCACCAAAAAATCCATTTCTTAGGTATAACGTTGAAGTAATATATAGACCCTTAGTGACAAATAATGTTAAACATTGGCAGGTGATCGAGGATGATGATTAGATCAAATGTTTTATGGAAGTCATTGGGGAATTGTCGAATTATATGGTTGATCAAGATTACCAAAAGAAAATAGATGAGAAACAAGCTATTTGGGAGGAAGCCATTGCAAGGCATAAAATGTCATAGCTAAAGGGAAATATTACTCCCTGGGGTGTCGTTCCTTTGGAAATATTGTTCAATTACAACAATGTGGCTTCCAAACCCACTAAACAAGGAGATGAAAAATAGGTGGAGGAGTGTAACATCAGCGCGGAAAAAGAACCTCAATACTCAAGTTGTAAAATGGAATTCCCCATCAATATAGTTAGAGGTACTTAAATATTTTTATAGATTATACAGATGTGCTTGCTTGGTCACCTGATGATTTAAAAATGTTTGGTACTAATATTATTCATAATGAGATTCCCTTGAAGAATCGAGGGAATCCATATAAGCAGAAACTGAGACAGATCAACCCTCTTTTACTCCAATCCATTGAGAAGGAACTAAGGAAATTACTCCAATCCAATATTATTGTACCCTTGAATATTTAGAGTGTGTGGCAAATCTGGTTCTTGTTATAAAAAATAATGGAGAGATAAGGATGTGTGTGGAGTTCAGGAACCTCAAAAAAGCTTCATTAAAGGACAGTTACCATTTACCCATAATGGATTATATCTTACAAAAGATAGTTGGGTCAGGTTCGATGTCTATGACGGATGGCTTTTCAAGATACAACCAGGTACCATTGCATCCTAAGGATCAAAAGGAAACCACATTTACCACACCTTGGGGAAATTTCATGTATGCTAGAATGCCATTTGGTCTTATAAATGTAGTAGTCACTTTTCAAAGAGAAATGGATATAGCATTTGTGGGGGAATAGGACAAATTTGTAGTGGTCTAAGTGGACAACATCATTGTTTTCTCTAAAACATATGAGGAGCACATTGAACATTTACAACTTACTTTTAAGAAATGTAAAAAATATGGATTGTCTTTGAACTCTAAAATGTCTCACTTCATCCTAAGAGAAGGAAAGCTATTGGGGAACATAGTAGCACAATAATGGTTGAAAATCAATCCCAAGCATGTGGAAGCCATCAAACAAATCTCCCTACCAAGGAAGAAGAAAGGAGTCCAAGTTTTCCTGGGCATAATTAAATTCTTGAGGAGATTCATATCCAACTACGCTGCGATAGTAAAGTAGATCACAAAGAGGTTTAAAAAGGAAAATGAAGTGAAATGGAACCCAGATTCTTAGGAATCCTTCTCTAGGATTAAAAGAGATTTCACAAAATCTTCTGTGCTAGTTAGCCCAGATTATTCAAAACCATTTTACATATTTTCTTTCATGTCTCCTCATACTATGTTTGTTGTCTTATTGCATAACAATACTGGAGGACATGAGAAAGCAATAACCTTTTTAGCCAAGTGTTGAGATATGTTGAACTAAAGTATAATATCCTAGGAAAGTAGGCTTACGTCTTGGTCAAAGCCTTAAAGGCTTTCAAAGTTTATGTTATGCAATCTAACTTAGTTTCTTATGTCTCAGCAGCAACTGTAAAAGAAATCCTCGTACAAGTAGATAGTGATGGAAAAAGAGGCAAGTGCATTACTAAAATCTAGGAGTATGTATTGACATTAAGCCCACTAAACTCATAAAAGGATAGGGGCTAGCCAAAATCCTATCAGAGATAAATTATTAGGCATTGGGCATAAATTTGTTAACTGAAGTAGATGGAGAAGAGATGCAACAATAAATAATCAAGACAACAGTTCAAAAAATCCATATGAAATATGAAGAATTTGGTTGGTATACAGGCATCATTCATTATTTGTTGTTTCCAACATGGCCAGTGAATATGGATAAAGTGAAGTACAAATATTTGAGACTAGAAGCCCAAAATCTTGTTATATCAAACAATCAATTGTATTGGAAAGACCCTGTTGGGATCCTACTTTTATGATTGGTGGAAGAGGAATTTCGTAAGGTGATCGATGAGTTCCATGGTTGCATTTGTGTAGGGAATTATAGTTGGAGGGCTACAACACAAAAATATTGAAAGTAGGTTTTTATTGGCCAAAAATATTTGGAGAATTTTACTCTTATGTTTGGGCCTGTGAGAGGTGTCTAATGTTCACTGAGAAACATAAACTAGCACCACTCCCACTGATCCCTATTTTAGTTGAAGAGCCTTTCAGGCAATGAGGTTTTGACTTCATTGGAAAGATATATCCACCTTCTAGCATCCAACATAAGTGGATACTTACATCTATTACTATTTCACTAAATGGGTGGAAACAATCCTGACCTGAAATGCAACTGATGTTGTAGTGGTTATTAAATTTTTGGAGGAAAACATACTTGCGAGGTTTGGTTGTCTTTAGAAAATCATGACCAAAAATGCCCAAGTATTTAAGCTAGCAAAGTTCATTAATTTTTGTTAGAAATTTAACATTATAATTGGTAATTCCACCCCGTATTATCCATAGGGAAATGGACTAGCTTAGTCTTTAAATAAAACTTTAGTAAGGATCTTGAAGAGAACAATTGTAGAAAGATAGAGAAATTTGGATTCACAAGCAAAATTTTCACTATGGATTAAAAGGGTCATGACTCAAAGATCAACTGGGAAATCTCCTTTTGAATTTGTCTGCTTGCTATGCCTACTTCCAAACTCTTACAGGATATTGAATAAGAGCCTAACACCTTGACTCGAAGGATAAATCTTCTAGTAGAACTCTAGGAGAGTAGAGAGCAAGTAAATCATAAATTAATAAGTTATGAAAAGAGAATGAAGTATTTTCTTAATAAAAAGGAAAAGGAAGGACCTCTCTAGCCCAGAGATGTGGTCTTAAGATGGGATGTTAGGAGGGAAGGCAAGGGCAAGCATGGAAAATTTGACCTTTTATGGTTTGGGCCTTCCAAGATCATAGAAGTACAAGGAAATAATACTTTCTTGCTGGAAAACCTAGATGGCAAAGAACTTGAGTTGCCGGTTAATGGGCAGGTTTTAAAATTTTACTTTCATCACTAAAGTTACAACCCTCACCAATTGTAAATACCGGTATGCTATCTGTAAATAATCAATGTTATTTTAATTGTATTCTTATTTCTTATTGTTTAAGAAATAAATTTCAATCATAAGAGTCCATGCCCAAGGAGAAAAATGTTAAGTTGTAGGTTCTTGGTGCATTTCTATCAATGAACCATCCCCAATTGCAGTCAATGTTATCACTCTTATTGAATTTCAAAAAGGCATAAATCAATGCTCGCGACTATGGCCTCATAAAAATAACTTGTGGTTAAATCGTACTCAAGGATGAAATTTCGAAGTCAAACACATAGGGGAATAATTGAAAATGCAACACGTTATGTATCAAGCCCTAGACCAAGCATAAAAGAAAGAGGGAAAGCAACTCGACACCGGTCCAAATATGGTTAAAGGTCACACAGTTACTAGACCAATTATCATTCATTCCCAATCAACAATGCTCCCTGGTCTAGTCGGGAGGGTGGAACTTGCGCAGACGTTAGTCCGCATGAACCCCAAGAATTGAAAAGTCAGAGTATGATCCGAAGACCTAGATTCATTCCAAGGAGTGAAGGCGAGACTTATCCATCCATGGGGCAACCCGCTGAAGGACATTAGGGACCACATGTCAGGTGGGATACCCCCATTTGCTCTTTATGTCAAGTGAGTGTGATATTGGAGGTAAAAGGTAATTCGGTGGTCCCCGCTCCCTTTCACCTTTCTCCCTCCCCTGACCAATCCTACCATGCCACATGTCTCTCCTGCCTGGCGTCACCACCATGTCATTATATCATGGCCCTTCCTGCTATAAAGTGACTCGCTTATGACTCCTTTTTCCAAAAGTCACTCTCCAGTTCCCGGTGCAACACTCCCCATTAGTCCTCTGCATACGACCCCTCATTCAAGCACCTGAATCACCCAAAGACTTGCTCCCAACAATGTTTTCAATTTCTCTTATGGATACCAGGCAATCCATCATCCACGACCACCTATAATTTGTGCTTTTACTCTTAAAAATAAAGAAAATAGCACCTGAAACCCTGAAAACCCATGAAGTCAAGTCCTCTTCCCACTTCAAACCATTAATGGACACCAAGGGCCAAATTTCTGATCTGTCCTATGCTTACCACTTCGCTGACCTTCATTTTGACCTATTTGGGAATAACATAAAGAGGTAAGGCACCTTCTGAGTAGTTGAATGCATGGAAAATTTTAGTGGCTAATATTCGCCGATGGGCTAATTTTCCATGATTTTTCCAAAGAAAATATTTTCGAATTTCCAATTTTTTATAAAAATGATTCACCCAAATTTTACTATATAAAATTATTTTACCTTAAAAATTGGCAAGATTATATAGAGAGTATATATATAATCATTATAAATTTCAATAATTTTAAAAATACTTCAATATTTTTTTTATAGTTTGCATATTAGGGACTAGTGAGATTCACCAATGTTTTAAACTTTAAGATATTTTTTCATCCTTAAAATTTTCCTTGGTTTACTCTAGCCTATACTACCAAATCATTGCTTCAGTTTAAAACTTCCCTGAATTCATTTCCTAGCTGACTGCGAGATACATTTATGAGAAAAATTATTTTGTCTTTACCTCTAGGGCCAAAATACTCGAGCTAACCCCTAAATTGATCAAGAAATCCCTAGTTTTCCCTATCTCTCTTGTGATGCAGTAATTTACTGACATGACCCTAAACTATCATTTTGTTACCCTTCTTCCTGATGAACAACAATCCTTTTTGAACAAGATCCTAGTTCCTGGCATGCAATCTCTACTCGACATTGATTTTCTCCTAGTCACCCTCTTTAGTGAACCCGTTCAGTCCATTTTGTCTATAATTGTGTGTTTATTGAGGGAAGATGATGCCAATATGACCAATAAGGTCATCCTGGGATTTCTACATAAAATGATGTAGACCAGTTGTTTATTTGATATCCCAACTTACCTGTCTACAATAGTATGCTTGCAACTACATCACTTTCTCACCACTTCTTATTTTTGATATTATTTGAACACTATTGTTCTACATGTTCATGTACACCCACATCAAAGAGTTCGATTGTTTGGGTCTAACCATGATTGTTCGCAAAAAACAAAGGAATTTTGTCTCTGATTAGAATGTTAGGGTCACGAGAAGACTAGACATTGGTGGCTACTCTCAGTTCGTATCAACCTATATGACCATTGCATATAGGATTATCCACGATGTTTCTCCACCTAGAATTCTTCCCCAACAAAAAGATCTTCTCCAACTTAGAAAAGATACTATTGTAGGGGACTTGCATCTTTATGAGAATTATATTGAAATCAGGGTTTACGGGTATGAGCTTTGTCCTTAAAAAATGTTTGTATTCATGCCCATGAGAGTTTTTACCCTAGAATTTATTAGACAGATCCTCGATGTAGAACTGCTACATTTCGTTACTGTAAAGAATAGATATATTTTTAAATTGGGAAAGTCTGTGGGTCATTTTATTGTGAATACAAGACATGCCTTCAAGGTATTTAAGGTCTTATTCAAAATGATGGATTTTGATAAGGGAGATGTTTGGAACTATGATCCCAAGGGTGTCATTTCCCAAAGGAGAAAAAACATAAAAGCCTCAAATTATGTATGTGAGCCTAGGTCCGCAATCGAATGGAAAGCTAATTTTGATTCATGGCCTCTTAATACAAAAATGGAGATCAAGATCCCAATAATAATGGGTAAAGCATCAAAAAGGACCATTGACTAAGATGGGGATACCGAGATGGAGGATGCACATATAAATAAAAAGGCTAGAAGTCAAGATCCTCGAGAAGAAGAATATTTTGTAACCAATATACTGGAAACAGGGCCAAAACAACCAGGTTTTCAGGTGAGCTTGGAGGATCCACCTTAAGCTGCAGCCTCATCCTCTACAGGGGTAGCAGTTTCAAGCACTAAGGAAGGTACTTCTACTAATTTGTGAAGATGGGCTACTAGAAATATTATTGAGGAAAGAAACAGGAAAGTTAGGGAGGAAATACAATAGGACATGGAATCCCAATTAGTAACCTATCACACTAGGCTATTGGCTACTATGGACCTAGGCAAGAATCAAATGAAGTTTTCACTACAACATCCATTGGCACAATCTTTACCTTTAGGTTCTCTATTCAAAAATTTGGATCTTTCACTCGACTTGGGAAGTGTCCCCTTATCAAACAAAATAAATTTCCACAAACAAGTGGGAAAAACACTATACAATGACATCAACAAGAATGTAATTACCATTAGAAAATTCAAGAAATTACTAGAGAATGTTGCAAAAAGGATAAAGCAAGAGAAGGGTAACTCCCAATCCTTTCATATAAAGAATGAGAGTTTCAGAGAGTTGATAATTAAACTGGGGGTGAATCTAGATGATAAGATGATAGTGTAAGCTCTCCTTCATCAGTCTCAAAAGGAGATCCAAGGGTTGAGGCACAAGATGAAGCTATCATGTAGAGAACATGTACAATCTCAAGATCTTACTTAGGTTGACAATAAAAAACAAATCATGTCCAAGGATCTACCTGAAATAAATAATGATATAGTAGTCCTCAAGCAACAATTGAATGAACTGCAAACGAAAGTGAACTCTCATGTATGTCTGGTGGTTTTTCCCAAAGATACAGAAAACCCCACCAAACAACTCACCAAGATCCTTACTGAGCTACAAATCTCAGGAGCGGAGTTGAAGAAGGTGGAGATAGATTTGGATTCTATTAATGAAAGGCTATCCTATAAGGAGTGTCAACTAGAGATTACTATGATGAACATTGAGCTCATCAATAAAAATATGCAGGTGGTAACTTAGGAGGTTACTGAGCTGAAAGAAAAGCTAAAAGGGAGTATCTCTCTATTGCAATCAAGGTAGCTGGTCTGGGATGAGATCATCGATGAGATGAAGAAAAACTGGGAGGACATAGCGCTTGAGCAGAAGATTGTAATCGAGGAGAACAATTTCTTTCTCAGAGATGCCAAAGAGAAGGGCGAGAGGAACTATCAGATCTGTAATAAATTTATTGAGTTTGATAATGAAAGGTCAATCAATGATTTGAGGCCCAACAAAGTGGTGGATAGATTCAACATTGTAATAGACATATCCAAAGTAATCCTGAAAGAGGAGGCTAGGGTCAAATCTGAGCAATGCCTTGAAGCAGAATCAGAATATGTGGTTTCCTTTAGTGACAAATTCGAAATGTTGGTCCAAGTAGGATTACCTAGTTATTGGGATTTTCTCGGGGAGATGAGCCCTTGAGATAAATATAGCCAGAGACTTTTCGAAGCCAAAAGCAAGGCAGATTCATCCCATGTCAAAACCACCTCACCCAAAGGGAAACCAATGGTAAATTATCTAAAGAAGGAATTCCAATGGCTAGGAATGGTGAAGATCCTTTTTTGTCATAAGCCAAGTTACACTGGCTTGACCGATTTAAAGGTCAAACATCAACGATTCTTCTTCGCTCGTCATCCACGTTTAGCACTATGGAAACAATGCGAGCAGTTTACTAATCCACCTATTATTCAAATCATTGAACCGTCGACAGAGTGTACTCCACAACATACTCCACTAGCCCACCTTCCTTGAAGATATTTCTGATCATGCTGATTACGACATTTTACTTGCATCTTTTATTTTACTTACATATTTTATTTTACCTACATCTGTTCTGTTAACATTTTTTTCTATTCAGTTTGCTACTCTTCAGTTAGTACAACTATGTTATTGAGCACGCTGAAATTTTGGCATGCTTAGTTATCATGATTAGATCAAGAAAATAATATTTTTGTAACAACCTCTCTATTTCTAGGAGGTCCTATACGAACAATTTTATGGCATGAAACAAAAAGGTTCAGAACTTTTTGGGAAGTCACATGTTTTCATAAGAATAGTGCTATGGATCTAGATGTATGTATGCTCCTTTAGAAATTAATGCAAGGTTTTTGGTGATTCTGACTTATTGAGTTTGCAATATGTACTCAGTTCTATGTGTTTGAATATGTGTTCAACATTCTTCTGAGATCACATGTCAAGTAGTTGTTGGATATATTTTTCATGAATATATAGATTCATTTAAATTAAATATTAATGAATGACTCTTATATGTATATGGAAGATAAGTCCTTAAAAGCACTCCATGTAGCTTTACACCTCATAAACATTTTTCTTCTTTCATTTCCTTATGAACTCAGCTATACCGGATTCTTAAACATTTAAGATCTATATGCCAGGTCTCATTTTGACTCACATCTTCTACCCCATACCATAAATCCAATGATTAGCTACGGAATTCAATTGGAATCGCCACCATGGATTTATGAATAACATTCATCTGGATTATTATCTATATCTGTTCCTTTGTGACATCTCTTATGAAGGATTCTGAATCAATCTCATTTGAATTCTATTGAAAATTAAATGCTCTATGAGATTCCAATCAAATATAATAACACTCACTAAGATGTCCTACGCACTAGTCTCCATTCAATCTAGGGACTATCTCTAGGAACGACAACAGTGACAATGTAACAATGTTGAATAATATAAATTTATAATAATAATGTAGTCTTCCTTGTGATCAATATCAAACTATTTTCTTCTACAGTTATCACTGTCACACCTATTAATTTTTCCATATTTTCATATGAAAAGGGCGGTTGAAATCGTAAAATATTCAAATCTTTAACTCATTCTATTGTAGGAAATGTAATACCTTGTCTTTCTTTCTCTCCAATATTAGTAGTAGCTTTTTCCAAAGTCAATCATTGTGACTAATGGAGTGTTGAAACCCAAGTAAGTTTTAACAATAGTTGTTTTTCATTACCTCGTTTGAACACAAAGTAACTAACAATGTTGAATGATGTAAAATGGGAATAATAAGGATATAGTTAATTACAATTAGTTTATGATTTCAAGAAGAAAACATTTCAAGTAAGTGAAACTTTTATTTTTAAAATGAAAATTCAAGTATTTTGTTTATGGTTGAAATATTATTACACAAAATTCCATTAGAGGAAATTTCAGCCTAAAAGTGCCCATGAAATTTTCATCTATACCCTATGTCCTAATATATAAACCAATCAAAATACTTTAAATTTAAGAAGAGGTACATGTAAATATTTTGGAGGGAAAAGAATAAAAACTACCTTCGTTTATTATATTTTTGGCTCATCTCCTTATAGGTTTACTAAAATTTCAAGTGGAGCCACTCGTTGGATTTGAAATTAAATTTCACATCCAATGAGTACCCATTATACATACTTTTGAGATGATCCACATTGATAAAAATTCAAGATACACTAAAAAGTGTGTTGAACACTCTTTTTTAATATATCTTCAATTTTTATCAATGTGGACGTTCTTAAAAGTATGCATAATGACTACTCGTTGGATGTGGAATTTATTCATGCATCCAACTAGTGTCTCCACTTGAAATGTGAGTAAACCTATAAGAAGCTATACCAAAAATACAGTTAAAAAAGTAGTTTTCTTCTTTTTCCTCCAAAATTCATAACTATTATTTTATTATTTTTCGTTAGGAGGTCACTTTTAGGCTGAAATTTCCTTTAATGAATGCATATTGTTAATAATTTTTTTATGATTACATTAAAATAAATGCACACTATTAATCTAATTACTTTGAAATTAATTTACATCACACATCTAGTTACATCAAATTTGAAATCAACATTTACACTAAAATCAATGCATCTAGTGTGAGTAATCAAATAGGATTAGAAATCAATGCATTTAGTGCAAGTAATCGAATAGGATTAATAATCAACATCTACCAATGCATCTAGTATAAACAGTCAAATAGGATTAGAAATCATAGACTACACTGGAATCAATGCATGCAGTGCAAGAATTAAAATAGGATTAGAAATGAACATCTACACTAAAATCAATGCATTGAGTGCAATAAATCACATATGAATATGAATCAACATCTACACTAAAATCAATGCATCTATTTTAGTGAATAACATTGTATCCCCCCCTCCCTCTCTCACCCATCCCTCTCTCTCTCTCTCTCTCTCTCTCTCTCTCTCTCTCTCTCTGCCACCTACATCTATATCTTCCTCCATCTCTCCTTCTTTCTCTCTCTATCTCACCCCTAAAAACAAACAAACAAACACACTCTTTCTATACCTTCCCATTGATTCCATGACCTTAGGATGGGTGTTACCAGCATGAGACTTGAGCCATAACCACTTTGATTGTTTGATTATTTGATTGTAGGCAGAGCTATGCTACTAGACTCTGTTGCTAGAATAAGAAGTGAGAGCAACACAATTATATTCTTCAAATTTCTCTTCTATTTCCTCCATTGACCACATAAAGGGATACTTGCAAGTTGGTGTACACATTCCAAAAACACATTCAATGTCACAGGTCTTAGTGCCTGCCACATTACCACATTGGATTTTTTTAAGTACAGGTGTGGAGAATTCATGTCCTTTCCTTGAGGCAATAGGGAGAAGAATTTCTTTTCAAAACCCCCATAATGTTTCCCATGAAGAGGAGTTGTCTAGCTTCAAATCAGGTTGGTTATTATGAGTACTAAAAGTTTCCATGGGATTTGATATGCCCAGGTTGGATAAAGCCAAGGAAAATTCAATGGCCCAAGGCAAATTTAGTTCTCAATGGATTTATTTGCTAGGGAATTAATAGTTATATATCATTTTGAACTAATTATTCCAATATGTTACCATTAGAAACATCTTTTTCCAAACTCCTTACGTTAGTTTATTTTTTTTCATGAATTATAAAAAAATAAAAGCATCAAAATTATAGAAGGGAATTTTTTAATCAAATTATAAATACCATCAAACAGTTGTTGGACCATTATCTTTGAGGATTATTGCATCCCAAATAGTAAAGAATCTAAATTTCTAATTGGATTTTTTCCTTGGGTTTAATTCTAACTATTGAGAATTCAAAATCTAGCTCATGAAGTTACTATTATTATTTTTTAACATTTTCATCTAGTTATTTTAATCATTCTTAATCTCATAAGAGAATTGTTTTATCTATTCAAATTTATTTTCCTTTTGAATTTCTTAATTAGGACCACTTCTTAAATCACCCCTTCTGTGATTATTTTCTATTGTTTTCCAAGCAATATAGCAATCCCATCATAGTCAAAATATTCAAGAATCTCTATTTCTTCTTGTCACTTTCATGTGCATAACCTACGTTTTATAGAATTTTTTTATTTGTGATTTTTCTTAGATTATTAAAACAATTTTATAATTAGGAGTGCAATTTTATTTTCCTATTTGTGAATTATTGACAAATACTTTTAAAATGAAAAGAAGAAAAAAATTAAGTGAGTGCTATGACATTAACATTGTCAATGTTATGGGTGGCACTACTACTACTTGCCTAATGATGTTAGAACTGATAGATTCCTAGGTCCGTTGTGTAAACAGGGAGGGGAAGGGAGGGGAGGGGAGGGAAGGGGTTGAACAAACATGGGGCCCTGAACAAAATTGTTTTTCTTGGTATATTTACAACTAAATATCAAATGAAATTACGACACATATGCAATAATGATGTGTTTCAAACTATGTATTAGGTGGCTTGGTAGCTTTATGGAACAATAGGTGTATGAAAGTGGGGATGTGTGTGGAATAATGATTCTCCCCCACATTCAAAAGTCCAAAATCACTATATTTCTCTGTTCAAAATTGTTTTCTTTCATATATAAAATACTCACCACACTGTTATTTATTACTCTTTATCACTCTATGGAGATGTGTTTAAGATATGCACTAAGAGGGAATGTGTTCCACCTTCGGCATCTTCCACACACAACACTTATTCTAGTGAAAGTGCATGTCCTAACAAATTTTTTAAAGAGTCACAATAAGAAAATGAATATGTTTGGTCTGTGCAATTTCCAAATGACCTCATAAAAATAAGCCTTTATGAATGTCCTAACAAATTTTCTAAAACTTCACGGTAAGAAAATGAATGTGTTTGATCTGTGCAATTTTCAAATGACTTGATGAAAACAAGCCTTTATTGGAGCATGTCATTTGTTTGAAAGCTTCTAGAGAAAGAAAATGAAAATGGTCCATCCATCCCTAGTTCCTTGGGCTGCTTCACAAGCACATATATTGTGCCTCTTGTGATATTGTAATAGTGACAAACAATTCCCATTCTCACTGAGTCGTATGGAACAATCACGTATTCAAGAGGGCCACTTAATTTCCCTTGGCCAATGAAGTTTTTTTTTTTTTTTTTGGGCCACTAAATGAAAATAACATAGTTCTATCCACCTAGTTTTGTTTGATTGTTAATCAAGACTAAAACCTTAGTTCTTGCAACGAAGTACCTCTAACCAACTAACCAAAAGCATTTACAAGTGACACCTTAGATTTATTAATTTCACATTCATTCTCTTCATCTTTTTTCAAAATTTAACATAATTTTTAGGTTACTCTAATTTCATTTTGCATTCGTTATTTTCATCCATTTTCAAAATTTAAAATAATTTGAAAATTGTTCTAATTTAATTTCACTTTCATTCTCTTCATCCATTTTCAAAATTTAACATAATTTGTAAACACATTTTTGAGCGAAAATAAGGTTCTCCACAGTTTGTCTAGGCTTAAATATAAAGAATCAAAAACTTCAAACCCACTCTTTTAGAGCAAATATGAAAATACGAATTATCTAAAAAACCTAACATGACTTTGATGGTGTTAGGAGTAGTGGCAAGGTGATTGAGAGGCCTATGACATGGAATATCAAAAGGGTCACTTATGAGGTTGAAGCTTTTGCAAGTGCCTTCATCTACTTCACAAGAACTATTCAGATCTTCCATGTAGTTGGTTTGTGTTTATTTCTAATTCTAAGATGACGAGTTATTTAATATAAAAATATTAAAATAAAATACAATAAAAAGTGTACAAGTATTTTTATTGCTTTCATTCTCCTCATAAATAAAATATCCTTGAAAATTGTTTTGTCAAATATGTCTTTGGTCCCAAATGCCAAGGTGAAAATATATCCCTGGCTTGGGATCGAACTCAAGATGCCTCGATGAAAATGCGGTGGACAGAGCAATATATACTCAGTCATCATATCAATTTCAGTATCATTATTATAATTATCTATTAGTTGTTTATTTTTGTTAGCGAAACTGTAGGAAGAGTTGCTCCTTTCATTTTTCCACACCCACTATGCCTTGTTGGTGTGTTTAATGATATCTTTCTGTTTTGTTTCTAACCTAACACATAGCTTCTCCTCTTTCAAAGAGTATTACAAACACTCTCCACTAGTATAATTTAATTTAAGTAAATTAAATTATTGTAAATTATATATATAAATATTTATAATTAAACATTTGCTTATAAAAAAAAGTGACTATATATAAATTCTTTTAAATATTAACGTAATTACTGAAACCATTATTCATAAATTAAAAACATATATTTTTATTTTCAAATGACAATAAAAGCTTTATTTAAAATAAACACATTTATCACAAATAAAATATAACATATAGTTCAGTAAATAAAATATAACTTAATTTACCACACCTTTTAACAGACTGCACGATATAAAAAATATAATGCAGAATTTGAAACCATATTTACAAATCATGTCCAAAAGCATTTTAGTTCAATCAACTGTAATGTCATAACTTTGCATGCCATTTCATATACATTTTTCATATTTTTTAAATGTAAAGCCAAAAGGAACTCAAACACCTAGGTGAAACAATTTGGATTTTCTTTACGATTCATTCAATTTGTTGTTGAGAAAGTCAGAACTGGAAAATGGATGATGAAAAACATATACCTGTTGAAATGCTGAAGTACGTTAAACCTAAGTGGATGTTCATAGAAAAAGCTCGAATGGTGCAATGTGTGAAGCTTCATTGTATCTGAAGAAAGTCAGAACTGGAAAATGGATGATGAAAAACATATACCTGTTGAAATGCTGAAGTACGTTAAACCTAAGTGGATGTTCATAGAAAAAGCTCGAATGGTGCAATGTGTGAAGCTTCATTGTATCTGAGTAGCTTCAATGTTCAGAAATTTTTCATTTGTCTGTCGCTCTCACATTAGTGCAATGTGTGAAGCTTCATTGTATCTGAGTAGCTTCAATGTTCAGAAATTTTTCATTTGTCTGTCGCTCTCACATTAGTGCAATGTGTGAAGCTTCGTGTATCTGAGTAGCTAAACACTAATCATCTGTTAGTTTTGTGGAGAAGTCTGTAGCAATCTGTTTGGTGTATTTTATTGGCAATGATCGACTACCATATTAAGTTCTTCATCAAACCCGGGTGTCTTTAGAGCATTTACAAGGTAACCAATTGCAATGTAGATTGTTAAAGCTGGAATTTCCATTAACAATTGTTCAGATGCTTGAAAGTTAAGTAATTGAAAATTTAATTGATATTGGTTCCAGATCAGATAGGTTGAAAAAAAAAAAATTAAAGATAGAAATTTATTTTAAATTTTATAAAACTGGGTGAATTTCATTAGTGTTTAATATGAAAAATATAAATGTTGGTTGATATGTTTATAAAAATATCTAAAATTTCTAGTTATTTTATGGATAAAGTCTATATAATTTTGGCAATTATTAAAGTAAAACAATTTTATATTTTAAAATTTGAATAAATCTTTTTTTAGAAAAATAAAAATTGATTAACAATTTTTTGCAAAGATAATAAAAAATTAACCCACTTACTAATATTAACCCTAATATTTTCTATAATCCCAAATAATTTATATTAATATTTGTTTAACTACATAATAAACATTAAACATGCCAATAGATTAAATAAAAAACATAGTGTCAACCACTGCAATTGAATTGAATTACGCTAATCAGTTAACATTGACATTTGTCTGGCTACATGATTGATTGACATTAAGCATGAGGATGGATTCGATGGGAAAGATATATGTCAACCACTGTGCAATTGAAACATATAGTGTCAACTGCAATTGAATTGAATTACGCTGATCAGTGGGTTTTAATTTAGGATTTGGGTTTTAATTTTTAGGATTTGCATTCTAGGGTTTTAGGGAATTGTTTGTGTGGGGTTTATGAAAAGCATAGTAAACAAAACCTTGTAAATTATGAAGAATTTATTTCTCGCTTATTATTAGATACAATACTTTATGAGTGTAACTATCTTTTATAATTTTATTAATAAAATATAAATTAAAAATTATTTTTAATATTATTATTTTTTCTTTTTATTAATTGATTAAATTTATATTATTTTTTTATTAATATTTTATATAAAATTAATTAAATTCTATTCTTGAGTTTTATTTATGTATGTTTAATTTTTAATATAAATTATTTATATAAAAATATTATATCACATTTTTATTGGCATTTTATATAGTGATTAGGTACACATTAAATACATTTTGATCAGAGACTTATGATAGACTTATAAGATACTAAAATATTAATAAAAATAATTTCATATGAATTATTATAATTCATATAAAAATATTAAATGACATTTTTATTGGTTTTTTTATATAGTGATTAGCTGCACATTAAATATGTTTTGAAGATAGATCTACAAGATACCAAAATATTAATAAAAAATAATTTCATTTTAAAAAATATGTGAAGCCTAGCATTTAATATTACAATTATTTAAGAGGGCTATAGTAATTTGTGAGATTTTAAAATTTTTTTTTTATAAAAACTAATGAACCCAAAATTCCATGGATATTTGAAAAGAAAAAGAAACAGTTCTAGTAAAGTAAAAATTTTACAATTATATATCAAAATATATTATCATGTAAAAATTTGTTAAAAAAATGGGGATAAAGTAAAAATTTTACACTCATGTATCAAAAATATTATATAAAAAATTGTTAAATAAAAAAAATAAAAGAAAATTATCACAATAGAAGTTCCCAGCTGATGGATACACAACTACTTATATCTCTCTTTGCAGTATTATAGTATTACAACCGGTTATTTGTAAAGTTATTCATAAGCCATATAACCCATGTTGGTGAGTTATCCTAAAAAGAGATTCGACAATCTAAGTAATTGTGACGAATTATTAACGTGTGATTGGCGAATTAATTGCATGCGAGTATAGTCAGGTAACAATAGATGCCCCGAGCCTCGAAACCCCTTCTATGGAGACCGTGCTCTAGAGTTAACACATTTTTAATTGGTATTCAACATGCTTCATCTCTTTTGTTCTCCCACGCCAATTTAAAACAACATCTAGTCTGTATAAAATTGTAAACTTCTAAGCTGTGTTCAGGTGTTAACGATGCAGAAACCATATTTTTTCATCAAGTCTTCACAATAATGAAATGTTTTTAATTGTATTATTAATTAAGATTTATTTCTAGGTTTCTTAACTCTATGTGAGATAGGTAATTTTTGTATTGTGTGCTATATGTTGGGAGCGCGACGACCGAGCGGAGGTGCTCAGGAAATGGCAACCAACCAGAGGCGGGATATGTGGTATGACAGGCCATATCCAAGTGCGTAAATCTCCCAGAATCACATGCATTTCGACAGTTGTTAACATGCAGAAGCTCATTAAAAGGAGCTCTCCCCGTAGTTCAAGCTCTTTTCTCATCTCCTTGTAGCTGTTGCATCATCTTCTACCCTCTGATATTCCTGCCTAGCTCATATGCTCCCTGTTGCATCATCTTCTACTCTCTGATATTTTCTGCCTAGCTCATATGCTCCCTGATATTCACCACCTTTCCTGGCATACGTCCGCATGGCGCAGTGGTGAGTAAATACTCTAAATTGTTCTTTTTTCTGATCTATCTGTGATTGAGACACCTTCATTGCTTGTTTCTCCTGAATGCACCTCGGCTTCGGTTCGTCTGCGTCTCCAGGTTTGGTTTTTTGTCCTTTTAATGTGCTTTCACTGTTTTTGTAAATGGTTTTAGATTAAAAGGAAAGGAACTATTTACATGATGTAGCTATATCAGGGAGTGTTTATCGAATTCTATAGAATTACATGTATCTTTTTACAATTAGACAGAATCATTTATAGAGGAAATGAGCTGCTTTCTCTGCTATATGAAAATCTTCTCATGTCTGAAAGATCTTTCACTTGCTGGTCATGGTTTCGGGTTGTAAGATTTCAGAGCTATTGTGTCATTTCAAAGCCATGTTCTGAGTTTCGCTTTAAGCTAGGGCCATGGTGGTGTGTATGTGAGAATTTTTTCTGTTGTTGTATAGTCTGCCAGGAAGAGGTATCATGAGGTTATTAGCGCTGGCCAGGGATGAGAAATTGGGTTTCCATTGGCTCTGATTCACGTGGATACCTTGATGGACCTATGCAAATGCTTCTCTCTTGTTTTCGGCTCCTGTTTCTCTCCTGTCTCCCATTCTGGTTTTCTCCCTGGATTGCCGGTTTTGGTTTCCGGTTTAAGGTTTGAATTTTCCCTTCATGGGTAGATCATTCTAGACTCAAATCAATTGCCTTCAATTCATTTAAGCCATTTCAGGACGAGAGTAAATGCTGAAATCAAAAGGAGCCATCATAGCTTCAAATATCTCCCCATCATGACGTAAGCCAGCTCATGATTTTGTCAGCCATCTATTAATAGGAGGACAGCTGGCCTTGTTTATGAAATATTCCCCATCGAGAATGTGCCTTTTGCTTCCCGAGGTATCCTTTAGCTTGTACTTTTGGTCAGATGTGAAGTAGTTGAACCTTCTCTCTCCAGGTTTTTTGTTTCAGACACATCATATCCAATCTGTCTGCAGTGTCCGACCCACATCTCCCTTGGATTTCCTATTGTACTTAGGGAATAAGGCTTAGGTGGCTTATTTATGAAATGGAGTTAATGTCGGACACATCCGCCACGGAGGCAATGGTCCACGTGGCCATCCAGGCGGAATCCCTCCAAGGAAAGGCCATGCTGTCCAACGATTGGCAGTCCACATTGGATGAAATGATGATTCGCCCTTCGGACCCTCAAAAAGATAATATTTTTGAGAATGAGCTAAAAGGAAAGCCTTATGCTGGAGACCGATCTCGAAAGAGTCAAAAACCTGTTAAATCTATTTCTCCTCCTACTGCCATAAGAATTGATAGTGTTCATTTGTCTGACCGCATTGGAAGCCTTCAAGATAAAGCACTGATAGGCCGGTGGCATTTCCCGAAGATGAATGACCAACATATGAGAGACTGGCTTGAATTGCAGTGGAAGCCTTTAATAGGATATGTCCCGATTGTAGCCAGGTTATTAAAAGAGTGGTACTGCTTCCATTTTCTTAGCGCGGTGGATTTGGAATCCATTCTGAAACATCAATGGGTTTATGGTCGTAGTTTTCTAGCCTTGCATAGGTGGTATTTGGGTTATAACCCTTTAAAAAACACGCCTTCTAACAACCTCATTTGGGTGAAACTTCCCGGGTTGCCTCTGGAGTTATGGTCGAAAGAGACCTTAACAGAAATTGGAAATGCTATAGGCAGGTGTGTGTATGTGGACCCGTGGTGTTTAGGGGAGAAGGACAAGAGAATGGCCTGGATACTGATTGAAAAAGCCTACAGAGGAGGCTTTCCGGAGCACATCGATATCAGTTGGAACGAGCAAAACATTAGACAGAGGTTAGATTTCTGGGGTGTGCCATTTAGGTGCGCTGCTTGCCATCTCACTGGTCACCTTGTTAAAAATTGTCCGCGGCGTCATATAAAAGGCCGAAAGCATTATGGTCTAACTAAATTCATGGAGTTGCCTCATAGATTGAAAGTCTCTTCTGTGGATTCGGAGAAATCAGCTTCTCCAAAAAGCCTTTCTCGGCCTTTCCATAAAGAGGTTTTTGATGGTGACTATCTGAAATCTCCCTCGCCGCCTAAAGCCCCAGATCCTTTATATAGAATTTCTCCATCCATGCCATCGTTAGAAACTGCCTCTGATTATGAGATTCCACGACCTCCAAATCCCCCTTTGGAACCATCCTCCGATCATGCTGTCCCAATCCCGATTCCCTTTTCTCGGCCTGCAATTAGTAAGGAAGTCCTTCATATTCAGTCTTCATCATCGCCTCATAATCAGACTAAATCTCCTGATGGCAAAGGAATAGAATCTCTGATTGCTCCCACTCCTGTAAATTCCCCTATTTCTTCGCCTGCAAACTCTATTGGTAGCGATTTAGACTACCTTTTGTCCAAAAAATCTCTTGACCTCAGGCCACTCACTGTTCATAAACCCGGTAATCAAAGCTCGCCTAAGATCAGCCCCAATTCTGCAAGCAATATCACAGTGAGGAGAAAGAATAATCGGGGCAGTAGGCATTTCAGGGGGAGGGGAGTTGGTTCTGACAGTAGTATCAGAAATCTTTCTCTGATCGACATTCCAATTATTGATATGTCTGATGATAGGCCTCTTAGAGCAAGAAAGGCCGGATCTCCTTCGAAATGAATTTCATTTTATCAGTTAATATTAGAGGTCTGGGAGCAGACCTGAAATTTTTGGCCTTAAAGAACTTCTTTTTGTCGGCAAGCCCTAAAATCATATTAATACAAGAGACCATGCATGCAGCATCTGTAACAGTGTCCTATTTCAGGAAAATGTTTCCCCTATGGCACATTTCAGCTGTAGAGGCTATAGGCCTATCTGGTGGTTTAGCGGTGTTATGGGATCCACATTGGATAAATGCTAAAGCTTATAGCTGCATTGCAGGCATTCTCATTTCTGCTCAGATAAGGGGGAAAAAATGTCCTATTAATATATTGAACATATATGCTCCATACAAGAACAGATCGTCATTTTGGGAAAGTCTCTTCGCTTCAGAAATTTTTGATGTTGAATCTTTATTGATTGCAGGTGACCTAAATATCACGTTTAACATGGATGAAATCTGGGGCATCAATAAGAAACAGGATCCTATTGCAGCCAAGATTAAGAACGAGCTTCTAAGCAAAAATTTTATTGACATTCTCCCTCCCAAAATCCTTCCAACTTGGGACAATGGAAGGATTGAGAAGGCTTACATTGCTAAGAGAATCGACAGATTTATCATTCATGCCAGCTTAATCGACATCCTGGGCATGCCTTTTTCAACAATCGAAAATGTTTTCATTTCTGATCATCGGCCGATCATACAGGCAATGTTTAGAGGATCTAGAATTTAATAGCACTGTATCAAAAGCATGGAACGAGATGTCATTTTCAAAATCTTTTCCTATCCTAATGACTTTCAGTGATAAGATGGAATCAATCCGGAAGGTTGTAAAAGAGTGGCAGTTTCAGAAAAGGCAAGCGAATAAAAAAGATCTCCGGGAAATTCAAAAGGAGCTAGACAGTGTTGCGGACTCCATGGCTTATGATTCCTTGTCTTTTGAAATGAGATGTCGAATTAAGGGTCTTCAAAAGAAGAAATTGATGATTTTGAAACAAGAAGAAACTTTCTGGAGGTTAAAAAGTAGAGCGATATGGATGAAAGAAGGAGACAGAAACTCAAAATTTTTCCATAACTTCGCCAACTCCAGAAGGGAAAAAAATTCGATATGGAAAATCAGTGACGGTAAGGGAGGCTTCCTTTTTTCCCAGCAGGATATTGCAAATGAGGCGGTGGCATATTTCAAAAATCAGTATAAAAGAACGAATAAATGCAAAATTCAGGATATCTTATGGGGAATAGATCTGTTTCCACGGATGTTTGATGGTGATTTAAATGATCAAATTTTCCAGCCAGTTTTAGAGGAAGAGCTGCTTGCCATTATGAAATCCTTCAAAAGGGACAAGAGTCCTGGTCCGGATGGCTGGACGATAGAGTTCCTCATTCATTTCTTTGAAATCATCAAAGATGACCTGTTGCGGATGGTAGAAGGCACCAGAATGGCGGGCAGTATCAATCAAAAACTCTCCTCCACCAATATAGCGCTCATTCCCAAAAAGGGGGATGCTCAGTCTTTCAAGGATTATAGGCCGATTTCGCTATGTAATATCTCCTACAAGATTGTTTCAAAGATCATAGCTGAGAGAATCAAAGGAGTTTTTTCAGAATTCCTATCAAAGGAGCAGCACGGTTTTCTAAAAGGAAGAAACATTCATGATGCAATTGCAAGTACTCAAGAGGCCCTGTATGCTATTCATTCAAAAAAATGTGACGCGATTATTCTCAAAATCGACCTCTGGAAGGCATACGACTGCCTAGATTGGGGCTTCATCAGGTGTTTGCTCGCAAGGATTGGCTTGAGAACCAATATGATCAACTGGATCATGGCATGCGTTGAACCTGTGGACTATGCAATCATCATTAATGGAATTCCATCCCCTTTCTTCCGTGCGGAGAGGGGCCTGCGTCAAGGATGTCCCCTCTCCCCGCTTTTATTTATTCTGGCGATGAACACTCTTAGCCTGCATATCAACAAGGCTGTCAAAGAAAATATGTGTCGCCCCCTAAAAATCTGCAGAAATATTTCAATCTCACATAATTTATTTGTTGATGATATCATCTTATTCGGCTTGTTTTGCAGGGTCACTTGGATATGTTTCTATGAAATCATAAAAAACTTCCAAAAGGCTACGGGTTTGCAAGTTAACAATGAGAAGTCAACAATCTATCACAATGATATAAATCAAGAAGCTGTTGAATGGTTATCTGAGCTGTTTGGAATAAATGCGCAATCTATCAGTTGTGGCATTAAGTACTTGGGCTTTCAGATTAAAGCTAATGGTTACTCAAAATCTGATTGGAATTGGATCCTGGATAGATTCTACAGGAGGATTTCAGCTTGGGAATTCAGATGCCTCTCCTTGGTGGGAAGAGTGATTCTGGTGCAATCAGTATTAAATCAACTCGAAATTTACTAAGCACATTTATTTTTACTCCCCGCGAGTATTATTAAAAGGCTTTTAGATTAATGCTAATGGTTACTCAAAATATGATTGGAATTGGATCCTAGATAGATTCTACAGGAGGATTTCAGCTTGGGAATTCAGATGCCTCTCCTTGGCGGGAAGAGTGATTCTGGTGCAATCAGTATTAAATCAACTCGCAATTTACTGGGCGCATTTATTTTTACTCCCAGCGAGTATTATTAAAAGCATGAATAGATTATCAGCTAACTTTATTTGGGGTGGTCAAGCAGATAGGAGGAAATACCATCTCACAAAGCTAGCCAGTATCTCTTTACCAAAAAGTATGGGAGGTTGGGGCTTGATTGATATGCGCTCATTCGGAAAGGCCCTATTGTGCAAGTCGCTGTGGAGAGCTATTCATGGTGAGGGTCCATGGAGTAACATGATTCAGATGAAATACTTAGGAAGGAAGAGCTTACCGTTCTGGTACAGAAAAGGTATGATTGGTGCCTCATATGGGTCTTCAATCTGGCTTAGTTTTCGCAAGATTGAATCATATTTCTTGAAGAATTTAATCTGGCACTTTCAATCTGGTAGTAAGATTCTTATTGGTAAGGATCAGTTCAAAAGCGGCACTGAGGAGGTTAATATACCTGAGTCTTTACTGAATTTCTTTCATAGAAGAGGTCTTTTCTATTGGGATAGTTTGATAGCTGGCTGGCAGGGCCCCATTCCTCTGTGGAAAGATGCAGACGCTCTGCAAATGCCTCAGGAGATTGCACTTCAATGGGATTGCATTAGGACGGGTCTTAGAAACTGTGGCATTTTTCGTTCTATGGATTCTGACTATCTTACATGGAATATTTCGAAAGAAATGAATGTAGTGAGAGTTAAAGAGGTTTACCAACATATAATTGTCTCGAAGCAAATTTCTTGCAATCCTGTTTTCCCTCAGATTTTCTGGAAGGATGGCTGCCCTTCGAAAATGATCCTTTTTGCTTGGCTTGCCTTTCACAACAGAAATTTAACATGGGAGAATTTAATGAAAAGAGGATGGCACGGGCCAGGTCTATGTTCATTATGCAGATCAGAGGGGGAAAGTAATGTTCATTTATTCTTAAAATGCAAAAAATCGAAGCAAATATGGCAGGCTTTGGAGCTTGAGTATGGAATTCAGCACATGACGCATGATACAATTTATGAAATGATCCTATGGTGTAGCGGGCAGAAGGAATCATGGAGAAGGATCTTCATCCTTTCCCTGTGGAGCATTTGGAAGTGGCGCAACAACAATATCTTCAATGGCACTAAATCCACTTGCTCGGAAATCATCGTTAAAATTGCAGCTGCTTTTGAAGCCCTCCCGCAGAAGTCTATCAGTCAAAAAAAGGTTGCCTACGCTGGTCAAACAAAGGAGTGCTCATCTTTCCCTAAGGCGTTCTTTGACGGAGCTGAACAGCAAGGATTTTGTGGTTGTGGCTTTCTCATTATGATAAATGAAAACACTCATTTCTCCATTCACTGGAACGGAGGGATAGGCTCCAACAGTAAAGTGGAGGCTATGGCTCTTGCTGGACTCTTAAAATTCTGCCTCTTTCTTGATATTCAACAGGTCTCGGTATTTGGAGATTCGAAAGTTATGGTCGATTTCGTCTCAAGAAAAAATCACATTTTAGTGCCTCACCTGATTGGCTGGATGGATAGGATCAACTTTTTCTGGGGCTGCCTGGTCGGAAGTTCTATTAGTCACATCTGTAGGGACAAAAATATGCAAGCTGATTCTCTATCTAAATTGGGCCTTCAATCTGCTCCAGGTTTATGGTTTTTGCAGATTTTCTCTGATGGGGAAATCTTTTATATCCATGAATTTGCTCTCCCGGACTTCTAGGTTTGCTTATATTTGTTTCTCTGGTTTTCCTTGGATCTTTTTTGGTGCCGCTTCATGTCTTCTTTCTCAGCAGATTCCTCATTCTCATGTCGTCTGCTTATGTATTTATTGTGTGTCTGGTTGGCGATTTTTCTTATAGCCTCTCTCTAGGTTTTCCGGATCTTGATACTTTGGGGATCTCCCAGACCTATATATCTTGGTTAGATTCTGTTATTATTAGTTGGATATGCCCTCATGCTGATCCCTTTTTGACCAAATGTATTTTGGGTCAATCTCAGATGTAAACATGTTTTGAACTCTTATATCTCTCATATAATATATTATAGCTTTTTCGTCCTGAAAAAAACTTTTATTTGTATTTATTTATATTTTAATGATGAAATTTAATAATATATATTGTAAATTAATGTTTATATATCTATATATATATATATATATATATATATATATATATATATATATATATATATATATATATATATATATATTAATATTTAATTTTTGTATTTAATTTTTATTTTAGTTTTGATTATGACTTGTTTAAGTAATTAAATCATTTATTGGAATTCTCAATTTTGCAATCAACATTTCATATAATTAGAAAATAGTTTTTCTATATTCTACTTGAATTCCTATTTTCTCTATTTCTTTTCAAAGTTATTAGCCATAGTACGATGATTTTTAGAAAAATCAAAGAAGCATTAATAAATATTGTTGCTTTGTCTCTTTTTCAAGACATCAACAAGCTATGAGATGGTCAATGATTGAATGCTTCACCCAAAAGATACCCAAGAGAAATCCCTCACAATTTTCACATTCTGATTCCTTTCCCAAGCATGACTATAGCATCATGTTAAACATCATGTCAAATTGATCAACACTATGCAACTGTGTATTGTGCTAAACGATTTGTAATTCAATTCTATATGAATGCGACATATATTGGGTTATATATGTATGTAATGTAAATGTTATTTCAACAAATCCTACCAAAGTTACTACTTCATAGCTAAATTAAAAGTTTTTTTTTATCCTTGGGAAAATATAAATTGTCAAAATTTGTCACATAAATATGAATAAAATGATGCTTTGCAAAAAAAAATCATAGAAAAATCATTTATTGTTAGTTTACCTATATGAAAAATATATATTAATCTTCTACATGTTATATTAATATCAATTTAAATTTTTCATAGTATGCTTTATATGTATCATGCTAGCAAGTTTTATATGAAAATTTTGTAGCATTTTTGTAGGAACATAATCTTTAATTTCAATGGCACTGACTATGCCATGGTGCAAAACTTGGTAATAATTGCATGGGAAATGGCCATGCTAGCTAATAACAGCTAAAAAATCTTGGCGCTCTTAATATCCATTCATGATGAGTTAGTAGTGTATAGAAGAACACTATCCACACCAACCACTTTTTTTCTATTCTCATCTTAGTAGATTTCTTACATTGATTATAATCAATGGAATTTAAGTTAACCACCTCTTCTATGAGATCACAAATAGTTTGATTACGTCATGGTAAAACATTCTCAAAACTCCCTAGGGTATAAATTTTCTTCTTTGCAATCTCTTTACTCTTATCAATTGTTTGTTTCAATGCTGATTCTTAGTCAGTTCACATGATTTAAGAGAAACCTCCTCTTTTTAGTCACACCAATAACTTGATTAAGTAATATTGTAAATTATTAAACTTATTATTAACCTAAATTATACTTTGCTAATCATTATTTTTCACCCATTGGAGCCCTATCCATTCTTAATATGAAATATAATAAAATTAACTTTCCACACATTTTCAAACAACATTACTCTTTAAATCAAATACTGCTTTTTATTTTGTATTTAATAACCATATGCAAATGTATTATCCTCTTTGAAAATAAGTTTGTCTATGAGAAAATACCCAAAAATATGTTTATATGAGATGTTTTCTTTCATTATCTTTTCATTTTGAATTCCAATTTTACTAATAGTATTTTGTAGGACTTAGAGATTTGATTTCTTTTTTCAATTTAGTATTCTTATCAAAATCATGAAAACCAATAAGTATTAAAATAAATATATTTAATTAATAAATTATTAATATTTGATTTTAAAGAACCATAAATAGATAATATATTTTTTAATACAATATTTATTTTCTTGCCCAAACCTCGTATACGTGGAGTTTGTATTTTCACTTTAAAATAATTTTTTTATCATTTTAACTATATTAAATTATTTTTTTACATTTAATTGTTATTATAATTTATAAAAAAAAAATGAAAAAGATTTAAAATATGAATTTCGTCTTTATATGTGAGTAACATTGTTATTGTAGGACGTGGTAGGAATGACGCTGTAGGTGGCCCAAAGTTGGTGTGGACCCCTTCCTTATCATAGTTATTTCAGTGGGGTGCGGTGTAATTGTGGTGGTCTATGTATTTCAAAGACCGACCCCTTGCTAATAAACATCGGTGATACGGAGGCAAAGGGTAATCTAAAGATTATATTTTCTCAATTATGTATAGTTTCCAAGTGACTCCACGATGGAAGCATATCTATTATATGAAACGAGTGATATTAACCAACATCATACCACCCTAACCCTAATCATATTCCCATGAGTGCAAGGGGTTCATATATTACCTATCTAATATAACCAGTCTGCACTTTGACCGACCCACAACTCTATTTGGTTCATATATTACTTATGTAATATAACAAGTCTGCACTTTGACCTACCCACAACTTTATTTTCCATTTTCTTTACACTGTTAATGCGAGTTCAACTTAAAAAAAATTAGTTTAATTGATTAAATATTTGTTCCTTTGTCATTTCTGAATTTAGATTATAAATCTAATAAAAAAATTAATAATATAATTTATATTTAAAAGGAAAAAACTAAAATCACCATTGTGAAAAATTAAATTAAAAAAAAAAATTACATACATTGCATAATGGGTGGACCATTAGTGTCATTACCTCCATTGGATAATGGGTGGACCATTAGTGTCTTAAAAAAAAGGCCAATTAAAGCTACCGCTTCGTTATCTTATCCTTTTCTTGGGACGTTAAAGTTATAACTAAACTTGAAAATGAACGATTATCTTTACAAATAAAAGAGAGTTTTTATAATAACCTTTCTGTCCTGCATAATTATTTTAGAGCTTATATACAACCGAGAGAAAATCCAAAAGCATTAAATAATTGAAAGATATTAAACAGCAACCTGATTGTTGCAATTGTGGTTCGCAGATCAAAATCGATATTGTATTATTGGATTTTATATGATTGTCTTAAAGGTAGAAGTAGAGCTTATCTAGATAGTGACATTGGAGTGACGAAAGGATAAGGTGGACCATTTTATCATTGTACTTATTAAGATGGACCATTTCATCATAATCGACCAATATTCCTTAACAAATTTAAAACACTTTATTATTTCATCTTATGATTAGAACGTGTTAATCAGAATGAGATTTACAAAACAGTATCCTCTCCATACAAGTCATATCTATCTATATATATATAAACATTACACTTTAACGATTTCTTATATTATTATTCTATTGAACTTGACTTCAATTTCCTTTTTCCTTTTACTTATAAGAACACATCGTTATAAATTAATGACCAATGACCATAAGAAAATTTTCATTAAAAATTGCTTAAGGCTTTAGCGATAATGATTCTCTTTTACCATTTTTTCAATTTATATTAAACAAGTTTTTCTATTCTCATCATTAAGTGTAAGATTTCCCATAAGCCTCCCTCCTAAATAAAAAGGAATAATGTGAATCCTAAATAAAAAGGAATAATATATTCACATTAGATGCAATATTAAGTTTCAAGTATCAAAACCATCGTTAAAGAAAAAAATTACATTTAATGGATCTTCATCTTTATGTAAGATTTTAAAGCTAATGTTCTAAAGGGCATAATGAGAAATGTTATTATGACCCTACTTTATAAATGGAAACCAAACTCTACTTCGTATTGCAATGCTGAGTGTAATTTGGTTTTTAAGAAGAGACATGATCACTATATAAGATACAATTATGGTTTTGATTAAAAGATATTGTACACTTCAAAGCTCACTTAGGGCATATGTTAGCCAATACTATTTATAAATACTCTTATGATGCTAATGGGAAAATGGATTCAAAACCCAACTTTTAATGGCATTGGTTTGAGTGAAATCTAGTTGGCAAGAAAGTAAAGAATGTTTCATTAAATAATAATTAATTCATCTCCTTTTCCTACTATGTTTTAAGTCCACTTCAAATAGGCATAACTTTGTAGAAATCACTTGGAGTTTCCATTGTTACCTAAATTAAAAAATGAAACATTAAATATGAGATACAATTCTAATTTTCTTTTCCCTTAACCTCCTTTTTCTATTATTATTAATCTTTCCCTCACAAATGATGTTATATTTTCTTAGAGGTACTCTTTCATTCATAGTTTGGTATTTCATGAGTTTTGATAATGTATTAGGAATATTTTAGTATCCTTTGTATTTAACTTACAAATTGAGATTGTTACAAATCATGCTACATAATAACAATGTTTTATATCTACGTTTCAACATATTAGTTCTCATTATTGTAGAACTATTGTTATATATCCACGAGTTGTAGTCATTCCATTCTAAGATTCCATTACTATAGAAGTAATGTTATAGATTTGTGGGTTCCATCCATTGTATTCCTTATATTTTATGTCCATTTTGTTGAGAAATGGCAACAGGAAATTCGAGTTTAATTTTTCCTTGAATTAAACTATGAATTAAAATTGAATTCTATTCTCATGGCAACTTGTAAATAGTCAATTAAGTTTAATTGACCTAATTAGCCTAGGAATTTCGAGTTGGAAGTATTTATGTAGTCATGTTTATTCTCTCTCTAAATTTTAGGCGTCCAAGATGATTTTATTTGAGTTGTAATTAGGTAACTCAATTTAACTCAGTTATAGTTAGTTAAACTAGTTCTAACTATTGATGGAACTAGTAGAGGTCTAGTAGTGAGTTGGTGCACTGGTGCATCCACAATACTACTCCAGATAACTGAAGATTCCCTCATGAGAAACTCATGCATGTCAGTTCAGAGAAAGACCTAGATGATATTAGAGTGTAGGGACAATGTACTATTAGCTGTAGAATGATTTGAGTTGTACAGATAATGCATGCAATATGAAGAGGACCTAGATTTGGATTGTGCAGTTCTCAAAGAAGGAATTCCCAATTAAATATGGGCTATTCTTCATAGGAATTGCGCAATGAAATAAGGGCTCAGTAGACAGCATAAATTGGTTAAGTGTTGGTTAGTGCGGGCTTGTGAGGTATTGTGTTGATCGTGCTTGTGTGGAATTGTTCTTGTGAGAACAATATTTGTATTATCACTCGGATTTCTGATTAATACAATAAACAGTCAATGTTTTGAGAAGTGGATTTCCCTAGAGCAACAATTGTGTTTTGTGTCTTTGATTATCTTCCTCTTTTCGATTATTGTTTTCATCGATCATTGGTTTCCGTTGTTTAAAGAGTATAGTAGATTCTTGTCTTGTGTTTTAGTACATGATCGGGTGCCCAAAAGGTAGCTAAAAGTTCAAGGTTATCATATCAGTGTGGAACATGTACGACCACGTAGTTCTCGTCATCTTGAATCTGGCACAACTAGTTTCACGCAAAACAAACTTTGTATGCTCCGAGAATCAAGTTTTGTTCACTTTCCCAAACAGGGGAACTTTTCCAAAATGTGACAACCCACTCAATAGTCCATCGTATTAACATGGCACTGACTGCTCAGGTGTATGTGGAAGTTTGAATTGGTCAATGGGTTTTCTCTAGCGAATGGTTTGTGACATGTGGCATCTTGTTATTGGTCGAGTTTCCACATTTTTTATTGGTCAGAATGGTGGCCAACCACGGGCTGACACGTGGCCCAGCCAATGGTCGCCACATGGTAGCCCGAGGGCCACCAAAATTATTTTTCAAAGTCTGGGCGGAGGCGGCGCGGGTCAAACCCATGACCTCACACAAACAAGCCAAAGCTTCCGCCAATATTCCACAGAGTTATTGCTTAATCATTACAAGCACGAGTTTAATTTCAAGTTTAATGGCATATAGTTTGGGGGTAGGTCTAGCCCATGGGGGCCAGTGCTTGGTTACACCACCGCACACACCCACTGGTAAAGAGAGGAGTGGGGGGCTTGGATGGTGGGGTTAGGCCATTGGCCTTAGCCCCAGGCACGTGCCCCCCCACGTGTCCGTAATTTTTAGAAAACAAGAATCAGCGGAAATTTAAAGTGTCCAAGAATTTCTCCCACTTTTCAGTGAAATTGTATCTCTCTTAGCACGTTTGGGGGAAAATTTGTAGGGTGGTGCCAGATTTCGGGGAATTTGTGGTGCAATTAACATAAAATTGGGAAAGGCCATAACTTCTTCAGTTTTTGACCAAATCAGGAGTGGAAAGAGGCTACATAAGAATTTTTGGGCATTCTAGAGCCATTGAAACAAGCTTCAGAGATTTTTGAGCATTGTAAATTGATCTATTCACACTTTTGAGAATAATAGAGAGGGTCAAGCCATTGGAAGCTAGACCAGGGAGATGTAGCCCAGGAGGGGTGAACTCCTTCATCACGTGTTGCTATGATATTGTTTATGGTGATGTTTATGTTTGTTATATGTTGTTGTTCAGTCATTTTTCTATGTTAATTTGCGCATAAAAGTTACATAAAAAAACTCAAAGGCCCATGTTTAAACTTGCAAATAATTTCATAAATTCTCAAGAATATTTAATATAATCTAAAAAGGAATTTTAACATAGTAAAACTACTTTTCTCAATCATGTCGAGTTTGGTATTAGAGGTCTTCATTTTATTTGTGTAAGAAGGATTTAACTATTTTCAAGTGAATGTCATGCTTACAAGGTTAAAACTCAAGAGAGGAGAAGGGAAGCTAGTTGAAAGCCCTGATGTTGGGTCAAGGGGAGGGATGGAAAGGTTGCCACAATGTCCACCACTGGTTATTCCTCAAGTTGTAGTTGAGACTCCAATGAGAATGTCTCATGAAGGAAAACCTACAAGCATGAAAGAGGATGAGAAGGTCTTCAGGAAGAATTTATTTGATATGATAGAGATGGTTAAGGTCCTCTATGAAGGGAGGAATATGAGACTGCAGGGTGAAATCTTGAAACCTCCCAAAGGAGAAGGTTCTTTAGGACGAGGTAATGGGAATGGAGGTAAACCTCCACCCTCTTCACCTTATTCTTCATCTTATTTTTCACAAGCATCTTCACCCTCTTCCACTAACACAACCCTTATTGATACTCATTAACATACCTCAAAAGGAACTGGAAAATCACCCTTATTAAAACTTGATGTTAAATTTGAACTTCCCATGTATAATGGTGAAGTGAATGCAAAGAATCTTGACAATTAGGTTCGTCAGTTAGATTTCTAATGCAAAATTAAAAACCTTCAAGAGGATGACATAAAGACTCAATTAGCTTCCTTGAGGATGGAGGGTGAAACACTAGTATGGTGGGAATAAAAGACACAAGAAGAGATAAAAAAACACGGTAAGATCTCAATTTCATGGTTTGATTTCAATGCTACAATCAAAACAAAATATTACCCTCTAGTTTATATGCAGAAATCCATCATGAATTGACATAACTTTAGACAACTGAAAGGTAAACATGTGCAAGGTTACACCCAATAATTCAGAAAAAGTTCTCTAATGTGAGGTGTATATTTGCAATCACAAGACATGTTGTTGATGTACGTAGGGTGTTTACAAAGGTACCTTAGGCATCCTACCGTTATGTTTAATCCCAATAATCTAGATGAGGTGTGTGTAGAAGCCACTCATCTTAAGGCAAGAGAGAAAAACACTCCAGAAGAGGGTAGTAAAAATCCATTCAAGGGTAAAGAAAAAGAAAAGGGTTTCAGAGGAAAGAAAAATGCATCCATTAAAAAGGAAGGAGAGAAAACAATATGTAAACATTGTTCCAAACAGGATCAGGATGAAGCTAATTGTTGGAAGATTCATCCCGAGATGAAATAAAAGAAATTCAATAACAAGGGAAAATAAAAGATAGCTTTCATCATTCAAGAGGATTTGGGATCTTATTCAGGTGATGAAACTAAAATTACAACCATTGGTATAAAAGAAAAATAATCCATTGCTAACACTAGTATATCAAATTGTCACACTAGCACTCCAAATGAAGAAACAAAGATTGAATTATTTCATGTGAGGGTAATCTCAAAACATAAAAAATCGACACACTATTTGATAGTGGGTCTCAAGCCAACTTGATATGTGAAGACTTAGTTAAGAAAATTAATCTTGAAACCATTTTACATCCCAAACCATATCCACTGGGTTCGATATGCAAGGACACAAACTTACAGATTACAAGAAAATGTAGTCTTCAGTTTGCAATAACAACAAACTTCAGTGATGAAGTTGAATTAGATGTTGTACCACTTGATATAACAGGAACTGTTTTGGATAGTCCTTAACTCTATGATAGAAAAGAAATCTTCTATCCTCATGAAGAAAAGTACCACATGTTAAAAGATGGTGTGGATTATGTTATGGGAGCTTATAGCAAGAAACTAAATCTTTCATTAGTTAATGCAGCGCAAATGAAAATACTAGTGAATTCAAGCAAGAATTTAGTGCTACTTATGATCAAACCTAATTTTCATGTTGATTATGAAGTGTTTGATGGTTGTAATTCAAGATTAAAAAATAATTCATAATGCAAAGGGATTTCCTCCCAAGAGGATAATCCAACGTGAAATACCATTGCAACAAAAGTGTCTTCTTCCTAACGTTGACATGCATTGGATGTTCAGAAAGGAAAGTACAGAAATAACAAAGAAAATCCAACTGTTGTTGAACAAAAGGATCATTTGACCATCTCCTTCACCATGTGGTGCACCTATTGTTTTGGTGTCCAATAAGAATGTAAATCATTTCATTAAATGGGATTCAAGGAGTGGCTATCATCAAAGTAGAGTTGTCGAAGGAGACATATGGAACACGAACTTCAAAAGCAAGCAAGGTTTGTTTGAATGACTTGTTATGCTTTTTGGTATTTTCCATGCTCCTACTACTTTCATGCATATGAAGAAAGATGTATTGGACCCATTTCTAGACATGATAGTCTACTTGCATGAAATTTTCATTTTAAAAAAATTTCATTATGAACATGTCATGTGTAAGAAAGAAATACTTGTTGTCATATGTCAAGAACATTTTTTTATTGAAGATGTAAATGTGTGAGTTGAATACAACTTCTTTGAAGTATTTGGGCCATAATATTGGGGAAGGTGAGCTGAAGTTAGACCTCTCCAAGATTGATGCCATTATGTTTTGGTCAATGCTCAAGATAATCATTTGGATCAGAGTTTTCTTGAGAGAAACCCAATGTTGGAGGAAATTTTCTGCTAAATTTTCTTCTATTATAGTTGATTTTCATTCTTTGGCATTTGTGCAAAATGCCTTCCACTGGGGAGGAAAACAACAAGAGGCATTTAATGCTTTGAAACAAAAGATTAGTTCACTCTTTATACTTTGTCTTCCAGGTTTGAAAAAGTAATTTGAGTTTCAATTTGATGTATGTGACTATGCCATGGGCGTAGTCCTTATGTAACATGGTAAGCTCATTTCATTTCATTCAGAAATTTTCATTGGTGCAGTGATTAATTTGCAGCGACAAAGGCACCTTCATTGGTTGGGTTTTCTTCTAATATTCCACTTAGTCAAAAGGAATAACAAAGGTATAAGCGACAAGTTTTTTGATGTACTTTCTAGGCCTATTGTTTGTGTAACTACTTTTATCAAGAATCATTTTTTTACATGAAAGTTATGATAAAAAAATTACATACTTTCAATATGTACATTCAAGCTTCAATCAAAAGAATCAAGTGGATGAATTTGTTTATCGTTTGCATCATTATGCGTTGTATGATCTTGTTAAGAAGGATGTTGCTATTGATGGTAATATGGAAAAAGGCAAGGAGTTCATTGAACAACTCCAAATTGTACATCGAATAGTGCAAGATGAACTTGAAAAGAGAAAATTAAAGTACAAAGCAAGGCTTGACAAGTATCGTGTAGATCACAAGTTCCAAGCCCGTCATGAATGGATCAAGGTTGGAAAGGTGATAGAGCAATATCCTCACCTATTAGACAACTGAAAGTGATCTTTTGAGGTCGAAAATGCTTCCAGTGAGGAGGAATGATCAGGTGCTCAAAAAATAGCCAAAAGTTCAAAGTTTTCGGATTGGTGTGGAACCTAAACGTCAGCGTAGTGCTCATCATCATGAATCTGGCACAACTCATTTCACACAAAACAGAATCTGTATGCTCCCAGAATAAAGTTATATTCACTTTCCCAAACACACAAATTTTTGCAAAATGTGATGGCCCAGTCAGCAGTCTATACCAATGATGTGGCAATGACTAGGAAGGTGTATGTGGCAGTTTGGCTTGGTCAATAGGGTTTCTGTGTTGAATGGTATTGTGACAAGTGGCATATTGTTATTGGTCAAATTTCCATGTTTTTGATTGGTTGGAATGGTAGCCAACCACGGGCTGCCACATAGCCTAGCTAGAGGCCACCACATGGTAGCTCGGGGGCCACCAAAATTATTGTTCAAAGTCTGGGTAGAGGCAGAAGGGGTTGAACTCGTGACCTCATAGAAACAAAACCAAAGCCTCTGCTAATACGCCACACAGTCGTTGCTTAGCCGTTAAGAGCACATGCTTAATTTAATGTTCAATGGCGCGTATTTTTGGGGGTAAGGATAGCCCACAGGGACCGACCCTTGCTTATACCACCACACGCAACCAATAGCAGAGAGAGGAGTGGGGGGGATGATCGGTGCGGACATGCCGTTGGCCTTAGCCTGAGCACATGGCCCCCCACGTGTCCGTATTTTGCAAAAAATAAGCATTAGTAGACATTTAAAGTGTTTGACAATTTCGCCTGACTTTCAGTGAAATTGTTGCTTTGTTAGCGCATTTTGGGGAAAAATTTTAGGATGGTGCCGGATTTTGGGGAATTTGTGGTGCGATTAGGGTAATATTGGGAAACACCATAACTTCTTCAATTTTTGACCAAATCAGGAGTAGAAAGAGGCTACACACGCATTTTTGGACATTCTGGAGCTATTGGAACAAGCTTAAGAGCTTTGTGAAGATTTTAAGCTGATGTATTCACACTTATGAGCATAATAGAGAGAGTCATGCCATTGGCAGTTGGACCAAGGAGATGTAGCCCAGGAAGGGTGAAATCCTTCATCATGTGTTACTATGGTATTGTTTATGGTAATGTTTATATTTGTTATATGTTATTCTTCAATAATTTGTTTATGTTAATTTTCACATCGAAATTACATAAAAACACTCAAAAAACCATGTTTAAACTTACAAATAATTTCATAAATCCTCAAGCATATTTAATATAATATGAAAAGGAATTTTAGCATAGAAAAATTAAATTTCCCAATCAAATCAGTACATTAGATGAGCTGTGAATCTACAGGAAAATCTACATTGTATCAGTGTTGAAGATAGTACACTAGAGGAGATTTCGATATTTTGAGTTTTGGGTTATAGGTGAAATTAGAAATTACAAAACATACTTCAGGATCAACAGATGGCGTTATACGGTTTGTGGCTTGAGTATGTCTTGGAAGGCAACTCGAATTATATAGTCTGGAAGGACAAGAATGGAGGTTGTGCTGGAGGATAATGGCTTGAAGGAATTCATTGATCAAGACATTCCTAAGCTAGCAACATTGGATGCACAAAATTTGGACGAATGGAAGAAGTGTGTGGTGAAGACGAGGTGGATAATACTTGAGGGAGTTCGAGACGAAATTGCCTTGAGTCTCCATGGGAAGGAAAGTCCATATGCTATGTGGAAAACATTAACAAACATATTCCAGAACAACAATGGCCATAGGAATTTGGCACTCAAAGACAAACTTTGAAAAATCAAGATGGAGAAAGGAAAGATTATTCCAAAATACTTGACCAAGTTCACTCACTGTCATAATGATCTTGGAAGTGTTGCAATAACTATTGTCAAGGATGGTATGGTCATTCTAGCTCTCCTAGGACTTCCTAAGAGCTAGAAAAGTTATCAGGACTTTATCAATGGGATGGAGAAGCTACCAGGTTGGAAATTACTATGGTCAGATTTGATGCAGGAGAAGATCAAAATGAACAAAAGAGATGGTTCCTCATCAAAGACCAATGATGAGGAAAATTGTGCCTTAGCGGGTAAGGAAAGGAAAGGGAAAGGAAAGGCATCTCATTCCAAATCAGATTCTTTCCATGTAGGTATGAAGAAAGAGATGACGAAAGTTAAGTACTTTCATTGCAACAAGATGGGCCCTTTTTCTACAAATTTTCCACTAAAGAAGTCCAAGAAGAATTCCTCAGGAGGAGCAGTGGGTTAAGCCTTGGCCTCTCAATTCTAATAGGAATTTACTCTCATTTCATGCATGGTGTCATCAATGATGGGTAGTGTATGGTACCTTGATAGTGGAGCTTCATTCCACATGACTAGTGAGAAGGAGTTGTTCAGTGACCTGGAGGAGAAGGATCTCGAGATGCATATCGAGATGGGTGATGATAGGAGGTGTAGTGCTACTGGATTGGGCACGCTTACTTTTTAGAGGGAGAATGATGTAGCTCTCCCTTGAGGGATGTTATGTTTGTTCCTGAGTTGAAGAGGAACTTAGTAGCAGTCATTATGCTTGACGATAGAGGCTATGATGTGATTTTCTCGAAAAGAAACATATTCCTTGACACATAGTCATAGGTGAAGTAAATAAGATAGGGATTCGAGTTAAGAATCTATATAAGCTGGAGGTAGTGGATTGTGCTACTTTGATCATGAAATTATATAAGATGCAGAGCTGAGACATTGGTGAGTTATGGGATAGGCGATTGGGCCACTTGCATCATGGGGATTTGAAAATCATGCAACAGATCTCTACGAGTCTTCCCAAAGGTACGCTTGAGAAAATTGATACACAGTGTACTTTGGGAAAATACACTAAGACTTCCTTGCATGATATAGATAGTCGAGCGGAGGTGATTCTAGAGCGAGTCCATCCATATGTGTGTGGACCATTCTTAACAACATCCACTTGCAAGCACAGGTATTACATTATATTTGTTGATGAATTTTATCATAAATGTTGGATATTGTTCATGTAGAAGAAGGATCAAACTTTCAAAAAGTTTTGTGAATTTAAAGCATTGGTCAAGAAAGAGTTTGGCAAGAATGTTAATTCTTTGAGGAGTGATAATGGTGGTGAGTATGTCTCGAATGAGTTTAATAAATTCTGTGTAGTAGAAGGGATTACATAGGAGTTTACAACCCCCGATAACCCACATTAGAATAGGGTGGATGAGAGGAAGAGAAAAAGCATTGCATGGGAATCACGAGTGACGTTGCATGATCAGGACCTACCACTACACTTGTGGGCTGAGGCATGTGACACAATGGTTTATTTGCAGAACCGTAGCCAACATCAGATTCTTGGGATGAAGACACCAAAGGAGGCTTATTTCTGTATGAGGCCATCTATTGATCACTTAAGGATTTTTGGGTCATTGATATATTTCCATGTGACCAAAGATTCATGGAAGAAGCTTAAGCCAACAACAAAGTTGGGGATATTTTTGGGGTACAATCATACACCTCACAACTATCGGGTGTACTTTTCAACCAGCAGGATGACAATGGTTTGCAGGGATGTCAAAGTTGATGAGGAGAAGGCCATGCAAGTTTCCCTTGAGAGGGAGCTTGAGCTACATGCAGTTGACGAGCTTTTAGCTTCTAAGTTTGACGAGCCTCAGATTGATGTGGAGTAGCCACATGCAGGGGATCCAGGAGTGGACACATCTACTGAGGTAGAGTCTTCTAGAGATG
Organism: Pinus tabuliformis; assembly: GCA_031772625.1. Taxonomy (NCBI): domain Eukaryota; kingdom Viridiplantae; phylum Streptophyta; class Pinopsida; order Pinales; family Pinaceae; genus Pinus; species Pinus tabuliformis. The sequence goes on from CM062805.1 coordinate 1,106,596,677, forward strand.
GGAGAAAGTGAAATAGAGAGTCTAACATGTTATTTCATTATGCATGGGAGAAAGTGGGAGCACCCACATCTCAGTGCAGGCAGAGGAGGTCACCTGATACATGCACTGAATACATGGATCTTATGAGCAGATGTGTTGTGGCAAAGTCATCTTCCTTTGAGGAGGCAGTGTAGCAACCAGTTTGGGTTGATGTCATGGTGGAGGAGTTTGACTCCATAGTTCTTAACAGTGTTTGGGATGTGGTGTCGAGACCGAAGGACATGTCAATGGTGAGATCCTGATGGATTTACAAGGTAAAGAAAGCTTTAGAAGGTAGTGTGGAGAGACATAAGGCCAGGTTTCTGGCCAGTGTATTTTCACAGGTAAAGGGGATTGACTATGATGAGACCTTTTCTCCTATTGTAAGGTACTCATCGATCAGATCTATATTTCTAATATGAACGCAGATGGGTTGGAAGATACATCAGATGGATGTAGAGACAACTTTCCTCAGCGCCATGATTGAGGAAGAAGTTTATATAGAGCAACCTGAAGCTTTTGAGACCTTCAATTGTGAGTCGCATGTGTGCCGGCTCAAGAGGGCCTTGTATGGGCTGAAGAAATCACCTTGTGCTTGGCACACCATTATCGATATCTACTTCATTGGGTTGGGCTTCACCAAGAGTGAAGCAGATGCGAACCTGTACCACATAGTAGTGGAAGTTAAATTGTTGATCATAGTTTTGTATGTCGACGATTTGATTTTTGAGAGCTTCAAGGCTTCATTGATGTATATTGGGTAGGGAGTCCAACTGACATGAAAAGAAAATTAGGAGGGGTCTTTAACATTGGGGTAGCTACAATTTCTTGGTACAACAGGAAATAGATATCAGTTGCACTCAGCTTGAAAAAGGCAGAGTAAATGGCTAGTCAGGTAGCATGTGAGGCCATCTAGATAATGAAGATTGTGGTTGGTTTGCTTGGTCAATAGATGGATCCAACTATGATTTACGACAATAATCAGAGTTGTATCAAACTCTCTGAAGATTCAGTTTTTCATGAGCAGACCAACCATATTGATATCCGATATCATCATCTCAAAGATTGTGTATTGAGGAAGATTATGTTTTTAGAGTACATTCCCACGGAGGAGCGATATCTTGACATTTTGACAAATCCATTGTCAAGATGTAAATTTGAGTTTCGCAGAGACAGGATTGAGGTAGCTAATAATCCCTTTCTTGTTGAGAGGGAGTGTTTAGAAATGGAAACAATAAATTCTAGTTTAATTTGATTTTGTCCTTGAATTAAATTGTGAATTAAAATCGAATTCTATTCTCATAGAAACTTGTAAATAGTTAATTAAGTTTAATTAAGTTAACTATCTTTGGAATTTCAAGTTGGAAGTATTTCTGTAGTCATGTATATGCTCTCCCTAAATTTTACAGGTCTAAGATGAGTTTATTTGATTTTTAATTAGATAGCTCAATTTGATTGAGTTATAATCGGTTAAACTAGTTCTAACTGTTTGTGGAACTAGTAAAGGTCCAATAGTAAGTTGGTGCACTAGTGCATCCTTAGTGCTACTCTAGCTAACTAAATATTCCATCATGAGAAACTCATGCATGTCAGTTCAGAGAAAGACCTAGTTGAGACTAGAGTGCACAGACAATGTACTACCAGTTGTAGACTAATCCAATTTGTACAAATCATGCATGCAATTAGAAGAGAACCTAGATTTGGATTGTGCTATTATGGAAGAAGGAATTCCCAATTAAATATGGGGTATTACTCACAGGAATTGCGCAAGGAAATGGGGGCTCAGCAGGCAACAAAAATTGGCTATGTCTTCCTCAGTGCGGGCTTGTGAGGCAGAGAGTTGATCTTACTTGTGCTAAATTGTTCTTGTGAGAATAAGATTTGTATTATCGCCCAAATTTCTGATTCATGCAATAGATAGTCAGGGTTTTGAGCAGTGTATTTCCCTAGAGAAATAATTATGTTATGTGTATTTGATTATCTCCCTCTTATCGATTATTGTTTTCATCGATCATTAGGTTCCGTTGTCTAAAGAGAGAGTAGATTCATGTCTTGTATTTTAGTACATTACATGAGCTATAAATCGATAGGAAAATCTACACATTTCCTATGGATCTATGACACTTTCTCTATAGGTCCATTGTTGAAAAATGGTGATCACATCTTGTTATTACGGAACACGTAAATGTTATGTTGGACTTCCTCAAATACACAAACTGACTTTGAATTAAATGAAAACATCAATCTAGTTAATGAATCTTCTATTTTGGTTAAAGATGTTTCCAACTTTATAAGCTAAATTATAAAAATAAAATGTTAATTCTTTTTTTAACTATTCTAAAAATTTACATCATTTTGCAAGCATATTGAGAATCAATCTGATTCTCAAGCACATTATAGTTAATAACAATAATAAGAGATTTATATTACATGCCTATGAAAGGAAACATTTACGAAGCACACTCTAGCTAATAACAATAATAAGAGATTTATATTACATGCCTATAAAAGGAAACATTTACCAAGCACACTATAGTTAATAACATTAATAAGAGATTTATACTAGACATCTATCAAAGGAAACATTTACCTTTATATGTTGAAGCTTTCTAGTTTCTTTCTCTAAAGAAGGACCCACTGTCATGATAAAAGTGTTCTATTACTTCTTATTCTTTAATTAGTTTCAATAATGTCCATAACTTAATATTTCAATGAAAGTTGGAAATAGAACGAATGTGGTACAAAATATTGACCATACTTGTGTTTTGGTATATTATAGTTACTTTCTTTCAATAACGTTTTGTGTTTCTAAACTTGAAAATAAATTTTATTATCAAATTATTCATATTGCATAAGATAAATTGGAATAAAAATAGAGTAAAAATTAGAAAAGAATCACATCATTTTCAAGCTAGCGCAAATTGATTTTAAACTCAAATTATTAAACGTCAATAAATAAAGTCTTTTAATACATATTTTTTAAGTATATTATTTCATGTGATGTATCAATTTTTTAAACATTGAATAACGTAAAAATACTAAACTTTAAATAATTAAATTTATTATAATGCTTAATCTTAATATATATTCAATTTTTATATAAGGTTTGAAAATTGGGGTAGCACAGGGATAACGAACTAGGGTTTCTGCAAAAACCTGCAACGGCAGATCTGAGCAGAGCACAATACCACTGTCATCCCAGAACAACATCGAAAGCCTGCACCTGATTAGGAATAGCGACAAAAACATGAATCCCCCACTGGGAGAGGATGGTACTCCTCCCCCAAGAGTTGACGACTCTTCATGGAGGCGTGAGAAAGGTACCAAGCAAGTTGAACCGAATGAAGACAAGGAAGTCCCAGCGCCACCAAAATCTAAAACGAGTGATAGAGAAAATCCGTAAATCACCTCAAGCACATGTCGACCAGTAGCTACTGAGCGACCGAGGATAGAACTTCCAAGTCAAAGGATCAATGCCCGGATCCAGTACATGAAAGACCATGCACTGATAGGAAAATTCATAATAATGCGGCCAACAGAAAAAGTGTTGCACGGCTGGATAGTGGCCAAATAGAAGCCGAAGGGACACATAACACAGCAACTCAGACCTAAAGGATTCTTCACGGCCATATTCAACTGCTTAGAAGACAGAAACAAGGTTCTAGATGGAGGGCCCTATTTATTTAATGCAGCTGGACTTTTTTTAAGAGAATGGGTGGAGCGCTTCAATCCAGAAAAAGAAGATCTCAGCTAGGCGCCAATCTGGATTCCTCTCTACTCTCTTCCCATGGAATATTGGGATGAGGAGACTCTCCAAGTCATAGGAAACGGTCTGGGTGAATTTTTCAAAATAGCAGAGGAGACAAAGCTCTGCCGATATACATCTTACGCTAGAATCTGCGCTTATATGCACCTCAATAAGGCTCTCCGGGATGCGGTAAGTATCTTTCATGATGATGTTGAATGGGTCTAGTTAATTAATTATGAACATGTGTCGTTCTAATGTAGGAGATGCCATGCATTGGGTCACCTGTTTAGGGACTGTCCTTTAACTCAGAAACCCTCTAATATCTCTACCTCAGATGAGTCAGATCTGAGCGGCTTCACAAAAGTTATTAATCGCAGGAAGAACCACAAAATACCTGCTTCAAACCCCAAGAAACCTGAAGCTAACACCTCAAAGCCCTCCACGAGCAATACTTTTGAAGTGCTAGCCTAGCACGATAATCACATCTCTGAGATCCACACCTCCTCTAAGGAAGATCCTGTGACGCACAAACAATTGCCTCAGTCTGATCCCAAGGAAAGCCAAAAGGAACCATTAATCACAGGTCCTTCCACTATAGCTAAAATTTCAATCCCCTCTTGGTTCTCCCAAATAATGGAGGTAGATAACTTGCAAACCGACCCTACAAAGGCACCAGAAACAATAGAAGAGATAGGAAATATACAACATATGGAAGAAGAATCAGAGAACATAGACATAGGGGATTTTGATATCCCTGGCTTGGAGCAAGCATGCAATACTCAAACTTCTGATGAAATTCCAGAGAGGCAGGAGGATAATTTGGAAGCAATCCTATCCATATCTCAAAGGCAAAAATCACTCGGCATTCAAACTGGAAGTCTCTGGGATGGGAAGAACATTAGCAAAAATTTCAAGAAACGAGGAAGAAAAATGGATCTCTAGTGAACCATACGCATTGGGGAAATGCTTGTGGAGTCAGGATGGTACTCTAAGCTCACGAAGTATTACAAATCTCTCCACCCTTCCAGCATGAAGCTCATCTCATGGAACATAAGAGGGCTAAATAGCCCCAGGAAAGGTCGACTGATAAAAAACATGATAATGCAAGAAAAGCCCCAAATTCTCTTTTTGCAGGATACCAAATGCAATTCCATCTCTCTTGATAGAATAGCAGCAAAAGCTTGGCCTGGTAGTCTAGTAGCAGCAATAGATGCCTCAGGTGCCCCAGTAGGCTTAGCAATTATATGGGATGCTCGTAGCATTGAGCTCAATAACATACATGCCAACAAGAATTTTCTTCAAGCAACATTCCATATTACAAGAACCGATATACATGGACTCTTAACTAATATATGTTTTCCCCAAGAGGCTGTGCATAAGGTAGAACTCTTGAATACATGTCCTCAATAAATGCAGATAGATCTCACCCACTCTAGATAACTGGGGGTGATTTCAACATGATAACCAAGCTTGAAGAGAAGCGCAGAGGAAGAAACAATCTGGATAAGGAAAGTTACAATCTAAAAGAATACATTCAAGGCAATTGGCTCATTGATATGCCCTTCAACAATGGTCTTTACACTTGGAATAACAAAAGAACAAGCTCCCAACAAATTGCATCTCGCTTGGATAGATTCTTAATCTCTGACAATGCAATCCACTTAGGAGGTGACCTTTTAGGTTCAATACTGCCATATTCAGGTTCTGACCATTGGCCGATTTCTCTTCAATGGTCTTTACCAAGCAACACAACTCGCAAGCCTTTTTACTTCGAGGCGTTTTGGATGACACATCCAAATTTTGCAAATCTAGTCAAACCGGAATGGACCAACTATAATCCACCAAAGGGAACAAAGATGCTCCAATTTCAATGGAAGCTAAAACACCTCAAAGGAAAAATGAAACAATGGAACCATTCCATGTTTGGCAACATCTTCCAGGCTCAATCAGCTCTCGTCTAAGACATGAGGAGGCTACAGCAATGAATTATCACAGAGGGCAGAACAGAGGACTACACAGAACAAGAAAAATCTCTTGAATCAAAGATCATAGAAAGGGAAAAATAGGTAGAAATACTCTGGAGGCAAAATTCTCGCATCAGGTGGTTAAAGGAAGGGAAAAAGACACAAGATTTTTCCACAAAACTACTATTCAGCGTAGAATGAATAATAACATCACCGACATACAAAATGCGTAGGGGATAAGAGTGGAAAATCATGAAGAAATTGAACTCAAATTCCTCAATTACTTCAAGCAAGCCCATCAAGAACCACCGGATGATAGAATGCAAAAAATAGAAAAAATCACAAGGCATATACCCAAAGTAATCACAGAGGAGCACAATCAACTTCTTCTCAAGCCGATAGACTTACAGGAAGTGGAAAACGTGGTCCAGCAGTTGAAAGAAGGAAAGGCACCGGGCCCAGATGGGTTCACTTCCAACTTCTTCCATAACTTTTGGGACTTAATCAAACTGGAAGTCTGGTAGGTTGTGGAGGAATCACGAACTTTGGGATGGATGCTGTCGGCCATGAATGCCACATTCATAGCACTAATCCCCAAAGAGGCTCAATCTAACACCCCTGATAAATTTTGGCCCATCGCCCTGTGCAACGTCATCTACAAGATTGTTTCAAAAATTGTAGCCACAAGACTCAAGCCGCTATTATCATTTCTTTTATTGTAGGAGCAGTTGGGATATGTAGAGGGCAGGAAGATCACGGATGGAATAATCCTAACCCATGAAATCATCCATTCTCTGAGGACTACAAAAAAATCAAGTATGCTTCTCAAAATAGACCTCTCAAAAGCCTTTGACAGTCTAAGTTGGGTTTACATATAGAAAATCCTAACTGCTTTTGGTTTCTCCTTAACTTGGACGTGCTGGGTCATGAGCCTTATCACTTCCTTTTTCTTCTCTATCCTGATCAATGGAATTCCTTCCTCTCCTTTTCAGCCTTCTCGGGGAATCAGGTAGGGAGACCCTCTCTCCCCTTTCCTCTTTGTATTAATGGCGGAAAGTCTTGGTCAAAGTATTAAAGCTACGTTGTCTTCCCAGAAAATCAAAGGTCTGACTTTCCCTAACTCTCCCACCTTCACCCACCAACAATTTGTGGATGACAATATGCTCTTTGGTCACCCTTCAGTTCAGGAAGCCCGTCACTTAAATTCTATATTGACAGACTTTTCAGATGCCTCGGGAGCCAAAATAAACAAAGCCAAGTCTCAGGTATTCTTTTTCCATACTCCCGTGGTCACCCAAGCTTCTATAGCTAGAATCCTTGGATTCTCCATTGCCTCTCTTCCTTCCAAATATCTTGGTGCACCTTTGACAGATACAGCTCTGAAACACTCCTCATGGAGGCTGCTTTTAGAAAAGTTGGAAGCACGCCTATCTTCTTGGAGACATAGAACCCTTGATATGGCTAGTCATCTTGTCCTGATCAAAGCGGTTCTTTAATCCATGCCGTTGTATCTTTTCTCAATCCTGGTTGCTCCCAAATGGTTTCCAAAAGAGATGAAATGATTATAGAGATCCTTCCTTTGGGGTAATACTGATCAAAAGCACAAATGGGCTCTAGTCAAATGGGACACAGTCTGCCTTCCAAAGTCTGCAGGAGGAACGGGTCTACGCGATCCATATCAAAGCAATGTTGTTATGGGAGCTCGCATATGGTGGAAGTGGATCTCTATGCCATCCATCCCCTGGGCCAATATCTGGACTATAAATTATGCTAATTGTCGACCCACTAAACAATTAATTCGAATCTCAGAAGTTGGCCTAGGATCACTCATATGGAATGTGGCCAAGCAACATTAATACAACAACATAGCTTCTAGGAAGTCAAAAATGGAAATACAACAAGGTTTTGGGATGAATCATGGTAGCAGCAACCCAAATTAATGGACTTAATACTTCCTCATAAAATCCCGGAACTAGAAATGCAAGCGTCAAGCACAGTCAGGAACTTCTAGCTTCCTTCCATAATGCAGGGCAACATGCAATGTTGCAGTATTGATAGCATATTAAGACAAGGAACAGACTCTAGAAATAGAACTAACAAAGAGGAAAGTTCAATATTCTAAGGAAGAGGATGTGCTTTGACGGGAATATGAGGAAAAAGGCACCTACACCACAAAAGAGGCTTATCACATCATTATGAAGAACAACATTGTCAAAGACCCTCTCTCGAACAAAATATGGGACCCCAAAATTTGGCCGAAAATCTCCACCTTTAATTGGCTCTTATGTCACAAAAAAATTATGACGTGGGACAACCTAAGAAAGTGAAGCTTTCATGGGCCCTCCTTCTGCCCCATTTGTAAGAAAGACGAGGAGACCACTCAGCATATTATGAACTCTTGCCCACTAGTGCATAAGTTGTGGGAAAAAGTCAACTTTCACTACCAAAATGATGGGAGGACACAAGGTGATATTATTTCCACTGTAAGAAACTGGGCACAGAACCCCTTCAAAAGCAAACTTCTAAACTCCTTATGGAATCTAATTCTGGGATTTCTCATGTGGACAATATGGAAGGAGAGAAATCGACGTATCTTCAAGGATCAATCTATGCCAATGGAAAATTTGTGGAACACAATATGTCAAAACATAAGGGAAAATCTACTTCTACAAACCTGGTCAGAGGAGGACTTCCCCACCATCCTACAGGAACAAAGTATATGGACAAACTGGAATCTACACTGGGACCAAAAATTGGCAATCGAAGGACAAACTCAAGTAAAAAGAAGCATCCCGGATAGATGGGCTCCTCCTCCCCTTCACATGCTCTAGATAAATTTTGACGGAGCTTCAAAAGGGAATCCAGGCAAGGTTGGTTTCGGAGGTTTAATCAGAAATCATATAGGTAAGCCTTGTCTCACTTACCTTGCCTCACATGGATGGGACACTAACAACTTTGTAGAATTAGAAGGATTATGGTAGGGCCTCATCTTAGCTCAAAGACATGGCCTATTTCCACTTGTTGTAGAAGGAGACTCGCAAATCCTTATAAGTATGGTCACCAATATCTTGCAAGGAACTCCCTCAAGTAAGGTAAGAAACTGTTAGAGGCTAGACAGCCAATTAAAGCTAATTGAAACTTGGCTATCCACCCATAGGGCAATCAAATTCCAGCACATCCAGAGAGAAGGAAACAAAGTTGCTGACCTATTGGCGAATATAGGAGTAGAAAGCAGAAAGGATTTACATACAGACACTCTCTCTATGCTGGCCACTGAACAACACACTCTGCAGTTTAAGAACTTGGTGTAGAGGGAAACAATTCAAGAGGAAGAAGTGCACCCGGATGCGGGGGTTTCCCTAGGGCATTAATGGTAAACATTAGAACTACCGACACAAGGACATGCCAGCAGAGGAATCACGCTCTAACCTAGGCTCATGGCAGGCAAAACCTGGCTAGCATGCAGGTCACATTAAATGGCCCTTCTGGTCCTCTAAGCCTTCAGACCCCCCACCGCTCCTCAGTTGTTGTCCTCCACAGGCCGAATTCACTAGTAGCAGAACTGCTACAGGGAGACGTTGTTGGCATCTTTGTTGCATTGATCTTGGGAATGGACACCACTTCTCCCATTCTAAGCTCTGCCCTGTAAATCCTACTTAGAAGCCCTGTTTCCACATTCAGTCTCCCCTCCTGACTGCTTACCCTGCTAATTCGCTCTTCGACCTCGTGGGCAAGGTCAGACACAAAATGAGAAGCCGTTGTGGAGGAACTCAAGGAGGCTGCGCTTGCCCTCAGGTAGCACAAATCTCGGCTCCACCCTCGCCCCCTCAGTATTAGTAAACCCCACCTCCTCCCAGGTCTTTGCCTAGACATCCCAATACACGCAACGGCGTGGGCGTGGGATGGCTTCCATGAATTCGCCCAATGAATTTGGGCTCCACTCTGAAATTCCTCAGCTACGTCCTAGCCCTGTCCCACATGTCACCCAATTCAGGTTCCAAAGTTGTTTGAATCGACCCATCATAACTGCTAATGTGACCATCGTCTTCAATGAAGAAGACGAGCTGAAAAGGGAGCCGACAAGCAATCCTGCAGAGTGCTCACAGGGGGTGAAACTTCCAGATTTGGGAAGGAGTCTTGAGAAAAATTTGAAGGATGATGGCCAAATCTCTGGTCACAGCAAAATGTACGAAGGAGAAGTGCATGAAGGAGGCATACAACATGTTGGCGGCAGCTCTATAAGTTCGACCTTGAAGATGAGATTCGCTGGCAGCTCAAGCAGCACCCAACATGCAGCGGAGCAGCTAGGTGGTGACGCGAAGGGGAAAGGTATAGTTTGGGACCAGTATGTGTGCCTCGTGGTCGAGGAGCCACCTGACGAGGAAGGGGAAAAGTGACGCCTCGTGGCATTCGATGCCACCCATGAGCCACATATGCCTCCTGCTGATGACAGGTTGGTCTAGTAAGTTAATGTCTTTGCAGTTAGATTATCTGATCATTGATTTTGCTGCTATAAGGTCAAGCCCAGAGATGTCGAGTCCAGAGACTTTTTGTTGTTTTGATGTCCAGTCTAGAGGAGTTGCTGACTATTCAGGGATTTTTGCTGGTTATGTCTGTAATGTTAAGCTGGTTTCCCCAATCTGGAGCAGCTTTGATGGTTTGATGAACTCTAGAAAACACTGGTAGAGGTCGGGCCTCGCTGTAACATTATTTTTTCTTTTTTAATAGAATTAGCCTTACATACAAATATATATATATATATATATATATATATATATACATATATATATATATATATATATATATATATACATATATATATATATATATATATATATACATACATATATATATATATATATATATATATATATATATATATATATACATATATATATATATATATATATATATATATATATATATATATATATATATATATATATATATATATACATATATATATATATATATATTCAATTTTTCCTTTTAATATTATTACATACTATTTACAGTTAAAGAGAAAAGGTGCCCCGCCACAAAAAGACATGTCAAGATTGACATTAGTATTAGTTATCATATTTTATAAAGTATATCTTCTAATAATTTATAAAATTTATAGTGTAATAGGAAGATTCTAACCTATAATAAATTAAAGATTTGTTTTTTAGTGTGATTTGTTTGGAGATTTTGGTGGATTTCTCGTTAAAATTGGGTAACAAAAATTGTGGTGAAATCTTGTTTTTTGTTGTTTAAACTAGTTTTTTTACTTTATGTATGGATTCAACACACTAAAAAACCCTTGGGGCACATCGATTGTGTAGAGTTCACCTATCAAACTTGTGATTTCAATGAATTGTCATTGGATTCTAGACAAATTAGATCAGAAAGCTACACTGAAGGACAACTCTATAAACTAATGTTAAAAAAGAGTTGTAACTTCCATGTACCTTATTGTAATATGTGCTAAAAATATTTATATTTTTTATTGAAAGAAAATATTAATAGATACTTCCTTGAATGGGGTATTTGGTGGAGGGAAGGAGGCAAGAAGGGATATCTTAAAATTAGTCTATCAAAATATCATGTGCTAGGTGATGGTGGCCAACGAAAGGGAATGGTATCTAATTTAATGTTTTAGTGAGAGGGGATGTAGAATGCATTCAAACAGATTCACATCTAGTCATATTTGCAAATTGGTGAAGCTTTATCACTATGGAGTGTGGTGATAGTTTTGTAAAAGGGGATATTACTTGAGGAATTGGATTTATGTCAAGTGTATTATACAACATATGCATACAAATTATGAATCAAAGAATGGTAAAAAATTATAATTGGTGGGTTGAATATTGTGTTGTCATTAATGTCAAAAATAGCAAGAGATCGAGAATTTTAAGGTTAGGGAGAGATTCTTGGAAACATTGTTGTCATTGATGTCAAAGACATGGTGGAAACTATAGATGTCTAAGATGGAGACTACAAGATGAAGATTCTTGGAAGTATTGTTTCAACAAACAATTCTCTCTTGATGTCTAGTTTGGATCCCCTATATCTGAAGGAATTTTTACTCTAAATACATACTTCAAATCAAGTACCATTCCAATGGTATATGTAACTCCCTCTAACTCCATCAGAATGAGGAATATTTTTCAAGTCGACCAAGCTAGAAAGTATAGGTCAACCTAGCTATCTTTACAAGTAAGTCCCATAAGTGAACATTAAAACACTATAAATAAAGATTGAATGAGTGCATTCGAAGACTATCCAATAAATAAGATATATGATATGCACAATAGGAGCTATGGAATAGTCTTTGGGTCTTGAAGGTGGAGATAAATATGATTTGTGGAGTAAATGTGTCATGTTGGAATTTTTGCTATAAATTTTCTTCTAGGATATTTTAGATTATGAAATTTGGAGGAGATAGAGGAGATATATTTATGTGCATATGGTGTGAATTTTATGGTTTGGTTTTCTCTAATTTTGGATATATTATCCATGGAAGGTATGGTTATTAAATAGCCCTAAAATCAAAATGAAATAGGTTAGTTTGGAATTTATTCTATAAATTATTCTCCGTGACTTCTCAGATTGTGAAAATTTGAAAAATCCAAGGAGACATATAGAATTTACTCATGTACAAATTTTAGAGTAGTATTTGAAAAATTGGATATGTGGCATGTTATAGAATTTTTTTCTTTAGAAGAGGAAAAACACAACAAGTTTTGTGAAAAGAAGACTTGGTGAAGGTATAAGTAGAAATAAGACTTAGCGAAGTCTGTTAGTGCCTACAAATATTTGTAATAGAAGTGATTGCATCTCTTTTAGGTTGGTTCCTACAAATCTCATATCAGAAGGGATTGTTGTCTCTTATAGGTAGGTGCATACAAATATTGCAACAAGGATGATTGGTGTATCCTATATCTTGGTGCTGACAAAGCTTTAATAGTGGGTTGATGCTTACAAAGCTTGTATCAATAGCCATTGGTGCCTAAAATGATTTGTTATAGAAAAAATTTCATTTATATCCTATGTTCCATATGTGAGATTGTTTGATTATGATTCACGAATATATAAATAAGTAAGAAATTGCCTTATATTGATTCACTCCACCACTCCTAGTATGAGTGTTATTTTACAAGTAGCACACTAAGGTTTCTTTAGCAAAGAAAGGAAGAACATATTACCAAACATGGAGAATAATACACAAAAGTATGGAAAAGGAAGCAAAAAAATTATGAGGAAAGTGGACTCTCTATATGCTCAAAGGAAACAAAGAAAATAGTTTATTGATACTAGTGGATGTTAAAAATACATGACTAAAGATCATAGTAAATTTATTATTCTGAATGAAGAGAAAGGAGTCAATATTACCTTTGGAGATAATGCATCTGTTATGAAACCAGCTCAAGAAAAAGATAGAAAAGATAGATCAACGCCTTAGAATTCAGCCTCTTTGAGGGGGAAACCTCCTTTACATTACATAAATGAACAATTCTTTGATGATTCAAATGACAAAACCTCCTTTCTATATATAGGAGTCGAAGGAGTCACAATATAACCCAACCGACCTAACAATAATAATATAAAGCCACAAAAATAACAATAGAGGGATTCTATGGGGCACAGTAATAACAATATGGGGATAATAGGGGCAAAAAAATAATAAGGGGTACAACTACAATAGTAATGGGGTAATCACTAGTATTATAGGGACCCAACATGCCCCTCTCCTTCAAAAAAGTGTTGTCCTCAACGATTGAGAAGTTTTGGATGCTTCTGTATAAAATTCTCATCGTCCCATGTGGAATCTTCAGTGGATAAGTTCTTCCACTTGATAAGATACTCTGAAATTGATCGATTTCGTAGCTGTCAAGTTCTTGTTTCTGTGACTGCTTCTGGTTCCAATATAATTTTTCCTTCCTCGTCAAGTTCTGGTAATATTGTTTGAACTGGGAGCTTGTCGCCTATAACCTTCTTTAAACATGAAACATGGAAAACTGGGTGCAATCGAGAAGCTGCAGGAAGCTCTAATTTGTATGTCATAGTACCAATATTTTGCAACACATTGTATGGACCATAATACTTTGGTGATAATTTATTATCCTTCTTAGCTTGCTTGAGGGACATTTGCTTATATGGTTGTAGCCGTAGGAATACCCAATCACCTACATCAAAACTTCTTTCGCTACGATGTTGATCTGCCTATTGTTTCATTCTATTATGTGCCAACACGAGGTTATCCTTTAAGAGTTGGAGGACTTGTTCTTGATGTTCAATGTGATGTTCCACTTCTTGAACATTAGAATTTTCTCTTAAATATGATGTGATGGATGGTGGCTGATACCCATAAAGTGCCATAAATGGGGTCATTTTTGTTGTTGTATGGAAGGAAGTGTTATGCCACCATTCAGCCAAAGGCAACCATTTGACCCATTGTGTCTGTTTTTCAGATACAAAGCAACGAAGATATCCTTCCAAACATTTGTTTAATATATTAGTTTGCCCATCAGATTGAGGATGATAAGATGAGCTATTAGCTAATTGAGTACCAAGACAAGAAAATAATTCTTTCTAAAAATTTCCAGTGAAAATGGGATCTCTATCACTTATAATAATCTTTGGGTTTCCATGTAGCTTTTAAATTGTTTCCACAAATGCGGTAGAAACTGTACTGGATTTAAATGGATGTGATAATGCACAAAAGTGTGCATACTTGGTAACTCTGCCAACTACCACCATGATGACACTCTTTCCCTCAGACTTGGGTAAACCTGTGATAAAATCCATTGAAACCTCCTCCCAACGTTGGCTTGGAATGGATAAAGGTTGTAATAGACCCGGTGTCTTAATTTTTTCAACTTTATTTTGTTGGCAAACCAAACATTCCACCACAAACTTTTGAATATCTGATTTAAGGCCATCCCAAAAAGATTCCTTCTTAACCCTATGGTAAGTTTTTAAAAATCTTGAGTGCCCTCCTAAGGGAGAAGTGTGCAATTCCATAAGAATCTTTTGTTTTAGCTGGGAATTCTTACAGAGGTATAAGTGATCTTTGTACCATAACGAATCATTTTGCCAGCTAAATGTATCAAACATACTGGAATCTTGTTGTAACATTCGAATAAGTGCCCACACTTCTTCGTCATTCTTCCATTCCTCCCTTGCTTTGTTTATCCAATCTGGTTGGATAATAGAAATGGCGCACAACAATACTTCCACATCCTCATCCTTCCTTGAGAGTGCAACTGCCACCACATTTTTCTTCCCCTTCTTGTAGATGATTTCAAAGTCATAACCCAACATCTTTGTGACCCATATTTGTTTCTCTTCAAAGGATAATCTTTGCTCTAAAAAGTATTTAAGGCTATCATGATCCGTTTTTACCTTGAAGTGTCTTCCCATTAGGTAGGGTCACCATTTCTTAAGTGCATGGAGTATTGCCAACATTTCCTTCTCATAAATAGCTTTGTGTAAAAGCTTTCCCTTGATTGGACAACTTTCAAAAGCAATGGGTCTTTCATATTGCATTAAAACAACACCAATTCCATTTCTTGAAGCATCACATTCCACAATAAAGGTTTTTGTGAAGTCCGGTGTAGCTAAGACCGATGCTTGGCACATTGCCTCTTTAAGATGTTCGAATGCCTTTGTTGCTTCTGGAGTCCATGAAAATGCATCTTTCTTCAATAATGTTGTTAGAGGTGCTGCTATTCTCCCATAATTCTTAAGAAACTTGCGATAATACCCTGCCAACCCGAGAAATCATCGCAGATGCTTTATGGATGTGGGAATTTTCCATTCCTTAATGGCTTTAATTTTTCTAGGGTCTACCTTAACTCCTTCATGAGATACAATATGAGCCAGATATTCCACCTCTTGTACTCCAAAGAAACTTTTGGATCTTTTTGCATATAATTGTTTCTCCTCCAATAGTTGTAGCACCCTGTCAACATGTTCAACATGATCCTTCCAAGACTTGTTGTAGATTAGTATATCATCAAAAAATACTAACACAAATTTTCTAAGGAATGGTTTGAAAATTGAATTCATCAAACCTTGAAATGTTGAAGGTGCATTGGTGAGGCCAAAAGGCATGACCAAAAATTCATAATGACCCTCATGAGTTGTAAATGCTGTTTTTGGAATGTCTTCATTCTTCATTCTGATTTGATGATATCCTGAATGAAGATCCAACTTGGTGAAGTAAATTCATCCATGCAATTCATCCTGTAATTCATCAATGACAGGAATGGGAAGCTTATCTTTAATAGTGATCTTGTTGAGCTCCCTATAATCCGGACACATGCGCCATGATCCATCCTTCTTGTGCACCAGTACGACTGGAGTAGAGAAAGAACTTTGACTTGGTTGAATTATACAAGTCTCTAGCATTTCTGCAACCATACGTTCAATTTCACTCTTTTGGGCATAGGGATATCTGTACGGCCTGATGTTTGGAGGAACACTTCCTGGAATCAGATGAATAAGATGATCATGATCGCGAATAGGTGGGAGACCTTTGGGAGTCTCAAATACCTTGGAATGATTGTCCAAGACATTTTAGAGATCTAGAGAAATAGATGATTCCACCGTGGACACATCTAGCGAACATAATTGTTCAATTACACCTCTTTGTTCCTTTTTCAGAAGCTTTGTCATACCGTTAGAGCTGATTATCTTTCCCAATTTCCCTGTAATACCCCTTAATTCAACTTCCTTTCCTTCCACAGAAAAGTTCATGAAATGTTCTTGAAAATTAAAAGCTATTGTACCCAAGGATTGTAGCCATTGGACTCCTAGTACAACATCAGCACCTCCCATTGGAATGGAAAGCATTGGGTTAGTCAATACATATTCTCCCATGGATAGCTTGATATTATGGCACTTTCCCGAGAAATTTATTGTTCCTCCATTTGCAACCATCACTTGACACTCTGGTGCTGGATATAAGAAGCAATTCAATTCTCTTGCGACCTTACAATGAATAAAATTGCGGGTACTTCCTAAATCAATCAACACTATTACCTTTTTCTTCTTGATTTGTCCTTCTATCTTGATGGTTTGAGGAGTGGTAATTCCCGCCAATGCATTACAATATATGGTCGGATTCATTTCTTCTTTATCTAGGCTTTGTTCTTGGAGTATATCCTCTTCTTTTGACCTTTCTTACTCCTTTTTTTCTTCCTCTTCACAATCTATGTACAACAATTTCTTCTCAGCACACTTATGACCTTTAGTGTATTTGCTATCACAACTGTAACAAAGCTCTTTTGCTCTTTTTTCTTCCGATTGTTGTGGTGTCAACCTTATAGGTTGTGGAAGACTAGCGGCAACAACACTTCCGTCTTTATAGTTGTGAGTGGTATGCTTCCTGGTTGCCATAATTTTGCTTTCCATTATTCTTGCTAACCTGAATGCCTTCTCTAATGAATCAGGTTCCCAAAGGCAAACATCATGTTGGATATTATCCTTTAAACACCCTATGAACACATCAATCCTATGCTCCTCTGGAATATCTTTTACCCTTATGTTCAATTTTTGGAACTCCTCAACGTGCTCCATTATTGAACCGTTTTGTTTGAGACTTATCAATTCGCTAAAAAAAGTGTTGCTTTTTTTATCCTATAATGTGCTATGAATTATTCCGTAAAAATTGCCCAAGTGATAAATTTTTTACGAGAGCATAGCCATTGATACCATACAAACTGATTTGGTTCCAAATATAAAGTTACAATACATACCTTTTGTGTGTTTTGCACATTATTGAGATCGAAAAATTGCTCCATCTGTAATATCCATGTTGCGGGATCCTTGCCATCAAACTTTCTCATATCGATTTTTGGAATATGGTGGGTCTTTGATCCAACATTAGAGTCTATGAAATCATGATTAACATTTCTTTTGTTCTCATCATGACTTTCCTTTACTACCCTTTCACCATTAGTGACCCTTTCTTGTACCAACTTATTCATATTTATCTTCAATTCTTCCATGTCTGTCTTCAAATATATCTTCAAATCATCCATCTTAGCTTCCACGTCATTCATCTTAGCTTATACACCTTTCTTTAAACAATCCATCTTAGCTTCTTCGCCTTTCTTTAAACCATCCATCTTAGATTCTGTTCCTTTTTGTGCAAGGGACAATTGTTGCACTTGGTCTTGTAATTTTGATATGTAATGTTACATTTTTTCCTCTTCTTCATGGGTCATGTTAGAGCTTTCAGGTTCCTTACTAGGTGTTTTCATTTTATTTCCTCGGGGCATCAGTTACCAATAATAATGCTCTACTATACCCTTTGAATTCCTTCAAAATAAATTTTCAAACCAAGCTTAAGCAAAAATTTAAGAAAATCTACACACCCTTTTTCACTTTGTAGGAGCTCGATATTGCCTTTGATGTATCTCTGTACTTTCCAATCATCTAGATCTGAATTTTTGACCTAAAGTAGCCCTCTGTGTCCTCTTTCCAATGCCACAAGTCTGACCCAAATTGGATTCTCCAAGGAATAGTTATGCAAAATCTCCCACAGTGACTTGATTATAGACTAGTTCAGTAGAGCGAACTTGTACGACGTTCCATGAGTCATTGTTTCGACCTTTAGATCTGAAAAACGCATACAAGAAACTAAAGTCTATCCTCTTTTTGTACCTTCTTATGAAATTTCAATCTGATCCCCAGAGAGAATGTTATGATGCCTTTCCCCAAGTCACCTATTCGGGATGTAATTCAGGAGTCTGCAAAAAGACCAACTTCCTTAGATCATATCTCCGCAAATATAGCACGAACAACTCTGAAATTCAGACCTAAGGTTCAGCGTGATTTCTTCTCAAATGGGTTCTTTTTAAACTTCTGAAATGTCACAGAAAAAAAGTTATAGCAAGAATACCAGGATGACTTGTTTGGAGCAGCGAAACCCTAGAATCCGCGGCTCTGATACCAAATGTTATGAAACTAGCTCAAGAAAAAGATAGAAAATACAGATCAACGCCTTAGAGTTCAGCCTCTTCGAGGAGGCAACCTCCTTTACATTACATAAATGAACAATTCTTCGATGATTCAAATGACAAAATCTCATTTATATATATAGGAGTCTAAGGAGTCACAATATAACCTAGCCGACCTAATAATAATAATATAAAGCCACAAAAATAACAATAGAGGGATTCTATGGGGCACAGTAATAACAATATGGGGATAATAGGGGCACAATAATATTAATAAAGGGTACAACTACAATAGTAATGGGGTAATCACTAGTATTATAAGGACCCAACAACATCAACAAGGATAACCTGAAAGGAACAATTAGTATCAATCATAGAAAGACTAAAACTCATAATGTCATATGCATTGAATGTCTAAAACACAATATTCTATGTGTAATCCAAATTTGTGTTAAGGATATGGTCACACGTTTCATTATGAAGGATGTAAAATAACGAAATAAAATTGAGTATGATAGGTGGAAAAATCAACCAAATCCTCACGGAAGATGATATGTCCTCAATGATGTTAAAAAGAGAAAATTGTTATATGGGAATAATACCTCTCCCAAATCATCATTAAAGGTAATAAAAATATAATGTGGAGTATGAAGGTTTTAAACTTGTGCAAAAATTACCTGCAAATTAATTCTTAGAAAACATAAAATATACAATGGTGAGAACATAAAATATACACAAATACTTTTCGTGTGGAACCCAAAATTAGGAAAACAAGATTAACATTTCATTAAATTCATTTCAATGTTACAATACATTATAAACATGTCAAAGCATTCATAAAACCCCAATAAATTAACTCTGAAATATAAGATAACCATTGATCGCTTAACCAGATCTAAAAAATACCATGGGCAAAACCATCATGCATAAAACCATGCACAAAACCATGGGTAGGTTCGCCCCCATCATTGGGTCTACCCAGTCTTTTTTTTTTTTTTGGCTGGAGGGGAATTACACCAAACCCCATGTAGGGGGCCTAACCCCTCCCCATAATCACCCCAGTGTGGGGAGCTATTGAAACCCTTGTGATCCCCCCACTATGTGAGACACAACGTAACAATGCCTTTGGCTAGCCACAGAAGAAGAATAACACATACGCAACAACGTAACCCCTTGCAATTGATGGAAAATGGCTGGATATTCCAAAAAAGAGTAAAGTTGTAGATACAGAGAGTTTAAAATAGGCATATATCTATAGTAGTAATGCACAAATGTCTGGGGTTATCATCCACGATAAAGGGCATGATTATTGAATATTTTGTGGGCATGATAGGAGAATACTGAAATTGCTATATTTATTATTTGAAATATCATTGGAAATGCTATTAAAAACAAAGGGATACTATAGACATCCAATATAGACATTGGAAAATGAATATTATTGGAAATATTACTCAGATACCAAATTTTTTCTTGATGTCTTTTTTGGATACCCTGTCTTTGAAAGAATTTTTGCTCTAAATACCTAGATAAAATAGGATAATAGGATATATGGTTTATAATATTATTATGAGAAATTTCCAATGGTATATGTAACTTCCTTTAAATCAATGCAAATGAATAATATTATGTCTAGTCAACCCCGCTAGAAAGTATAATTCAAGCTAGCTAGTTCTACAATTCAATTATATAAGTGAACACATAAACACTATAAGTAAAGAATATATGAGTGTGTTTGAAGACCATCCAAGACAAAATAGATTTGAGGTGTGTAATGAAGGATAGGAAATGATTTTAGGATCTTAAAGGTGGAGCCAAAATGTGATTTATGGAGTAAACAAGTAATCTTGGAATGTTTGCTAATTTTCTTCTAATATGTTTGAGATAATGAAACTTGGAGGAGAAAGACGGGATACATTTATGTGATAGTGATAAACAAATTATACTTTGGTTCATTTGAGTTATATACATATGGTCTGTCGAAGTTAGGGCTAATGAATAATATTGAAATAAACTTCAAATAGATTAGTTTGTCATTTTTTCTATAACATATTGTCTGTGAATTTTTAAACTATCAAAATTTCAAAGATCCAATGAGACATAGAGAAACTCACCAGGTAAAAAATTCATAATCATATTTCGAAGGTAGATACATGGCATGTGGTACATATTCGTTCATGGGAAGAGGCCAAAAAAATTATAAATTGGGAGAAGTAGACATGGTAGAGGTAGAAGTAGTAAAACAACTCAGTGAAGGAAGAGGTATCAAGAAAACTTGGGGAAGGAAGAAGTGTCAAGGAAATTTGGTGAAGTCAAAAGTAGTTAATAGGTTTGTTGAAGGTATAAGTAGCAAGAAATTTAGTGAAATAAGTTGGTTTTCATTAATATTTGTATTATAGTGAATTTGTGTCTTATGTAGGTTGGTGCCTACAAAAATCTACTATAAACAATTTTTCATTGATATCTAGTGTTCAATGTGTGAGAATTGTTGGTTATGATTGATGAATGTTTTAAAAAATTAGAAATTTTCATATAATCATTCACTCCTATCTTTTCAGTATATGTGTGAATCTCACATATGATGAGAAGGACTCCATCATCATTCAAGAATAAGGAATTTATCTCCACTATTTTAGTCCTTATGGAAAATAGGGTGACTATATAATCATCCTCCATCTCGTGATTGGGTAGAAATTTGTATCATCCTAGGGTGCTGAAAACCTTCTTCTCCCCTAATATGCTCGATTACATCCAATGCGAAAATGGTCACTTGGTGGTGGATAGAGTATTTTAGTGGTAGTAGACATGGTTTTGGACCCTAATCAACAAGGGAGATGGAACTCTCCATGTCTTGATATTTTTTTGGTGTTTAGGATGTATGAAGGCTGATTAAGATAAATGCAAGGTAGTAACCATCCCATAAGGGGGGCTCTAGCACCTAACATGACCTGTGGGAAAAATATCTTGTTTGTGGGCATTGTAATGGAAGAAAAAATGCTCCCTCATTTTCTTCCTATTTCAATTATCAACCTAGGGTTGTATAAACTTTTGAGGTGTTCTGCACTATATATGTAAGACACACCTATCAATTTCCTTCATACATATACTAGATGCCTTAAAATGATACATATTGGTTGGGACTAGAGATATACTATGTCTTATAATATATGTTTTGATAATTGGAATATCGTGACTAATGAAAGAAAGTAATTACTATTTATTTAGCACAAAGGATGAAATTCAACTAAAATATCAAATGCTTAGAATCAAAAGAAACTACTGAAAATTGAACTACACACTAGTTATTGAAAACCAATATGATCCTAGGAAAACAAACTATTGAATGAAATTCAAATGAAACAATGTTGTCTAAACTAGTTGTGAGAAACAAAATATTAATCTAAATTTGAAAAAAATGAATAGTGTATAATTGAAATCTAGGTTAACTTATAAGAATATCAAAGACCGTAACTAGATCATATTCTCCTTATGAAAACCATATCCTAATACCATCCATGTAAGATCAAAAATGAAGTCATCATTCAGTGAAATCACAACACAAAAATACAAAATTAGGTGGTCCTACAAAGTCTATAATAATTGTTCTATAGGAACTTATACAACACTACAAGAAAAAGCATAGAATGACTAAAGAGCTACAAGAACAGAAATAATGTCTGCCTATTCATGAAAAATAGTTAAATCAATTAAGTCAAGATACGCACAACATAATTATATTGAAAAAGATGTAATTACACTATTAAATTACTTCTAGAGGAAACATGCATCTCCAAATATGAGTAATTTTTGCGCTAAAAAAATAATAAGAATAACTAAAATGAAATGGAACTAAAATTATAAAGGGTTCCTCATAGTAGCTTTGGGTGGTATCGACCCAAAGTTCCTAAGGAACCTTAAATTATTGGCAATGTCCATCGAAGTAAAATACTCCTTCATTAAAGCAACATCAAAATCTAGTACACTTGTTCAATTTGCTAAAGAGATAACACTACCTCGAGAGCTTCCAAAGACAAAAACTAATTGAAAAAACTAACTAAGTGAGGATGAGATTAATTTTCTCGTATTATAAAAAAAAATCTTCAAATCATCCCCTTTACTGGAGGATTATGTGTGCCCTTTAATCCTAATATTTCAAGGCCTTGTTTCTAGTAGCAATTCCCTTAGTATATTTGATTTCCTAGTTGTTTGAATTTTACTTGAGTGAACTATTTATTTATTGGAAATATGTTAGTTCCAGAGGTGGAAAATATACCTAATCTATATCATGTCTATTGGTCATAATTCTCTCATGTTTACTTTCCACATTAGTATACCAACAATAAAAAAAGGGTATAGTCATGAGTAAGACCTTGTGAATCAAGAAATATCATTTAACTCGTGATTAATTGGAAAAAAATCACACTTTACATTAAATAACATGAACTGCATCTTGGAGGATAATATTGAGAAGGCTTGAATGAGAAGAAAGGGGGAAAGGAAACATACAATTGTTTTCAAAAAAATAATCACAAGAATATTAATAATAATGTGAGGACTGAATACTTTGAAAAACATGAACAAAGAGAGAGAGAGGGAGACACACACACACACACATAGAGAGAGAGAGGTTCCATTAAGAAGAAGCATTACATGCAATGCGGAAAATTTTGGAATCTCTTCTTCTTGGCCTTCTTTCTCCTCGTAATTCCTTCTCATAAGGTGAATTGTTGATGGAGTCAAATCTAATTAGGTTTGAATCTATTAATTAAAAATATATCAAGTTCCCTTTTAGATAGAAATGTGACTTATACATTCAAACATAGAGTATAATCCCCTCAAGATTTGGATGAATCTTTCTCCTTCAAAAATGATGGTATACATTATTCACCCATATAAGGACCCCATTATGGTCAATGTATCATGATAATTACAATAGATTGTGAACTAATGAAGAGAAGGGTTTGTGTAGTTAAATCATTACTATCGGTTTGTGGATGAACCATAACCATGTTGGAAATGGTAAACTTGAAGAATGGTTTTGTGCAGTTTACCCATAACCATGAGTTTCTGGATGACTAATAAACATTTCAAAAAAAAATTGAGTTTGAACCTTTCACAATAACATTGTTGATAAGCTTTTTTACACATGTTGAAATCAAATTCTATTGAAGACCTACTTCAGGTATTGAAGATAAATTTCCATTGATATAATATACGTGTTTTGTAATTATTTATGGAGTGAGAAATGGATTCCTAAAACTCAAGGTATGTGTAGTTGCATCGTTATAGACATTTGTGGCTTCAATTGGTGATATCCCTTAAACTAATACACAAATCAAGTTATGTAAAAATACATTTGAGCTAATAGAAAATCCTTTTAAAATGGTCTTTAATGCACCTTATAAAATTACCTTTAGAGGTCATCGTGCCTACATAAGGTTGGATAATAATGTGTCGCTATGTTACATCCATTATTGTGCTTATATGGTAGCCATACAATTATAAGGAAGGTAAAAAACTATTGGAATGAGGTCATCCAAGCTTGTAGATATTGCATATATATTTTTTGAAGCTATGCCATGGTTGTATAAATCCAAAATAATAGTTAATGGGAGAAAGGAAAATGTTGAGTGACACTAAATGTGCCATGGTATTGTAGGGATATTGGGTTTTTTTATAGCTTGTGGAACCTCCATGGGTAACATGGAAACCGTAAAAATTTATAAAATGTTGCAGACTAATGCATGTGGTGAATCCATGCGAGGATGTTCCTATAATGGCGAATGAAGGTCTGAGAGTAGAAAAACATTTAATACTTATGGAACAACTATGATAATTACAGTGTATGGCCTATCAAATGGACTCAAAAGGTGTTAAAAGGAGGTTTGTGATTGTTGCAAAAAATTGAAACTAAAATATTCTTCAAACCCTAGTTCCCATGAAGTGGTAACCTGATTTGATACGAATTATTAGATATTGGCAGCTAAGATATATAAGGATTTAATGTTAAGAGAGGAGGAGAGAAAACATAAAAATATATCACAAAAATAATCATAAGAACATTGAAAAAAATGCAATAGTTGAATACATAATGAAAATTTAGAGAGAGAGAGAGAGAGAGAGAGAGAGAGAGAGAGAGAGAGAGAGAGAGATTTTATTAAGAGGAAACATTACATGCAATGAGAATAATTTTGTGACATTTCCTTACTGACCTTCAATATCTTCCTATTTCCGTCTTATAAGGTGCATTTTTGATGGAGTAAACTTTAATGAGGCTTAACTATACTAATTACACATCTAACAAATTCCCATTTACATAAAAATATGTTTTTATGACTTATACAACTAAACATAAATTATAATCCCCCCATGATTTAGATCACAATATCAAGATATGTGCATTATAGGTAGAAAAAAGATCATTTTTTTATTAATGGGCTTGTGGAATAGTCAATGTGTGGGCCATAATTACCTCCCAACTTAGCACGTTACAACATCATTGTGCAACCAAAAATATACATCCTATTTTATTTCTTTATCTTTTATTGATATAAAAATAAATATATTTTTTGATAACATAGGTTTATCAAATCATATTGAATCCTATAAATCCTTCCATTCTTCCTTCCCTTTTTATTAATCAGGTTCTACTATGGGTGATGGGATCAAGATACAACGAATTGAACCTCAACCTAATCCACGTTGTTCCTAATGTTTTCATAGATATTTTTCATAAGGGACTCCTTGAAAGTGTGGCTTGAAGAAAGTTAGGGAAATGTGGCTATTTTATTTGCAGGCCATGGGATAGGCAATACCATATCCTTTATGATTCATAATCGAATTTCATCCGCTAGAAGCCTTAAGGTATTCTCAACGTGTGATATTTTCTTTAGCTATCTTTACTCGCAAATTTGGGACACATCTTGTTCTATATATAGAGTGTCTTGTGTTTCCAATATATCTTCTAGTTTATGGATATCAATCCTAATATAAGTAGGGTTTTAGTTTTCCTCTTCCCTATGCTTATTTAGCTTAACTACTTTGAGCCCATGATTTCTTGGCCATAATTTTAGAGCCACTAACTCAACATATCTCACATACGAATTAGGTTCAAAGGAATAATGGTGGGAGAGAACAAAATTATGGAGGTACAATACACATAATATATTCTTTGTTTACTCACTGTTGTTTGGATATGCCTACACCGATGCTCTAGGTGTTTCAATGGTAACTTCATATTAGTGAGCTAGTTTGGTGATAGAATATTTAAACCATTTCTCTCTAATAAATATAGTATAAGTCTTAGATTATTGAATTTAGTTGATCATTTTTTAGGATAATTTCTCCATGTTCATCAAATATGCATCCAACATCTCCACCATAATTCTTGGTAGTTAAGTCTATTCTAGTCTCATTCAATCATAGCCTTAGTGACTAATTTTCATTCATGAGTATTTCACTATGATTTGTCCCTATAATCTCAAGATCATAATCTCTACTTGTAGTTGTTTAATTTCTTTCCTTATATAATCTATGTCTCCTTTGCCTCATTCCATTTATATCATTTTCTTTTTGTACGCCTGTACATTTTCCTTGTCTAATTCTAGAAGGGTATGGTGTATAAGGAAGATTAGTTATGAATATTCTTGTATTGATCTCACCTCTATTCTTGGTATCCTCATTTTTTTCGTAAGGTATTTTTTTCTTAGGCTTCCTTCCTTTCTTCTATTTTTTTCTTTCTTCTAGTGTCTTCTTCTTCTCTTCCAATGTTGTTTTCTCTACCTAAGGACCTCTATGGGGATGAAGGAGTCACTTCAATAAAGAATATGGAAGTAGAGAGGGGTTATTAATTTATGATTACTTTGAAACATTTTTTTTCTTCTATAATATTGCCTTCTAGTTTGCAAAAGTGGTTTCTTCATCTTTTTTCTTAATGGGAATTCTTGGATGTTTGCCCAACATTTTCAATGTGGAAACCACCACCTTTTCTGAGGCTTCCAATTCCATCATATGTTTTCTGGTTTTTTTCTTAGAGGGTCATTGGATATTTATCTTATTTTTCCTCTTCATATTGTATTCTTCTATAGGTATTATTTCTTCATGATTTCCTAGGCTTCCAAGAAATCTTTTCTATCCATATATATAAAGTTAGTCCACGGGAAATTATACTCCAAGTTATAAAAGCATAAAAAACAATTAATTTGGTAAAGCATGATGTGATGGATCCTTATGTTTTTCTCCTTTAATCTTGTTACTCATTTCATTTAGATGTTGTATCATTATATATGTTGAGCCCCAAAATTGCATCTTTCCTATACACTTTCCTAGACTCTTTCCATTTTCCTGGACCTCCTAAGCTATCAACATCATTGCATATTGAGTTTGAAAGAGCACATAAAGTGGTTCTCTAACTATGTTCTGTCTTCGCTATTTGAACTAGATTTTTGCTCATAAGCTGCAGAATCTTGTTACTTTCCGCAGCCAGTCCAACTTTCCGTAGCCTTTTTGTAAAATTCTATATTGCAGGTGTCTTCAGGCAAATCGAGCCACATGGGCAAGTCGAAAATGACATGGACATGGACTGAGTCCTATTGGCTCAGTCGAATTCATCAAAGAAGGCCATGGTCAAAGGTGGTCAAGAAGTGGTCAAATATAGGAGTCCTATAGCAATAGGACTATGTTTTTCAACATGTGAAGACTTGCATGGCCGTTCCTAGATCTTTGGGGACATATCGACACCTATGGATAGATCAATAAGACGAATTCAACAGCCACCCTCAATAGATTTAATCATCACGGCAGCCATGATGCTAGATCCATGGACATTGTCGTTCACGTGTCCTCTGTTAGCGCAATTTTTAGGAAATTGGTTATGTAGCCTTCTGTTATAAACAATGCGATTCCATACGCATAATAGTTAGCCTTTTGAATGTATTATTGACTGTTAAAGAGCCACTGTGCCGTAACATTGTTTCGTTGTTATGACTGTGTTTTTAATATATGAGAAGACCCTATTTATAAGCATAATTCGTGGTTGATAGTTGTTGCCCGAGGTTGTGCAGAGGGCCCCTGCACACGCCGAGGTTTTGTTTATTGCTGTATAGTTTCATGTTGTGTTTCTTTACGTTCATTATGCCATAGTTAATCACTTGTATATATTGCATTTCTTATGGTATTAACATTTCATTTTTGTCCATAATTTTACATGCTTTACATTGCTGTTAACATTGATCAGTGTATTTGTTCCAGATTACAGTAGGTAGCACGGGCATTTGCATATAGTTTCCACAATGACTAATGACATGGAATCAGTCTTGTCTTTCTGTTGATTTATTTCTCTTAGCTTTTAATTCCAGCACTGTTTTATTTATTTCAAGATTGTTCATTGACTTTATTAGTTAGATTAGATATTAAATTACTCATGTCATTATCAGTTACCTCCGAAAGCCATAGCGAGCCTAATGGTGAGGGGTTGAAGTATGAGTGTGTAATTTGATATTAGTTTATTTCTCTGCCAATTAGATATTAAATTTCTCATGTCATTATCAGTTATGTCTGAAAGCCATAGCGAGACTAATGGTGAGGGATTGAAGTATGAGTGTGTAATTTGCTATTATTTTATTTTTTTGCAAATTAGATATTAAATTACTCATGTCATTATCAGTTACCTCTGAAAACCATAGCGAGACTAACGGTGAGGGATTGAAGTATGAGTGTGTAATTTGATATTAGTTTTATTTTCTGCAAATTAGATATCAGATTGCTCAATTTTTTTATGATTACCTCTGAAAGCCATATCGAGACTAATGGTGAGGGGTCAGAATATGAATTGATTTAATTTGATTTTAGCTCTACTTTACTTGCAATTTTTGGATTTCTTTGAAGTACAATAGCTTAACTCATTTCTCTTGTATTTAGACAGCAACAAGGATAATGGTTTCATGATCAATAGTTCACTGTTTGTTTGAATAGAATAGTGGCACATTTTTATTTTCTTTTAGGAATTGATTTCATCATTGCATGTTTTAAAGACCATCTGAGTTTGAAGTTTTGGAAATCATTATAAAGGACATGATTGCCTTGAATATTTATATCCATACTTTTCTTTTAGGATTTTCATTTCTCATTAGGAGATAAACGAGATAAAAACCCCCATAAAAACAAAATAAAAATAAAAAACGACAAAAAAGTAAGAAATAGGTTATCTTGCACATATAGTGCGCCACACTTCAATAGTTTACGACTCCCAGATTGACAATTGATATAGTGATTTAGGGCACTCTAAATTGACCGAACATTTTGGCACCGTTGCCGGGGAAGTGTAACTAGGTAGCCAATTTCTTTAAAAAAAAGAGAAAAAAATTTAAAGAAGGGAAAATTAATAACTTCTCAAAGTATGCTCTCCTCTTGCACCTAGTGTGATCTGGAGGATTAGAAAAGAGAGTTATAGGTTCAGTAATTTCTTGAGTATGCTCTCTTCTTGCACCTAGTGTGATCTGGAAGATCAGAAAGAGAATTATTAGCCTGACTCGAAGATAAAAAATAAAAAATGACATGCATAGAGCAAGAGATTGTAGGGGAAGGTTTATAGCTAGGGCCAAGAGTTCAATTTTTTCAACTCCATCTACTTCAAGGCATAGAGAAGATACACCTCCATCATCTCCAACTTACACTCCCAGCCTTAGGATTCCTGAAATTCAAGGGGCAGCAGCTGAGTTAGGATACTCTCCCACACTATCCATCAAATATGACCTAGGAAAAGAACCTTTCTTCACTTCTACAGGGGAACATATTGCAATCAAATAAGTAGAATCACCTGAAGAAGAAGAAGGAGAAATTCCTCCTCGTTCACCATTAGTAGAAGAACCAGAGGACTCTGAAAACTATGGGGAAACTATCATAAAAGAGGAAGTAGTAAACGGATTAGGAGGAGGAGGTAGAGGTAGATGTAGAGGAGGAGGAAACAATGGAGGAGGTAGAGGCAACAATGGGAGAAATAGGGATGGAGATAACTCATTTGGATTTCCTATAGTTGATGAGGAACGTCATACAACAATGAAAAGCATCTCACCATCTGTTCTCCCAAAATTTTATGGTTTGCAAAGTGAGGATCCTGAAACATTTCTATTTGAGTTTGAAGTCGTGCGCTGAACTTATGACTATATGGAAGACTCTCAAAAACTCAAATTGTTTCCTTCAACATTGAAGGGAGCTGTTTTGAAATGGTTCATGGGATTAGTCACTCAATCTATTAGGACTTGGAATGATATGAAACAAACATTTTTGGATAGATACCTGGACTATTGCATGCCCACCAACCATAAGGATGAGGTATTCAAAATGGTGCAAAAAGAAGATGAAAACTTGGAGGATTTACTTGAAAGATTTCAATACAACCTGAAAAGAGAAAAGATGAGTAACTTAGATGAGGAGACCTTGAAATCCCTTCTATTAAAATCCATTAGAGATGAATGGATAGATATTTTAAACATGATGGGAAAGGTTGATATTTCTTAATTTCCACTTCATGACATAGCAGAACTATGTGTCCATCTCTTGAGGGGAAAATCTAAAACTGGAAAAGGGCCTAGAGATCCTTCTCTTATTAGAGAAAACAAATTTGTAATTGGATCAGTAAGGAGGGCAGAGATTGGCAATATGCTTGATGAGTTCAAAACTGATATTTTAGGGAACCTTAGTGAACAACCAGACACCCTTAAAATACAAAACAAGCAGAAAGAAGAAGCTGAAGCTTTGGCCATCTTTTGTCCAAAATGTAGGAAGAAACATGCTCTAAGGGAATGCCTCTTAGATGCAAAAGTTGTAGAAACATGTATGATTTGCTCAGAAAGCCATGAGACCAAGGATTGTCCTTCAATTCCTGGGCTCAAAGCTATCTTTCAAGAAGATCCAAATTCAGTGGAATCTCTTTGTTTTGTTTCAAGGAGACCTTGGCAGGGGCAACAAAATCAAGGGTTTAATAACCCTATGAACTTTCAACCCCCACCAAATTGGAATCCTTGGCAACAACTTTGGTCCCAACCTCAAAATCCATATCAATCATGGGTACAAGGTATGCAAAATCCTTATGGGACATTTGGTCAATTTTATCAATATCCTCCATCTTTTCAAAATCAACAAGCTCCACAACTTCCAAATCAAAATCCACAACTTTCATTGCCATTTCCACAACAACAACCTTCTCAACAAAATCCAAATTCTCAACTCTTGCTTCCATTCCAACAAAAGACAAATCAACTACCATCCCAGCCATTGCCAAATCCCAATAATAAAAATCCTCAGAATGCTTACATGGTAGAAGGATAACTATTTCCCACCTATATGATTGTTCCTCTTAATGATGTACAACTCAGATCTGGTAGAGTTTTAGAAAAACCTTCTATAGATGCTCAAAAGCAAAGTATTTCTGAGGAAGATTCTCTTAAAGCCAATAAAGGTTCTGAAGCATCTCTTCAAAACCCAAACACTCAAAAAGAAAAAGAAAAAGAGTCAACCCCCACAACTCCTATAGTTGTGAAACCTGCATCTTCATCCACACCTCCTTTCCCTGAAAGATTACAAATTGAAAAAGGGGTGGAAAAACAAATCTTGTTGCCTGACTATGATTTCCCAGATGAATTAAAGAATGTCTGTATCAAGATTCCCTTGCTACAAGCCATTGAGAGATTCCTATTCTAGCAGAAACAATAAAGGAGTTGAGTCTCAAAAGACTAGGAAGGAAACCAAGAGATACAAGAAGAATTCACCTGGTAGGAAAAATTGTAGATATCATGATGGGAAAAATTGCCATGCAGAAATATGTAGATCCCGGTAGTCCAATTGTCACGACACGTATAAATGGGGTAGAAATTCCAAATACTTTGATTGACTTAGGGGTTTCTATCAACATTATGAGTAGACCGACAGTGGAACAGCTAAAACTTCGTAATCTTCTTTTTACACCTACCCTACTGCAACTTGCAGATAGATCAATAATCAAACCAGATGGTGTATTAGAAGATATTTTAGTATCCCTAAATTGTTGGGAATATCCAGTAGATTTTATGATTTTGACTCCCAAGAGTAATTTAGGAGGGCACCCACTCATCTTAGGAAGACCTAGGCTAGCCACAGCTGATGCTTTCATTAGTTGTAGATCTAGAGATATGTACATTTTTTTATGGTAATTCGACAATGAAATTCAATTTGTGTCCTCCAGCAAAAGAAATTACAGAAGTAGGAGATAATGAATGGGTCGATGATGAGGACACTATAAAACCTGTATTTACCATTTCTGAAATTAGTGAAGATAGTCAAATTCTGAACACATTAGAAAATTTTGAAACATCTTCAGAATATGACCACACACAATTTCAATTAGATTCTGACATTGAGCATCTATCATCAAGACAAATGTCTCTTTACTCTACGGAAGAGTTTGATAGTTCTATTAGTGGGATTTTTCCAGGTAAAACATTGAATATCAACAAAAACATGGAAAAATCACAACAGGGAGAGCTAACCAAAATCTTGCAAAGACATTCTACTGCGTTTGCATGGGAGTATACTGATATGAAAGTTATTGACCCTAACACTTTGCATTCATCACATCTACATTGAGGAATACATTAGACCAATCAGACAACCTCAGAGAAGGATGAATCCAAACCTTAGGGAGATAGTGAAAGAAGAGCTCCAAAAACTACTCAATGTAAACTTCATTTACCAATTTCAGATAGCCGATGGGTTTCTCCTTTGGTTATAGTACCTAAAAAGAAAGGTAAATGGAGAGTATACATTGATTATATGGAATTGAACAAAGCAACTTTGAAGGATCACTTTCCTTTGCCCTTTATCAATCAAGTATTAGATACACTAGCAGGAAAAAAGTACTTTTCATTTTTGGATGGTTTTAGTGGCTATAATCAACTTCAGGTAGCACCTGAAGATCAAGATAAGACCACATTTACCTGTCCATGGGGAACTTTTGCTTATCAAGTGCTTCCTTTTGGATTATGTAATGCACCTGCAACATTCCAAAGAGCAGTACTAGGAATCTTTTCTGATCTAATCCATGATTGTGTAGAGGTTTATATGGATGATTTTAGAGTTTATGGTAATTCTTTTGAAGAGGCATTAGGGAATTTGGAAAAAGTCCTTATAAGATGTAAAGAAACAAACATTTCATTAACTCACGAAAAATGATTTATGATGTTTACTGAAGGTATTGTTTTGGGACATCACATTTTAGGGGATGGGATTAAAGTCGATAGATCAAAAGTTGAAGTCATCTCCAAGTTGCCTATTCCAAATTGTCAAAAAGATGTTATAAGTTTTCTGGGATTTACTCGCTACTATAGAATATTTATAGAGAACTTCACTAAAATAGCATTTCCACTCTTCAAATTACCTACAAAAGACTACGAATTCAAATGGGATCCTGATTGTCAATCAACATTTGAAACGTTGAAGACAAGAATGTCTGGAGCACCCATCTTGAGAGGACCAAATTGGAAACTTCCTTTCCATATTTCTATAAATGCTTCAAATACAACTCTAGGGGCTGTGCTGGGTCAAAAGGATTTAGTTCCTTATGCCATTTACTATACCAGTAACAATTTGACTCCCACTGAGTTGAACTATACTATAACTGAAAAAGAGTTCTTAACTGTTGTTCATGCAATCAATAAGTTTAGACATTATATAACAGGCTATGAAACTTTTATTCATACTGATCATTCTGTGATTATATATCTAATGAATAAACCTGTTACTAATAGCAGAGTTACAAGGTGGCTCTTACTTTTACAAGAATTCAATATTACTATGTTAGATAGACCAGGGAAGCAAAATACAGTAGCTGATTTCTTGTCTAGGATCCAGAATAGTAAAGAAGATTCTCCTGTAGAGAATAAGTTTCCGGATGAATATTTATTTGTAGTAACTACTAAGACTCCTTGGCTTGCAGATATTGCTAACTATTTGGTTATAGGGAAACTACCTCCACATCTATTTCCTAGTGAAAGAAGAAAGATTATTCAGGAGAGTTCAAAATATTCATGGATTTCTAACGAATTTCTTAAAACAGGGCCAGATCTTGTGATCAAAATATGTGTTAGGGAAGATGAAATTCCTGACATCCTCAAGGCATGTCATGGTGAACCATGTGGCGGAAACTTTACTGACAAAAGGACATCCTATAAAATCCTCTCCTTAGGATATCATTGGCCTTCCCTCTTCAATGATACAAAAGAATATGTCAAAAGGTGTGACAGCTGCCAAAGAGTAGGGAAACCGACCCTTTCAAATGAAATGCCATTGCACCCGTAGGTACTCATCGAACCCTTTGAAAAATCGGATTTAGATTTCATTGGACTTATTAATCCACCATCTAAACAAAAGAAGTATATATTGGTATGTACTGATTATGTCACTAAATGGGTAGAAGCCAAGGCATTATTTTCTGCTACTGAAAATTCAGTTGTTAATTTTATTTATGAGGATATTTTTACTCGTTTTAGTGTTCCAAGAGAGATTGTGACACATCAGGGAAGTCAATTCACATCCAACCTGGTGGAGAAGCTTATGGGAGAATACAAAATCAAGCACAGAAAATCTACTCCTAACCATCCGCAAGCAAATGGCCAAGTGGAGTCTACAAACTAAGTTATTGAAGGCATCATCACCAAAATTGTTCATCTACGTAGAAGAGATTAGGAAGAAAGGCTTCCTGAAGCCTTATGGGCCTATAGAACTACATGGAGGAATAAAATAGGACATTCTCCCTATGAACTTGTTTATGGGAAAGAAGTCCTGTTCCCCATTGAGTTTCAAGTCAAAACTTTCAAGATGGCAGTTCAGTTGGGAATGAATCTATCAAAAGCACAAAAGCATAGAATGGAGCAGTTGAATGAACTAGATGAGATCAGACAAGAAGCAATCCAAAGAACTGATCTAGTTCAATATCAAAGAGCTAAGTGGCATGATAAATACATCAAAGAGAAAAAGTTTCAAGAAGGAGACTGGGCATTGCTATTTGATTCCAAGTTTAAAGACTTCAAAGGTAAATTTCAGACTCATTGGCTTGGGCCATATGAGATTGAGAAAGTCTTTAGCAATTGAGCGGTAAGAATCAAAACCATTGATGAATTTCAAACTCCTCTTATTGTGAATGGCCACAGATTAAAGGTCTATCATAAACCACTCTCAAAAGAGGAATTTGTCAAAATGTTTCAAGATAGTTCTGCAATAAGGCTAGTGAAGAAGAATCATTCTTCTCCACCAGCCTAGCCTTTGTTCCTTTCTATTCTAAAAATAAAAAAATAAAAAAAATTGTACAAGCCTAAAAACCAATCACAGATTGGCAGTCTTATACAGAAAATATAGGGCGAAAATCAGAATCCTCTGATGCCCTATATTTTCCAAAAAAAAAATCTTTCTTTCTTTCCCATTTTCATTCCACTTCACCTCATTTTCATTTCACTCCATTTCATTTTCATTCCACTCCACTTCATTTCATTCCACTCTATTTCATTCACTTCATTTCGTTCCACCAATAAAAGTTTTTATGACCATTCATTCAGTCATCATTTATCCATCTTCATTCAGTCAAATGATTGTTGTGTCAGTTTCCACAGCTGAAACCAGTTTCTGCAGCCAGAAGTAGTTTCCACAGCCACCACTCTGTTTTTCAAAAAATTGACAGTCAAGATGTTAGTTACATAATCATGAAACCAAATGTAGGTATGACCAAGGACATATTATGGAGCCATGGGGCACCTAAAGGCATCAATAAGGAGCAGCTGATCAAAATCTAATGGACAACAAATGGCAAAAATTCCAAGGTATGAGTAGAAATTTATTTCAAATAGCAATCAAAGCACATTTTTTCATAGTTCTTAAACCAAAAGCTCCACTATATGCAATGATTGGCATGATAGCCCCCATAACCAATCCATGACATTCCTCCACGAACCATGCATTTATTCTCCAAACGGTCTTATGATTAGCCTTTGGATTTAATTTGTGTTGGCTACATTTTAACACTCCACCTGTAATCATAAGGACGTGGTCGGTTTGACTGTGGCTCTTCTCAGCCGCACAAAATCCGCAGTCGTTTCATAAACGTGTTTGCGTCTACTCTGCAACCACCCAATTTAAAATTATGCCAAATGTACTTTACTCTCCCTACTGTTCTATTGACATCACGACTTCATTTCCACCTTGCTCACATAAGCCTTCACCCCATTTCACAAATTCACTTACGCTACCTGTCCTCTGTTTTCCACTCACAGTCACTGGTTGTCTCCATAAACTCTGTTCACTCCTATAACCCAGCCATCTAACTTCCTCTAAACCATCCTCACGCAAACGAGTTTTAAGAACAGAAGGAAGGATGGGTCTGTTGTTGAGGGCAAAACTGGAAGGGCCCAAATTTTTGGAAGGATACCCACAAGTGAAAGACATACCCAAGAAGGCAAGATGGCTATGGTTTATACAAAAATTCAAAGGCTACAATAAGGAGATTACAAAGACCTTTGCGAGGTATTTTAATGGCCAAGAGGTGGAGATTGGGGACCTTAAGTTTACAATCACCGAGGCATCTATAGCAGCCGCTACAGAACTTTCGTAGGAAGGTGAACGCTGGTTCAAGAGCAAGATCTTCGAGGAGAAGGCTTGGAGAGTCATAATACACAATCCAGGTATGGATGTAACTGTATTCAAATGATGAATTCCTATCCATTCTTTAAGAGAGGAGTGGGCCAGTTTATTGTTAATTATTCAAAAGTTCATTACTTGTGAAGGCCGTTTCGGGTCAATGTATATGTATCATACCCGGTTGTTGATGAACTTTTTAGAAAACCAAACCCTCAATCTGCCCTACTTTTTATTGCTGAGCTTGAAAAAGATGTGCACAACAGTCCAAAAGAATATAGAACACATAGAACCCCATTTGTATCATCATGGGCTTGTGAGAATTCTAATTGAAGACCAGTTGAGGAAAAAAAGGGACACCTGAGAATGGTTTTTGGTGAGGAACTACTTTCAAGAGCCACCCAAGGTAACTGAGAGCAGTACAGCAAGGAGGAGTAGGAGGAAGGAGAAAAGTGTAATAATTCAAGACCCTCCTATTAGCGAAACCAAAGAAGTTAATCAAGAAGAGAGGCTGGAAAGAACCAAGGATAGAAACCAAGAAAAATCATAAGGGAAATGAAACATAGAAGCTGTATATCAAACTTCAAAGC
Source organism: Pinus tabuliformis (assembly GCA_031772625.1). Taxonomy (NCBI): domain Eukaryota; kingdom Viridiplantae; phylum Streptophyta; class Pinopsida; order Pinales; family Pinaceae; genus Pinus; species Pinus tabuliformis. Next base: position 1,106,633,602 of record CM062805.1, read on the forward strand.
CTTCTAAAAAAGAAGATCACCAAACACTGTCCAAAAGATTAGCTTATCTTCGAGAACGAGCGACTGTAGCCAAGAAGAAACGAAAAGGAAAGCAGAGTATGGAGAAAGATACTAGTCCACATCATGTAAGAAGAAGCTCTAGGCTTAAAGGGAAATTAAAGACAGTAAAAACCAAAGGGCCCCACTTTATTGATTTGGAGGGGGGGGAACCCCAGAAACCCCTCCAGCAACCTCTCCTGACCGTAGCCAACACCATACTTCCATTTCACAGCTAGATGTTGACATGAGTCCCTCTTGGGAAAATTTTGAAATCAGTCCCTCTCAACAGGATTTCGGGGTCAGCCCAAGGAAGACTACACCAGAGGTAGAAATGAATTAGCAGGAGATGTATGATTATATAGAATCCTTAGAGAATACAGCTGCAAGTCCAAGCATGTCATCCACTCAACCTCACATAGCACAAGAAGCTCTAGTCCAATCGTTGAAACAAGAAGTCTTTGAATTGGAGGTTTTAAATAGACATATTAAAATTGAAAATGAAGCATTAAAGGAGCAAAGAAGATTGGACAATATCATTCATGACAACACTATGTTACATCTGGGACTGTGGCAGAAAAAGAATAGGAAACCGAAGAAGAAATGTAAGAGGTTGAATACAACACTTGTCAACCTCAAATTCAGATGCTTGATGAGGAAGCCCAGGATGGTAGTAGTACCAAGGAAGAGGAAAAGAGGGCTGGATGTGCTCGAAGAGGTGTCAGAGCATATGGATTGAATAAAGGATGGTCAAAATTTTGGTTGCATGGGGACATGCAACACCTTCACAGTGGGGGTATGTTGAGGCCCAAAATTGCAACTTTCCTATACACTCTCCTAGACTCTTTCCATTTCCTTGGACCTCCTAAGCTATCAACATCATTTCATATTGAGTTTAAAAGAGCACATAAAGTGGTTTTCTAACTATGTTCTTTGTTTGCTGTTTGAACTAGATTTTTGCTCATAAGCTGTGGAATCTTGTCACTTTCGCAGCCAGTCCAAATTTCCGCAGCCTTTTTGTTAAAGTCTATATTGTAGGTGTCTTCAGGAAAATCGAGCCACATGGGCAAGTTGAAAATGACGTGGACATGGACCGAGTCCTATTGGCTCAGTTGAATTCAGCAAAGAAGCCCGTGGTCAAAGGTGGTCAAGCAGTGGCCAAATATAGGAGTCCTACACTAATAGGATTCCGTTTTTCAACACGTGAAGACTTGTGTGGCTGTTCCTAGATCTCTGGGAACATATCGACACCTGTGGATTGCTCCATAAGACGAATCCAATAGCCACCCTCAATAGATTTAATCATCACGGCAGCCATGATGTTAGATCCATGGACATTGTTGTTCACGTGTCCTCTGTCAGTGCAGTTTTGAGGAAATTAGTTATGTAGCCTTCTGTTATAAATAATTCATTTCCATAGGCATAATAGTTAACCTTTTGAATGTATTGTTGACTGTTAAAGGGCCACTCTGCCGTGACAGTATTTTGTTGTTATGACTATGTTTTGAATATATGGGAAGACCCTGTTTATAAGCATAATTCATGGTTAATCGTTGTTGCCCAAGGTTGTGTAGAAGACCCCTGCACACGCCGAGGTTTTGTTTATTGCTGTATAGTTTCATTCTGTGTTTCTTTACGTTCATTATGCCATAGTTAATCACTTGTATATATTGCATTTCTTATGGTATTAATGTTTCATTTTTGTCCATAATTTTACATGCTTTACATTGCTGTTAATGCTGATCAGTGTATTTGTTCCAAATTATAGTAGGCAGCCCGGGCATTTGCATATAGTTTCCACAATGACTAATGACATGGAACCAGTCTTGTCTTTCAGGTGATTTATTTCTCTTAGATTTTAGCTCTAGCACTGTTTTGTTTATTTCAAGATTGTTCATTGACTTTATTAGTTAGATTAAATATTAAATTGCTCATAGCGAGACTAATGGTGAGGGATTGAGGTATGAGTGTGTAATTTGATATTAGTTTATTTCTCTGCCAATTAGATATTAAATTGCTCATGTCATTACCAGTTACCTCTGAAAGCCATAGTGAGACTAATGGTGAGGGATTGAAGTATGAGTGTGTAATTTGATATTAGTTTATTTTTCTGCAAATTAGATATTAAATTACTCATGTCATTATCAATTACCTCTAAAACCATAGCGAGACTAATGGTGAGGGATTGAAGTATGAGTGTGTAATTTGATATTAGTTTTATTTTCTGCAGATTAGATATCAGATTTCTCAAGTTGGATATGATTACCTCCAAAATCCATAGCGGAACTAATGGTGAGGGGTCAGAATATGAATTGATGTAATTTGATTTTAGCTCTACTTTACTTGCAATTTTTGGATTTCTTTGAAGTACAGTAGATTAATTCATTTCTCTTGTATTTAGATAGCAGCAAGGATAATGGTTTCATGATCAATAGTTCACTGTTTGTTTGATTAGAATAGTGGCACATTTTTATTTTCTTTTAGGAATTGATTTCATCATTGCATGTTTTAAAGACCTTCTGAGTTTGAAGTTTTTGAAATAATTATAAAGGACATGATTTCCTTGAATATTTATATCCATACTTGTCTTTTAGAATTTTCATTTCTCATTAGGAAATAAACGAGATAAAAACCCCCAAAAAAACAAAATAAAAATCAAAAAAGACAAAAAAGTAAGAAATAGGTTATCTTGCACATATAGTGTGCCACACTTCAACAGTTTACGACTCCCGGATTGACAATTATTATAGTGATTTAGGACACTCTAAATTGACCAAACAATATATTGTACAATAAGTTTGTATTCTTCCCCTAGGTTGGATAGATGTGATTCAACTATCAAAGTTTGAAGTCATAGGAAAATACAACACTAAGCCACCCTTCACATGAGATTTACTACAATATATGGTAATCTAGTTCATGCCAATGTGTACGGATGATTTCCCTCTTGAATCCATTTTATCCTCCATGAATTCCTCGTGAACAAGGAATAAGTGTTTCTTTTCATCGATGGATTCCTATCTCTCTTAATTTTTCCGTGGATGTCTCTTGGCAACCCTTAACATTGTGCTAATGATAATGTCATTTGCATACATTTCTAGAAATCTCATTACTGTAATTTATTCTTTCCTATGATATTTGAGAAATTTAAGGAAAACTCTATTGCAAATTCATCATGAAATCTTTTGAGACTATGAAAATACTCCAACCATGAACATCTTTAGAAAATATCAACTACTTCATGATTTTGATAAAACTTAGAGGACTCTATCAACACCCTTCTATTGAACCATACTGTTGCCTTTTAAAATGATGAAGGGTTCTATATGTTATAGAAGAGGAAAAAAAAAGTTTTTGTGGTGAACTTCCTATAGTTCAAGGTCAAATGTGGGATTTTATGATGGCTCACAAAAAAAACGTTGGACTCTCTTCTGGAATAAAACAAAGATATCCATTTGGATAGAAAATTTATCTTGTTGAAGAGGAGGAAAAAAGACAGGGGATGATATGAATAAGGGGTATTTTTTATGATACAATTATGAAATTTGGGGACTAAGAAGAATGAAGTGCACCGAAGGATGAAAGAGGGGTCAATTCTAGTTATTGAGAATGACAATAGAGTAAGGTGGGTCTTATACTATTAAGCACTGGAAAATCCCCATGGTAATTGTAAAACATCTTATTAAGCCTTATATCTTGACTTATTACATTTATATTGTTTTATTGTTATGAGGGTAAATACTTTTTTATCATACCCTTTCATTTTAATTATACCCTTTTTCACACACACACACATGCACACAAAGAAGACCCATCCCTAGGATCATCATATCTTGTCTTATACATTGTATTCTACACAATCCAAGTGTTTTAAATGTTTTTTAGTGCTCATTCGATTTATGCATTCAAAAATAAAATTGAGGAAATGATATATATATATATATATATATATATATATATATATATATATATATATATATATATATATATATATATATATATATATATATATATATATAAGGAAAATACCTTCTAGAGGAGGTTTTTGCAAAAGACCCTATTAAAATAGCCCAGAAATCTTTTTGTAGTGGATACCACTAGCAGAGGTGGATGGTTAAATGTTTTAACGTATTTTTTATGGTGCGTTTATAATATACAAATGCACAAGTGGTTTACTATCCGTATAAGCACTGGTGCCGCATAGAACATGGTGCACCATAGAAAATTTATTTTTATAAAATAAAAAAGAAAAATGCACTGAATTACACAACACATCTGTGCTTAAATAATCGATAACAAAAAACGGGTTAACTTTTGGTGTTGTATACACCCAAAGCATTAGTACCCTTCATGTAGTAAAACGACTTGGTGCATACCAAGAAGGAGCATCGCTATAGTTTTTAAATTTCAAAAAAATGCGGTACTACTTTAAAATTACACACGGTGTTGTAAATGTATTAAAATACCCTAGGACGTCTTCTAAAGAGCACCGCTAGATGGTTTTTAATTTAAAAAAAAAAGATTTGTGTCATATTTGAATAAAGCATCATTGCAGTACCTATATTAGAACATATTGGTATATAATTTTTAATTTAAAAAAACCATGGTGCTCTTGGATATCTTCCACATTGATGCGGTTATAGTAACAAACCCAAGGAGGGTTAGATATAAAAAACCCTCTCGGTCATAAATTTCATTTTTACCATCTATTGTCAGAGATATCTAAAGAACCAATGCCAATCTTTCCTAATGAAAGTGCCCTAATTTCGGTGCTTCTCTTGCTCACCATCCTTCTATACTGTGCTCACTATCTCACTTTCCAATTTTTTCAAACCGTGGTAAAATTTGTTTTTTTCCATTACGTGTAAACAATGCTTCCTAAAAAAGAAAATGTTCAGGTAATGTCTATTTTTCTCTCTAATTTGGTTTTTAGTAAATTAGAATTGCAAATTAGCTAAAATTTCCATTGTTTTAAAAAAAAATTGTTGTTTCGTGTGCTCAATATGTTCAGCTTGCACTGATAGTGGTGCACCCTATAAATTTACAGGGTGCACCATATTTCTGTGCATGAAAATAATGCACCACTATTTTTGTGTTGCATTTCATAAATGAAAACACACCAGGAAATCTATAAATTCTATGTGTGTGAATACAATTTTTAGGTTACACTTGGTACATTTATATTTACCAAACACACCACAAAAATAATATTTAAAAATATAGCTATAGATTGGTGCACTGAATAACCTAAACGTTTCACACTAGTTCAAAATGGTTATACATGCGCACCAATGTAGACGTGTGTCGCACTGTGATGAAACTTTAAATTTGTGAACCAACAGTGGTGCATCATATGTATGTTCGCATAAATTTCTGCGTTGTTGTGTTTGATAACATGCTTAAGCTAGTGCATGAATGTGTTTTTGGTGTACCGATGTTTTCTTCTTAATTTAAAGTTATGTTTCAATATTTATAAATACATTCTTCATTTAATAAAAAAAATTGTATTTTATTTATGAGGTCGATGTGTTTTAAATCTCAATGATGTAGCAGAGATGCCAGCAGAGGGAGAAACAACAAGAGAAGGAGCAAATGGAAAACAATTATAATATGGTCTAACGATCAGAGGTTAGAGAGAGGGAGAGGGATTTATACACTCACCCTATTACTACGGTGACCAAAGATCTCTTTAGGAATGTATGCCTCCTCAAGTACTATGAGGTGGCTACATCCCTAAAGACGCACAATGTATTATTGGCACATCTGATCCATTGGTGGAGTTTCCAGGAGAAAGGTTTCCATGTCGGTCCTAGGGCATAGTTTAGGACCTCTAAGGAGGACATACACTTTATCACTAGCCTATCTAGAAGATGGGAGGATTTTCTGTAGTTCTGTGATGCCCCCATAGGGTTGGAGATGAGAGTCAAATTTCCTACAATCAGAGATATGTCGAGCCTCATGCAATACGCCCTAAAGTTTTTCAGGTGCATAGTGTACAACTGCAAATTTATTATTTTGTTGCACATTAGGTTAGGTTCCTCTCATTATTAGTAACCAAAACTACACACTATAGTACTGATGGGAAATGAATTACTTTCCGCCTTTTGTATTATGTTGATTCTTTGATTCAGGCATGAATGTTGTATGACATGGTCTGCCATTTATTTTTTGAGAGGTTTATATAAACGAGGCTTAAATTTTACCATCACTTTCCTAGGTCAGTCACTAAGTTTTGTGACATGCTAGAAGCAATGTTTCCCCCAAGATGATTAGAAAGAACTGATGATCCCCCCCCACATATTTCTAGAACTACGCTTGACGAAGAAACAAGAATCATGGGTTGAGTAAGGATAGGTGAAAAGACTCCTAACCCTACTCATTGACTAGGAGGAATAACCATGGTCAACGTCGAAGATGAAGTAGGCATGGAAACATTCAAGAAACTTGTGCGACCTATAAATGAAACTGGTGGGATGCCCCAAGAAGATGTGAGAGGTGTAGACAGAGGAGTAGGTTATTATAGTTGCCCAAAAACTCGATCTAATTTATTAGCAGTTAGGCGTGCTATATAAATTTCTACCTAATGCTCCTAGGCCTCCCTTTGACACACCAAAATATACTCCAAGCCCACACACTAATGGTGTGATTGGGAGCATTTCTCATTCCATAAGCCAACTTGTTGCTCAACTTGGGCACTTGATCGTTACATCGAAAGCCCCAGAAAGTGCATCTGGATCTACTAAAGCACCTTCTTTTGAGAAGCCTACTGATGTTATTACAGTGAAGTCCACAGAACCTAAGAACAACCAAAAAATTGGTGGTAAAAAGAATAAGAAGAATAAACAGAAAAATCAAACTGCTAAGGAATGTCAACCAAATCCCCAAAATCAAGGAGGGGGCACTAGTAAGTGTCGTCAAAAGATTAAATTCCCTTGTAAAATTTGTCAAGGTGAACATTTCAATCATGAGTTCCCTTGGAAGGATGAAGTTCATAGGCTGCTTCTACCACCACAATATACTCAACAACCTGTTGTTTTAAATCATCCATTTCTTGTACAATCGCAACAATAAATGCTTTCCTAACCTTCTCTATGTCCACAAGGAGGAAACATGGAGCCATTTTCCCATCCTACCAACATTTCACCTATCTGTATGTGCAAATAAGACATTAATTTAACCACGTGATCTAAATCGTATGATGTTCCCCAGTCGAGTTTGTCTCCTAAGGACTCACCTACTCCACCTACCTCCACTGGACCTCTCATGTTAGATAAGCCAGTGGAACCTATTAGTCACCCCCCCAAGGGTGTCATCCGTATGGCAACACATAATCCCTTTGCCCAAGCCACTCAGAATTGCAATATTTTTGAAGATATTTCCTAGGCTCTTTGTGCCATGTCTTCCTTGGATATTTGAAAAGTTGTCCCCAATAACACAAGGCTTTTTTGTTTGCGATTGGTGGAGTAGATCCTTCTAATTCAAAATTGATTACCTTCAATGTTGACAAGGCTCCCTTTTGACTTTCCCACCAAATCTCCTTGCATATTATTGTGCATATTTTCCATTGCACCTCGGTGAATGAAGGCTCTTCCACTTGTGTCATGTCAGCATCCTATTGGAAGGTTCTCAACTCTCCAATTCTGGGCAAGTCTAATACCACTCATCAAGCCTTTGACCGACATAAATTTGTGCCTAAAGGAGTTCTTCCTATTTTCACCATTACATTGGGGGGGGGCACTTCTTATGTCGATGTTGAAGTTGTTCACACTCCCTTTTAATATAACCTACTCCTTGACCATAGTTGGTCTTAGGCCATGACCACAATTGCCTTTTCTATATTGTTTGTCCTCTGCTTTCCTCATGAAGGAAAGATTGTGACCATTGACCAATTGGACTGTTGTGTGCCATTGGCCCAAATTTCCACTACGGGGAACTCAGTCGAACTTGTTGGAATAACCCTAGTCAATGTGAGACTGTTGGCACGGGCTTGTTTAAAATCTCATCTCTTATTAGGGTATTTCATTGGTTACCCTTACCCGACATTCATTTCTCCTCTTCTAAAGCTCCTATGAATATGACCTCCTCCAACAACTATCGACCACATAGGCCTCTTGATCTAATCCTGTCAGTACCTCCTCACGTTGGTCTGAAACTCCATCCCAATACGGAATATGACTAGCTTCCTTTATTGACATTGATCATTCCTTTTCTTGTTCGACATGTCTCTCTTGATGAAAAACCCCATTTGCCAGTCAACTTGAAAGTCATGGATCTACCCACTGATCACCCTAAGGAGATTATGCCTCTTTCTACCTCTAGTCTCCCCATTGTTGAACAAGTAGAGCTTGGCAATATAAATCTTGAATCAACCTAGGGGGAACCCCCTTGGCCCTACTTGGAATTTCCACCCTTAGACCAAGTGAAATATTTGGATTCTACTACCAAACTGGACAATGAATTTTCCAACTCCTTACGACTAGTTGACGAGTGTCTTGTACCAAATTTATGTCTTGATCCTCCCTTATGTCATCATGTTCATTTCGAGAGAGCGACTATGTTAGAATTTCCCTGGCATGGTCAACCTTTCTGAATAGGGAAGCTTGACTTCATTTGGCATGGCCCCACATTCATGAGCCATATGGTTCCCTTACTCTACATGAGTTCACATATAGAAACTCTTGTCCTGTGCTCGGATGTGGGCACACCTTAGCATGACCTACCATATTGTAATTCAATTGTATATATTATACATAGGAGTGTGTTGTTTCTACCATTTTTTCATTTGGTGTGTGATGCTAGTTTTTTTCATTCCTTATTTAAGACAAAAATCCAAAAAAAAAAAAAAAATCAGAAAACCAAAAATATATGATCTTCTTTTTTCCTCATCTATGCTTATTTCTTTCTTTATGTTATTTAACCATGGTTCTAGTCTTTATAGATGGTCTTTATAGGACAGGGTGTCATTGTTGTTGTGGCATCCAATGGGCCTAAGATATTTTTCCTCTTCCTGACATATAGGGGTAGGTTATATATCAACGTCGTCGATGCATTCTTGATCTTCAGTCCCATCATTGTGCCTTAGGTATGACCCTATCAAGCTATGGAATTAACCACTCATTTTAATGCACATCGTAGCTTAGCAGTAGATCTTAACTATACATGAATGCCCTAGTTTAGTACCTTGTTGCCATATTTGTGCCTGTGCAACCATTTTTACTCCTTTTCAGAATCCTTCCTTCTAATATACCTTGACCTAGAATTTGAGCCTCATGTAATCTTATTTATCATACTTCTATTCATACCTGAGGATGATTCCACACTTTATCCCTTATGATTGCCACATTTTATCAGTCTATTTTTGGATATTGGGCCTTGGTATCTCTATAATATCATCATTATCTTCTTCACCTACCATTCTCTTTCACTTTGTGTTCTATCCTTTCTTGGAGGAACTGACATGATGAGTGGTCTTATTAGCCAACCTCTTGTCATCATTATGTAATGAGCAGTTACATCATTATTGGAACCAATTTTTGTCCTATATAGCAATCGTTCCTCCAGGAGGAGTTTCCTTTAGACTCTTTTCAAACTCCTTAATTTAGAAAATATTTTTAAGTTAACTTGTCTCCTTCATGCTTATAAAAGTACCAGTAGGGTCATCTACCCAATATAAGTTTAACCCTTTTCCAAACGAAGATAGAATATTTATGAAAAAGGAATACCCTAGTCCACTATGGCTAGGAGGTTCTCACTAGTATACTTTTCTCGTTTTTGGTCCTAGGGGCCAACTGTAGATAGGTGCATTCATGTATCATTAATGTACTTTAAGGAATATCTACAACACTTCTCTATCTGTCACGTGTCCATATTCCTACTGATGTATACTGTGACATAGATCCACATTGTATTTGACGGTGGATATGGTCTATCTGTCGAATCACATGGATCCATTGTCTATATCCTTGTGGCCATGTTATAGCATTTCATGGCATGGATCTGCAGTGTATTTTATGGCTTCCATGTTTAGTATCTTCTTATGACTGAGCATAGGTATGCCAACCTCAAGGATATTATTAGCAGAGTTGAGACTTCAAAACTTCAGTTTGTCCAATCCAACTTCGTAGTCTTAGCTCCTTCCTCCCATTTCTAGCTTTAAGTATTATTGTAATGTATTTTGGCCATCAGTTTCTCTTTTGACCTCATGCATTAGGCGCCATCTGTTATAACCCTATTTTCCACTCCATTATAGTGAGAGAAACCTAATATCAACTTACCTCATTTGTATGGCTATAATGCATTTCCTTTTCATCTTTTCTTATACTTATGTGAGATTTATCCCATGATAAAAGGGTGGAATTACATGATTGAGTTATTTCTCATAATTAATTTTCCAAAATATTATAATTATGGGATAGTAATTCAATAATGTACTTCCACCCATTTATGATGGGATAAATCTCACATAAGTGAAAGAAAATTTAAAAGGGTATGCATTTAGCAAAACAATTGAGGTAAGTTGATACTAGGTTTCTCTCACTATAATGGACTGAAAAATAGAGTTATAATAAATGCCCCCTAATGCATGAGTTCAGAAAAGAAACTGGTCGCCAAAATGCATTACAATAATACTCAAAGTTGAAAATCAATGGAAGGATCCAAGATTATGAAGCTAGATCAGAGGAAATCAAGTGTTGAAGTCTCAACTTGTTGATAACATCTACAAGGCGGGAATAACCATGCTCAGTCCTAAAAAGATATTGAACATGGCCATCATAAAATACACTGCAAATCTATGACATGAAACGATAGAACATGGCCATGAAGACATACACAATGGATTCATGTGGTTCAAAAGATAGAGCATAACCACTAGGAAATACAATGTGGATTTATGTCACAATATACATTAGTAGTACTATGGACACATGGAAGAGAAAGAAGTGTCCCAAACATCCCTTAAAGTACATAAATGATACATAACTCCAATGTAGCCTCGAAAGGTTGCATATCAAAGTGAGATGTCCCTAACCTAGGGTCTTTGACATAACCCCGATGGCATGAATATACATCATGTGAATAAGTGAGTTGATGTCAAGCATAGTATAAACCACCTGGTTACTAGCGAATGAGGTAAACTAGTAATAGAAATGATGGAATCTACCAATGAGGAAAATAAACCCTAAGGTACCTAGTACAATCCACTAAGTGTCAATATATGAGATGACGTTGAGCACCAGTGAGTGCAACCAATCAGAAACCACTATCTAAAACCATTGTCTAATGCAAGGAAGCCTACAAGTGAGGTTTACAAGATCCAAAGTAGTACTAGTTCCTAGATCAAGCTCCTGGATAATGAGCTAAAGTCAATAGCATAAGATCTATCAAAGGAGGGCCTTAATGTGTCCCTGATCAATCGACATCAAACAAAATAAGATGATGTATTGTATGGATGAATTCATGAGATGATGAAGTACAACTGACATAGGGATGACCGACTCAAAATGGTTAACATGAGGTAGCGGAAAATATATCAAATGAGGGTGGTGATCATGATTGTTTTGGTAGTACTACCCCATCGTATCATTTTCCTCATGGTCTTAATTATCCTTCTAGTATTACACCCCCTCCTTAGTTTCCAGATGATGAGATTCTAGTGCTAGAGGATGTGCCTTACATTTCTCGTAACATCGCAGACCATCCACCTCCTCCTACACCTCAAAGTTTTTCAGATTGTGTGGCGACACTAGTTGACCATCCATCATCTTTTGTTGTTGACCAACCAGCTCCTCCTCCACCTTAGAGTTTGATAGATGTTGAGGCAATAGTTGATCATATATTGTCTTCTACTGCAGACTTGGATGACACTACTATGTCTATTGTATCAAATATTGAATCTTATATCTATCTATCTATCTATCTATATATATATATATATATATATATATATATATATATATATATATATATATATATATATATATATATATATATATATATATATATATATATATATATATATATATATATATATATATATATATATATATATATAGATATATATAGTATTTTTTTTTCAAGTTTATGTACTTGATCTATATGTTGGTGTTCATGTGTATATTGTTAGGTTATGTTAGATATCTTCATTTAATGTGCTTCCAGATAGATGTGTATGTGATAGTAGTTATTTGACATGAGATGTATATTGTTTTGAGGATGTGTGTGGTGATGATGTTAGATTACAATGTTTTTGTTTTGTTAGATGTGATCAGCATGATGATGCTCTGTTAAATTATTATATTTGTGTGCTAGCTAATGACATTTATATGTCTTAGAGGTGTATATAATTAAAAGGTGGTAGTGAATTAAAATGTGTATCTTAGATGATATTTATGTTTGTTAGATGGTTATCATAATGATGTTTATTCTTATGGAATAATATTTGTTATAGATTGGGTATTGCTAAACTTATATCAAACCTTTATATATAAAATTGCATGCAAAAATGACTTACCTGAAAAAAAATGGAAAGATATTTTTATAAATTACAAAGCTTAGTATGGTTGAAACTATGATTGTGAAATTATGATAAATATTTTTCTATTTTTAAGATAGTTCATAGATATTCAATGTAACTTGATTAGTAAAATATTTCAATATTAACAAAGAAAAAATAGTTAAAGGTAAAATAATTCAGTTAGTCCTTAATAAGACAAAAATGTGTAACTCACTCAATATTTAATATACAGTATTAATAATATAAAATATTCAGAAATACAACTTAACCAATTCAATATTGGTTTATAAAATTCAATCTATTCTTAAATTTTAAAATTTAAGTCATATTTTTTTATAATTAATTTAGAATTAATATAACTTAAAAAATTACATTTATAAATTTAATTTATTACTAAAGTTTAATATTTTCAAGCAATTTAAATTTAATATTTATAGAAACTCTTACCAATTTAAATTACAAATTTGTCTCTCTAAAGATGAGGATTGAGAAATGTAAAATAAGGCTTCTGAATTTACTTGTAGTCAGGGATTTGCTCTATTGGAAGCTCTCCCTTAAAGAGGTAAGTGAATGTTTTCTAGTAATAGAGATACAACATTTGGCACTATTTTGGCTCTTTATTTTCTGTTGTAGTCATTTAAATTTAACTCTCTTTAATAATAGATACGATTTAAATAATACAAAAAGGATACTATATTAGATTTAAAATTTTGAAAATTTATTTTTTATTTGATTATTTCTTAAAGAACAACTAAAAAAATATTATTTTTTCCACATACTTATCTCAAGATAGTCATTGAAATTGATGTTTTCACATCCCTCCTAGCTAATATTACATCATGTTCACAATGATAAAGACATGTCTACTTTAAATAATTTACTTATAAATACATAAAAATAGATATTTATTTTACATAATCTAAATAGGAAAGAAAAATGCATCATCAAGTCTATTTGAAAGTCAAACAAATGCCTTTTAATCACGATCACATTATTTATCATTTAATTCTGAGCCATAAAATATTTATTAATCTAAAATTTATTTATAATTGCCATTAGAAAGTCAAAATTTTGGGAAAAAATGGTGGGATTTGTACTTCGTATTACCATTGGATAGGGATTGGTGTGTCAACATTTGTTTGTCTTATGGTCCATAGAAATACATAATCAACATTTTATACATGCATAGGACTTCATTTTAGTTTACATAACGTTGCAAGAATTGTAATTTAAATATAGTAAACATGGCTTTACCTCTCATGTCAATAATTTAATATTACATATTAATACACAAATTTTTCATTGTTAAAGTCCTCATAGAGTTATCACTACATGATGATTTATATTGATTTTGAACTAAACAAGAAAAAACAACATGTGAATTTATTAGGAAACCAATAAGTCTTTAAATCGAGACTAAATCTTCAATGTTATTTCTAAATTCCCTATTTTCTTCTCATTTTCCCATTTGAGAAGGATTGCGACCTTAAATATTTATCATCATAGATATTGTACACAATTGGAAATAATTAGTTTTAAGCGTAAAATGCTTCCATTGCAAAAAAAAGTGTAAAAACGTTTTTGTATATTACCAATTATATTATAAAATGCCAAGAAAATGAATAAAAAATGGTATAATTAGCGAAGTAAATAAAATAAAAACATACAACAATAGTATAAATGATGAAATAAAAAAAGTACATATCATTCTCCATCGTCACCACTCTGATTATCTTCCTCGCTTGGCATGATAAAGCTATTTTTCTCAAAATTATGTTTTGATCTAGGGCCATCTCTTAATACAAACCACCAATCCCTATCCAATGCATATGGGTAAATAAACACCTAGTTACATTGTTTTGGGATAACATAAGGCTCCTTAGGTTCATGCCACAAATGTCTAGAGTTGATAGACATCATCCTAATATCACGATCTTCCTTTATATTATTTTGATCAAAGATGTCCCAGCACTTCCACCTAAAAATAACACATTAGAATGAAGAGAGGTCCACTTGAATAATTTCTTGTATCTTTCCAACATAACCTAATTTCCCTTGCATTAGGTTTTGATCGCGATGGCTAGCATGGTTAGATTGGTTGAACTCAACTTCAACTCCAAATTCTTGTGCCATTCATCCATCATTGTAATCTTTTGTGCAAAAAAGATGTCCATATTCCCACATGGATGGGGACAAATTCACCTATAAAAAAGTGAAAAAATCATAGTGTCATGTGTATAATAACCTAAAAATAATAAAAAATAAAAAATATATATCGATGTTACAATTCAAAGGTGTAGTATGAATTTAAAACTATACATAAAGATATTATAATTACCGAGTTGTTGCACCCAATGCCTATGTTTAATGCATCCTCTTTAGCAAGTGGGTATTGAACAAATGTACTATATTTCTCTTTGATTTGTTCAACAACCCAACTCCTAGGGCATGTCATTGGCATATTTTCTTTCAAATGATCAGGTTAAGGCAAACTTCTACCATTCAACTGTTTGAATTATTTCCTATCACTGTCCCATTTCATCCTCTTTTGTTCGCACAATACGACCCACAGTTGTGTTGCTTCCATATAGTAAATAATGAATTTGTTGATCCCTTCAATTTTTGAATTCACTGATGAAATAAAACCAACATATATATATATATATATATATATATATAAACTATGTATGAGATCAAAATATTCATTAATATGAAGTTTAGTGTTAATAGTTACGTAGTAATTTGAAAAATGATAAACCTACAATTACTCTTTATCACATGCCTCCTTCCATTTGTTTCAAGAAGATTCCCTTCTCTTTTTTATTCATCCCTTTCGTCATCCCAAATCATCACACCTGTTGTGTTGTCAATTTTCTTGATGTACTCATTGATAACAGAAAGACTCATATGATAAATACCCATATGCCATATACCCCTTGGTTTTTCCCCTTTGTTAAACAAAATATTTCAATTTCTTCATGTACCTCTCTAAGAAGAACATCCAATGAAAAGAAACCACCATAAATAATTTAACCTCATTGACTAGGTGAATTAGAAGATGAACTTGCAAGTCCATGAAACTCGTCGATAATTCCTTCTCAAACATAAAAAAAAATTGAGTTATCTCTTTATGCCATGGTGGAATGTTATCTATATGAATCTCCCTATAAGTGATACAATGTAAAAATGCAAATAATATATACATGGAATGCCATAGGTATTAGGGGAAGTCATGGTTCAAAAACCCGCAAACGAGTAGAGGATAATGAAAATGCACAATAAATAATACATTATAAAAAATAATTATAAAATATTCGATTACATAAAAATAAAATAAAAAATAAAATCATGTTTTTGACATATGTGCTCTTAGAAGGTTCAAATGGTTGTGTGATTTCAGCCCCGAAAAATGGTCTTCCACAGTGAATGAGTTCCATAGTGAAGATCCATATAAAGAAGGCACCCTCACACTCATTATAACTTCCTTTTCCAAAGAAACATAATATTTATTTAAAATCCATGGGACATCACCTTATTTGAAAGACCAAGGGGGGCCAACCTCTCCTCTAGTTTGTTGTTTTGGCCAATTTGTCTTCTTATTTTTTGAAGAAATAAGATCTCTCCTAACAACCAATGTGTCACAATATTTCAATCATATGCTCCCCCATGAGGAAGATGAAACATTTTTAAATATATGCATGAGATCTATTAAGTGCGAAATCTTAAGATGCTCCTAATATGGGAGCTCATGAAAGACAAAGTTCCTTTTCATCCAATTGGGAAATTTCTCAACATAGGTGTTGAAAAATTCTTGATCATCAAACATAGGCTCCCTATTTGAATCAAACATTTCTACAAACTCCTTCTCCTTCTCTTGCTCATATGCTCTAAGCCCTTCAAGTGGTCTCATTATTGCAAGCCTTTAGGTTCTCTCTGGTTTACCATTGAAAGAAGATGTTTCTCTTCTATAAGGGTGTTCTTCTCGGAGGAGTACTCTAGAGTAGTCATACACTGGCTTCCGTAGGTGGTCAAACCACATAGCCCTTATAGAAGGGCCACAACATTCACATTCATAATACCCCTTCGTTACAAGACTTGTGAAATTACTGTATATAGACTGACGTGTTAGTGACCATGAATATTAGAATAATAGAAGTGGATTAAATTAATATGTGAAAAAATATTGTTACATATATAAACAAATCAATAAAAATATAATTTACAAGAGAAAACTCCTATGCTTTGATAATCATGTATGGTGTAAGAACATATGACATACAATGTAAAATTCCTCTTTGTTGTGATGGGTATTGATACATCGTACACATGTATCCCTTGCCATAATTACTTCAACTCATCTACCAATAGTTGTAAGTAGACATCCATATTCTTCAATTTTCTTCTATCAAGGACTATAAGAGGCAACATAAGATGTTCATCCTTCACATAAAACCATGAGGGATTATTGTTATTGATCACTACTACAGGCCAAACAAAATTGTTGATGTTTTGGAGGGAATCTAGGTTGATGCCATCCATGGCTATGCTGAGCGGTATACTTCATACTTACTTCATCCTTAATTTTTTTGGGCCATGTATCCTCTATATCCTTCATGGCTATTGAATTTATTGGGATTCACATAACTCCTGGCTCACTTCTGTGTGCGGCATGCCATCCCTACAACATATCTAATTATTTGCAATGAAAATGTCTTTCAATCCTTGGGATTACAAGCATGTGCCCCAATATCTTATGAGGAGAGCCATGTGATTTTCTCATTTCTTTTGAATTACGGTAGTTGGCATGCCCATGTTTCAGATGTATCTCTTTGTCTACATATTCTCCTCTATATAGATATAATCATTCAGATGTGCATGATATGATATGTACTCAACACCCACCATTGTCATCAACTACTTTTCCTCTTCATAGCTACCCAACAAGACATTATCACTCGGAATAATCTTATCTTTGAATAACCTACAGCTGGCAGAGAATATAATTATACCATGTCAATATTTAATGTTCATAAAATCAACCATTTTTAATGTTAATTGTGAAATATTTCTCAAAATATAAGGGACTTGATTGATCATGCAGGTGAATTACCTCAATATTACTGAGAAACATGCATTTGACATGCCAAAATTTGTTTTCAACTTGTACAACAACATTGTTTTCCCCAGCTGAGTAGACTTTGACTTGCTGCTAGGTCCAAAGAGAGTGGTGGTGGAAGCAGATGTCAATATTTAGAATAAGGTATGAGTGATATGAGCATCATCACATAGCTCATCATTCTAGAATTCATCTAACAACATTGCCTCCATGGTGATCATATCCCATAAGAAATAATCCATACCAACTTCTATTTGATTGCCTCCATTTACAACTTATGATGAAGAACTATTATTGTTGTAGTCATTCCTAATTAGTGAATGTGGACATAGTGGGATTTGAATAGGTGGTTGATTAAAACATTATTTGTATGCTTCCTCTCTGATTCTTGCTCTTAATGTAATCTTCTCTCAAGTTAATGTTGTAGTGGGGTGCACCAAAGATGGTAGCTGGGTCTCTCATCATCACTAGAGTTCTAATTTCAAAAAATATTGAATTTCATTAGTACATTATCGATGATATTAGTAATCATGTCAATGTAATTGGTCATGTCAATGTAATTGGTTTGATGATGGACCCCCTTTGGGGTTTGAAACGTTGGCAGAATGAACTGAAAACTGTGGATAATCCGGATCATGAAACTACAAAATACTTCCACAGAAGCTTAAAATCTAACATAACTTCCCTGTACGGAGGGGAAACATGGAAGGAGATCTGTCTTCTCGAAATCCTGAGGATAAAAATTGAGAGGAGAATTGCAGACCTGCAATTTCTGAAGCAATGTAGGAACAAGAAAATCATTCCCGGAAGTTTAATTAATTAATTAATTAATTAATTAAAACAATTAAAACAAATTAATCTAATTAATTTAATTTAATTTAATTAATTTAATTTAATACAATTAATTAAATAAAATAAAATGAAATTTAATTAATAATTTAATTCTTAATAAAATAATTATAATAAAATAATTAAAATAAATTATGAAATTAATCATAACATCAAATGATTAATAAATTTCTAAAAAATATAACTAAAAATAACTTTGATAAAAAAAAACTAAAAAATTAATTAATTAATAAAACAAGATGTAATTAAGATTTTAATTGAATAATTATTAATCAATAGATGATGTAGAACTATATTAAATTAAAAACATTAGGAGGTAGCTTGGATTTTTTGATTTTAAATAAATTCAAAAATCAATATCAATTAAACAATTTTAATAGTATATTAATTTAATTTAATCTATTAATTAAAAAATAAAAAAAATTAATCAAATAAAAATTTAAATGAAAAATTTTTAAATAAAAATTTTTAAATAAAATAAAATTTTTTTAATCAAAAATTAAAATTTAAATAGAATTAAAGCTTTAGTTTTATAATTTAATTTCTTTAACAATTTTAATTAGATTTTAATTAAATTTAATAGGGTCTTATTAATTGATTAAAATCAAATTTGTTTATTAATTAAAAACAAATTTATTAATTAATCAATCTAATAATCAAATAAAATTAAAATTAAAAATTAATTATTTAATTAATTAATTTGATGAATTAATTAATTAATAGTCAATTAATTAATTAATTAATTAATTAATCAATAATTGATTAGTTAAAATAATTTAATTAGATAAGAAAGGAATTAATTAATTAGACTAATAAGGAATAATTAATAAAAGTTTTAAAAAAAATTGTAATTATTATAAAGGAAAATTATAAATAAAAATAAATTAATTAATAATAAAAATTAGGAATCATGTGTCGGCCTTTATAAAAATTAGGGTTCTTGGTTTATTTATATCCAGGTCGCAAGGCTCTCTTCTCTCAATAATTTTTCAATCATATTCTTTCTGATTTGTCCTGATGATGGACCCCCTTTGGGGTTTGAAATGTTGGCAGAATGAACTGAAAACTGTGGATAATCCGGATCATGAAACTACAAAATACTTCCACAGAAGCTTAAAATCTAACATACATTATAACAATCAATTACGGACATTGTTGATCTAGGATTGTGGATGGAAGATGCCATGTTCCAACTAGAAGGGTGAAGAGGCTTTCTAATTTCATCTAGCAACTACTTGCGATATGTTTCTCCTCATAAGAGTTTCTGATTTATTTGAAATGGAGCAATATTTTATGCATTTGAACTTGATTTTGAATTAGGATCCTGCAAATTTGGATACATTGTTATTCAAATTGACATGGATTAAAAATAATAAATTAAATTAGATAATGTAAATATAAATCAAATATGAACTTACTGGAGATGGAAACGAAGAACTTCGTGAAAGACTTTGATCAACAATATGGAATGAGATAGATTTTGAAGAATTGACCAATTGATATTATTGATATTTTGTCCCTACATTTGATAGAAATCAAATAAAAAATTTTGTGTGCATATCTAAAATTAATCTCGAAAACCATGTAACCACAATTTGAATTTCAATATAATTTTCAAACTGTTTTTCAAGAGTAAGGTGACTTTAAGTGGAAAATGTATACTATGAACTACTATAATTCATGTGGATGCATCCTACAGGATATTTTGATATTAATATGCCATTTTATGTGAAAATAAAATTTCAAATATATTTAAACTCTATCGGTGCCCTTATCAAAACAAATCACACTGATGCATTTAAATAATACCAGCACATGGGTGTTCAAATAATACTCGCACAGGTTTCCGGCATTCCACAAAGAATATGTTATCATATGAATTCTCTTGTAGAAAAACGCACCAATGCATTTCAAAACAAACAACACCACTACACACGTATTTCCAGATTTTAGAAAATAAAGATGAATTCAACCATATCAGTGCTCTTGTAACAATTACAACAATGATTATTTTAAATACAAACCTCACTTGGGTGGAATCCCTTTAGGCTCTTGAAACAAAATATCATAATCAGAAACAACTTCAACTAGATCAGCTTTCTGTTTAGGATTACAGCCTTGGAAAGCATCGGATTTATCAATATCCTTTGCCTTTACGATCATAAGTAAAAAATTGTTTACTTGAATTTACAATTCTTTTCATCTGTCATGAATTTATGAGAGAGAAATTATCTTTGAGTTCATGAGCCCTTACAATATATTCAAATCCATCCTTAGTGAGTTGATACTTATTTTCAATTTGATAGAAGATAGCATTTCTATTGTACAAGTATGGACTTCCTAATACAATTCCACGTATGTCCATTGGGATTGTCTAACTCAACCTCATCTACAAACTTTGACCCAATAGAAAAACGAAGTTTACGTTGTTTGGAACTTGTAGCTTAGTTTTATCACACACCCAACCTAATGGATATGGATTTCTATGAAGTTTTCTTTCTAGACCAAACTTCTTTACAATTGCTTCATAAATCAAATTAACTTGTGACCCACTATCAAACAAAGTATCAATTTTATTATGCTTGGAGATGACCCTAATGTGAAATAACTCATTTCTTTTCCTCTCATCATTATCATTATCAACAGAATGCAAAGAAGTACTTGTAGATGCTTTAGAATCTTTACCTTTTATACCTAGAGTTGTAACTGTTGTCTCGTTACCTAAATTTGATCCCAAGTCATTTTGAATAGTACAAAAACTCTTTCGCTTTTCACTCCCAAACTTCTTAGGCTTCAATTCTAGATGCAATGACTAGCAGTGTGCTTCACCGTGAGCTTCCTCCTTACAATGAGTGCATGAAGGTTTATCTTTCTTCACAGTGTCTTTTTTCTTCTCCTTCCATTTAAGTTTCTTCTTGCCTTCTTTCTTGCTTTCAATAGGTTTGGATGATTTCCCAACATCTTCAGTTACATTTTTACCTCTAGCTTCTAGATGAGTTGCTTGAACTGATACATCATCTAAGCTAGTTGGATTAAACATAAGTATGGTATGCCTCAAATAACTATGAAGACCACCTATGTATTTCAACAATGTCTCTAGTGAGTCCAACAATATGCCTAATGTTAAAGCTCTCTTATGGAATTCTTGAGTATAACTTTGAACACTTTGACCTTTTAATTGATGTAGTGTTTTCCAACTCATCATTGCTTGTTGTGTATAAGACAAAGAATGAAATTGTTTTTTAATTGTAGAAACAAATTCATTCCAAGTTGAAGTGATTTTACCATGCCTTTGGATATCTGATTATGTCTTACCTTCCCACCATACAAGTGTGGTTCCTCCAAATCGAAGGCTAGAAAGTTGTATCTTCTTCCTTTTTGAAACAACATTATGCACCCTGCAATACACCTCAATTTGTCTTATCCAATTATCAAGCTTTTCGGCGATAAGTTCTCCACTGTAAATTGGTAAATCAAATTTTACATCTAATTTGATCAAAGAGGATTTCTTTTTCTTCTTCTTAGAAGGACTAGATTTATGAGTAGAAGAGAATAATGATGATGGTGGTGATGATGGAGGAGATGGAGGAGGAAGCATTCCTCCCTTTCCCTTATCGTCTTGATCTTTAGGTGATAAAGTGCCTTCATCTTTGTTCTTCTTAAACTCGTGATACATCTCTTCCACCATTGCATGTATCATCATGAAGCTATCTAGGAATTGAGATTCTGATCCAAGTGGAGTTTCATATACCATCCTTCTTTGTGAAAAGACCCTTCCAATCTCTGGATTTGCCTCGACAAGTTTACCTTCACCTCGTCCGAGCCTCAACCTAGTAATCATTCAAATCTTCACACAAACTTGTTAAACCTTAAAAACCTTGCTGCTTTGATACCACTTGATCCCTTAATGAAAAAGGTATTACAAAGTTTATGTGAATTTTTTTATGTTACTTAGTGCAACTGATCGAAAATATTGCAAATAACATAAACACATAGACAATTTGAAAACACATTCAAACACATCAACACAGCAAAATTTAATAAAGGAGTTCAACAAACTTTCTCGCTACGTCTCCTCATCCTTTTGCTTCCAGTGCTGACCTCTTTATTTTGTCTTGAAGTTGCTAGTACAGGTATGAGCTCAAAAATATAGTCTCAAATAAGAAAATGGACCTCACCACTACATTCAGCTAGAAATTTCGAGTTAAACGAGTATAAACTTGAACATATTTGGCCACTGTGACCTCCTGACCCGCCGGAATGGCCCAAAACCACCTTTGTCCCTACAAAACCACCCTGCATTTGGAAAAATACACCTTGGCCTGTGCAAAATCACCTCGGACTACATGTTGGGGGTATGGCAGGTTCGAAACCTACAATGTTTATTAAAAAATTACTTCAGCTTTATTTCAAGCCCAAACTACTCACATGTTGGTTAGCAGAGGTATGCAAAGTCATAGCATATATATAATTTTGGAAGGTAGAGGGTTCAAAACCCCCGCCCAACCATTCCTCCATTGGTTACATTACACATTGGATATGTGATATATTTAGCTTCAAGGGTCCGACGGTTGTGAGTTTGACCCCGACCGTCTGACCCTTTTCTGGCAGAACCTTCGGTATAACATAAATACAAACTCATCATATCCATTACCAAGTCCTGCTGTAGCCCAACCAGTGAGCTAGTTCCGGCAAATTCATTGTCACTCTGGGAGGTCAGGGGTTCGATCATCCCTGATCCACAAAATATTGGTAATCAGGCAAATTGGGCAAAATCTGGGCTACCAAGTGTCAGCACCAGATTGGCCCGTATGAAACAATCACAAACTGCCACGTCACCTCCTCTGCTAACATCATCTAGGACCCATGGCTCATTCTCAGGTTAACATGTGTCCCCGCTGATGTAGGCATTGACTTGGTTGACCGTTGACCGTTGACCTAATTGACTATTGATCTTTTACTTTTGACTTTTTTTGTCCTAGTTTTCCACAAACATTGATTGGCTCTAACTTCTCCATCCAGACCTAGATTTACATGTCGTTCACACCATTGGAATCATATTGACAAGCACTTCAACTTGATCCCATTTTCCTTTGCATTTGAAGACTTTGATCCAGAGGAAAAATTGAATCCATTTTGGATCAGTTATTGAACTTGTAAATGTTCTATAAAGTTGATTATAAAGAGAACCAAGCGTTGGGAATGTTTGAAAAAGATATACCTTGTGTATAATTTTTGAGATTAATATAACTTGCTAGAAGCGATGTTACATATGCAGCTTTCACATATTCATGTGTGAATGGCTTCCTATTTGTTTTTCTATTGTGATTATTTTCTCCTTAGCTAAGACTTTGATCATTAAATATTCCATGCCCACTGGTGTCTTTTCTTCCCTTTTCAAACCAAATTCATTTGTTACCGCTTAAATTTGGCTAATAAGCCTATTAGTGACCTACTACTACACTCACCTTGAGTTCTAGAGTTAAGGAGAAATCCCTCTCGAGATTGAAGGGCCAACATTCAATCCCAAAGCAGTTTGAATGGTTTCCTAAGTGAGCTTCCTTCCACAATCAATGAAAAAACTTGTGATAACATAGGGTATGTCATTTAAGGATTTGACATAATTTATGGAAAATGAGTGGAGTTTTATTTTCTTATGATTATTTTGGTTTAGTTATAGACTTTAAAATTAAATTTCTTACAAATTTATGTCTTTTTTTATTTAATTTAAATTTATTAAATATTGAAAATTAATTTTTAATTTTTAATTTTAAATCATTTTTAATTTTTTTTATTTTCATTAATTATTTCAGGTTAAATAACTAGATAATAAATTATAAAAATTACTTTTCAATATATATTAAATTTAATATGATTTTATATTAGTTAATTTTTTCAAATGTTTTCATGTATTTACTTATTATTTAT
Organism: Pinus tabuliformis; assembly: GCA_031772625.1. Lineage (NCBI taxonomy): Eukaryota > Viridiplantae > Streptophyta > Pinopsida > Pinales > Pinaceae > Pinus > Pinus tabuliformis. Next base: position 1,106,658,045 of record CM062805.1, read on the forward strand.
TTATTAATTTATTTCAATGTAATACTATGTGATAACATCTCCTTGTTATTATGAAACATGGTATTCTGCTAAATTTTACATAAAAAATAATAATTATAAAAATTTACATTAGAAAAACCATTATCAAACTATAAAAAAATATGAAAACACATTAAAATAGATCTATTTAAAAAAATAAAAATATATTTACATATTTTTCAAATATTCTATTTTTATAAAACTACTATTTTTAAGTCATAGGGCATTCCTCTAGGAAGAACTTCCCTTGATAAGTGTGAATATCGGAAGACAAAAGAGGTGTTGAACAAGTGGAAGAGACTTTCCATTTATCAGCTAAGATTAATGCACTTTTTTGACAGTGAACGAGATGGTTTGACATGTTTGCATGATATGGAAATTAAATAGTGAAAATTATTTTTGCATGTGGAGTTAGTTAAATATAGAGAGTTAGTTAATTGAGTGATTGAGTGTTTAAGTGTTGAGTTAAGTCGAGTTAAGTGATAGATGAGTTTGAGTGTGTGATTGCATGTCAAGATATTTTAGGCAAGTCGCTGGTTGAAAAAGGTTAAATACCCTTCACGAGGTTTATTGTAATAATCATGTTTTGTGAGATCAATTGAAAAGTTGCAACTCTGAGTTTTGTGTGTGAATTTGTGTGTTTAGCTTCTCTGCCTTTCCAACAAATTAATATTATAGCCGAGGTCAAAAGATCTGCAGCCTCACCTTGCATTACTGCACTATGTGAGCGATAAGTCATGTTGGTGAGTGATAAATCACGTTGGAGAGTCGCCGAGAGTGCAAATCCGCCACCAGCATTGAGCTATAAGAGAGGTCCAGCCACCATCGACATAGAATCACGTCCAGAGACAACTAGCCGCGTTACCGGTCACCAACTGAAAACTTGCGTGAAGAGTCAAAGGTTTAATGAGCAGTTGAGAAGTCAACCAAAAGTTCCGAGGAAAAGTTTCATGGTTAAGATGCGCAAGTTTAAAGCCGACCATGGGAAAATATAAAAAAAACTTATGTTTATAAAGTGATTAAAAGTCAATTTTTTTTAATGAAATCTATTGACGAAGTGTTTTCAAGAGTAATTTTTCGATATATTAAAAAAGGGTAAGGTTTTAAACGCTTTTTATTTTGGTAAAAGATTTTTGAAAAGGGGAATATCTTTTTAAGTGGGCAAAAGTCTTGTGAAAGTGAAACAAGGCACATTAAAGGGTTACAGTTTGGAGAATTGGAAACAATTTTTTATATATATATAAAAAAAAAACAAAAGCCAATTGTATGAAAAGGGTTTATTTGTATGAGAAGTTTAAGGTTTTGAAAGGTTGATTGGTTTACAAAATTATTTGGTGTTTTGTCAAGCATGACAATAGTTTTTCTAGTGAAGATTGTGGCTTATGGGGGCGCATATGCAAGATAGTCTCATGCAATTAGGAAATAAAGTATAAAATAGAGGAATGATTGCAGACATGGGTTGCAAAGCAAGATTAAAGCATATGAAGAAAAGAAATAAAAAAGAAGAGGCAAAGATCACTACCATGGTTAGAGAGGTTTAGGCCGCAGCCGATGAACTGAGAAGTCTAGTAGAATACAAAGAAGAAATCAAGGGTGATTAGTGTAGCATTGATCTGCTACCACCTCCTATGTTTACAAGTGAATATGACACAGTATATGATGTTTTAGCATTGAATGAGAAGTGCTTGTACAAGGTAGCAAAAGTTAGAACTTCCAAGGAAGCATGGAAGATATTGGAAGCAGCGTTTGGCACAAAGGAGAGTGACATGAAAGAACATGTTATGTCAGAAGCAAAGAAGTCAGCCGCAGATCTGAGAGTAGATGAGCAAGACTCTAAGAGGAAAATAGAGCTTGGATAACCCTACCCAAAATTGGATCATGGTTATCAAGACCATAAAATTGAAACCCGTTTTGCAAGAACGCATATGGATGAAAAAGATGCAACAAAGATTGCAGAGAGAGAAGTTGAAGCCTCTGTTTGTGAAACAGAGAAAGATAAAATACATGCTCAAGGAATCCATTATAACATGGATGATACAGATGATGGTGAATCCCACTGTGACGAGACACATGTGGACGACGACTGTAAAGTGATATGTGAATTGGTGAATCCAACCGCAACTAATGGATTTGGTGAAGTTCAAATTTTCAATGAAATTAATAATGAGCACATGCATGCTTGAATATCCCACAATAGGGTGGACAAACATTATATTGATGATATTGTGGTTTCTTTATTGAAATAGGGACTGATTGTGGCAATATGGCAAGAAAAATGTTTGATGAAGCATTGAAGGGTGAAGCTGCCACTGTAGTAGCAAGATATGAAGTAGTTGGAACTACTCATGAAACTGTATGTCATTTAGCAGCAGTTGATGATCAAGAACATGATAAAGTGATTGAAGAGTTTTCAATGAGAATATTCACTAATAGCATAACAGTGGAAGACAACCTCCATTCAATTGAAAAGAAGGAAGATGTAGAGAAGAAATCTCTCACTAAAGAGAGTCATATTAAAGATATTTTTAACATTGTTTTTGAATATGCAGGTGTTCATAATAGCATGGGCGAAAAAGTTGAAAACAAGGTTGTTAATAAATTTGATGTAGATTACAGAAAAAAAAAACAACAGTACCTGATGATGAAAGTGAAAAAAATGATATGGATGTTTTTGAAGAAAAATATGAATGCATTGAAACCATTTTTCAGCAATGGAGTCAAGAAAAGATAAGATTTTTCTATCAAGAAATATGGCAGAAAGAAATTCAGGGATATGAAGTGCAAGAAGAAGAGAAAAGAAGACAATTTGAAACTGCAATGTTTTGGCCGCAGTCCATAGTTGAATGAATATTTGAAAAGGAAGGTGTAGAAGACATGATCCAATTGTTTTTCAGAACAAGTTCAAAACAAGTCAAAAAAAAATTGCAGCAATAGCGAGTAAAGCCTACAACATAAAATTTCAACAAAGAATGAAGCAATTTCGAGGATACAAAATCAGGAAGCAGAGAAAAAGAAAAAGTAAAATTGTAAAATTCTTATGTCATTGTAAGCCTAGCTGAGACATAGACCAACATGCATGTTTGTGTGATAGTTGAGTCATGTTGAGTTATGTTCAGTCATAGGGTCGTAATTAAGGGGGAGTGTTAGAAATTGTAATTATTCCTACATGTGGAGTTAGCTAAACATAGAGAGTCAGTTAACTTAGCAATTGAGAGATTGAGTGTTTGAGTGTTGAGCCAAGTCGAGTTAAGTGATAGACGAGTTTCAATGTGTGATTGCATGTGATTGCATGTCAAGATATTTTAGGCAAGTTGCTAGTTGGAAAAGGTTAAATACCCTTCACCGGGTTCATTGTAATAATCATATTTTGTGTGATCAATTGAAGAGTCACAAATCGTGAGTTTTATGTGTGAATTTGTGTGTTTAACTTCTTTTCCTTTCCAACAAATTGGTATCATAGCCGAGGTCAAAGGATCTGCAGCCTCACCTTGCATTACTGCACTGCGTGATCGATAAGTCATGTTGGTGAGTGATAAATCATGTTGGAGAGTCACCGAGAGCACAAATCCACCACTAGCATTGAGCTATAAGAAAGGTCTAGCCACCATCGACATAGAATCATGTTTAGAGAAAACTAGCCATGTTACTGATCACCAACTGAAAACGTTATTTGAAGAGTCAAAGGTTTAATTGGGAGTTGAGAAGTCAACCAAAATCTCTGACGACAAGTTTCATGGTTAAGATGGGCAAGTTTAAAGCTGAGCAAGGGAAAAGATAAAAAAAACTTGTGTTTATAAGGTGATTAAAAGTCAATTTTTTTTTTATGAAATCAATCAACGAAGCGTTTTCAAGAGTCATTTTTCAATATATTAAAAAAGGGTAAGAATTTAAAGGATTTTTATTTTGGTAAAAGGTTTTTGAAAAGGGGTATATCTTTTTAAGTGGGCAAAAGTCTTATGAAAGTATAACAAGGCACATTAAAGGGTTAAAGTTTGGAGAATTGGAAACAATTATATATATATATATATATATATATATATATATATATATATATATATATATATATATATATATATATATATATATATATATATATATATATATATATAACAAAAGTGTATTGCATGAAAAGGGTTTTATTTGTATGAGAAGTTTAAGGTTTTGAAAGGTTGATTGGTTTACAAAATTATTTGGTGTTTTGTCAAGCATGACAATGGTTTCTTGGGTGAAGATTGTGCCTTATGGGGGTGCATATTGAAAATCATATTTTTTTTCGGGGCCAATATGGAAGATAGTCTCATGCAATCAGGAAATAAAGTATAAAACAGAGGAATGAATGCAATCATGGGTTTCAAAGCGCGATTAAAGCATATGAAGAAAAGAAATAACAAAGAAGAGGCAAAGATCATTGCCATGGTTAGAGAGGTTCAGGCCACAACCGATGAATTGAGAAGTCTAGCAGAAGACAAAGAATAAATCGAGGGTGATTGGTGTAGCTTTGATTTGCTACCACCTCCTATGTTTACAGGTGAATATTTTGATCATTGGGTTATCAAGATGCTAACTTTTCTTAGAGCTAAAGAGTTAATTGAGTATGAATCTAATAACCCATATGATGCAGTATGTGATGTTTTAGCATTGAATTTTATAAAATATGCATTGGATGAGAAGTGTTTGTGCAAGGTAGCAAAAGCTACAACTTCCAAGGAAGCATGGAAGATCTTGGAGGCAGAGTTTGGCACAAAGGAGAGTGACATGCAACAACAGGTTATGTCACAAGTAAAGAAGTCAGCCATATATCTAAGAGTAGATGAGCAAAACTCTAAGAGAAAAACAGAGCTTGGAGAACCCCACTCAAAAGTGGATGATGGTTATCAAGACCATAAAATTGAAACCCATTTTGCAAGAATGCATAAGGATGAAAAATATGCAACAAAGATTGCAGAGAGGGAAGTTGAAGCCTCTGTGTGTGAAACAGAGCAAGAGAAAATACATGCTCAAGGAATCCATTGTAACATGGATGATACAGATGATGGTGAATCCCATTGTGACGAGACACATGTGGATGATGACTGCAAATTGATATGTGAATTGGTGAATCCAACAGTAGCTGATGGATTTGGTGAAGTTCAAATTGTCAATGAAATTGACAATGAGCACATACATGCTCAGATATCCCACAATAGTGTGGATGAACATTATATTGATGATATGTGTGGTTTCTTTTTTGAAATAGGGATTGATTGTGAAAATATGGCAAGAAAAATGTTTGATGAAGCATTGAAGGGTGAAGCTGCCACCGTAGTAGCAAGATATGAAGCAGTTGGAACTACTGATGAAGCAGTGTGTCATTTAGCAGCAGTTGATGATCAAGAACATAATGACGTGATTGTAGAGTTTTCAATCAGAATATCCACTAACAACATAACAGTGGAAGACGACCTCCATGCAATTAAAAAGAAGGAAGATGTGGAGAAGAAATCTCTCACTGAAGAGACTCATATTAAAGATATTTTTAACATTGTTTTTTAATATGCAGGTGTTCATAATAGCATGGGTGAAGAAGTTGAAAACAAGGTTGTTAATAAATTTGATGTAGACTACATGAAAAAAACAACAGTACCTGATGATGAAAGTGAAAATAATGATATGGATGTTTTTGAAGAAAAATATGAATGCATTGAAACCATTTTTCAGCAATGGAGTCAAGAATAGATAAGATTTGCTATCAAGAAATATGGCAGAAAGAAACTCAGGGATATGAAGCGCAAGAAGAAGAGAAAATAAGACAATTTGAAAATGCAACGTTTTGGTAGCAGTCCATAGTTGAACGAATATTTGAATAGGAAGGCGTAGAAGGCATGATCCAATTGTTTTTCAGAACAAGTTCAAAACACATGAAAGAAAAATTATAGCAGCAACAAGTGAATAAAGCCTACAACAAAAAAGTTCAATAGAGAATAAAGAAATTTCAAGGATATACAATCTGGAAGGAGAGAAAAAGAAAAATCGAAATTGTCAAATTCTTGTGCCATTTTAAGCCTAGCTGAGACATAAACTAGTAGGCATGTTTATGTGATAGTTGAGTAATGTTGAGTTAGGTTGAGTCATACGGTTGTAATTAAGGGGGAGTCTTAGAAATTGTAATTACTCCCGCATGTGGAGTTAACTAAACATAGAGAGTCAGTTAACTATGTGATTGAGTGATTGAGTGTTTGAGTGTTGAGTTAAGTCGAGTTAAGTGATAGACGAGTTTAAGTGTGTGATTGCATGTCAAGATATTTTAGGCAAGTCGCTAGTTGGAAAAGGTTAAATACCCTTCACCGGGTTCATTGTAATAATCATATCTTGTTTGATCAATTGAAGAGTTGCAACTCGTGAGTTTTATGTGAGAATTTGTGTGTTTAGCTTCTCTGCCTTTCCAACAAATTGGTATCATAGCTGAGGTCAAAGGATCTGTAGCCTCACCTTGCATTACTGCACTGCGTGAGTCATAATTCATGTTGGTGAGTGATAAATCACGTTGGAGAGTCACTGAGAGAGCAAGTCCTCCACCAACATCAAGCTATAAGAAAGGTCCAACCACCATCAACACAGAATCGCATCCAGAGAAAACCAACCGTTTTACTGGTCACCAACTGAAAACTTGCGTGAATAGTCAAAGGTTTAATCGGTAGTTAAGAAGTCAACCAAAAGTTCTGACAACAAGTTTCATGTTTAAGATGCGCAAGTTTAAAGCCAACCATGGGAAAATATAGAAAAAAGAACTTGTGTTTATAAGGTGATTAGAAGTCAATTTTTTTTTATGAAATCAATTGACGAAGTGTTTTCAAGAGTCACTTTTTGATATATTAAAAAAGGGTAAGGTTTTAAAGGCTTTTTGTTTTGGTAAAAGGTTTTTGAAAAGGGAAATATCATTTTAAGTGGGCAAAAGTCTTATGAAAGTGTAACAAGGAACATTAAAGGGTTAAATCTTGGACAATTGGAAACAATTTTTTTTTTATATATATAAAAAAAAACAAAAGCGTATTGTATGAAAAAGGTTTATTTGTATGAGAAGTTTAATGTTTTGGAAGGTTGATTGGTTTACAATATTATTTGGTGTTTTTTCAAGCATGAAAATGGTTTTTTTGGTGAGGATTGTGCCTTATGGGGATGCATATTGAAAATCATATTTTTTTCAGGGGTGATATGGAAGATAGTCTGATGCAATCAGGAAATAAAGTATAAAATAGAGGAATGACCATAGCCGTGGGTTGCAAATCACGATTAAAGCATACGAAGAAAAGAAATAAAAAGGAAGAGGCAAAGATCATTGCCATCGTTAGAGAGGTTTAGGCCGCAGCTGATGAACTTGGTCTAATAGAAGACAAAGAAGAAATCAAGGGTGATTGGTGTAGCTTTGATCTACTACCACGTCCTATGTTCACAGGTGAATATTTTGATCATTGGGTTATCAAGATGCCAACTTTTATTAGAGATAAAGAGTTAGTTGAGTATGACTCTAATAACCCATATGACACAGTATGTGATGTTTAAGCATTGAATTTTATAAAATATGCATTGGATGAGAAGTGTTTGTGCAAGGTAGCAAAAGTTACAACTTCCAAGGAAGCATGGAAGATGTTGGAAGTAGAGTTTCGCACAAAGGAGAGTGACATGCAAAAACAGGTTATGTCACAAGTAAAGAAGTCAGTCGTAGATCTGAAAGTAGATAAGCAAGACTCTAAGAGGAAAACAGAGCTTGGAGAACCCCAGTCAAAAGTAGATGATGGTTATGAATACCATAAAATTAAAACCCATTTTGCAAGAATGCATATGGATGAAATAGATGCAACAAAGATTGCAAAGGGAGAAGTTGAAGCCTCTGTGTGTGAAACATAGCAAGAGAAAATACATGCTCAAGGAATCCATTGTAACATGGATGATACAGATGATGGTGAATCACACTTTGAAGAGACATATGTGGATGATGACTACAAAGTTATATGTGAATTGGTGAATCCAACCGCAGTTGACGGATTTGGTGAAGTTCAAATTGTCAATGAAATTTGAACTTCATCTTGAAGTCCTTGGAATAGGTAAGGAAAATAGTGATGCATCTCCTCGGTGTCCTCCCAAGTCATTGAACTGGGACTATAATTGTCCCACTGGACCTTGACTTAGTCCACCAACCATTGTCTAAGCTGCAAAGCTCACTGGTCCAATATGCAAACTGGTTCAGTCATCACTGTTCCCTCGTCCGAAACTTGCAAATGACCAAAGTTAATAACATGCGAAGGATATAAAATATAATGATGTAAAATAGAAACATGAAACACAACATGCAAATGTGATAAAGATGGAGGTGAGGCAAGCCTATATGCCACCAACCCTTTCCTTTCTAAGATTTCAAAAGGTCGCACAAACCGTGGAGACAATTTTTCTCCCTTTCCAAATTTTATAGAGCTTTTTTGGGGTCTTACTCTCAGGAACACCCTATCTGCCACTTCATAACTTTGGTCTACCCGATGAGCATCAACATAGCTCTTTTTTTGATCTTGTGCTTCTTTCAGCCTCCTCCTAATCATAGTCATTTGTTCTTCCATCTCTTGCACCACTTGTGGTCCTGTTAATACTCGGTCCTCTAGTCGGTCCCAACTAAGAGGTGCTCTGCAAGGTCTTCCATATAAGAACTCAAATGGTGCCATCTTGATGGAACTCTAATAGCTATTATTGTAAGCAAATTCCATAAGTGGTAAAAAATCTTCCCATGTTTTGTTGGTCCATCACATACATCCGAAACATGTCTTCAAGGATTTGATTAGTCCTCTTTGTTTGCCCATCTATCTCCGGGTGATAAGCAGTGGTGAAGTTCAACTGGGCTCCCAAAGCTTCTTGGAAATCGGTCGAAAATCTTCCTGTAAACACTGCTTCCCTATCAGATATGATTGTCCTAGGAACTCCATGCAATCTCATAATCTCATTAATAAAAAACCTGGTGATTTCTAGTTCCTTATATGTAGTCTTAACTAGTATGAAATGGGCGCTCTTGGTCAACATGTCCACCACTACAAATATGGAAGCATGTCTTCTTGAGGTCATTGGTAGTCCCACAATGAATTCCATTGATATAACTTCCCATTTAGATTTTGGTATCTCATGGGGCTGCAATAAACTTGATGGATGCCCGTGTTCAACTTTTACTCACTGACACTCTAAGCATCTTGCTACCAATTTCACGATGTCCTTCTTCATCCCTTTCCAAAAGAAGAGTGGTTTCAAGTCCGCACTCATCTTCTTAACACCAAGGTGTGCCATTTATACTCCGTGATGCACTTCATTTAAGATTAATTGGCATATATATTCATTCGGCGGTACATATATCCTTCCCCGAAATCATAGTAGCCCATCATTACCAAGGGAGTATTCTTCAAATTTTGGGACCCTCATTTCATCCTCCCTCTAACTTTGGCTAACCTCCTCATACTAGGTGTCTTTAATTTGTAATTCAAGCAGTTTCTCCCTCAGATTTGTCTTTAAGGGAATCACTGAAAATGTCTGCAGCCTCCTACTTAAAGCATCAGCCACCCTATTTACCATTCCTTTGATGTAAGTGATATCAAAATCATATTCACTAATTAGCTTAGACCATCATTTTTTCCTTGCATTTAAGTGATCTTGAGTGAATATGTGTTGTAGCCCACAATTGCCAGTCCTAAGATCAAACTTCCTTCCTTGAAGGTAGTGTCTCCAAATCTTTAGTGCATAAACAATTACTGCCATTTCTAGATCATGGGTTGCGTAGTTTTCTTTGTGGTTTCTGCGTTTCCTTGAAGCATAGGCTATTACTCTTCCTTCTTGCATCAACAAACAACCCAACCCTTCCTTGGAGGCATCAGTGCAAATAAAAAATTCTTGTTCCATATCCAGCACCTTCAAAATTGGTGTTGTTGTTAATAACACCTTTAACCTTTGGAATGCCTCTTCACATTTTTCTGTCCAAATGAATTTCTTGTTCTTTCTTTTGAGCTCGGTAATGGGGTTTGCTATTTTTTAAAACCCTTTGACAAATCTACGATAGTACCCTGTCGTGCCCATGAAACTTTGTATTTCATGAGCATTGGTTGGTGTTGGCCATTCCATGATGGCCTCGATTTTTACCAAGTCTACTGCAATATCGTCCCCAGAGATAATGTGTCCAAGATAATGAATCTTGGTTTGGTAAAAGGAACACTTTGACAACTTCCCGTATAATTGATTTTCTCTAAGACATTGTAGAACTATCCTAAAGTGTTTGTCATGCTCTTCCGGGGTCTTTGATTAGATCAAAATGTCATTGATAAAGAATTGTAAAAACTTGTCTAAGTAATCCTGAAATATTCCATTCGTCAAACTCATGAAAACACCTAGGACATTTGTCAGTCCAAAGGGTAAAACTACAAATTCATAATGCCCAAATCTTGTTTTAAAGGTTGTCCTCGAAATATCTTCTTCTTTGATTCTCAACTGATGATATCCTGACCTCAAATCTATCTTTGAAAACAAAGTCGCCCCCTCATTTGATCAAATAAGTCATCTATCCTTGGAAAAGGGTATTGATTTTTTATTGTCACTTTATTTAACTGGCAGTAATCAATGCACAATTTCCAAGACCCATCCCTTTTCTTAACAAAAATCACAGGGGTTTCCCATGGATATATGCTAGGTCATATGAACCGCAAGTCCAATAATTCCTTTAATTGAATTTGAAAATTCCTTTAGCTCTGGAGCCGACATACGATAGGGTGCCTTTGCAATAGGCTCAGTGCCTAGTTTAAGGTTGATGGTGAAATCAATTTCCTTTTTTGGGGGTAGCCCAGGTAGTTTTTCGGAAATACATCATTAAATTCAACAAGGAATGGATATTTATCAAGGCCTTCAAAGTCACCCTTATCATTTAGAGGTACCACCGAGAATATTTGATATCCCTTTCACCTAAATTTCATTAGTTGTAGGGAGGAGATGAACCTCAGGGACACCCCTTGGTTCTTTCCCCTTAATGATTTTCTTTGCCTGTCATCGTCGGTGAAATGTAGAATCTTGTCTTTGCAGTCTAGGAGTGCTTCATGTCACTCCAACCAATCCATTCCTATAACTACATCATAAACTCCTATAATTGTAGAGTAAAAGGATAAGTTGGTCCTACATACACCCAGGTCCACCTCACAATCCTTTACCATCTTTCCTACATTTTTTTTCATACCACATGCCATTTCTACATGTCTAAATTAATACTATGGAGTTGCTTTATGTTTAATCATTGATAATTCATTTAGAGAAATAAATGAATCAATAGCCCCTGGATCTATTAAAATGACAAATCTCATACCATCAATATTACATGAGGTTTCGAACACAGTGGACTGGTGTTCGACCTGGTGATTATTCACCACTGCATGGATGCGATGAGCCTTCCCCAGATCCCCCACTGTAGTTGCATTCTTAGTTGAGTTGGTATTACCTATCTTTTGAGGGCAATCCTTCCTGTAGTGAGGACCTCCACAAGTCCAACACCCCCTCTTAGGGGCTTCGCTCCTACTACCAACTGAACCAGGAGTTGGCCTGGAACTCTGCTGGAAAGAAGATTGGTGTTGAGGTGGTGTGACTTAGTGTTGTCACATAAGCTGGTGTGGTTGTGGTTGACGAGTTTGTTGTGGTACCTTATGCGGATGTTGAGCTAGATGCATATATGGTGTTCTTTGATTTCTTCCTGACCACCTTTGATGATTGAGCGCATGACCCCCTTGCAAATTTCTACGTTCCATATTGTTTCCACTTGGTGCTCCTAATCCTGTGGGCCTTACTATGTTCACTGCTCCTGATCTCCTCCTCTGGAATGATTTCCCATTGAACTACCTCATGCAAGGGGAGAGGCATTAAGATTCTAATCTTGGTCCTAATGTTAACATTTAATCCATACACAAATTTGTTCACCTTGAGATTTTCTAGTTTAAGTGAGGGGCATAATGGAGTAATTCCATGAAACATGTCTCATACTCTGGTAGTGAGCAACTCCCTTGCTTTAATGCATCAAATTCATTTAGTTGTCTCTTAAGGAACTCCTCTGTCAAGTAATGTTCTCTAAATTTTTCTTCAAATAGTTCCCAAGTTACTTCTGAAATATCCATCCACAATTGGGTTAATAATGTCTTCCATCAAAGTAGTGTGTTTCCCTTTAGCTGGAGTATACCCATCTTGGCTTTCATGTCTGAGGTGTAATCTCTTAGAGTAAGACACATAGCCATGTTTTCTAACCATGCCTCTGCAGATTAACCATCTGTGGACCCCCAAAACTCTGGAAATTTTACCTTTTCCAAATCTCAACGTACATCATTACTTGTAGTGTTCTGGGGTGCTCCGTTTTGTATGATAGGTCCTCCATGCTCCCATTCCAAACTGTTTATTAGTGCCTCAGACATGTGTTGGATTGATCTCATTAAGTTCAACACTTCTCTAGTTGGTATATGTTCTTGTGTTGAGATGTTTTCCCCGTCATTAGGTGGGGTGGTAGGAGTTGGCTGTTGTGGTGGCGCCATGTTGTGCCCTTTACGAAATTCCATTGAAGTTCCAAGGGTGCCACACCACTTGCCCTTCAAGCATTCAATGGCTACGAGGGGAAAGTATAGGTGCAATGGCATACACCACTATCATCTCCTATGTTGTCTGCTATAGTGAGACTAATGGTGTTAGGGATCAAGGAATCCGCCTTGATGCGCGCCCCCCAGTAAAATCCTCATGAGCGACCCAACTTTGGGACCTGCCCTCATGGCATCATGATCTTCAAGGCGAAGGTGTTTCAACCTTTCCAGTCCAAGTCACAGTGGGAGTGCTAGTGGGCGAGATCAGGGACACTTTCCCACCCCTCCCATGTAGTTTCATCCACTTGTACAACCCCATCAACCATATGTGAGTCATTCAGTCAATCAACTAATCTGTGCCCACAACCATTAACATATCATCAAAATATAGATAAACATATATAACAGGTTTCAAGATCGACTTAGAATTTCAAATATAAAATAATATAAATTTTCATCAAAACAGGTGTCATCAACTCGTCATATGCAAGTTCCTCTGATGGTTTCCTACCATACTCAATAATCATCAGTAACAAGGTTTCTCAGTCCTAATCATTTTCATAATAGCATCATTAACAACACCTAGGCATTCACATCATTGTTCATTGTAAGCTCGAACTAAAGAAAGTAGGTAACATAGGGCACACATCCATCATGGCCATCATCATCAAAACATCAATGGAAACATACATCCATTAAGCTATCAACATCATAACATCAATAGAAATATACCTATCCATCAAATTTATCATCATCATGCCTTTAATAGAGAGCATACATATCCTTTACTGTCGTGATCATAATAATTTCAATAGAGACCAAACTTAACCATTTAATGTTACAATCATCATAATACCGATAGATAAGATACATAACCATTCATGCTATCATAATATCAATGGAAAGCATACATAAACATCACAACCATGAATATCTCAATCACTAATAATAGTGTCATGTGCCCGGATCGTCAACTTGAGGTCCTCAAAGAATAATCTGTGGGCCTTAGGGATAAATAAATATTAGTTTCATATCATTGTCAGTCAACTAGAGCAGGCACTACAGTATAGTTCTTGAGGTATTGAAGTATGGTGAGTTTATGGTCTTTACTATCATGTAGATAGCGGTAGCAGAAAGTGAAAAGACTTGTAGCAACCTAGAGCAAGGAGTGCTCAATTGGCTCCAAAGAAGAGAACCAGAAGGATGCCAAAAAATTGAGTGAGGAGAGCTTGGTGAGGTATCAAGTAGCAGAGGAAGATTGTTACTGCAGAGGTTGGTTGTAGCTCAAACAAGATCATGAAAGCAGTTCCACTGAGAAGTGGGTAGAATTGTTAAGGATAAGGAGAAGCATTTGACCAGGAGGTCATAAATTTTTGTGCCTAGAGAGTCTGACGTGAGAGCATCCAAGCACTCATAATTAAAGGAGGAATCCAAAGCGAAGCAAGGAGAAGGCTGTGGACCATCATAGCAAAAAATGGACATTTCTGTTAAAAACATAGTAAATGATGGAGTTGATAAAGTCTCTCGAAGACTTATTTAATGTAATTTAATCTGCCATATGTGCGCATAATGGCAGATTAGTGATTTGTTGAACGATTGTGGGAGAAATCATGCATCTTAAATGATCCAAAATTGTTGTAATCTCTTATATAAAGAGAGTCTGTGTAAGGAGGTGATAGATAGAGTGATAGATAGAAAGTGTAAAACCGAGAGTATTGAAATGTAGTGGAGGGAGAAACTGTTTCAAGGCTGCAATGCCTTAGACCTGTAATCATATTGTGTATAATATAAAGTGTGTTTCGATGTTAGTATTGTACGCCTGTGTGTATGTTTCATATATAGAGTTAATCCTGTGTTGCTTGACTACAGATCAACCATCGACCATTGAAAGGATTGATGGAAATCCAATACTAAACAAAGTATGGCAGAGGGCCTATGTTTAATGCAAAGTCCATCAATAGAAGCGAATGAAGGAATGAAGAATGAATGCGCAGGAGTCATATCGCATCGGCAGAAACCTTTTGGCGAGATCAGAACCAGCCCTTTTAAGGTTTCAGTTTACACTAAGAAGTAGCGAAAAACATAGAACGGATTCAAAATCCAGACTTGAAATCTTATAAAGGGTGGCTTATATCTATATCGGGTCCGTAAGACTGATTGGAACGGCCTTTGAATCAATGTGATTGCGATCACACGATTAAGTGTGGACCGTCAGATCGAGATTTGTATCGACAGTCGCGAACTTAATTGCTAATCGCAGAGGTCAAGTGTAGAGATAGTAGATATGCGATATGCCGATATGCCAATAGCGATAAAGCGAGAGTATTCAAATGTAGTCGAGGGAGAAGCGAGAGTTTTCAAATGTAGTCTAGGGAGAAATGATCCTCTATTTTCTTTTTCCAACATGTATCACTATGTTATAATGTCATTTTGTCTTGGGTTATGCTGACTCTTAATTTCCATCAGCAGGTTTTTGATATTGTATCCCATAACTTTGAACATAGCAGTAAAAGGATAACGATATTCTTTGTTTTCATTGGCAATTATTTTCTCGGATATATGTTCTTTATCATTATATAATAGAAAGCCTTTTCTTAAATGTGGAGAAAAAGTACAATCAAGTTATATAACTATGAATGCAATTGCTGAATTTGGATTCATATCATGAATTACTACAATGTTGTTTCTATTGTTTATCAGAGTTTTGGTGGTTTTCTAGGGGCTTTCTTACCATCTGCTTTGGAAAGAAAATTATGAATAGGGATACTAGAGAAGAAAGTAGTGGGAAATTCTTACAGTGTGCTCTCGCAGAGCCTGGCAATGGGACTGAAAGACAAAAAGCCAAGGAAGGATGTCTAGGCTTCCCAAAAAGTATGGAAACATCAAAAGGGAGATACTTGCTTACATTTCCACAAAAATTCTCATGTCACTAAAAAAATGAAGGAACAATTTTGGCCAAAAATATTCTTTCTTCCTGAAATTCTTGTTGCTGCCCTGAAAAGATATTTCCTAGGACTTAATACTCGGGTGGTGAGACTGTGAATTACAATGAAAATTTCAAATATTTCCAAAATATATACAACTTATCAACTATTTTCTAATGTTCTTGTTATCTGTTGTGCTGCTGTTAAGTTCTTAAAATAGGGATTGTCATGGAAAAAACTCAGGTTCAACAGTTTCAAAGAGATTTTGTGTGAGTGAAGTTGTTTGAATTCCCATTCTAAATATACACAACTTATCAATTTTTTTTAATGTTCTTGTTATATGTTTCGCTGATGTTAAGTTCTTCATATAGGGCATTCCCATGGAAACAAATCAGGTTCAACAAGTTCAAAGCGATTTTGTGTGAGTGAAGTTGTTTGACTTCCCAACAATGTTTTCCCTTTCTTATCCAAGGGCTATAATACTATGAATTTTTTTAAGCTAATCTGGTAGAAAATAGTCTACATTTTGAGAGAATTTTTTACAATTCAACTAATTTTTTAGAGGTTAGAATTGAATCATTCCATCATGATTCATGTCTTATGTTGGAACTACCTAGAATTTTCCGCATTTTGAGCTGACCCACATCCTCAGAAAATGGATCAAACTTCAACTTTCTTGAGTCACAGAATTCTGTCAAGGGACTGAAGATTGCTACCTTGTACTTTTTAAATATCATGTAATCATGTTTTTCCTCCAAAAATGTGTGGGAGTGGAGGAAAAGTGTCATTGTTTTCAACGTGACTGTGTTACAGTCATGCTTGATTTCTTTTCAAAGAAAATAAAAAAGGGTTACTGTTTGTGATCAAGAAATTCCTATAGAAGTGGACCGATTATTTCTATATTTGGATCACGATTCTGACTTTATTAAAGAAAAATACGGTTTTGGCTCCCACACTGTTTGACTTACAAAAAAATCCTTAGATTCATCTGCATTTCAACTCTAAATCCCCCTAATATCATTCATAATTTGTCTTCTGAAACACCAAAATTTGAGGTCAATGACATTCTTATAAATCTGGTTCTCTCTAACGTTTTTGACATACCAAAAACTCCTTAATTTCATAGGCATTTCCACTCTAAATCCCCCTAATGATATTCTTGATTTGTCTTACGAAACACCACAATTTGAGGAATTTTGTATAGGGCACTATCGCTGAATATATTCCTCTAAAATATACATTAGTCAGTATTAAATATATAGTTTGAATATTTTACCAATGCTTTTGGTAAACATTCATATCCCATTTCCCATCCCGAATTCTTCACAAGAAAACATAATTCATATTCATATTAATTTTCTAGGAATTCTACGAGTATAAAATTTCACTTCAATCTTTGTCTCTAATAACTTGCACTGGAAAGAAAATTTCAAAAAACCCAACAAACAATCAGCTACCTAGGGGTAGCTCATTTGGCAAGTCCGTGATATGTAAAGTTATGTGAATAATATTTGGCAAGTCAGTGATATGTAAAGTTATGTGAATAATGAAGATTCATAATCAATTCCGTCTGACTGACAAGTCATATCCTTGCCAATATTAGTGAGCATATTTGACCAAGGAGAAGAAAAATTTGCTCCAGTGGTTTTAACAAATTCTAGAAAGAAGGACAATGCCCAAAGTAAATGATATTCATAATACAACCATAGCTAAAACAATGTGTTTTCTCAAAAAAAAATGTTGTGACATTATCTGTGTCAATAAAAGTTGTGACACCCACAATTCCTAATAAGGTCTTTAGATATAGATTATTTTTGAAGTAAGTTTTAGAGAATAATAAAATTTAAGAAAATAATTGGTTTTTGCATTATTTCGAAAGAGTAAATGTGAATCTTAGACCAAAACATATAAATATAAAATATAAAAAGCATTATATGTATAATACTCCTATTTATAAGAAGGAGAAACAGTAAACATGACACTGGATTCAACTGCGTTTTAAAGATCTCTCAATACTCTGATTTAATGGATTCATGGAGAGGTAAATACAGAAAATGGACATGTATTAATCTTTACCTATTCTTACAAACTCTGATCTATCTATTTGGCTTTGTCTCAAGCATTTCACAATCCCTTAAGAAACACCAAATGTACATCAGCATAAGAATTAGTGTGAAGGAATGTTTTTTATCTGTTATGTTTATTACACTGTGATTGCAATTACAACTATCACAACCGCCTAACACACCATTGTTAAATGATTCACCTAACACACAATTGTTAAATGTTGAATCACTTCCATCTGGGGAATGGATGGTGAAGCCTTTGGGCATGGACCAACTCCATTCTACTTTTCGTTAAGGATTTGGTCAACTGCCTGGCCAAGCTTGATCATGTCCTTGTGCTTTGGGACAACCATACAAAGGCTGAAATATTTAGCATTTCCTTTTTCCTCTATTTGGAATACTTGGCACTTCATCTTGAGAACACATCCATGGAAGGAGATATAGGGTAATAGTTAACAATTAGATGAATTAATTGTTGAATAGTGAGGATTCAAAAGAAAGACAATGATTGGATGTATCCCCACAGTTTAATCATGTTCCCTCCATCCAATTCTAAAATAAGAACACCTATCAGTGTAACAAGCCTTCGAATCCTTCCCATCCCATCTTTCTGCATTTCTATGCAAGGAATCTTTGTTAAATTTACTGTCATAAAGAAGCTAAAATAGGGTCACATTGTCTAGAGCGTAACTTCCCATGCATAACTTGAAACTTCAATTTCCTTATAGTTTCAGAAGCTATATCCTAGCCCTCATATATTCAAGATTGTGTTTATACCTTGTATCAATTTTTTCCTCAAATTTCTTCATTATGTACCTAGATTTTAAATAGATTTTGTTGTCTGAATTTGCCTAGATTTGTCTAATTTTGTATTTGTTTCGATTTTCATGTGCGGGAAGAAAAAGAACCAAAAATCCACCACTCCTACCAGAATCCACATGATCAAAATATTTGATGAACCATATGATACAAAATAAGGTGAAGTGAGGAACCAATAGACTTTTTGGAAGGGAAAATTATTGAAAATGTAGAAGACAAAACTAACCTATAACTTCTTTGCAAGCCATGTTGCCTATCACCCAACATGAACTGGTTAGAGTTGAATGTAGAATAAAAAGAACCAACGTTTCCTTTATTGATATTGAAAGTACTCATAGCTTCATTGATGGGAGGATGGTATCTATAACAACTGAAATAATATTTTCTTGGACAGGTTCCATTTTTTGTTGCCAGCAAGTTTACCATGGTGTGCAAAGGAAGGATTAAGGATCTAAAGTTACTTCGGACAACCATGAGGTGACTTCTAAATTTTTTGGTTGCATTGGTAAGTGTTTATATGTCTTTAAGTGCTCAATGGTTGAGGACGTCGGGAATTTATGTCACAAACATGTTTAAGATGGAAATGAAATTTGGAGTGGCGCAACAATGGATCACCACATGAGGAATGCATCTAGGTCTCAACTAATTATATTTTCCCATAAATGAGTAAATGCTTGACTAAGCAATAATTTGGTTATATTTTATCAAAGGCTTGCATGGGAAGCCTGGTATGTTGAAATAGAGACAAAAGGAGTTGTAAAAACTGATTGATTCTTTTCTAGATGTATTTCAAGATGTACCTCTGGGCTACCACCTGAAAGAGATCAAGAACTCATTGGTACTTCTATCTTCTATGCTCCTTTTTCCTATGCTATAGTCTTATGGCATTTCCTTTGCAACATGTAGTGCAATTTCTAGTTAGTAGACATATCCCCATACACCTAATTAGAGAATTTAATAAGTATTATAATAGCTCAATTTAACTTATAAACTCTTATAAAAAATATCAAAACACTTACATCTCAAATTGTTAAATTAAAAAAATCATAAGAACTTTTCAACCCTAAAACAAAACAATACAACCCCAAAACAAAACAATAAAATAAAGAATGAAAATTTCAATTTGTATTAACTGATAGCAAGCTTGCTGCTACACCTATATTCTACCCTCGTTCCCAAGGTCTCCTTTGCTATTTTTATCAAGCTGGATGCTAAACCTGTATTCTACCCTCGTTCTCAAGGTCTCCTTTGTTATTTCGTCATTAGAGAAAAAAATTTATGCTTAACACTTATTTAGTTAAAAATAATGGAGAAATGGTTATATGGTTGTAACGTATCTCCTTAGTTTAGGATTTGTTCCTAAAGTTTAGGAGGTTGTTTACAACTACCTAATTTTCAGTGATGTATTTAATATTATAATATTCATTTGATGTGATTTAGAGTGAACGAGAGAGAGAGTCTCCTCTTTGTTTGAGTGCAGTCTCCCAGGTGCTGTACACACCTGTGAGCTGCAACTCCTTCATTTAATTCAAAGTTTGATTTTTATCTTGGTATCATAGCTTAGGGTAGAGATAGCCTCAATTTTTTTTTTAGGGATGTATCATTAGTTACATATCTGTAGTGGTAGGAGAGTATGTAAATGTTTCTGTGTGATCAGGTGGAACTACAGTAACACTTGGAGCGAAGGGTCTCAGATGACTGATCATCTCTGAGCCGAAGAAAGGGTTGGAGCAGTTGGCGTGGATTTTTTGTAGACAGACATGCCAATATAGAACAGAACAAAAGAGCGCGAGTTTTTAAAGAATAGATGCACCCATTGGCATGGGTTTGAGGCTGATAAGCGCGCCAACAAAATTGTGACTAAATTGGCGTGGATCCCTGGCTGTTAATCGCGCCAATTTCTGTGCACATCGTGAATTTTTCTTTTCCGCAATTGGCGCGGATTCGTAGCTTTTCAGAGCGCCCTAGAGCCAACCTCTTTCTCTCTGGAAATCTGCAATTTTTTGTTGTAGATCGGAGTTGCCTGGTGGTGGCACGTGGAAATTTCTGCTCGATAGCAGTAGATTTGATTTGCCCGGTGGTGGTGAATTGGGGTTCTGTGATCCGCTCGGAGGTAGCAGATTGGACCTGTGCGGTGGTGGCAAATCAGAGCTCTGTGATCTTCTCGGTGGAAGCAGATCAATTTTTTGCCTAGTGGTGGTGCAGTGCAGCTCCTTGATCTGTACGGTGGAAGCAGATCGACTTTGCCCAGTGGTGGTGCGTTGGAGCTTGTTTGTTGATCTGTTCGGTGGTAGCAGATCAGTTTTGCCTGGTGGTGGCACAGTGAAGTCCCTGATCTGTTCAGTGGCAGCAGATTGGACTTGCCCGATGGTGGCACAGTGAAGTTCCTGATCTGTTCAGTGGTAGCAGATCGGACTTGCCTGGTGGTGGCCGATTGGAGTGTTAAGTTGGGCGAAAATGAACAACAATATAGAATCATACCTCCACGAGTATCGCAAACTCGATGGAACGAATTTCTCCAACTGGAAATTCAAAATGCAAACTTTGCTGGAGAGCATAAATGCATGGTCAATCGCTGAGGGAAATGAGCAGAGATCTGGAACAGCGACCCAAGAACAAGATTGGGATAAAAGAGAAACGAAAGCAAAAGTTATACTAAATATGTCCGTTAAGGACAATATTATCCCACATATCAGAGATTCCAAGTCGGGCGCTGATATATGGACAACGATCAAGAACCTATACGAGACTCAGAATACAAATCGTGTTCTGGCACTCAAGGGAAAGTTGTTTGCATTGAAGTTGGACGAGAATGAGTCCGTTGTTGGATTCTTGGCTAGAGTCAAGGATCTGAGTGAAAAACTGGGAGCTATTGGAGAAAAGGTTTCCAACTCAGATCTAATCACACTCACATTGAACAGAATGACTGATGAATATCAAACGTTTATCTCAGGGCTATCAACGTGGGAGAAATCCCCTTCATTTGATGAGCTGACAGCGATTCTGCTCCAGGAGGAGGAGTGACGATAGAATCTGAAAACTCAGAGAAATGACCTAGCTCTGATGGCGAAGAGGCGATAGTACAGAGGAAAGTAGCACCAACACCAACATCAGCACCAGCAACTGCAACAGCAGAAGAAGGGAGCCAACTCTTTTGAAAAGAGATCATTCAGAGGTATGACTAATAATTATGTTAAGAGATGTTTTTATTATGGGAAACCTGGTCATCAGATTAAAGAATGCTATAAGAGGCAGGCGGATGAAAGAAGAGGCAAACAGAGGAAACATCAGGGTTGTTTTGCTGGAGAAGAGGAGGACCACAGCCATGATCTTCGACTATTCACAGTCGATTGTGCTCTTTTAGCATCAAAGGGAGATGAGGACGACATATGGTATGTCGACTCTGGCGCATCCTCACATATGACCGGTAAGAAGGACTATTTTGAATTTCTTGAAGAATCTGCATGTGGATAAAAAATTTATCTAGGAGATGACAGTGGGTATGAGATCAAAGGATATGGAGATATTCCTGTGAAGCTACCTAGTGGCAACATTAAACATCTTAAAAATGTATTATATGTTCCAGGAATTAAGAAAAACTTGATCTATGTCTCAATGATTACAGACCAGGACATGCAGGTGCAATTCTTTAAGAATGGTTGTGTCATTAAGGATAGCCAGATGGAAACAGTTGCAACACGAGTGCGTGTGGGGAATTTGTACAGATTGGATGCAAATAGTATGCCACGACAAACAATGGTTGCAGCTGGATCAACAGTCAAAAATCTTTGGCATCAGAGATTTGGACAGCTTAGTTTGCAAGACCTCATCTTACTTCAGAAGAAAGGTATGGTCAATAGATTCCCTGTTTTTCATAATGTCAAGCTGGAATGTGATGGATGTGCATTAGGGAAAATGAATAGAGAAGAGTTCCCTTTGCATGTCAACCGAAAGGAAAGAGACATCCTAGAACTAGTGCATACAGATATTTGTGGACCTATGCAAACTAGGTCCCTAGGAGGTGCATATTATTTTCTGTTGTTTACAGATGACTGCACTAGGTTTTCATGGGTGTATTTTTTAAGTAGAAAGAGTCAAGCCTTTCGGTACTTTAAAGAGTTTAAATCTATGATAGAGAACCAAACAGGAAAGAGGATAAAGATTCTCTGCTCAGACCAAGGGGGAGAATACAGGTTAGGAGAGTTCATGAACTGCTGCAAGGAGCATGGGATTATGTAGCAATTCACAGTCCCACACACTCCAAAGCAGAATGGAGTAGCAAAACGTAGGAACAGAACTCTTGTGGAGTGCGCGAGAAGTATGCTTCAAGGCAAACGTCTATCGAATGGTCTTTGGGCAGAAGCCATTAATACTGTTGTTTATTTAAAGAATAGGAGTCCTACTAAATGTTTAGGCTTCAAAACCCCCTTTGAAGCATTGTTTGGACTCAAACCAGCAGTTAGTCATCTAAGAATATTTGGATCTCAAGCTTATGCTCATATACCAAAAGAAGATAGAAAGAAGTTAGACCCCAAAGCCTTGAAATGTATATTTGTAGGATATGGCATAGAGTATAAGGCATACAAGTTATATAATCCTATGACTCATAAAGTTTTTGCAAGCAGAGATGTTATTTTTCATGAACAGACTGGAGATGGAAAGGAAGACTCTAACAGTTACAGCCACATTCCATTGTTCATAGAGATGAACAGTGACGAAGATGAAGAGCAGGAGTAGGAGCAGAAACAGGAAGAAGTAGCAACAGATAGTGTAATAAGTGATGATGTAGGCTCGGAAAGTGCTGAAACAGATAGAGTTGAGGTAAGTCCTCTACTTAGAAGATCAGGTAGGAAGACTAGACTACCTGAAAGATTGAAAGGCTATGCTTTAATGTCCAAAATTTTAAACATTGTAGAACCTCCAAACTATGAAGAAGCAAGTAAATCAGATGAATGGAGGGCTGCAATGCATGAGGAAATTGAATCAATATGTAGAAATCATACTTGGGATTTAGTTGAGTTTCCTGAAGGAAAAACCCCTATAGGATGCAAGTGGCTATATAAACCTAAGATAAATGCAGATGGGAGTGTAGAAAAATTGAAAGCTAGACTGGTAGCAAAGGGTTACTCCCAACAAGAAGGAATAGATTTCGATGACACCTTTGCCCTTGTAGCTAAATTAAATACAATTAGAATGCTAATTTCTTTAGCAACAAAACATAAATGGAAGCTACACTAGCTAGATGTTAAGTCTGCATTTCTGAATGGAGAATTAAAGGAAGAAATTTATTTAGTACAGCCTCCTGGTTTTGTGAAAAAGGGGCAGGAACATTTAGTGTGTAAATTGCATAAGGCACTTTATGGTTTGAAACAAGCACCCAGGTCATGGTATGAGAAAATTGATTCATTTTTTATACAGCATGGTTTTCATAGGAGCCTCAACGACCCAAACCTATATACTAAGATAAATAAACAGAGGAAAATCATTTTGATTTCTTTGTATGTGGATGACATGATTATAATAGGAAATGAAAATAATTTGATCAAAGAAATCGTGTCACAGGTATTTGAAATGAAAGACCTTGGAGATCTTCATTATTGCCTAGGATTGCAGGTGTGGAAATATTCTGGTCAAACTTTTCTAACTCAAGGAAAGTATGCCAGAACCCTGTTGGAAAGATTCAGAATGGAACAGTGCAAAACAGCAGCAACACCATTGCAGCAGAATCTCAAGTTAAGCAGTGATGATGGCATAAAACAAGTGGATGCCACTTTGTATAGATAGCTAGTGGGAAGTTTGATATATCTCACGACAACTAGACCTGATCTGGCATATTCTATTACTGTGCTGAGCCAGTTTATGTCCAAACCACTTGAAAGTCACTAGATTGCAACAAAATGTGTGTTGAGGTACCTTAGTGGTACTTGTAATTATGGTATTTTATACGCTGACATTTCTGATGTTACTTTAGCAGGTTATTCAGATTCTGATTGGGAAGGTGACCTGGATGATCATAGATCCATCACAGGTTACGCATTTAGTATTGGATCCGGG
The DNA here is from genome assembly GCA_031772625.1 of Pinus tabuliformis. Classification (NCBI taxonomy): domain Eukaryota; kingdom Viridiplantae; phylum Streptophyta; class Pinopsida; order Pinales; family Pinaceae; genus Pinus; species Pinus tabuliformis. The sequence continues at coordinate 1,106,682,525 of CM062805.1, forward strand.
GTTATTTCGTGGAGTAGCAAAAAGAAAATTACTGTAGCATTATCATCATGTGAAGCTAAGTACCAGGCATTGTGTGCAGCCACATGCGAAGCCATCTGGTTGAGGAGATTGCTTAGCAATGCACGCCAAGGACAGAAAGAAGCAACTAGCATCAAAACCGCCAATCAGAGCACAATAAAGCTTGCATACAATCCAATTTTCCATAAAAATACTAAACATATTGACACTCAGTTTCATTTTGTTCGAGAAAAGATACAATCAAAATAAATATGTGTGGAGTATTGTAACACTTGTGATAATTTAGCTGATATTTTTACTAAGCCTCTAGGGCGAGTAAAGTTTGAGTTATTTAGAGGGATGTTAGGAGTGCAGAATAACCCTTTCTCCATTAAGGGGGCGAGTTAAAAATAATGGAGAAATGGTTATATGGTTGTAACGTATCTCCTTAGTCTAGGATTTGTTCCTAGAGTTTAGGAGGTTGTTTACAACTACCTAATTTTCAGTGATGTATTTAATATTGTAATATTCATTTGATGTGATGTAGAGTGAACGAGAGAGAGAGTCTCCTCTTTGTTTGAGTGCAGTCTCGCAAGTGTTGTACACACCTGTGAGCTGCAACTCCTTCATTTAATTCAATGTTTGATTTTCATCTTATTTTGTATTAACCGATAGCAAGCTTGCTGCTAAACCCATATTCCGCCCTCCCTGCCAATGTCTCTGTTATTTTATCATTAGAGCAACAAAGTTGTGCTTAACACTTATTTTGTATTAATTGATAGAAAGCTTGCTGCTAACTTTGTATTTCACCCTCGTTGCCAATGTCTCCTCTGCTATTTTATCATTAGAGCAACAAAGTTGTGCTTATAACTAATTTTATCATTACACAAACAACATTTTGCTCACATATGCTACTACGTAATTTGGATTTTAAAATTTAATTCAGGAATAGAAATTATAAATATTCTATACCTAGGTAATTATATACATTATATGGTTTATGGTATAAAGTATGTTTTAAAATTGTTTTTAGTATAGAGTTAGTTTTTGGGGGGCATAAGGAAATAGGTTAATTGTTGCCTAAACTTCAAAAGGAGGAGTGAAAGTCTTTCTCATTATGAACCATTAGCCTATCATTCTAAGTGTTTTGGGTTTTCTTAAATAGGCATTGGCTGATAACAATCAGAAATGACTATCCTCACTACTAGTTTGAGAATTAAATTATAATAATTTCACCATATTTAAAAAAAAAAATATTAAATTGTTTAATTTGCAATGACCATGTCTAAATTTATGACTAAAGTTTTATGATATACATATAGCATTTGTCACTAGGTTCTATGATATATAAATATAGCAGTTTAAAGACCACTAAATTTCGTAATTACAAGTTTATATTTCCAACTATTAACAATTATGGGTAACTTTTATTGTTATGTTGGTTTAATGCTACTGTAATGTACTGTTGGCTTTCCTTTAAGTCTTTGCTCTATATTAATTAAGGTACATGATCTGGAAGAAACTTATAATTAGTTTTTATTTTTTTATTATTTTTTATAACTATTATGAATGAGAAATTGATTTCACTTAGGTTTAAAATATGCCCAAAATCTATAATCCAATCACTTACTCTTTTACGCAAATTTATGACTACGACTTAAAATAAATGCACGGAAAATAAAACTGATGGATCGTCAATGAAAAGCAGCTGATACAAACACCTATCAGTGTAACAAGCCTTCGACTCCTTCGCATCCCATCTTTCTGCATTTCTATGCAAGGAATATTTCTTAAATATACCATCATAAAGAAGCTAAAATAAGGTCACATTGTCTAGAGCATAACTTCCCATGCATAACTTCAAACATCAGTTTCTTTATAGTTTCAGAAACTATATCCTAGCCCTCATAAATTCAATACTTTGTTTATACTCTGTATCAATTTTTTCCTCAAATTTCTTCATTACGTGCCTAGATTTTAAATAGATTTTGTTGTCTGAATTTGCCTAAATTTGTCTAATTTTGTATTTGTTTCAATTTTAATGTGCAAGAAGAAAAAGAACTACAAATGCACCACTCCTACCAGAATCCACATGATCGAAATATTTGATGAACCATATGATACAAAATAAGGTGAGGTGAGGAACCAATAGACTTTTTGGAAGCCAAAATTATTGGAAATGTAGAAGAGAAAACCAACCTATAATTTCTTTGCAAGCCATGTTGCCTGTCACCCAACATGAACTGGTTAGAGTTGAATGTAGAATAAAAAGAACCAATGTTTCCTTTATTGATATTGGAAGTACTCATAGCTTCATTGATGGGAAGATGGTATCTATAACATCTGAAAAAATATTTTTTTGGACAGGTTCCATTTTTTGTTGCCAAACAAGTTTACCATGGTGTGCAAAGGAAGGATTAACGATCTAAATTTACTTCGGACAACCATGAGGTGACTTCTAAATTTTGTGTTTGCTTATAAATTTTGTGTTTGCACTGGTAAGCGTTTATATGTCTTTATGTGCTCAATGGTTGAAGACATCGGGAATTTATGTCACAAACATGTTTAAGATGGAAATGAAATTTGGAGTGGCGCAACAGTGGATCACCACATGGGGAATGCATCTAGGTCTCAACCAATTATATTTTGCCATAAAATGAGTAAATACTTGACTAAGCAATAATTTCATTATATTTTATCAAAGGCCTGCATGGGAAGCCTCGTATGTTGAAATAGAGACAAAAGGAGTTGTAAAAAATGATTGATTCTTTTCTAGATGTATTTCGAGATGTACCCCCTGGGCTGAAAGAGATCAAGAACTCATTGTTACTACTATCTTCTATGCTCCTTTTTCCTATGCTATCGTCTTATGTCATTTCTTTTGCAACATGTAGTGCAATTGGTAGTTAATAGACATATCCCCAATCACCTAATTAGAGAAGTTAACAATTATTATAATAGTTCAATTTGACTTATAAACTCTTATAAAAAATATCAAAACACTTACATCTCAAATTGTTAAATTTAAAAAAATTATAAAAACTTTTCAACCCTAAAACAAAACAATAAAATAAAGAATGAAAATTTCAATTTGTATTAACTAATAGCAAGCTTGCTGCTAAACCTATATTCTACCCTCATTCCCAAGGTCTCCTTTGCTATTTTTATCAAGCTTGATGCTAAACCTGTATTCTACCCTCGTTCCCAAGGTCTCCTTTGTTAATTCCTCAGTAGAGAAACAAAGTTATGCTTAACACTTATTTTGTATTAACTGATAGCAAGCTTGCTGCTAAACCCATATTCCGCAGAGCAACAAAGTTGTGCTTAAAACTTATTTTGTGCTAACTTCTTATTTCACCCTTGTTGCCAATGTCTCCTCTGTTATTTTATCATTAGAGCAACAAAGTTGTGCTTATAACTAATTTTATCATTACACAAACAACATTTTGCTCACATATGCTACTCGGTAATTTGGATTTTAAAATTTAATTCAGGAATAGAAATTATAAATATTTTATACCTAGGTAATTATATGGTTTATGGTATAAAGTATGTTTTAAAATTGTTTTTAGTATAGAGTTAGTTTTTTGGCCGCATAAGGAAATAGGTTAATTGTTGCCTAAACTTCAAAAGAAGGAGTGAAAGTCTTTCTCATTATGAACCATTAGCCTGTCATTCTAAGTGGTTTGGGTTTTCTTAAATAAGCATTGGCTGATAACAATCAGAAATGACTACCCTCACGACTAGTTTGACAATTAAATTATAATAAATTTCACCATATTTAAAAAGAATATTAAATTGTTTCATTTGCAATGACCATATCTAAATTTATGACTAAAGTTCTATGATATACATATAGCATTTGTCACTAGGTTCTATGATATATAGATATAGCAGTTTAAAGACCACTAAATTTATGTAATTACAAGTTTATATTTCCAACTGTTGACAATTATGGGTAACTTTTATTGTTATGTTGGTCAGATGCTACTGTAATGTACTATTGGCTTTCCTTTAAGACTTTGCTCTATATTAATTAAGGTACATGTTCTGGAAGAATCTTATAATTAGTTTTTATTTTTTTAATAGCTATTATGAATGAGAAATTGATTTCACTTATGTTTAAAATATGCCCAAAATCTATAATCCAAGCACTTACTCTTTTACGCAAATTTATGACTACGACTTAAAATAAATGCACGGATAATAAAACTGATGGATCGTCAATGAAAAGCAGCTGATACGAACGAATCGATAACACGGTGACTATCTGAAAGGGTCGTGTCCCTTTACAAGTTTATTACCTAAGCGTTGTTCATTTCATGATCCACTGCTTCAAATTGTACCAGCTCTCACATAACATATATCATTTATTCAATTCAGTATCCAATTCTTGAATTCAGTTTCCAAACGGGTTTTCTTCAAAATGCAGTGTTCCACCGCCAACCCTAATGGCAATGGAGAACCCCGCCCAGATGAAGGTGAATCAACAAACGTGCATGTTAGCGAAGCACACGTGTCTTCGCCTTTGAATGACAGTGGGTTGAATCGCCCGGCTGGGGGCGTTTTACCTCCCATGGATTTTGGAGAAAATCCAAATAAGAAAACACTGGTTTTAGACTTGGACGGAACTCTGGTTCATGCCGATTTTAAACCAGCGCCAGGCGGCTATGATTTTACCCTATCTCTCGAGGGCTACGACGAACCCCTGTATGTGTCGAAAAGGCCTGGCGTGGAAAAATTGTTGCAGGAATTAGGCAGCACAGGGTTGTATGAGATTGTCATCTTCACGGCAGGATTGGAATGCTATGCAAATGCTGTGGTCGACAAGATCTTGGATTTATTACCACCCTCGCAACACGCCACCACAAACACAAGCATAATTCCCCGCACCCACCGCCTTGACAGACGCCACTGCAGCGAAGTTGAAGGAATCCCCGATGCTGTGAAGGACCTGTCTATTCTGGGACGGGATCTGAAAAACGTCATAATAGTTGACGACCGCCGAACCTCGTATTATCTCCAACCACATAATGCCATCGAGATCGATTCCTGGACTGGCGACAACCCTGACGACGATTCGCTCTTTCGACTCCTCTCTTTCCTACTCGAAATCCAAGATCCAGAATGTCCTTACGCCGCCTCAGATGACGTGAGAGAAGTGATGAAATTAATGAAGCAAGCATAGCTGACTCAACAACATAATCAAAAAGGATTAACAAGAACGTAACAATTTTATATATTGGATTTTGGCCATTCAAATTACGAAACAATGCGTATACATTTTCCATTCTTTGATTTTTTATTATTTTTTTTTGTTGAAGTGGAAATTAAAAAATAAAATTTTCTATTAAATGTCATTAAAATTTTAATAAATTTTCATATAAATACAAAGATATAAATGAAGGATATTTATAAGTTGATATTTTATTTTGGTTTGTTGAGTGGATTGTTTTGCTTTTTTGCATATTGGTATAACATGGCTTTTTTTGAGAAATGGTTTAGTTTCTTGAATGCTAGTATGCATTTTTACAACTTTATCTTTTAATATTTACATTTCTTTTTATTTATTTATTGTAATTTTCAATTCTATATTAAAATATTTTTCATCTTTTTCTTTGTTAAGCTTGATTGACGTTGTCACTTTGTTCACCTAACCATGTTGTTAATACTTCATAGATCAATGTGTATAAAAGAAGAGATTAAAAAAAATTGTAAATTGTATATATAGTGCAAGGTATCTTTTAAATTTATAAACTTGAGTTAACATATTAAACTCTTTAACATTGTTGCTTAGTATTGAGGGTCATCACTTTCCTTCACTCTAGGTAGCAATTTTTTTTCCCTATCTACTTTTCAAAGATATTGGTATCCTCTATCTTTTTGTGTTCATATTTGACTTATAGCATTATAGATAATACCATCATATTTTGCATGCACATCTTCTTTGGCATGTACATCCTTCTTCAACTGAGTTCTTCAAGTGTCTTCTCTAGACCTTATTGAATGCTTTCTTCTTTCTCCTTTTGAATATGTAATGTGACCTCTTTTACAGAATTGTGATGTCCTTCAATTATAGAATGCAAATTTGAATTTACCACATCCATGTCTAGTAATTTTTCAATCTTCTTACAGATTTCCTCTTGAATTATTTTGGTAATATCTTTGTATATGATCCTTTTTTGATGCAGCAAAAACAATGGATTTAATATAACCCACAATGGATCTTTAAACCTGGAATCACCCCTCCTCAGTATCGAGACCAAATCCTTTTAAAACAATGCTTTCCTTTTTTCGGGACTCAAAGAACCCTTCAAATGTTAAATCGGTGCTTTAATCCTTTTTGGGACCCAAACCTTTGAAAAAGGATTAAAGAATGCTTTTCCGCTTTTATAAGCGAATCACTGCTGATCTGGATCTGACCGATCCAATGGCTCAGATTGAATTGCAATCTCAGCAATCATCAGGCCTCAAGCTTTCACTATTGGCACTCTCCCTTGGTCTGATGCGATATCGCTATCGCTATCGCTATCGGTGGTTTACAAAGGCCACTTTAATATATATATATATATATATATATATATATATATATATATATATATATATATATATATATATATATATATAGGTATATATCACCTCCACTTCGAAACACTGATGCGATGTATCGGCAATTGCATATCGCCAAGGGTTGGGAACAGGACTTGTCACATGTCGAATGGTTTGAGAAATGTTATATATATACGAACTACTAGACCTGATAACATTCAACAACCAGTTACATAAATTTTCAAATTCACCCTTTCGAATCCGCTAAGTATTTTAGCGTGATTTCTTGTGTAAATGGGATTTTTGCTTGCAGACCCAGTTACATCAAATATGCCTTAAACGCAGGGATTTCCACTACGAGACATGAAAACTCAGGTCCAACATCAAGGTATTCAAAGCCTCCACGGGTTATTTAAATAATAGTGCACGCAATACTGTTTTTATTCACAATAAAATAAAGAACAAAGTCTCAGCCTTCGCCTGTTATTACAATAAAGACCTCTGTCTCCAAAAGAATGCAATCCACTCACTCTATCTATTTCTTGCTCCACACAGCAATCCTCTCTCCCTCTCTCGCTTATTACATTTTCTCCTTTTATCAATCAAATAATACCTCTAACAATATCTAATAGCAATATTCTATTCTCAGGAGATCTAACATCAAATCATCTATTTCTTAGCTCTCCTTCACACCTATGGTAACAACTCTATATCTAAATCTAAAATAGGATAGTCTCAACTTATTAAAATAATGAATTATAACAAATTATTTGAGAGATCCAACCCTCTCAGTAAAAACTAGTTTTGACCCAACAGTCAATGAATTTCAACCTGTTTAGCCACAACATGTGAACAAGTTTTCACATTGCTAGCTGACCCCGATGCTCCTACATCAGACTCCCAGGGAAGAAAAGACTTGTTCTTCAAGCTGTCAAGACTTACTCCATATTTCTGTAGTTCAGTTGCTGTCAACCAACTGGAGTCTTCCACTCGCTGCTTCTTCCACTTGACTAGATACTAGAAATATGTCTGCCATCTGGTTTTCTTGGATATTCTTTGATCGAGGATAGTTTCATCTTCTTTCTTAACTGCTTTTGGTAATTGTTCCTCCCAGTTCATGGTTTACTTCATCACCAGTCTCTTCTTTTTGCAACTCTGTTTCCGCCTCTCTGAATGGATATAAGTTTGCAACATTAAAAATGAGGGATATGCTTATCCCTTCTAGTAACTCAATCTCATATGCATTGGCTGAAAATTTCCTTTCAATTTTACAAGGTCCTATTTTCTTCATTTTCAGCTTGTTATAAGTTTTAATAGGAAATATCTCTTTCCTCGAATATGCCATTACTAAATCTCCTACTTCGAACTCCTTTTCTCTACTTTTCAGATCTGCTCTCTCCTTGTATTTGTTGTTGTTCTCCTGCAATTTGTCTTTGACTTCTTCCTGTAATCTCTACATCTGTTCGGCAAAATATTCAGCACTTGCACTCCTAGCTTCCTGTTTTCCAAAATCTTTAAGCTCATACACTCCTCTCGGATGCATTTCAAAGAAAATCTGAAATGGACACATTCGAGTGCTTCAGTTTGGTGTATCATTGTAAGCGAATTCAACTTGAGCTAATGCCAAATCCTACTATTTGCGATTCTGATATACTAAACTCCTTAGTATATTCCCCAAGCTCTTGTTCACTACTTCGGTTTGTCCATCTTTCTGAGGATGGTATGCTGAACTAAAACTGAGGTTAGTTCCCAATTTCTTCCAAAGTGTGCTGCAGAAATGCCCCACGAACTTGGTATCACGATCTGATACAATACGTACAGGTAAACCATGTAATCTTGCAATCTCTAAAAAGAATAAATTAGCTATGCGTGTTTCATCACTATTTTTCCTATAAGCAATAAAATGTGCCATTTTAGAAAACCTATCTATTACAACATAAATAGAATCATTTCCTCTCCGAGTTTTAGGCAATCCCATAACAAAGTCCATGCTAATTGCATCCCACGATAGATCTGGTATGGGCAATGGCTGATACATTCCTGTATTCTGACTCCTTCCTTTGGCATGCTAACATACCCTACATTTCTCAACAAACTTTTTAATATCAGTTTGCATTTTAGGCCAGAAATAAAAAGCATCCACCTAAGTGAAGGTTTTAACTTGTCCAAAATGACCAGATAAAGCTCCACTGTGATTTTCCTTGATGATGTTCTTCCTCATGGAACATTTGGGAATACGTAACTTGTTGCTTTTAAATAACAGGCCTCCTTGAATGGTGTAGTCCACCCACTCACTTTTATTATGGCTCACTAGATTCTGAACTATTGTGTAGATGTCTCTAAAATCCTCATCATCCTTGTACATTTCTATCATTTCATCAAAACCTACAACACCCACTTTAAACTCTTGCAAAAGAAAACTTACCCTGCTCAATGCGTCTGCTACTTTATTAGACTTACCACTATTATGCTTTATAGCAAAAGTGAAACTTTGCATAAATTCTACCCATTTGGCATGCTTCTGATTTAGCTTCAGCTGGTTATTAATAAATTGTAAAGCATGATTTCTAAATATAAGATGAATTATTTAGGCAAGAGCTAATGCCTCCACTTTTTTAATGCCTGCACAATAGCATAAAACTCGTTGTCATAAGAAGAATATTTATTTTTTGCATCATTTAGTTTCTCGCTGAAATATGCTATTGGCCTTTGCTCCTAACTCATTACCACACCAACTGCTACTCCACTTGCATCTGTTTCTACTTAAAACACTTTCTCATTATTAGGAAATGCTAGAATTGACTCTTCTGTTATCTTCTTTTTCAGCAAATTAAAGTTTCTGTCCGCTTCTTCTACCCATAGAAATGGTTGATTGACCTCCTTAATTGCGTCTAGGATTGGTGCACAAACTTGACTAAACCCTCTTATAAACTTTCTGTAAAAACTAGCAAGTCCGTGGAAGCTTCTTACCTCAAATATGCTTTTGGGAGTAGGTTAGTTACAGATTGCTTGTACCTTGTCCACATCAATCTTCAAGCCCTCTTTGGAAACTACAAATCCCAAGTACACCAGCTTCTCCTTCATGAAACTACACTTCTTCAAATTGATTAGTAGTTTCTCCTTCTGCACAGTTCTCAAGACCAACTTAAGATGTTGTAGATTCTCCTCTTTCCTTTTTCTAAGAACCAGAATATCATCAAGGTAAACAATGAAAAATTTTCCTGCATACTCCTTCAAGACCTTGTTGATTAGTCTCATGAACATGCTGGGTGCATTAGTGAGCCCAAAAAGCATCACTAACCATTCATATAGTCAATTATTTGTTTAGAAGGCAGTTTTCCATTCGTCGCCTTCTTGAATCCTTATCTGATGATATTGGCTCTTCAAATCTATCTTAGTAAAGTATCTGGATCCACTTAAACAGTCCATTAAATCATCCATTCCAGGCAAAGGAAATTTTTACCTGATTGTTATTTTGTTGATAGCTCTAGAATCTGTGCACATGCACCATTCTCCTCCCTTCTTTGGAATGAGTACTGTTGCCATAGCACACGGGCTTAGACTCTCTCTAATCAACCACTTGTCCATCAGTTCCTATACTTTCCTTTCAACCTCTATGTTTTCCTGAGGGGTTAGTCTATATGCAGCTTTATTGGGTAAACTTGCCCCTGGTATTAAGCCGATATGGTTTCTAACACTTCTAACTGGTGGTAAAACATTCGGTAATTCATCCACAATAATATCCATAAAACTATCTAACACAAGTTTAATTTCTTCAGGAAAATCATTTAAATTTGTGGATGTTAAGATTACCTTGGACTTCCCTACAATAGCAAAGTGCAACTCCTCACTTTTGTTGACCTCCTGTAGCAATTCTGTACCACTTATCAACATCATTCTTCACTCGCAGTAACGTGTGCTTGTTTCCATCCTTCTCTATAGTATAGGTGTTCCTTCTCCTATCATGAACCACCTTCCGATCAAATTGCCATTGTCTCCCCAATAGTATATGACATACATCCATGGGAATTTTTTCACATAGGATTACATCTTTGTATGTACCGATCTGCATTTCAATATTACATTACTCTGTCATAATGAGTTGGTGGCCCTTCTATAACCAAGAGACTTTGTAGGGTGTAGGATGTGCCATCCTTGCTAACCCAAGCTTATCGATCATCTCTGTGCACACAAGATTGTCAGTAGTCCCACTATCAATTATGACCTTACATCACTTACCCTTTGATTTACATGTGGTTCCAAACAAATTCTTCCTTTGAGTAGGTTCTCCAGCCTCCTTTTCTACTCTAAGTAAAGTTCTTCTAAATAGTAGTGATTCACCTTCTTTAGGGGGTTCTTCTTTCTCCTCAAGTCGAGATGATTCTAGCTTTACCTCAGCCACATTTGCACCCATCTGGTTTGCTGATTTATTATGAGGACAGTGCCATGACATGTGTCCCAATTCTCCATAGGTATAACACCTAACATTTCTTTTTCTTCTTCTTAGAAGGACTAGATTTATGAGAAGAAGAGGATGATGACGATGATGGTGATGATGGAGGAGATGGTGGAGGAAGCATTCCTCCCTTTCCCTTATTGTCTTGATCTTTAGGTGATAAAGTGCCTTCATCTTTGTTCTTCTTAAACTCATGATACATCTCTTCCACCATTGCATGTATCGTCATGAAGCCATCCAGAAATTGAGACTCTGACCCAAGTGGAGTTTCATCTGCCATCCTTCTTTGTGAAAAGACCCTTCCAATCTCTGGATTCGCCTCAACAAGTTCACCTTCACCTCATCTGAGCCTCAACCTAGTAATCATTCAAATCTTCACACAAACTTGTTAAACCTTAAAAACCTTGCTGCTTTGATACCACTTGATCCGTTAATGAAAAAGGTATTAGAAAGTTTATGTGAATTTGTTTATGTTACTTAGTGCAATGGATAAAAAATATTGCAAATAACATAAACACATAGACAAGTAGAAAACACATTCAAACACATCAACTCAGCAAAATTTAATAAAGGAGTTCACTAGACTTTCTGGCTGCGTCTCCTCCTCCTTTCGCTTCCAGTGTTGACCTCTTTATTTTGTCTTCAAGTTGTTATTACAGGTATGAGCTCGAAAATATAGTCTGAAATAAGAAAATGGACCTCACCACTACATTCAGCTAGAAATTTCAAGTCAAACGAGTATAAACTTGACCATATTTGGCCACTGTGACCTCCAGACCCGCTGGAATGACCCAAAACCACCTTTGTCCCTACAAAACCACTCTCCATTTGGAAAAATACACATTGGCCTGTGCAAAACCACCTTGGACTACATGTTGGGGTTATGGCGGGTTCGGCACCTACAATGTTTATTAAAAAATTAGTTCGGCTTTGTTTCAAGCCCAAACTGTTGACATGTTGGTTAGAAGAGGTATGCAAAGTCGTAGCATATATATAATTTTGGAAGGTCAAGGGTTCAAAATCCCCACCCGACCATTCCACCATTGGTTACGTTATACATTGGATATGTGATATATTTAACTTCAAAGGTTTTACGGTCGTGAGTTTGACACCGACCGTCCAACCTTTTTCTCGAAAAACCTCTGGTATAACATAAATACAAACTCATCATATCCATTACCAAGTCCTGCGGTAGACCAACCAGTGAGCTAGTTCTGGCAAAGTCATTATCACTCTGGGAGGTCAGGGGTTCGATCATCCCTGATCCCAAAAATATTGGAAATGAGGCAAATTGGGCAAAATCCGGGCTGCCAAGTGTCAACACCAGATTCGCCCATATGAAACGATCACAAACTTCCATGTCACCTCCTCTACTAACATCATCAAGGACCCATGGCTCATTCTCGGGTTAACATGTGTCCCTGCTGACATAGGCATTAACTTGGTTGACCATTGACTGTTGACCTGGTTGACTATTGACCTTTGACTTTTGACTTTTTTTGCCCTAGTTTTCCACAAACATTGACTGTCTCTAACTTCTCCATCCAGACTCAGATTTACATGTCATTCACACCGTTGGAATCATATTGACGAGGACTTCGACTTGATCCCATTTTCCTCCGCATTTGAAGACTTTGATCTAGAGGCAAAACTGAATCCATTTTCGATCAGTTATTGAACTTGTAAATGTTCTATAAAGCCGATTATGAAAGATAACCAAGGGTTTGGAATGTTTGAAAAAGATATACCTTGTGTATGCTTTTTGAGATTAATATAATTTGTTAGAAGCGATGTTACATATGTAGCTTTCACATGTTCATGTGTGAATGGCTTCCTATTTGTTTTTCTATTGTGATTATTTTCTCCTTAGCTAAGACATTGATCATTAAATATTCAATGTTTGAATAAATATTTATGAATTGGAATACATATTGAATGCTCAAGTTCATGTTATTCTAAATACTTACTTTTTCTTCAACTTAGATATCATTTGCAGATATCATACTACTCTATTTTTTATATTTATTTTCCATGGTCTCCTACCATGCCTTGATAATTATTTTTCTAAGAAACCGTAACCTATCTTCCCTTTGTTAGAGTTGTTCATATAAATTGTGACTAGCATATATCTTTTTATGTCAAAGACTCCATGCCCAATGGTGTCTTTTCTTGCATTTTCAAACCAAATTCATTTGTTACCGCTTAAATTTGGCTAATAAGCCTATTAGTGACCTACTACTACACTCACCTTGAGTTCTAGAGTTAAGGAGAAATCCCTCTCGAGATTGAAGGGCCAACATTCAATCCCAAAGCAGTTTGAATGGTTTACTAAGTGAGCTTCCTTCCACAATCAATGAAAAAACTTGTGATAACATAGGATATGTCATTTAAGTATTTGACATAATTTATGGAAAATAAGGGGAGTTTTATTTTCTTATGATTATTTTGGTTTAGTTATAGACTTTAAAATTAAATTTATCACGAATTTATGTTTATTTTTATTTAATTTAAATTTATTAAATATTGAAAAATAACATTTTAATGTATAATTTTAAATAATATTTTTATTTTTTTAATTATTTCACATTAAATAACTCAATAATAAAATATAAAAAAATACTTTGGAATATATATTAAATTTAATATGATTTTATATTAATTAATTTTTTCAAATGTTTTCATGTATTTACTTATTATTTATTTATTAATTTATTTCAGTGTAATATTATGCGATAATATCTCTTGTTATTATCAAACATGATATTCTTCTTAATTTTAGATAAAAAAAAAATAATTAAAAAATTTTGATTAAAAAAACAATTATCACACTATAAAAAAAAATATGAAAATAAATTAAAATAAATCTATTTCAAAATATAAAAATATATTTACATATTTTTCAAATATTCTATTTTTATAAAACTAATATTTTTAAGTCATAGGGCGTTCCTCTAGGAAAAATTTCCCTTGATAAGTGTGAATATCGGAAGACAAAAGAGGTGTTGAACAAGTGGAAGAGACTTTTCATTTATCAGGTAAGATTAATGCACTTTTTTTTACAATGAACGAGATGGTTTGACATGTTTGCATGATATGGAAATTAAATAGTGCATGTTATAAATTGTAATTACTCTGGTATGTGGAGTTAGTTAAATATAGAAAGTTATTTAATTGAGTGATTGAGTGTTTAAGTGTTGAGTGAGTTAAGTGATAAAAGAGTTTGAGTGTTTGATTGCATGTCAAGATATTTTAAACAAGTAGTTGGTTGAAAAAAGTTAAATACCCTTCACTAAGTTCACTTTTTGTATGATCAATTGGAAAATTGTAACTCCTGAATTTTGTGTGTAAATTTGTCTATTTAACTTCTCTACCTTTACAACAAATTCTACCTTTACAACAAATTGGTATCATAACTGAGGTCAAAGTATCTGCAGCCTCACTTTGCATTGCTGCACTGCGTGAGCGATAAGTCATGTTGCTGAGCGATAAATCACGTTGGAGAGTCGCCGAGAGCGCAAATCCGCCACCACCATTGAGCTATAAGAAAGGTCCAACCACCATCGACATAGAATCGCGTCCAGAGAAAACTAGCCGCGTTACCGGTCACCAACTGAAAACTTGCGTGAAGAGTCAAAGGTTTAATGGGCAGTTGAGAAGTCAATCAAAAGTTCCGACGACAAGTTTCATGGTTAAGATGCACAAGTTTAAAGCCGATCATGAGCAAATATAAAAAGAACTTGTGTTTATAAGGTGATTAAAAGTCAATTTTTTTTTATGGAATCAATCGACGAAGTGTTTTGAGAGTCATTTTTCGATATATTAAAAAAGGTAAGGTTTTAAAGGCTTTTTATTTTGGTAAAAGGTTTTTGAAAAGGGGAATATCTTTTTAAGTGGGCAGAAGTCTTATGAAAGTGTAACCAGGCACATTAAAGGGTTAAAGTTTGGAAAATTGGAAACAATTATTTATATATATATATATATATATAAGAAAAAACAAAAGCGTATTGTATGAAAAGGGTTTTATTTGTATGAGAAGTTTAAGGTTTTGAAAGGTTGATTGGTTTACAAAATTATTTGGTGTGTTGTCAAGCATGACAATTATTTTTTTGGTGAAGATTGTGCTTTATGGGGGGCATATTAAAAATCATATTTTTTGGGGGGTCGATATGGAAGATAGTCTCATGCAATCAGGAAATAAAGTATAAAATAGAGGAATGAACGCAGTCATGGGTTGTGAAGCACGATTAAAGCATATGAAGAAAAGAAATAAAAAGGAAGAAGCAAAGATCACTGCCATGGTTAGAGAGGTTTAGGCCGTAGCTGATGAACTGAGAAGTCTAGTATAAGACAAAGAAGAAATCGAGGGTGATTGGTGTAGCTTTGATTTGCTACCACCTCCTATGTTTACAGGTGAATATTTTGATCATTGGGTTATCAAGATGCTAACTTTTCTTAGAGCTAAAGAGTTAATTGAGTATGAATCTAATAACCCATATGATGTAGTATGTGATGTTTTAGCATTGAATTTTATAAAATATGCATTGGATGAGAAGTGTTTGTGCAAGGTAGCAAAAGCTACAACTTCCAAGGAAGCATGGAAGATCTTGGAAGCAGAGTTTGGCACAAAGGAGAGTGACATGCAACAACAGGTTATGTCACAAGCAAAGAAGTCAGCCGCGGATGTGAAAGTAGATGAGCAAAACTCTTAGAGGAAAATGGAGCTTGGAGAACCCCACTCAAAAGTGGATGATGGTTATCAAGACCATAAAATTGAAACCGATTTTGCAAGAATGCATAAGGATGAAAAAGATGCAAGAAAGATTGCAGAGAGAGAAGTTGAAGCCTCAGCGTGTGAAACAAAGCAAGAGCAAATACATGCTTAAGGAATCCATTGTAACATGGATGATACAGATGATGGTGAATCCCACTGTGACGAGGCACGTGTGGATGATGACTGCAAAGTGATATGTGAATTGGTGAATCCAACCACAGCTGATGGATTTGGTGAAGTTCAAATTGTCAATGAAATTGACAATGAGCACATGCATGCTCAGATATCCCACAATAGTGTGGATGAACATTATATTGATGATATGTGTGGTTTCTTTTTGAAACAGGGATTGATTGTGGCAATATGGAAAGAAAAATGTTTGATGAAGCATTGAAGGGTGAAGCTAGCACTGTAGCAGCAAAATATGAAGCAGTTGGAACTACTCATGACGTAGTATGTCATTTAGCAGTAGTTGATGATCAAGAACATGATAACGTGATTGAAGAGTTTTTGATGAGAATATCCACTAACAACATAATAGTGGAAGACAACCTCCATGCAATTGAAAAGAAGGAAGATGTGGAGAAGAAATCTCTCACTGAAGAGAGTCATATTAAAGATATTTTTAACATTGTTTTTTAATATGCAGGTGTTCATAATAGCATGGGCGAAAAAGTTGAAAACAAGGTTGTGAATAAATTTGATGTAGACTACAAGAAAAAACAACAGTACCAGATGATGAAAGTGAAAATAATGATATGGATGTTTCTGAAGAAAAATATGAACGCATTGAAACCATTTTTCAGCAATGGAGTGAAGAAGAGATAAGATTTTTCTATCAAGAAATATGGCAGAAAGAAATTCAGGGATATGAAGCGGAAGAAGAAGAGAAAAGAAGACAATTTGAAAATGCAATGTTTTGGTAGTAGTCCATGGTTGAACGAATATTTGAATAGGAAGGCGTAGAAGACATGATCCAATTGTTTTTCAGAACAAGTTCAAAACAAGTCAAAGAAAAATTGTAGCAACAACAAGTGAATAAAGCCTACAACGAAAGAGTTCAACAGAGAATGAAGCAATTTCGAGGATATACAATCTGGAAGGAGAGAAAAAGAAAAAGCAAAATTGTAAAATTCTTTTGTCATTTTAAGCCTAGCTGAGACATAGACCAGCAAGCATGTTTATGTGATAGTTGAGTCATGTAGAGTTATGTTGAGTCATACGGTTGTAATTAAGGGGGAGTGTTAGAAATTGTAATTACTCCCACATGTGGAGTTAGCTAAACATAGAGAGTCAGTTAACTAAGTGATTGAGTGATTGAGTGTTTAAGTGTTGAATCAAGTCGAGTTAAGTGATAGACGAGTTTAAGTGTGTGATTGCATCTCAAGATATTTTAGGCAAGTCGCTAGTTGGAAAAGGTTAAATATCCTTCACCAGGTTCATTGTAATAATCATGTTTTGTGTGATCAATTGAAGAGTCGCAACTCGTGAGTTTTATGTGACAATTTGTGTGTTTAACTTCTCTGCCTTTCCAACAAATTGGTATCATAGATGAGGTCAAAGGATCTGCAGCCTCACCTTGTATTACTGCACTATGTGAGTGATAATTCATGTTGGTGAGCGATAAATCACATTGGAGAGTCGCTGAGAGCGCAAGTCTGCCACCAACATCAAGCTATAAGAAAGGTCTAGCCACCATCAACATAGAATCGCGTATAGAGAAAACCAGCCATTTTACTGGTCATTAACTGAAAACTTGTGTGAAGAGTCAAAGGTTTAATCGGCAGTTGAGAAGTCAACCAAAGTTCCGATGACAAGTTTCATGGTTAAGATGCACAAGGTTAAAGCTGACCATGGGCAAATATTAAAAAAAAAAGCGCTTGTGTTTATAAGGTGATTAAAAGTCAATTTTTTATGAAATCAATCGACGAAGTGTTTTCAAGAGTCATTTTTCGATATATTAAAAAAGGGTAAGGTTTTAAAGGCTTTTTGTTTTGGTAAAAGGTTTTTGAAAAGGGGAATATCATTTTAAGTGGGAAACAGTCTTATGAAAGTGTAACAAGGCACATTAAAGGGTTAAAGCTTGGAGAATTGGAAACCTTATATATATATATATATATATATATATATATATATATATATATATATATACAAAAGCGTATTGTATGAAAATGGTTTATTTGTATGAGAAGTTTAAGGTTTTGAAGGTTGATTGGTTTACAATATTATTTGGTGTTTTCTCAAGCATGACATTGGTTTTTTTGGTGAGGATTGTGCCTTATGGGGGCGCATATTGAAAATCATACTTTTTTTCGAGGGCGAGATGGAAGATAGTCTGATGCAATCAAGAAATAAAGTATAAAGCAGAGGAATGACTATAGCCATGGGTTGCAAAGCACAATTAAAGCATATGAAGAAAATAAATAAAACGGAAGAGGTAAAGATCATTGCCATGGTTTGAGAGGTTTTGGCCGCAGCCAATGAACTAAGTCTAGTAGAAGACAAAGAAGAAATCGAGGGTGGTTGGTGTATCTTTGATTTAGCACCACCTCCTATGTTTAGAGGTGAATATTTTGATCATTGGGTTATCAAGATGCTAACTTTTCTTAGAGCTAAAGAGTTAATTGAGTATGACTCTAATAACCTATATGATGCAATATGTGATGTTTTAGCATTGAATTTTATAAAATATGCATTGGATGAGAAGTGTTTGTGTAAGGTAGCAAAAGTTACAACTTCCAAGGAAGCATGGAAGAACTTGGAAGAAGATTTTAGCACAACGTAGAGTGACATGCTACAACAGGTTATGTGACAAGCAAAGAAGTCAGCCGTAGATCTGAGAGTAGATGAGCAAGACTCTAAGAGGAAAACAAAGCTTGGAGAACCACTCTCAAAAGTGTATGATGGTTATGAAGACCATAAGATTAGAACCCATTTTGCAAGAATGCATATGGATGAAATAGATGCAACAAAGATTGCAAAGAGAGAAGTTGAAGCCTCTGTGTGTGAAACATAGCAAGAGAAAATACATGCTCAAGGAATCCATTGTAACATGGATGATACAGATGATGGTGAATCCCACTATGACGAGAAATATGTGGATGATGACTGCAAAGTGATATGTGAGTTGGTGAATCCAACCGCAACTGATGGATTTGGTGAAGTTCAAATTGTCAATGAAATTTGAACTTCGTCTTGAATTCCTTGGAATAGATAAGGAAATAGTGATGCATCTCCTCGGCGTCCTCCCAAGTAGTTGAACTGGGACTATAATTGTCCCACTAGACCTTGACTTAGTCCACCAACCATCGTCTAAGCTGCAAAGTTCATTTGTCCAGTATGCAAACTGGTTCGGTCATCACTGTTCCCTCATCTGAAACTTGCAAATGACCAAAGTCAAGAACATGCGAAGGATCTAAAATATAATGACGTAAAATAGAAACATGAAACACAGCATGCCTATGTGCTAAAGATGGAGGTAAGGCAAGCCTATATTCCACCAACCCATTTTCTTTCGAAGATTTCAAAAGGTCCCACAAACCGTCAGTACAATTTTTCTCCCTTTCCAAATTTTATAGAGCTTTTTTGGGGCCTTACTCTCAGGAACACCCTATCCCCGACTTCATAACTTCGTTCTACCCAATGAGCATTAGCATAGCTCTTTTGTCGATCTTGTGATTCTTTTAGCCTCCTCCTAATCATAGTCATTTGTTCTTCCATCTCTTCCACCTCTTGTGGTCCTATTAATACTCGGTCCTCTGGTCGGTCCCATATAACAACTCAAATGGTGTCATCTTGATGGAACTCTGATAGCTATTATTGTAAGCAAATTCCACAAGTGGTAAAAACTCCTCCCATGTTTTGTTGGTCCATCACATACATCCGAAGCATGTCTTCAAGGATTTGATTAGTCCTCTCTGTCTGCCCATCTATCTCCACGTGATAAGTAGTGCTGAAGTTCAACTGGGTTCCCAAAGATTGTTAGAAACTGGTCCAAAATATTCTTATAAACACTACTCCCCTATCACATATGATCTTCCTAGGAACTCCATGCAATCTCATAATCTCATTAATAAAACCCCTGGCAATTTCTGGTGCCTTATATGTAGTCTTAACTAGTATGAAATGGGCGCCCTTGGTCAACATGTCCACCGCTACAAATATGGAATCATGTCTTCTTGAGGTCATTGGTAGTCCCACACTGAAGTCCAGTGATATCACTTCCCATTTAGATTTTGGTATCTCATGGGGCTGCAATAAACCTACTAGATGCCTATGTTCAGTTTTACTCGCTGACACTCTAAGCATCTTGCTACCAAGTTCACGATGTCCTTCTTCATCCCTTTCCAAAAGAACAGTGGTTTCAGGTCCGCACTCATCTTCTTAACACCAAGGTGTGCCATGTATACTGCGTGATGTGCTTCATTTAAGATTAATTGGCATATATCTTCATTCGGTGGTACATATATCCTTCCCTGAAATCGTAGTAGCCCATCATTATCAAGGGAGTATTCTTCATATTTTAGGACCCTCATTTCATCCTCCTTCAAACTTTTGCTAACCTCCCGATACCAGGTGTCTTTAATTTGTAATTCAACAATTTTCTCCTTCAAATTTGTCTTTAAGGGAATCAATGAGAATATCTGTGGCCTCGTACTTAAAGCATCAGCCACCCTATTTACCGTTCCTTTGATGTAAGTGATATCAAAATCATATTCACTAATTAGCTCAAACCATCGTCTTTGCCTTGCATTTAAGTGATCTTGAGTGAATATGTGTTGTAACCCACAATTGTTAGTCCTAAGATCACACTTCCTTCCTAGAAGGTAGTGTCTCCAAATCTTTAGTACATAAATAATTGCTGCCATTTCTAGATGATGGGTTGCGTAGTTTTCTTCGTGGGTTCTGAGTTTCCTTGATGCATAGGCTACTACTCTTCCTTCTTGTATCAACACAGAACCCAACCCTTCCTTGGAGGCATCAGTGCAAACCAAAAATTCTTGTTCCATATCCAGCACCTTCAAAATTGGTGTTGTTGTTAATAACACCTTTAACCTTTGGAATGCCTCTTCACATTTTTCTGTCCAAATGAATTTCTTGTTCTTTCTTTGGAGCTCGGTAATGGGGTTTGCTATTTTTTAAAACCCTTTGACAAATCTACGATAGTACCCTGCCATGCCCATGAAACTTCGTATTTCATGAACATTGGTTGGTGTTCGTCATTCCATGATGGCCTCGATTTTTACCGAGTCTACTGAAATACCGTCCCCAGAGATAATGTGACCAAGATAATGAATATAGGTTTTCTAAAAGGAACACTTTGACAACTTCCCATATAATTGGTTTTCTCTAAGACATTGTAGAACTATCCTCAAGTGTTCATCATGCCCTTCTAGGGTCTTTGAGTAGATCAAAATGTCATTGATAAAGACTTGTACAAACTTGTTTAAGTAATCTTGAAATATTCCATTCATCAAACTCATGAAAGCACCCGGGACATTTGTCAGTCCAGAGGGTAAAACTACAAATTCATAATGCCCAAATCTTGTTTTAAAGGCTATCTTCAAAATATCTTCTTCTTTGATTCTCAACTGACGATATCCTAACCTCATATCTATCTTTGAAAACACAGTCGCCCCCTCATTTGATCAAATAATTCATCTACCCTTGGAAAAGGGTACTGAATTTTTATCGTCACTTTATTCAACTGGCAGTAATCAATGCACAATTGCCAAGACCCATCCTTTTTCTTAACAAAAATCACAGGGGCTTCCCATGGAGATATGCAAGGTCATATGAACCCCATGTCTAATAATTCCTTTAATTGGATTTTCAATTCCTTTAGCTCTAGAGATGACATACGATAGGTTGCCTTTGCAATAGGCTCAATGCCTAGTTTAAGGTCGATGGTGAAATCAATTTCCTTTTTTGGGGGTAGCCCAGGTAGTTCTTCGGGAGTACATCCTTAAATTCAACAAGGAATGGATGTTTATCAAGGTCTTCAAAGTCACCCTTATCGTTTAGAGGTACCACCGAGAACATTTGACATCCCCTTCGCCTAAATTTCATTAGTTGCAGGGAGGAGATGAACCTCAGGGACACCCCTTGGTTCTTTCCCCTTAATGATTTTCTTTTGCCATCATCGTCAGTGAAATGTAGAATCTTGTCTTTGCAGTCTAGGAGTGCCTCATGTCACTCCAACCAATCCATTCCTATAACTATGTCATAAACTCATAGAATTGTAGAGTACAATGATACCTTGGTCTTACATACACCCAGGTCAACCTCACAATCCTTTACCATATTTCCTACATTTCTTTTCATACCACATGCCATTTCTACATGTCTGAATTAATACTATGGAGTTGCTTTATGTTTAATCATTGATAATGCATTTAGAGAAATAAATGAATCAATAGCACCTGGATCTATTAAAATGAAAAATCTCATACCATGAATATTACCCGAGGTTTCGAACACAGTGGACTGGTGTTCGCCCTGGTGATTGTTCACCACTGCATGGATGCGATGAGCCTTCCCCAGATCCCCCACTGTAGTTGCATTCTTAGTTGAGTTGGTATTACCTGTATTTTGAGGGCAATCCTTCTTGTAGTGAGGACCTCCACAAGTCCAACACCCCCTCTTAGGGGCTTGGCTCCTACTACCAAATGAACCAGGAGTTGGACTGGAACTTTACTGGAAAGAACATCAGTGTTGAGGTGGTGTGACTTAGTGTTGTCGCATAAGCCAGTGCGGTTGTGGTTGACGAGTTTGTTGTAGTAACCTGTGCATATTTTGAGCTGGATGCCTATATGATGTTCTTTGATTTCTTCCTGCCCACCTTGGATGATTGAGCGCATGACCCCCTTGCGAATTTATACGTTCCATATTGTTTCCACTTGGTACTCCTGATCCTGTGGGCCTTGTTGACTTACTATGTTCACTACTCATGATCTCCTCCTCTGGAATGATTTCCCATTGAACTACCTTGTGCAAGGTGGGAGGAATTAAGATTCTAATCTTGGTCTGAATGTTAACATTTAATCCATACACAAATTTGTTCACCTTGAGCTTTTCTGTGTTTAAGTGAGGGGAATAACAGAGTAATTCCATGAAACATGCCTCATACTCTGGTAGTCAGCGAATCCCTTGCTTTAATGCATCGAATTCATTTAGTTGTCCCTCAAGGAACTCCTCTGACAGGTAATGTTCTCTAAAATTTTCTTCAAATAGTTCCCAAGTTACTTCTGATATATCCATCCCCAATTGGGTTAATAATGCCTTCCACCAAAGTAGTGTGTTTCCCTTTAGCTGGAATATACCCATCTTGGCCTTCATGTTTGAGGTGTAATCTACTAGAGTAAGACACATAACCATGTTTTCTAACCATGCCTCTGTAGACTGACCATCTGTGGACCCCAAAAACTTTGGAAATTTTACCTTTTCCAAATCTCGACGTACATCATTACTTGTAGTGTTTTGCGGTGCTTCGTTTTCTATGACAGATTCTCCATGCTGCCCATTCCAAATGGTTTATTAGTGCCTTAGACATGTGTTGGAATGATCTCATTAAGTTCAGCACTTCTCCAGTTGGTATTTGTTCTTGTGTTGAAATGTTTTCCCCATCATTAGGTGGGGTGGTAGGAGTTGGTTGTTGTGGTGGTGCCATGTTGTCTCCTTTAGGAAATTCCATTGAAGTTCTAAGGGTGCCACACCACTTGCGGTTCAAGAATTTAATGACTACGAGGGGAAAGTATAGGTGCAATGACATAGACTACTATCATCTCTTATGTTGCTCGCTATAGTGAGACTAATGGTCTCAGGGATGAAGGAATCCACCTTGATGTGCAACCCCAGTAAAATCCTCCTGAGCGACCCAACTTTGGGACCTACCATCTCGACATCATGATCTTCAAGGCGAAGGTGTTTCAACCTTTCCAGTCCAAGTCACGGTAGGAGTGCTAGTGGGTGAGATCAGGGACACTGTCCCAACCCTCCCATGTAGTTTCATCCACTTGTACAACCCCATCACCCATATGTGGGTCATTCGGTCAAGAAACTAATATGTGCTTGCAACCATTAACATATCATCAGAATATAGATAAACATATATAACAGGTTTCAAGATCGACTTAATTTCAAAGATAAAATAATACAAATTTTCATTAAACCAGGTGTCATCAACTCGTCATATGCGAGTTCCTCTGATGGTTTCCTGCCATACTCAATACTCATCAGTAACAAGGTTTCTCAGTGTTGGTCGTTGTCATAATAGCATCATTAACAACACCTAGGCATTCACATCATTGTTCATTGTAAGCCCAAACTAATGAAAGTAGGTAACATAGGGGACACATACATCATGGCTATTATCATCAAAACATCAATGGAAACATACATCCATTAAGCTATCAACATAGTAACATCAAGAAATATACCTATCCATCAAATTTATCATCATCATGCCTTTAATAGAGAGCATACATATCCTTTACTGCCATGATCATAATAATTTCAATAGAGACCAAACTTAACCATTTAATGTTACAATCATCATAATACCGATAGATAAGATACATAACCATACATGCTATCATAATATCAATGGAAAGCATACATAAACATCACGACCATGAATATCTCAATCACTAATAATAACGTCATGTGCCCGGATCCTCAACCTGAGGTCCTCAAAGAATAATGTGTGGGCCTTAGGGCTAAATAAATGTTAGTGTCATATCACTGTCAGTCAAGTAGAGTGGGCACTATAGTATAGTTGTTGAGGTATGAAAGTATGGTGAGTTTATGGTCTTTACTGTCGTGCAGACAGCGACAAAAGGAAGTGAAAAGACTTGCAGCAACCTAGAGCAAGGAGTGCTCAATTGTTTCCAGAGAAGAGAACCAGAAGGATGCCAAAAGACTGAGTGAGGAGAGCTTGGTGAGGTATCGAGTAGCAGAGGAAGACTGTTACTGCAGAGGTTGGTTGCAGCTCACAGAATATCATGAAAGCAGTTTCACTGAGAAGTGGGTAGAATTGTTAAGGATAAGGAGAAGCATGTGACCAGGAGGTCATAAATTTTTGTGCCTCGAGAGTCCGATGTAGGAGCATCCAAGCCCTTATAATTCAAGGAGGAATCCAAAGCAAAGCAAGGAGAAGGATGTGGACCATTAGAGCAAAACATGGACATTTTTGTTAAAAACAGAGTAAATGATGGAGTGGATAAAGTCTCTCGAAGACTTATTTAATGTAATTTAATCTGCCATATGTGTGCATAATGGGAGATTAGGGATTTGTTGAGTGATTGTGGGAGGAATCATGCATCTTAAATGATCCACGACTGTTGTAATCTCTTATATAAAGAGAGTCTGTGTAAGGAGGTGATAGATAGAGTGATAGATAGAAAGTGTAAAACCGAGAGTATTCAAATGTAGTGGAGGGAGAAACTGTTCCAAGGATATAATGCCTTAGACCTGTAATCATATAGTGTATAATATAAATTGTGTTTCAATTTTAATATTGTACACCTGTGTGTATGTTTCATATATAGAGTTAATCCTGTGTTCCTTGACTGCTGATCAACCATCGACCACTGAAAGGATCGATGGTGATCCAATACTAAACAAAGTATGGCAGAGGACCTACGTTTAATGCAGAGTCCATCAGTAGAAGCGAATGAAGGGATGAAGAATGAATGCACAGGAATCATATCGCATCAGCGGAAACCTTTTGGTGAGATCGGAACCAGCCCTTTTAAAATTCCAGTTTACACTAAGAAGCAGCGAAAAACATAGAACGGATTCGAAATCCAGACTTGAGATCCTATAAAGGGTGGCTTATATCTATATCGAATCTGTAAGTCTGATCAGAACGACCTTTGAATCAGTGTAATCGCGATCACACGATTAAGTGTGCGCCGTAAGATCGACATTCGAATTGATAATCGTGAACTTAATCGCTAATCGCAGAGGTCAAGCACAGAGACAGTGGATATGCGATATGCCGATAGCGATAAAGCGAGAGTATTCAAATGTAGTCGAGGGAAAAATGATCCTCTATTCTTTGTCCAACACGTATCACTATGTTATAATGTCTTTTTGTCTTGGCTTATGCTGACTCTTAATTTCCATCAGCGGGTTTTTGATATTGTATCCCATAACTATGAACATAGCAGTGACAGGATAAGGATATTCTTTGTTTTCATTGGCAATTGTTTTCTAGGATATATGTACTTTATCATTATATAATAGAAATCCTTTTCTTAAATGTGGAAAAAAAGTACAATCAAGTTATATAACTATGAATGCAATTGCTGAATTTGGATTCATATCATGAATTACTACAATGTTGTTTCTATTGTTTATCAGAGTTTTGTTGGTTTTCTAGGGCTTTCTTACCATCTGCCTGGGAAATAAAATTATGAATAGGGATACTAGAGAAGAAAGTGGCGGGATATTCTTACAGTGTGCTCTCGCAGAGCCTGGAAATGGGACTGGAACACGAAAAGCCAAGGAAGGATGTCTAGGCTTCCCCCAAAGTATGGAAACATCAAAAGGGAGATATTTGCTTACATTTCCACAAAAATTCTCATGTCGCTAAAAAATGCAGGAACAATTTTGGCCAAAAGTATTCTTTCTTCCTGAAACTCCTGTTGTTGCCCTGAAAAGATATTTCCTAGGACTTAATACTCGGGTGGTGAGACTCTGAATTACAATGAAAATTCCAAATATTTTCTAAATATATCCAACTTATCAACTGTTTTTTAATGTTCTTGTTATCTGTTGTGCTGCTGTTAAGTTCTTCAAATAGGGATTGTCATGGAAAAAACTCAGGTTCAACAGGTTCAAAGAGATTTTGTGTGAGTGAAATTGTTTGAATTCCCATTCTAAATATGCAAAACTTATCAATTTTTTTTAACGTTCTTGTTATCTGTTGCGCTGATGTTAAGTTCTCCATATAGGGCATTCCCATGGAAACAAATCAGGTTCAACAGGTTCAAAGCGATTTTCTGTGAGTGAAGTTGTTTGACTTCCCAACAATGTTTTCCGTTTCTTGTCCAAGGGCTATAATACTATGAATTTTTTTAAGTAAGCTAATCTGGTAGCAAATAGTCTACATTTTGAGAGAATGTTTTACAATTCAAATAATTTTTTAGAGTTTAGAATGAATCATTCCATCATGATTCATGTCTTATGTTGGAACTAAGTAGAATTTTCCGCATTTTGAGCTGACCCACATCCTCAGAAAATGGATCAAAGTTTAACTTTCTTGAGTCATAGAATTCTAGCAGAGGACTAAAGATTGCTACCTAGTACTTTTTTAAATATCATGTAATGTTTTTCCTCCAAAAATGTGTGGGAGTGGAGGAAAAGTTTCATTGTTTTCAACGTGACTGTGTTACAGTCATGCTTGATTTCTTTTCAAAGAAAATAAAAAAGGGTTACTGTTTGTGATCAAGAAATTCCTATAGAAGTGGACCGATTATTTCTATATTTTGATCACGATTCTGACTTTATTAAAGAAAAATATGGTTTTGGCTCCCACACTGTTTGACTTACAATAAAAATCCTTAAATTCATCTGCATTTCAACTCTAAATCCCCCTAATAGCATTCATGATTTGTCTCCTGAAACACCAAAATTTGAGGTCAATGACATTCTTATAAATCTGGTTTTCTCTCTAACGTTTTTGACATACCAAAAACTCCTTAATTTCGTAGGCATTTCCACTCTAAATCCCCCTAATGATATTCATGATTTGTCTTACGAAACACCACAATTTGAGGAATTTTTTATAGGGCACTATCGAGAATATGTTCCTCTAAAATATACATTAGTCAGTATTAAATATATAGTTTGAATATTTTACCAATGTTTTTGGCAAACATTCATATCCCATTTCCCATCCTGAATTCTTCACAAGAAAACATAATTCATCTTCATATTAATTTCCTAGGAATTCTACGAGTATAAAATTTCACTTCAATATTTGTCTCTAATAACTTGCACCGGAAAGAAAATTTCAGAAAACCCAACAAACAATCAGCTGCCTAGGGGTAGCTCATTTAGCAAGTCCGTGATATGTAAAGTTATGTGAATAATATTTGGCAAGTCCAAGTGATATGTAAAGTTATGTGAATAATGAAGATTCATAATCAATTTCGTCTAACTGACAAGTCATATCCTTGCCAATATTAGTGAGCATATTTGATATGTTTTAACCAACGAGAAGAAAAATTTGCTCCAGTAGTTTTAACAAATTCTGGAAAGAAGGACAATGCCCAAAGTAAATGATATATAGTACAACCATAGTTAAAACAATGTGTTTTCTCAAAAAGAAATTGTTGTGACATTATCTGTGTCAATAAAAGTTGTTACACCCACAATCCTAATAAGGTCTTTAGATATAGATTATTTTTGAAGTAAGTTTTAGAGAATAATAAAATTTAAGAAAATAATTGGTTTTTACATTATTTCAAAATAGTAAATGTGAATCTCAGACAAAAGCATATAAATAGAAAATAGAAAGAGTAAATTTGAATCTTAGACCAAAACATATAAATAGAAAGTAGAAAAAACATTATATGTATAATACTCCTATTTCTAAGAAGGAGAAACAGTAAACATGACACTGGATTCAACTGCATTTTAGAGATCTCTCAATACTCTGATCTAATGGATTCGTAAAGAGGTAAATACAGAAAATGAACATGTATTATCCTTTACCTATTCTTACAAACTTTGATCTATCTATTCGGCTTTGTCTCAAGCATTTAACAATCCCTTAAGAAACAACAAATGTACATCAGCACAAGAATTAGTGTGAAGGAATGTTTTTTATATGTTATGTTTATTACACTGTGATTGTAATTACAACTAGCACAACCACCTAACACACAATTGTTAAATGATTCTCCTAACACAAAATTGTTAAATGTTGAATCACTTCCATCTGGGGAATGGATGGTGAAGCCTTTGGGCATCGACCAACTCCATTCTGCTTTTCGGTAAGGATTTGGTCAACTACCTGGCCAAGCTTGATCATGTCCTTGTGCATTGGGACAACCATACAAAGGTTGAAATAGTTAGCATTTCCTTTTGCCTCTAGCTGGAATAGTTGGCACTTCATCTTGAGAACACATCCATGGAAGGAGCTATAGGGTAATAGTTAACAATTAGATGAATTAATTGTTGAATGGTGAGGATTCGAAAGAAAGACAATGATTGGATGTATCCCCACAGTTTAATCATGTGCCCTCCATGTGATTCTGAAATAAGAACACCTATCAATGTAACAAGTCTTTGACTCCTTCCCATCCCATCTTTCTCCATTTCTATGCAAGGAATTTTTCTTAAATTTACTGTCATAAAGAAGCTAAATAAGGACACATTGTCTAGAGCATAATTTCCCATGCATAACTTGAAACTTCAATTTCTTTATAGTTTCAGAAACTATATCCTAGCCCTCATAAATTCAAGATTGTGTTTATACTTTGTATCAATTTTTTCCTCAAATTTCTTCATTAAGTGCCTAGATTTTAAATAGATTTTGTTGTCTGAATTTGCCTAAATTTGACTAATTTTGTATTTTTTTTATTTTCATGTGCAAGAAGAAAAAGAACCACAAATCCACCACTCCTACCAGAATCCACATGATCAAAATATTTGATGAACCATATGATACAAAATAAGGTGAAGTGAGGAACCAATAGTCTTTTTAGAAGCGAAAATTATTGAAAATGTACAAGAGAAAACTAACCTATAATTTCTTTGCTAGCCATGTTGCCTATCACCAAACATGAACGGGTTAGAGTTGAATGTAGAATAAAAAGAACCAATGTTTCCTTTATTGATATTGGAAGTACTCATAGCTTCATTGATGGGAAGATGGTATCTATAACATCTGAAAAAATATTTTCTTGGACAGGTTCCATTTTTAGTTGCCAACAAGCTTACCATGGTGTGCAAAGGAAGGATTAAGGATCTAAAGTTACTTCGGACAACCATGAGGTGACTTCTAAATTTTGTGGTTGCGTTGGTAAGTGTTTATATGTCTTTATGTGCGCAATGGTTGAAGACTTCGAGAATTTATGTCACAAACATGTTTAAGATGGAATGGAGTGGCCCAACAATGGATCACCACATGAGTAATGCATCTAGGTCTCAACCAATTATATTTTACGTAAAATGAGTAAATGCTTGACTAAGGATAATTTGGTTATATTTTATCAAAGGCTTGCATGGGAAGCCTGGTATGTTGAAATAGAGACAAAAGGAGTTGTAAAAACTGAGTGATTCTTTTCTAGATGTATTTCAAGATGTACCCCTTGGGCTACCACTTGAAAGAGATCAAGAACTCATTGTTACTTCTATCTTCTATGCTCCTTTTTCCTATGCTATCGTCTTATGGCATTTCCTTTGCAACATGTAGTGCAATTGCTAGTTGGTAGACATATCCCATAAACCTAATTAGAGAAGTTAATAGGTATTATAATAGATCAATTTGACTTACAAACTTTTATAAAAAATATCAAAACACTTACATTTACATCTTAAATTGTTAAAATTAAAAAAATCATGAAAACTTTTCAACCCTAAAACAAAACAATAAAATAAAGCATGAAAATTTCAATTTGTATTAACTGATGGCAAGCTTGCTGCTAAACCTATATTCTACCCTCGTTCCCAAGGTCTCGTTTGCTATTTTTATCAAGCTTGATGCTTAACCTCTATTCTACCCTCGTTCCCAAGGTCTCCTTTGTTATTTCGTCATTAGAGAAACAAAGATATGGTTAACACTTATTTTGTATTAACTTATAGCAAGCCTGCTGCTAAACCCATATTCCGCGCTAGCTGCCAATGTCTCTGTTATTTTATCATTAGAGCAAAAAAGTTGTGCTTAACACTTATTTTGTATTAACTGATAGCAAGCTTGCTGCTAACTTCGTATTTCACCCTCGTTGCCAATGTCTCCTCTGTTATTTTATCATTAAAGCAATAAAGTTGTGCTTATAACTAATTTTATCATTACACAAACAACATTTTGCTCACATATGCTACTGGGTAATTTGGATTTTAAAATTTAATTTAGGAATAGAAATTATAAATATTCTATACCTAGGTAATTATATGGTTTATGGTATAAAGTATGTTTTAAAATTGTTTTTAGTATAGAGTTAGTTTTTTGGCGGCATAAGGAAATAGGTTAATTGTTGCCTAAATTTCAAAAGCAGGAGTGAAAGTCTTTCTCATTATTAACCCTTAGCCTGTCATTCTAAGTGGTTTGGGTTTTCTTAAATAAGCATTGACTCAATCAGAAATGACTATCCTCACGACTAGTTTGACAATTAAATTATAATAAATTTCACCATATTTAAAAAGAATATTAAATTGTTTAATTTGCAATGACCATGTCTAAATTTATGACTAAGTTCTATGATATAATAGCATTTGTCTCTAGGTTCTATGATATATAGATATAGCCGTTTAAAGACCACTACATTTATGTAATTACAAGTTTATATTTCCAACTGTTGACAATTATGGATAACTTTTATTGTTATGTTGGTCAGATGCTACTGTAATGTACTATTGGGTTTCCTTTAAGACTTTGCTCTATATTTATTAAGGTACATGATCTGGAAGAATCTTATAATTAGTTTTTATTTTTTTTATTTTTTTAATAGTTATTATGAATGAGAAATTGATTTCACTTATGTTTAAAATATGCCCAAAATCTATAATCCAATCACTTACTCTTTTACGCAAATTTATGACTACGAATTAAAATAAATGCACGGATAATAAAACTGATGGATCGTCAATGAAAAGCAGCTGATACGAAGCGTTGTTCATTTCATGATCCACTGCTTCAAATTGTACCAGCTCTCACATAACATATATCATTTATTCAATTCAATATCCAATTCTTGAATTCAGTTTCCAAACGGGTTTTCTTCAAAATGCAGTCTTCCACCACCAACCCTAATGGCAATGGAGAACCCCGCCCAGATGAAGGTGAATCAACAAACGTGCATGTTAGCGAAGCACACGTGTCTTTGCCTTTGAATGACAGTGGGTTGAATCGCCAGGCTGGGGGCGTTTTACCTCCCATGGATTTTGGAGAAAATCCAATAAGAAAACACTGGTGTTAGACTTGGACGGAACTCTGCTTCATGCCGATTTTAAACCAGCGCCAGGCGGCTATGATTTTACCCTATCTCTCGAGGGCTACGACGAACCCTTGTATGTGTCGAAAAGGCCTGGCGTGGACAAATTGCTCCAGGAATTAGGCAGCACAGGGTTGTATGAGATTGTCATCTTCACGGCAGGATTGGAATGCTATGCAAATGCTGTGGTCGACAAGATCTTGGATTTATTACCGCCCTCGCAACACGCCACCACAAACACAAGTATAATTCCCCGCACCCACCGCCTTGACAGACGCCACTGCAGCGAAGTTGAAGGAATCCCCGATGCTGTGAAGGACCTGTCTATTCTGGGACGGGATCTGAAAAACGTCATAATAGTTGACGACCGCCGAAGCTCGTATTATCTCCAACCACAAAATGCCATCGAGATCGATTCCTGGACTGGCGACAACCCTGACGACGATTCGCTCTTTCGACTCCTCTCTTTCCTACTCGAAATCCAAGATCCAGAATGTCCTTACGCCGCCTCAGATGACGTGAGAGAAGTGATGAAATTAATGAAGCAAGCATAGCTGACTCAACAACATAATCAAAAAGGATTAACAAGAACGTAACAATTTTATATATTGGATTTTGGCCATTCAAATGCGTATACATTTTCCATTCTTTGATTTTTTATTTTTTTTGTTGAAGTGGAAATTAAAAAATAAAATTTCTTATTAAATGTCATTAAAATTTTAATAAATTTTCATATAAATACATAGATATAAATGAAGGATATTTATAAGTTGATATTTTATTTTAGTATGCAACTTTATTTTTTAATATTTTTTTAACTTATTTATCGTAATTTTCAATTCTACATTAAGATATTTTTCATCCTTTTTTGTTTATACTTGATTGTCATTGTCGCTTTGTTCACCTAACCATGTTGTCAATACTGGATAGGTCAATGTGTATAAAAGAAGACATAAAAAAATTGTATATGCAAATTGCATATATAGTGCAAGATATCTTTTAAATTTATAAACGTGAGTTGATATATTAAAGTCTTTAACATTGTTGTTCAGTGTTGAGGGCCATCACTTTCCTTCACTCTAGGTAGCAATTTTTATTTCTATGTATTTTTCGAAGATAATGGTATCCTCTATCCTTTTGTGTTGGTATTTGACTTATAGCTTTATGGATAATACCATCATATTTTGTATGCACATCTTCTTTGGCACGCACATCCTCTAGATGGAGCTCTGACTTCTTCAACTGACTTCTTAAGTGTCTTCTCTGGACCTTATTGAATGTTTTCTTCTTTCTCCTTTTGAATATGTAATGTGACCTCATTTATAGAATTGTGATGTCCTTCAATTATAAAATGTAAATTTGAATTTACCACATCCATGTCTAGCAACTTTTCAATCTTCTTACAAATTTCCTCTTGAATTATTTTGGTAATATCTTCGTATGTGATCCTTTTCTACTCTTGAATTTGATCTTGCGTTTTTTAACATCATGTAATAGTTTTATACTATGGTTTATAATTTATATATTTCTTCACCTTTAGTTTTCAATTTTTTGTTGATTCATCATTTTCCAATTTCCTTGTTAGCTTTCACTATTTTAATTGATGAATCGCCTTAATGATGGCTTTGTTAATATTTTGTATGTTAGATGTCACACTACCTTTCTTCTTTATGTCTTAGTTTATTTTAATTCATCATGAATTTCATACAATGCCTCCATTTTTGTATCCTCTATCTATTTATTAATAAATAATCACTTTCTAATAAAGGATAATTTATCGTTTAGCATCCTTAATTGTTATGTCAGATTGACTGTGTCAGCGTCTTCATCTCCACAAAATTTAAGTATCGTCATTTCTTTTTAAGTAAGTTATAATCCAAACCCTTACATTACAACTTCAATATAGTAATGATGTTCATTTAAAGTAGTTATGATCATTTTTCACATATATTATGCTATGTGTTCTCTTTCCAATTTCGTTTGAATCACCTCAATCGCATATCCAAATCAAAATTATGGTACTTTTAAGTTAACATGCTTTTAAAATACCATTTTGCATTATGTCTTTCCGAGTGACCTTAATTTTAGTATATATCTACAATTTTGTCCTTTATGAGTCTAAAATTTCATCATGTAGTAATTTGTTATTTTTTCTCTATATATCCATAGCTTTGATCAAAATCTAAAGTCCCAAGAGAATGTTAATGTAATTTTCAAAAAAATTGCTTGTTTTTGTCTTCTTCTTATGAAAAAACTTGTACAGTGTGCCATGTTTCCAATTATTTGAATATAATTATGAAGTTCTTACTTGAGGTACCTCTATATGTCTCTTAAGACTTTATGCATGCGAAAGCTATTGAAAATGTAGAAGAGACAACTAACCTGTAATTTCTTTGCAAGCGATGTGAGGTGTCACCCAACATGCACTGGTTAGAGTTGATGCAGAATAAAAAGGAGAACCAACATTTCCTTTGTTGATATTGGAAGTACTCATAGTTTCATTGATGTGAAGATGGTATCAAGAACATCTGAAAAGATATTTTATAAGATTTTAGGCTAGTTCTTAATGTTCACGATTGTTTGTTTTGATTGGGTGGTGGAATTAAGAAGACAAATGGGCAGAGAAAATATTTAGGTGATTGGGCTATGGAGTCAATCAAGAAAATCTTAACTGGATTTGATTTATTACTGAGGTAAGAGTTCATAGGGCAAGCTAGCACAATGAGAGCAAATCTACAGGTTCAAAATGGTTGAAAGTCCTAATCAGGGCCAAGGGTAATGAAGAATCCTTAACTGAGATTGGGATGAAGAAAGGAAGGATGGCCAGTAGCAAAGTGAAATGAAGAATCCTCAACTATGGGCCAAAATGGGGGTAAACTACGGAAGTAAGGGGGCAATTAAGAATCCCCAGACCAAGGCAGTTCAGTAGAAAACATGAATAAATCAATCACTTAAAACACAGAGCACTTAAGCTAATTCTGATGATACTATTCCTTGTTTGCTTTTAAGATTGTATAAGAAACACATATGAATATTTCATAACATCAAGAGAATACAATATTTAAACATGAGAAAGTGATACTTATTTGTTCCAATTGTGCACAAGAATCTGGTGAAATGTCCTCAGCTTTATTTCATTTCCAGTGAAACCAGTCCAGTCTTGAGTACAATAGCTCCTTGGCTCAAAATAATATGTCTACAAAAATGTATTTTAATCAACCCAAAATACTTCAATTTGTGAAGTACTTATACAAAATTTGATACAAAATATCTCATAACTATATGAGAATTATTCTAGGAAACAGAAAATATCTTCAACACGAAGATAGAGACAGATGGAGAACTATTTGTTTGTTGTTCCTTTAATTGTGACTGTGCTAGTTGTTGTTGCTCGGATTTGGCTCTTGCAATTTGCCTTGTAGTTATGTGCTGGAATTACTTTCATCTTTGACCTACTAATACTCTTTAGCTATTCTGTGTTGATCATCTTTCACCTGTTTTACTTGGCGTTACCTTTTACCTTACAAATTTTACTATAGTAACTTATAGTAAATCAGTCAAACTGGTCCACCATTCATTATCAGGTAGCTTCATTCTGATCATTTTCCTATAGATTTCATCGGGTTCTGTGTAGTTAGAAAAATTTGTTTTGCTTGTGAATAAGTGCTTGACTTCATGTTCTATATAGAACAGATTCTCAAGGCCATCATAAAGCACCCTTCCAATGAGCAAAGATTTCACCCCTGAAGTACTAGCTTGGCTTTTCGCTACCTTGTTTAACTTGTCAACATAATCCTCTTGGGTCATCAACTTATCATGGATTACCATAGGACTAGGGTGTCCTTTTTCCCTTAAGATGCCATACTTTAGCATAAAGCTATCAATGTCTGTTTGAATGCTTTGACATATTGTCTCAAGATTAAGCATTAAGTTCCTTTTGGTGAGAACTTTTTTGATTTCTAAGATTGTTGCTCTTCTGTCATCCATATCCAATTCATCTAGATGATATCTATTTTTGTTGTTCAAAAAGGTGATCAACTGATTGGCTTCTTCTGGTTGATATCCTAATTCTTCCACTGCCTTGTGTATTGCCTCTGTAGCCATCTTGACAAATTCTATTTGCTCAAAAATAATCTAAATAGAAGGGAAAACATCATTGATGGAATCAATGATGTTGGCCCAAAGGATTTCTCTCATGTCTCCCAATGGTTCTTGAAGTGTTAAATCCTTCTCAAGGGCTTTTACCCTTTCTGCCATCCTCAATTTCCTCTAAGTTTCTTCTTTGTGTTGTATTTGTACAAGTTTACAATCGATTTCGCACTATCACAATAGGTGATCCACACGGTGATGTGCTTGGTCGAATAAACCCTTGATAGAGCAATTCCTGTACCTACTTATTTATTTCTGCATTCTCTAGAGCTGATAGCCTGTACATTCCAATGTTAGGTAGTGGAGAATCTTGCTACAAATAAATCTCATGTTCTATCTCACTTGGGTGGAATCCCTTTAGGCTCTTGAAACAAAATATCATAATTAGAAACAACTTTAAGTAGATCTGCTTTATGTTAAGGATTACAGCCTTGGAAAGCATCATATTTATCAATATCCTTTGCTTTGACAATTATAAGTAAAAAATTGTTTATTTGAATTTATAATTATTTTCATCTGTCGTGAGTTTATGAGAGATAAATTATCTTTGAGTTCATGAGCCCTTACAATATATTCAATTCCATCCTTAGTGAGTTGATACTTATTTTCAATCTGATAGAAGATAAAATTTCTATCGTACAAGTATGGACTTCCTAATACAATTCCACATATGTCCAATGGGACTGTCTAACTCAACCTCATCTACAAACTTTGACCCAATAGAAAAATGAAGTTTACATTGTTTCATAACTTTTAGCTTAGTTTTATCACACACCCAACCTAATGGATATGGCTTTTTATGAATTTTTGTTTCTAGACCAAATTTCTTTACAATTGCTTCAGAAATCAAATTAACTTGTGACCCACTGTCAAATAAAGTATCAATTTTAGTATGCTTGGAGATGACCCTAATGTGAAATAACTCATTTCTTTTCCTCTCATCATTATCATTATAAACAGAATGCGAAGAAGTACTTGTAGATGCTTTAGAATCTTTACCTTTTATACCTGGAGCTGTAACTATTGTCTCGTCACCTGAATCTGATCACAAGTCATTTTGAATAGTAGAAAAAATCTTTCACTCTTTACTCCCAAACTTCTTAGGCTTCAATTCTAGATGCAATGACCATCAGTGTGCTTCACGGTGAGCTTCCTCCTTACAATGAGTGCATGAAGGTTTATCTTTCTTCACGGTGTCTATTTTCTTATCCTTCCATTTAAGTTTCTTCTTACCTTCATTCTTGATTTCAATAGGTTTGGACAATTTCCCAACATCTTCGGTTACATTTTTACCTCTAGCTTCTAGATGAGTTGCTTGAACCAATACATCATCTAAGCTAGTTGGATTAAACATAAGTATGGTATGCCTAAAATAACTATGAAGACCACCTATGTATTTCAACAATGTCTCTAGTGAGTCCAACGATATGCCTAATGTTAAAGCTCTCTTACTGAATTCCTGAGTATAACTTTGAACACTTTGACCTTTTAATTGATGTAGTGTTTTCCAACTCATCATTGCTTGTTGCATAGAAGAGAAAGGATATTTTTTTTTTAATTGTTGAAACAAATTCATTCCATGTTGAATTGATTTTACCATGCCTTTGGAGATCTGGTTATTTCTTACCTTCCCACCATACAAGTGTGGTTCCTCCAAATCGAAGGCTAGCAAGTTGGATCTTATTCCTTTCTAAAACAACATTCTACACCCTACAATACACTTCAATTTGTCTTATCCAATTATCAAGCTTTTCAACATTAAGTTCTCCATTGTAAATTGGCAAATCAAATTTTACATCTAATTTGATCAAAGACGATTTATTTTTCTTCTTCTTGGAAGGACTAGATTTATGAGAAGAAGATGATGATGACGATGATGGTGATGATGGAGGAGATGGTGGAGGAAGCATTCCTCCCTTTCCCTTATCATCATGATCTTTAGGTGATAAAGTGCCTTAATCTTTGTTCTTCTTAAACTCGTGATACATCTCTTCAACCATTGCATGTATCGTCATGAGGCTATCCAGGAGTTGAGATTTTGACCCAAGTGGAGTTTCAGCTACCATCCTTCTTTGTGAAAAGACCCTTCCAATCTCTAGATTCACCTCAACATGTTCACCTTCACCTCGTCTGAGCATCAACCTAGTAATCATTCAAATCTTCACAGAAACTTGTTAAACCTTAAAAACCTTGTTTCTTTGATACCACTTGATCCGTTAATGAAAAAGGTATTACAAAGCTTATGTGAATTTGTTTATGTTACTTAGTGCAAAGGATAGAAAATATTTCAAATAACATAAACACATAGACAAGTTGAAAACACATTCAAACACATCAACACAGCAAAATTTAATAAAGCAGTTCACCAGACTTTCTGGCTATGTCTCCTCATCCTTTCGCTTCTAGTGCTGACCTCTTTATTTTGTCTTCAAGTTGCTATTATAGGTATGAGCTCAAAAGTATAGTCTCAAATAAGAAAATGGACCTCACCACTACATTCAACTAGAAATTTTGAGTCAAACGAGTATAAAGTTGAGCATATTTGGCCACTGTGACCTCCAGACCCACTGGAATGGCCCAAAACCACCTTTGTCCCTACAAAACCACCCTCCATTTGGAAAAATACACCTTGGCCTATGCAAAACCACCTCAGACTACATGCTCGGGGTATGGCGGGTTCGACACCTACAATGCTTATTAAAAAATTAGTTCGGCTTTGTTTCAAGCCCAAACTGTTGACATGTTGGTTAGCATAGGTATGCAAAGTCGTAGCATATATATAATTTTGGAAGGTAGAGGGTTCAAAACCCCCACACAACCATTCCACCATTGGTTACGTTATAAATTGGATATGTGAAATATTTAACTTCAAAGGTCCGATGGTCGTGAATTTGACCCCGACTGTTCGACTTTTTTCTAGCAAAACCTTCGGTATAACATAAATACAAACTCATCATATCCATTACCAAGTCCTATGGTAGCCCAACCAGTGAGCTAGTTCTGTCAAAGTCATTGTCACTCTGGGAGGTTAGGGGTTTAATCATCCTTGATCCCCAAAATATTGGAAATGAGGCAAATTGGGCAAAATCTAGGATGCCAAGTGTCAACACCAGATTGGCCTGTATGAAATAATCACAAACTGCCGTGTCACCTCCTTTGCTAACATCATCTAGGACCCATGGCTCATTCTCGAGTTAACATGTGTCCTTGCTGATGTAGGAATTGACTTGGTTGACCATTGACCATTGACCTAGTTGACTATTGACCTTTGACTTTTGACTTTTTTTGGCCCTAGTTTTCCACAAACATTGACTGGCTCTAACTTCTCCATCCGGACTCAGATTTACATGTTGTTCACACCGTTGGAATCATATTAACGAGCACTTCAACTTGATCCCATTTTCCTCTCCATTTGAAGAATTTGATCCAGAGGCAAAACTAAATCCATTTTGGATCACTTTTTGAACTTGTAAATGTTCTATAAAGTTGATTATGAAAGAGAACCAAGGGTTCGAAATGTTTGAAAAAGATATACCTTGCGTATACTTTTTGAGATTAATACAATTTTCTAGAACCGATGTTACATATGCAGCTTTCACATATTCATGTGTGAATGGCTTCCTATTTTTTTTCTATTGTGATTATTTTCCATTAAATATTCAATGTTTGAATAAATATTTATGAATTGTAATAAATATTGAATGCTCAAGTTCATGTTATTCGAAATACTTATTTGTTCTTCAGCTTAGATATCATTTGCAGATATCATGTTGCTCTTTTTTTTATATTTATTTTCCATGGTCTCCTACCATGCCTTGATAATTATTTTTCTAAGAAACCATAACCTATATTACATTTGTTAGAGTTGT
Source organism: Pinus tabuliformis (assembly GCA_031772625.1). Lineage (NCBI taxonomy): Eukaryota > Viridiplantae > Streptophyta > Pinopsida > Pinales > Pinaceae > Pinus > Pinus tabuliformis. Next base: position 1,106,722,482 of record CM062805.1, read on the forward strand.
TCATATAAATTGTGACTAGGAGATACCTTTTTATGTCAAAGACTCCATGCCCAATGGTGTCTTTTCTTCCCTTTTCAAACCAAATTCATTTTTTACCATTTAAATTTGGCTAATAAGCCTATTAGTGACCTACTACTACACTCACCTTGAGTTCTAGAGTTAACGAGAAATCCCTCTCGAGATTGAAGGGCCAACATTCAATCCCAAAGTAGTTTGAATGGTTTCCTAAGTGAGCTTCCTTCCACAATCAATGAAAAACTTGTGATAACATAGGGTATGTCATTTAAGGATTTGACATAATTTATGGAAAATGAGCAGAGTTTTATTTTCTTATGATTATTTTGGTTTATTTATAGACTTTAAATTTAAATTTCTCACGAATTTATGTCTATTTTTATTTAATTTAAATTTATTAAATATTGAAAAATAACTTGTTAATGTATAATTCTAAATAATTTTTTATTTTTTATTTTTATTAATTATTTCAGGTTAAATAACTAAATAATAAAATATAAAAAAATACTTTTCAATATATATTAAATTTAGTATAATTTTATATTAGTTAATGTTTTCAAATGTTTTCATGTATTTTTTCCATAGGAAAAAGCGATAACCTTTTATTTAAAAAATGAAAAGTTACACAGAGCATATGCATTGAAGCATTTCCAGAAGATGCCCATTGGGCTCGTGTGCCTTTGCACACAATGCAACGTAGCGAGGCTACCGTGCATTTAGAAAGAATGAGAAAAAATGAAAAAAAGAAAGGAGGAAGGGACAGAAAAACTGATTCACGGGGGTGAGTAAAGGACTCACACCTCATGTTTTCCTCCCCTTCTTCTTTTCGACCTTGCGCCACTCTCCTTGGGTGGGCTCGATCGAAGCTAGGACAAACTGTGTTTCTACTTTTTGTGGATCTGTATCCTTGTCTGAGTCTGAAGTGTCTGAGGTGTGATGCCGTTTGATACCTCCCATACTCAGATCCTCGCTTGTCTTCTCTGCCTGATTTGAATGGGGTTGTGAAACCTTGTTGGCTGATATGTTTTCCTTTTGAGCCTCCTTTCCTTGGGCATGCTCAGTATTCTCTGTGGGGGTAACTTCCTCCTCTGCTTCTGATTCATCGTCCTCTGAGTCAGGAGGGGGGAATTGCCACCCTTTCCTCTGCTTCCCTTTCTGCTTCTTTTTACTGTGTGCTTTCTTGGTTTCTGAGCATGTATTTTGCAAGTGTCTTGTCAGCCTACAGTTCTTGCATCTGAAAGCAATGTTTTCGTAATCTAGTCCTTGCAACCAGTTTTGTTGCTTGTATACCAGCCTTATGCTTTCCGGTAGTCCTTTACTTATATCTACTTCCACACAAATGCGTGCAAAAGTGTAGATCCTATCATCAGTCCTTTCCAGATCTACTTTGATGTATTTCCCTATGTTGTTACCAATTCCTTCCAAAACTCGTTCACTCCAAAAGTGAAGAGGAAGGTTATATAGGCAGACCCAGACCGACATTTTGGAGAAAGTCATTTTGTTTGGATCAAAATCTAGAAACCATGGGGTCATAAAAAGACCCAATGTTCCCCAAAACCAAGGCCCTGTACTGATGATTGTACTGATGGCTTCCGTGGATGTGAATTTAAAAATGAAAAACCCTTTGGAGCATAGATGTATATCACATTCCATGGTCCAATTGGTGAAGATCCAGTGAAATAGATCCATTGGCTTTGGCCAAAAACTGTTAAATCGGCATATTAGGGCCTGTGTTTCATATGACTTGACGAAATCTTCAACTCCTGTAGAATCAAATTTTAGGGCTAGGGTTTGCCCTAGCTGATCTACTATGTATGGCATAGGTGTATATCCACTTTGATCTGGAGAGGACCCTTGATCTCTGTTACCCTGTAAGATGTTTTTGTAAGAGGAGCCTCCCTTGGCCTTAGGTTGAGCTACTGTCTTTTTCCTGTTGTCTCCTCCTGAGGAGCTTGGACCCTGGGGCAGAGCACCTCCTCTCAGCCTAAGGTTTAAAGTAATGGTTGTTTCTAGGCTAATATCGTAGTTTCTCAGGGTTCTGCTATCCTGAAGGGACCACCTACCACTAACCAAATGTTGGATCTGAACATGCTATCCCATCAATGCCCATATTTCCTGTTTTAGCTGCATAATGGTGCTTTCTGCATGTACCCATACTAGACTGGTTTTCCTCACAGGGGGTTTTATAAAAATCTGAAAACAAATTGATGTTACCTGTTGCCTGGGTTCTGGCTGTGATCCTGATCCGCCTAACCTGGTATCATGCATATATCCCTTCTACTGTCAATCTGCCTTAGAGATCAGGTCCGTGTGCTCTGGTTGTGAGTGAGCTTCCGGATCTGACCATTAATAGGGTCATTCTTCCATTAGCAGGTCTGGATCTACGAGCCCGAGGCTTGATCTATGCTCATTGCCACAGATCTGTGGGTATATTGCCCGATCAGGGCTTAATGGCGGATGTTTGAGCCTATGGATGTTAAGAACAACAATGATATAGTTCAGATCTGCGCTTTGATATGCAAAAAACCAGATTATTTCTTCATACCTGTGGCAGGATCTACGATTTTTCATCGTGAGGGCTCTGTGTTTGCTAGAGACAGAGTCTTCACAGAGCGTGATCTCGGAGACATTTACAGTTGTCTTCTCCACCTAATGCAACATCGTTTTCAACAGATCTGGCCAATAGCGCAGATCTTTTCTTCTTGTAAACCCTGTCTTCTGCAGAAAACAAAAAACCTTGTATAATTCTCGAGCTTAATGTTAGCCCAGGCCGTGTCAACATAAAACCTGGCATTGGAATGCTCCAGGTGTATGGCCTGCGTATACAAATCGACGGCTTGTTCAAACTCGTTCTCCTTAAAGGCCTCGATAGCCTGCCTCTCAAGATCCTTGGCCATTGATGCACTTACCATGTTTTCATGTATTTACTTATTATTTATTTATTAGTTTATTTCAATGTAATACTATGTGATAACATCTCCTTGTTATTATGAAACATGGTATTCTTCTAAATTTTAGATAAAAAAAAAATTAAAAAAATTTACATTAAAGAAACAATTATCAAATTATAAAAAATATGAAAACAAATTAAAATAGATCTATTTAAAAAAATAAAAATATATTTACATATTTTTCAAATATTCTATTTTTATAAAACTACCATTTTTAAGCCATAGGGCGTTCCTCTAGGAAGAACTTCCCTTGATAAGTGTGAATATCAGAAGACAAAAGAGGTGTTGAACAAGTGGAAGAGACTTTTCATTTATCTCATAAGATTAATGCACTTTTTTGACAATGAGCGAGATGGCTTGACATGTTTGCATGATATGGAAATTAAATAGTGTATGTTAGAAATTGTACTTACTCCTGCATGTGGAGTTAGTTAAACATAGAGAGTTAGTTAATTGAGTGATTGAGTGTTTAAGTGTTGAGTCAAGTCGAGTTAAGTGATAGACGAGTTTGAGTGTGTGATTGCATGTCAAGATATTTTAGGCAAGTCGCTGGTTGAAAAAGGTTAATTGCCCTTCACCAAGTTCATTGTAATAATCATGTTTTGTGTGATCAATTGAAGAGTTGCAACTCGTGAGTTTTGTGTGTAAATTTGTGTGTTTAGCTTCTCTGCCTTGCCAACAAATTGGTATCATAGCCGAGGTCAAAGGATCTGCAGCCTCACCTTGCATTACTGCACTGTGTGAGCGATAAGTCATGTTGGTGAGCGATAAATCACATTGGAGAGTCGCTGAGAGCACAAATCCACCACCAACATTGAGCTATAAGAATGGTCCAGCCACCAACGACATAGAATCGTGTCCAGGGAAAACTAGCCGCATTACCGGTCACCAATTGAAAATTTGCGTGAAGAGTCAAAGGTTTAATCAGCAGTTGAGAAGTCAACCAAAAGTTCCGACGACAAGTTTCATGGTTAAGATGCGCAAGTTTGAAGCCGACCATGGGAAAATATAAAAAAAAACTTATGTTTATAAGGTGATTAAAAGTCCATTTTTTTTTATGAAATCTATCGACGAAGTGTTTTCAAGAGTAATTTTTCGATATATTAAAAAAGGGTAAGGTTTTAAAGGCTTTTTATTTTGGTAAAAGGTTTTTGAAAAGGGGAATATCTTTTTAAGTGGGAAAAAGTCTTATGAAAGTGTAAGAAGGCACATTAAAGGGTTAAAGTTTGGAGAATTGGAAACAAATTATATATATATATATATATATATAAACAAAAGCGAATTGTATGAAAAGGGTTTATTTGTATGAGAAGTTTAAGGTTTTGAAAGGTTGATTGGTTTACAAAATTATTTGGTGTTTTGTCAAGCATGACAATTGTTTTTCTAGTGAAGATTGTGCCTTATGGGGGCACATATTAAAAATCATATTTTTTTCGGGGGTGATATGGAAGATAGTCTCATGCAATCAGGAAATAAAGTATAAACAGAGGAATGATCGCAGACATGGGTTGCAAGGCACGATTAAAGCATATGAAGAAAATAAATAAAAAAGAAGAGGCAAAGATCACTGCCATGGTTAGAGAGGTTTAGGCCGCAACCGATGAACTGAGAAGTCCAGTAGAATACAAAGAAGAAATCAAGGGTGATTGGTGTAGCGTTGATCTGCTACCACCTCCTATGTTTGTAGGTGAATATGACACCGTATATGACGTTTTAGCATTAAATTTTATAAAATATGCATTGAATGAGAAGTGTTTGTGCAAAGTAGCAAAAGTTACAACTTCCAAGGAAGCATGGAAAATCTTGGAAGTAACGTTTGGCATAGAGGAGAGTGACATGAAACAACATGTTATGTCACAAGCAAAGAAGTCAGCCGCAGATCTGAGAGTAGATGAGCAAGACTCTAAGAGGAAAATAGAGCTTGGATAACCCTACTCAAAAGTGGATCATGGTTATCAAGACCATAAAATTGAAACCCATTTTGCAAGAACGCATATGGATGAAAATGATGCAACAAAGATTGCAGAGAGAGAAGTTGAAGCCTTTGTTTGTGAAACAGAGAAAGAGAAAATACATGCTCAAGGAATCCATTATAACATGGATGATACAGATGATGGTGAATCCCACTGTGACAAGACATATGTGGATGATGACTGTAAAGTGATATGCGAATTGGTGAATCCAACTACAACTGATGGATTTGGTGAAGTTGAAATTGTCAATGAAATTGACAATGAGCACATGCATGCTTGAATATCCCACAATAGTGTGGATGAACGTTATATTGATGATATGTGTGGTTTCTTTCTTGATATAGGGATTGATTGTGGCAATATGGCAAGAAAAATGTTTGATGAAGCATTGAAGGGTGAAGCTGCCACTGTAGTAGCAAGATATGAAGCAATTGGAACTACTCATGAAACTGTATGTCATTTAGAAGCAGTTGATGATCAAGAACACAATAAAGTGATTGAAGAGTTTTCAATGAGAATATCCACTGACAGCATAACAGTGGAAGACAACCTCCATTCAATTGAAAAGAAGGAAGATGTAGAGAAGAAATCTCTCACTAAAGAGAGTCATATTAAAGATATTTTTAACATTGTTTTTGAATACGCAAGTGTTCATAATAGCATGGGCGAAAAAGTTGAAAACAAGGTCGTTAATAAATTTGATGTAGATTACAGAAAAAAAAACAACAGTGCCTGATGATGAAGGTGAAAAAAATGATATGGATGTTTCTGAAGAAAAATATGAATGCATTGAAACCATTTTTCAGCAATGGAGTCAAGAAAAGATAATATTTTGCTATGAAGAAGTATGGCAGAAAGAAATTGAGGGATATGAAGTGAAAGAAGAAGAGAAAAGAAGGAAATTTGAAAATGCAATGTTTTGGCCGCAGTTCATAGTTGAACGAATATTTGAAGAGGAAGGTATAGAAGACATGATCCAATTGTTTTTTAGAACAAGTTCAAAACAAGTCAAAGAAAAATTGCAGCAATAGCAAGTGAGTAAAGCCTACAACAAAAAAATTTCAACAAAGAATGAAGCAATTTCAAGGACATAGAATTAGGAAGTAGAGAAAAAGAAAAAGCAAATTTGTAAAATTCTCGTGTCATTGTAAGAGTAGCTGAGACATATACCAACAGGAATGTTTGTGTGATAGTTGAGTCATGTTGAGTTATGTTGAGTCATACAGTCGTAATTAAGGGGGAGTGTTAGAAATTGTAATTACTCCTGCATTTGGAGTTAGCTAAACATAGAGAGTCAGTTAACTTAGTGATTGAGTGATTGAGTGTTTGAGTGTTGAGTCAAGTCAAGTTAAGTGATAGACGAGTTTGAGTGTGTGATTGCATGTGATTACATGTGATTGCATGTCAAGATATTTTAGGCAAGTCGCTAGTTGGAAAAGTTTAAATACCCTTCCCCGGGTTTATTGTAATAATCATGTTTTGTGTGATCAATTGAAGATTCGCAACTCGTGAGTATTATGTGTGAATTTGTGTGTTTAACTTCTTTTCCTTTCCAACAAATTGGTATCCTAGCCGAGGTCAAAGGATCTGCAGCCTCACCATGCATTATTGCAATGCGTGATCGATAAGTCATGTTGGTGAGTGATAAATCACATTGAAGAGTCACCGAGAGCACAAATCCACCACTAGCATTGAGCTATAGGAAAGGTCTAGCCACCATCGACATACAATCATGTCCAGAGAAAACTAGCCGCGTTACCGATCACCAACTGAAAAAGTTATGTGAAGAGTCAAAGGTTTAATTGGAAGTTGAGAAGTCAACCAAAAGCTCCAACAACAAGTTTCATGGTTAAGATGGGCAAGTTTAAATCCGACCATGGGCAAATAGAAAAAAAACTTGTGTTTATAAGGTGATTGAAAGTCAGTTTTTTTTTTTTATGAAATCAATCGACGAAGTGTTTTCAAGAGTCATTTTTCGAAATATTAAAAAAGGGAAAGGTTTTAAAGGCTTTTTATTTTGGTAAAAGGTTTTTGAAAAGGGGAATATCTTTTTAAGTGGGCAAAAGTCTTATGAAAGTATAACAAGACACATTAAAGGGTTAATGTTTGGAGAATTGGAAACAATTATATATATATATATATATACAAAAGCGTATTGTATGAAAAGGGTTTATTTGTATGAGAAGTTTGAGGTTTTGAAAGGTTGATTGGTTTACAAAATTATTTGGTGTTTTGTCAAGCATGATAATGGTTTTTTTGGTGAAGATTGTGCCTTATGGGGGTGCATATTGAAAATCATATTTTTTTTCGGGGCTGATATGGAAGATAGTTTCATGCAATCAGGAAATAAAGTATAAAATAGAGGAATGAATGCAATCATGGGTTTCAAAGCGCGATTAAAGCATATGAAGAAAAGAAATAACAAATAAGAGGCAAAGATCATTGCCATGATTAGAGAGGTTTAGACCGCAGCCGATGAATTGAGAAATCTAGTAGAAGAAAAAGAATAAATCGAGGGTGATTGGTGTAGTTTTGATTTGCTACCACCTCCTATGTTTACAGGTGAATATTTTTATCATTGGGTTATCAAGATGCTAACTTTTCATAGAGCTAAAGAGTTAATTGAGTATGAATCTACTAACCCATATGACACAGTATGTGATGTTTTAGCATTGAATTTTATAAAATATGCATTGGATGATAAGTGTTTGTGCAAGGTAGCAAAAGTTACAACTTCCAAGGAAGCATGAAAGATCTTGGAGACAGAGTTTGGCATAAAGGAGAGTGACATGCAACAACAGGTTATGTCACAAGTAAAGAAGTCAGCCGCAGATCTGAGAGTAGATGAGAAAAACTCTGAGAGGAAAACAGAGCTTGGAGAACCCCACTCAAAAGTGGATGATGTTTATCAAGACCATAAAATTGAAACCCACTTTGCAAGAATGCATAAGGATGAAAAAGATGCAACAAAGATTGCAGAGAGGGAAGTTGAAGCCTCTGTGTGTGAAACAGAGCAAGAGCAAATACATGCTCAAGGAATCCATTGTAACATGGATGATACAGATGATGGTGAATCCCATTGTAACGAGACACATGTGGATGATGAATGCAAATTGATATGTGAATTGGTGAATGTAGCTGATGGATTTGGTGAAGTTCAAATTGTCAATGAAGTTGACAATGAGCAGATGCATGCTCAGATATCCCACAATAGTGTGGATAAACATTATATTGATGATATGTGTGGTTTCTTTTTTGAAACAGGGATTGATGGTGGAAATATGGCAAGAAAAATGTTTGATGAAGCATTGAAGGGTGAAGCTGACACTGTAGCAGCAAGATATGAACCAGTTGGAACTACTGATGAAGCAGTGTGTCATTTAGCAGCAGTTGATGATCAAGAACATGATGACGTGATTGAAGAGTTTTCAATGAGAATATCCACTAACATCATAACAGTGGAAGAAAACCTCCATGCAATTGAAAAGAAGGAAGATGTGGAGAAGAAATCTCTCACTGAATAGAGTCATATTAAAGATATTTTTAACATTGTTTTTGAATATGCAGGTGTTCATAATAGCATGGGTGAAAAAGTTGAAAAAAAGGTTGTTAATAAATTTGATGTAGACTACATGAAAAAAACAACAGTACCTAATGATGAAAGTAAAAATAATGATATGGATGTTTCTAAAGAAAAATATGAATGCATTGAAACCATTTTTCAGCAATGGAGTCAAGAAGAGATAAGATTTGCTATCAAGAAATATGGCAGAAAGAAACTCAGGGATATGAAGCACAAGAAGAAGGGAAAAGAAGAAAATTTGAAAATGCAATGTTTTGGTGGTAGTGCATAGTTGGAGGAATATTTGAATAGGAAGGTGTAGAAGACATGATCCAAATTTTTTTCAGGACAAGTTCAAAACAGGTCAAGGAAAAATTGTAGCGGCAACAAGTGAATAAATCCTACAACAAAAAAGTTCAATAGAGAATAAAGTAATTTCAAGGATATATAATCTAGAAGGAGAGAAAAAGAAAAAGCGAAATTGTAAAATTCTTTTGTCATTTTAAGCCTTGCTGAGACATAGAACAGCAGGTATGTTTATGTGATAGTTGAGTAATGTTGAGTTATGTTGAGTCATATGGTTGTAATTAAGGGGGAGTCTTAGAAAGTGTAATTACTCCCGCATGTGGAGTTAGCTAAACATAGAGAGTCAATTAACTAAGTGATTGAGTGATTGAGTGTTTGAGTGTTGAGTCAAGTCGAGTTAAGTGATAGACAAGTTTAAGTGTGTGATTGCATGTCAAGATATTTTAGGCAAGTCGCTAGTTGGAAAAGGTTAAATACCCTTCACCGAGTTCATTGTAATAATCATGTTTTGTGTGCTCAATTGAAGAGTCACAACTCGTGAGTTTTATGTGAGAATCTGTGTGTTTAGCTTCTCTGCCTTTCCAACAAATTGGTATCATAGCTGAGGTCAAAGGATCTGTAGCCTCACCTTGCATTACTGCACTGGATGAGTGATAATTCACGTCGGTGAGCGATAAATCACGTTGCAGAGTCACTGAGAGCGCAAGTCCTCCACCAGCATCGAGCTATAAGAAAGGTCCAGCCACCATCAACACAGAATCGCATCCAGAGAAAACTAGCCGTTTTACCAGTCACCAACTGAAAGCTTACGTGAAGAGTCAAAGGTTTAATCGATAGTTAAGAAGTCAACCAAAAGTTCTGACGACAAGTTTCATGGTTAAGATGCGCATGTTTAAATCCGACCATGGGCAAATATAGAAAAAAAAACTTGTTTTTATAAGGTGATTAAAAGTCAATTATTTTTATGAAATCAATTGATGAAGTGTTTTCAAGAGTCATTTTTCGATATATTAAAAAAGGGTAAGGCTTTAAAGGCTTTTTCTTTTCGTAAAAGGTTTTTGAAAATGGGAATATCATTTTAAGTGGGCAAAAGTCTTATGAAAGTGTAACAAGACACATTAAAGGGTTAAAGCTTGGAGAATTGGAAACATATATATATATATATATATATATATATATATATATATATATAAACAAAAGTGTATTGTATGAAAAAGGTTTATTTGTATGAGAAGTTTAAAGTTTTGGAAGGTTGATTGGTTTACAATATTATTTCGTGTTTTTTCAAGCATGAGAATGGTTTTTCTGGTGAGGATTGTGCCTTATGGGGACACATATTGAAAATCATATTTTTTTCATGGGTGATATGGAAGATAGTCTTATGTAATCAGGAAATAAAGTATAAAATAGAGGAATGGCTGTAGCCATGGGTTGCAAAGCGCGATTAAAGCATATGAAGAAAAGAAATAAAAAGGAAGGGGCAACGATCATTGCCATGGTTAGAGAGGTTTAGGCCGCAGCCGATGGACTAGGTCTAGTAGAAGACAAAGAAGAAATCGAGGTTGATTGGTGAGCTTTGATCTACTACCACCTCCTATGTTTACAGGTGAATATTTTGATCATTGGGTTATCAAGATGCTAAATTTTATTAGAGCTAAAGAGTTATTTAAGTATGACTCTAATAACCCATATGGCGCAGTATGTGATGTTTAAGCATTGAATTTTATGAAATATGCATTGGATGAGAAGTGTTCGTGCAAGGTAGAAAATGTTACAACTTCCAAGGAAGCATGGAAGATCTTGGAAGTAGAGTTTGGCACAAAGGAGAGTGACATGCAACAATAGGTTATGTCACAAGCAAAGAAGTTAGCCGCAGATCTTAAAGTAGATAAGCAAGACTCTAAGAGTAAAACAGAGCTTGGAGAACCCCACTCAAAAGTGGATGATGGTTATGAATACCATAAAATTAAAACCCATTTTGCAAGAATGCGTATGGATGAAATAGATGCAACAAAGATTGCAAAGAGAGAAGTTGAAGCCTTTGTGTGTGAAACATAGCAAGAGAAAGTACATGCTCAAGGAATCCATTGTAACATGGATGATACAGATGATGGTGAATCCCACTGTGACAAGACATATGTGGATGATGACTACAAAGTGATATGTGAATTGGTGAATCCAACCGCAACTGATGGATTTGGTGAAGTTCAAATTGTCAATGAAATTTGAACTTCGTCTCGAAGTCCTTAGAATAGGTATGGAAAATAGTGATGCATCTCCTCGGCATCCTCCCAAGTAGCTGAACTAGGACTATAATTGTCTCACTGGACCTTGACTTAGTCCACCAACCATTGTCTAAGCTGCAAAGTTCACTGGTCTAATATGAAAACTGGTTCAGTCATCACCGTTCCCTTGTCCGAAACTTGCAAATGACCAAAGTCAATAACATGTGAAGGATCTAAAATATAATGACATAAAACAGAAAAATGAAACACATCATGCAAATGTGCTAAAGGTGGAGGTAAGGCAAGCCTATATGCCACCGACCCTTTCCTTTCTAAGATTTCAAAAGGTCCCACAAACCATGGAGACAATTTTTCTCCCTCTCCAAATTTTATAGAGCTTTTTTGGGGTCTTACTCTCAAGAAAACCCTATCCCCCACTTCATAACTTCGGTCTAGCCGATATGCATCAGCATATCTCTTTTGTTGATCTTGTGCTTCTTTTAGCCTCCTCCTAATCATAGTCATTTGTTCTTCCATCTCTTGCACCACTTGTGGTCCTATTAATACTTGGTCCTCTAATCGGTCCCAACTAAGAGGTGCTCTGCAAGGTCTTCCATATAAGAACTCAAATTGTGCCATCTTGATGGAACTCTGATAGCTATTATTGTAAGCAAATTTTACAAGTGGTAAAAACTTCTCCCATGTTTTGTTGGTCCATCACATACATCCAAAGCATGTATTCAAGGATTTGATTAGTCTTCTCTGTCTGCCCATCTATCTTCGGGTCATAAGCAGTGCCAAAGTTCAACTGGGTTCCCAAAGCTTCTTGGAAACTGGTTGAAAATCTCCTTGTAAACACTGCTCCCCTATCGGATATGATCTTCCTAGGAACTCCATGCAATCTCATAATCTCATTAATAAAAACCCTGGCGATTTCTGGTGCCTTATACGTAGTCTTAACTAGTATGAAATGGGTGCTCTTGGTCAAAATGTCCACCACTACAAATATGGAATCATGTCTTCTGGAGGTCATTGGTAGTCCCACAATAAAGTCCATTGGTATAACTTCCCATTTAGATTTTGGTATCTCATGGGGCTGCAATAAACATGCTGGATGCCTGTGTTCAGCTTTTACTCGCTGACACTCTAACCATCTTGCTACCAAGTTCACGATGTCCTTCTTCATCCCTTTCCAAAAGAAGAGTGGCTTCAGGTCCGCACTCATCTTTTTAACACCAAGGTGTGCCATTTATATTGCGTGATGTGCTTCATTTAAGATTAATTGGCATATATCTTCATTCGGTGGTACATATATCCTTCCCCGAAATTGTAGTAGCCCATCATTATCAAGGGAGTATTCTTCATATTTTGGGACCCTCATTTCATCCTCCCTTAAACTTTTGCTAGCCTCCTCATACCAGGTGTCTTTAATTTGTAATTCAAGCAGTTTCTCCCTCAAATTTGTCTTTAAGGGAATCACTGAAAATATCCACGGCCTCCTACTTAAAGCATCAGCCACCCTATTTACCGTTCCTTTGATGTAAGTGATATCAAAATCATATTCACTAATTAGCTCAGACCATCGTCTTTTCCATGCATTTAAGTGATCTTGAGTGAATATGTGTTGTAGCCCACAATTGTGAGTCCTAAGATCACACTTCCTTCTTAGAAGGTAGTGTCTTCAAATCTTTAGTGCATAAACAATTGCAGCCATTTATAGATCATGGGTTGCGTAGTTTTCTTCGTGGGTTCTGAGTTTCCTTGATGCATAGGCCATTACTCTTCCTTCTTGCATCAACAAACAACCCAACCCTTCCTTGGAGGCATCAGTGCAAACCAAAAATTCTTGTTCCATATCTAGCACCTTCAAAATTGGTGTTGTTGTTAATAACACCTTTAACCTTTGGAATGCCTCTTCACATTTTTCTGTCCAAATGAATTTCTTGTTCTTTCTTTGGAGCTCAGTAATGGGGTTTGCTATTTTTTAAAACCCTTTGAAAAATCTACGATAGTACCCTAACATGCCCATGAAACATCGTATTTCATGAACATTGGTTGGTGTTGGCCATTCCATGATGGCCTCGATTTTTACCGGGTATACTGCAATATTGTCCCCAAGGATAATGTGTCCAAGATAATGAATCTTGGTTTGGTAAAAGGAACACTTTGACAACTTCCCGTATAATTGATTTTCTCTAAGACATTGTACAACTATCCTCAAGTGTTCGTCATGTTCTTCTGGCGTCTTTGAGTAGATCAAAATGTCATTGATAAAGACTTGTACAAACGTGTCTAAGTAATCCTAAAATATTCCATTCATCAAACTCATGAAAAAACCCAGGACATTTGTCAGTCCAAAGGGTAAAACAACAAATTCATAATGCCCAAATCTTGTTTTAAAGGTTCTCTTTGAAATATATTCTTCTTTGATTCTCAACTCATGATATCCTGACCTCAAATCTATCTTTGAAAACAGAGTCGCCCCCCTCATTTGATAAAATAAGTCAGGTATCCTTGGAAAAGGGTATTGATTTTTTATTGTCACTTTATTTAACTGGCAGTAATCAATGCACAGTTGCCAAGGCCCATCCTTTTTCTTAACAAAAATCACAAGGGTTTCCCATGGATGTATGCTAGGTCATATGAACCCCAAGTCCAATAATTCATTTAATTGAATTTGAAATTCCTTTAGCTCTGGAGCTGACATACAATAGGGTGCCTTTGCAATAGGCTCAGTGCCTGGTTTAAGGTCGATGGTGAAATCAATTTCATTTTTTGGGGGTAGCCCGGGTAGCTCTTCCGGAAATACATCATTAAATTCAACAAGGAATGGATGTTTATCAAGGTCTTCAAAGTCACCCTTATTGTTTAGAGGTACCACCGAGAACATTTGACATACCTTTCGCCTAAATTTCATCAGTTGCCGGGAGGAGATGAACCTCAGGGACACCCCTTGTTTCTTTCCCCTTAATGATTTTCTTTGGCCGTCATCATCGGTGAAATGTAGAATCTTTTATTTGCAGTCTAGGAGTGCTTCATGTCACTCCAACCAATCCATTCCTATAACTACATCATAAACTCCTAGAATTGTAGAGTACAAGGATACCTTGGTCCTACATACACCCAAGTCCACCTCACAATCCTTACCATCTTTCCTACATTTCTTTTCATACCACATGCCATTTCTACATGTCTAAATTAATACCATGGAGTTTCTTTATGTTTAATCATTGACAATGCGTTTAGAGAAATAAATGAATCTAGCCCTTGGATCTATTAAAATGACAAATCTCATACCATCAATATTACATGAGGTTTCCAACACAATGGACTGGTGTTCGACCTGGTGATTGTTCACCACTGCATGGATGCGATGAGCCTTCCCTAGATCCCCCACTGTAGTTGCATTCTTAGTTGAGTTGGTATTACCTATCTTTTGAGGGCAATCCTTCTTGTAGTGAGGACCTCCACAAGTCAAACATCCCCTCTTAGGGGCTTCGCTCCTACTACCAACTGAACCGGGAGTTGGACTCAAACTCTGCTGGAAATAAGATAGGTGTTGAGGTGGTGTGACTTAGTGTTGTCGCATAAGCTGGTGCGGTTGTGGTTGACAAGGTTGTTGTGGTACCCTGTGCGGATGTTGAGCTAGATGCATATTTGGTGTTCTTTGATTTCTTCCTGACCACCTTTGATGATTGAGCGTAGGACCCCCTTGAGAATTTCTATGTTCCATATTGTTTCCACTTGGTATTCCTAATCCTGTGGGCCTTGTTTACTTACAATGTTCACTGTTCATGATCTCCTCCTCTGGAATGATTTCCCATTGAACTGCCTCATGCAAGGTGGGAGGCATTAAGATTCTAATCTTGGTCCTAATGTTAACATTTAATCCATACATGAATTTGTTCACATTGAGCTTTTCTCTATTTAAGTGAGGGGCATAACGAAGTAATTCCATGAAACGTGCCTCATACTCTGGTAGTGAGCAACTCCCTTGCTTTAATGCATCGAATTCATTTAGTTGTCTCTCAAGGAACTCCTCTAACAGGTAATGTTCTCTAAATTTTTCTTCAAATAGTTGCCAAGTTACTTCTAATATATCCATCCGCAATTGGGTTAATAATGTCTTCCACCAAAGTAGTGTGTTTCCCTTTAGCTGGAATATACCCATCTTGGCCTTCAAGTTTGAGGTGTAATCTCATAGAGTAAGACACATAGCCATGTTTTCTTACCATGCCTCTGCAGATTTACCATCTGTGGACCCCCAAAACTCTGGAAAGTTTACCTTTTCCAAATCTCAACCTATATCATTACTTGTGGTGTTTTGGGGTGATTCGTTTTGCATGATAAGTCCTCCATGCTCCCGTTCCAAACTATTTATTAGTGCCTCAGACATGTGTTGGAATGATCTCATTAAGTTCAACACTTCTCCAGTTGGTATCCGTTCTTGTGTTGAGATGTTTTCCCCATCATTAGGTGGGGTGGTAGGAGTTGGTTGTTGTGGTGGCGCCATGTTGTGCCCTTTAGGAAATTCCCTTGAAGTTCCAAGGGTGCCACACCACTTTCCCTTCAAGCATTCAGTGACTACAAGGGGAAAGTATAGGTGCAACGACATAGACCACTATCATCTCTTATGTTGTCTGCTATAGTGAGACTAATGGTGTCACGGATCAAGGAATCTGCCTTCATGCATGCCCCCCAGTAAAGTCCTCATGTGCGACCCAACTTTGGGACCTGCCCTCATGACATCATGATCTTCAAGGCGAAGGTGTTTCAACCTTTCCAGTCCAAGTCACGGTGGGAGTGCTAGTTGTTGAGCTCAGGGACACTGTCCCACCCCTCCCATGTAGTTTTATCCACTTATACAACCCCATCACCCATATGTGAGTCATTCGATCAAGCAATTAATCTGTGCCTACAACCATTAACATATCATCAAAATATAGATAAACATATATAACAAGTTTCAAGATTGACTTAGAATGTCAAAGATAAAATAATATAAATTTTCATCAAATCTGGTGTCATCAACTTGTCATATGTGAGTTCCTCTAATGGTTTCCTACCATACTCAATAATCATCAGTAACAAGGTTTCTCAGTCCTAATCATTGTCATAATAGCATCATTAACAACACCTAGGCATTCACATCATTGTTCATTGTAAGCCCGAACTAATGGAAGTAGGTAACATAGGGGACACATCCATCATGGCCATCATCATCAAAACATCAATGGAGACATACACCCATTAAGCTATCAACATCGTAACATCAATACAAATATACCTATCCATGAAATTTATCATCATCATGCCTTTAATAAAGAGCATACATATCTTTTACTGCCATGATCATAATAATTTCAATAGAGATCAAACTTAACCATTTAATGTTACAATCATCATAATACCGATAGATAAGATACATAACCATTCATGCTATCATAATATCAATGGAAAGCATACATAAACATCATAACCATGAATATCTCAATCACTAATAATAGTGTCATGTGCCCCGGATCCTCAACCGGATCCTCAACCTGAGGTCCTCAAAGAATAATGTGTGGGCCTTAGGGATAAATAAATGTTAGTGTCATATCACTGTCAGATAACTAGAGCGGGAACTAAAGTATAGTTGTTGAGGTATGGAAGTATGGTGAGTTTATGGTCTTTACTGTCATGCAGATAGCGGTAGCGGAAAGTGAAAAGACTTGTAGCAACCTGGAGCAAGGAGTGCTCAATTGGTTCCAGAGAAGAGAACCAAAAGGATGCCAAAAAACTGAGTGAGGAGAGCTTGGTGAGGTATCGAGTAGCAGAGGAAGACTGTTACAGTTGGTTGTAGCTCACAAAAGATCATGAAAGCAGTTTCACTGAGAAGTGGGTAGAAATGTTAAGGATAAGGAGAGGCATGTGACCAGGAGGTCATAAATTTTTGTGCCTCGAGAGTCTGATGCAGGAGCATCCAAGCACTCATAATTAAAGAAGGAATCCAAAGCGAAGCAAGGAGAAGGGTGTGGACCATTAGAGAAAAACATGGACATTTCTATTAAAAACACAGTAAATGATGGAGTTGATAAAGTCTCTCGAAGATTTATTTAATGTAATTTAATCTACCATATGTGCGCATAATGGGAGATTAGGGAATTGTTGAGTGATTATGGGAGAAATCATGCATCTTAAATGATCCACGACTATGGTAATCTCTTATATAAAGAGAGTCTGTGTAAGGAGGTGATAGATAGAGTGATAGATAGAAAGTGTAAAACCGAGAGTATTCAAATGTAGTGGAGGGAGAAATTGTTCCAAGGCTGCAATGCCTTAGACCTGTAATCATATTGTGTATAATATAAAGTGTGTTTCAATGTTAGTATTGTACGCCTGTGTGTATGTTTCATATATAGAGTTAATCCTGTGTTGCTTGACTGCTGATCAAGCATCGAGCACTGAAAGGATTGATGGCGATCCAATACTAAACAAATGATGGCAGAGGACCTATGTTTAATGCAATGTCCATCAATAGAAGCAAATGAAGGAATGAAGAATGAATGCACAGGGGTCATATCGCGTGAGCGGAAACCTTTTGGCGAGATCAGAACCAACTCTTTTAAAATTCTAGTTTACACTAAGAAGTAGAGAAAAACATAGAACGAATTCGAAATCCAGACTTGAAATCTTATAAAGGGTGGATTATATCTATATCGGGTCCATAACACTAATCAGAATGGCCTCTGAATCAATGTGATTGCGATCACACGATTAAGTGTGGACCGTTAGATCGATATTCAGATTGATAGTCGTGAACTTAATCGCTGATTGCTAGTCGTAGAGGTCAAGCATAGAGATAGTGGATATGCGATATGCCGATATGCCGATATGCCAATAGCGATAAAGCGAGAGTATTCAAATGTAGTAGAGGGAGAAATGATCCTCTATTTTCTTTGTCCAACACGTATCACTATGTTATAATGTCTATTTTTCTTGGCTTATGCTGACTCTTAATTTCCGTCAGTGGGTTTTTGATATTGTATCCCACAACTATGAACATAGCAGTTTCAGGATAAGGATATTCTTTGTTTTCATTGGCAATTACTTTCTCGGATATATGTACTTTATCATTATATAATAGAAAGCATTTTCTTAAATGTGGAAAAAAAGTACAATCAAGTTAGATAACTATGAATGCAATTGCTGAATTTGGATTCATATCATGAATTACTACAATGTTGTTTCTATTGTTTATCAGAGTTTTGGTGGTTTTCTAGGGCTTTCTTAGCATCTTCTTTGGAAAGAAAATTATGAATAGAAATACTATAGAAGAAAGTAGCGAGATATTCTTACAGCGTGCTCTCGCAGAGCCTGGCAATGGGACTGGAACAGGAAAAGCCAAGGAAGGATGTCTAGGCTTCCCCCAAAGTATGGAAACATCAAAAGGGAGATATTTTCTTACATTTCCACAAAAATTCTCATGTCCCTAAAAAATTGCAGGAACAATTTGGGCCAAAATTATTCTTTCTTTCTTAAACTCTTGTTGCTGCTCTGAAAAGATATTTCCTAGGACTTAATACTCGGGTGGTGAGACTATGAATTACAATGAAAATTTCAAATATTTTCTAAATATATACAACTTATCAACTGTTTTTTAATGTTCTTGTTATCTCTTGTGCTGCTGTTAAGTTTTTCAAATAGGGATTGTCATGGAAAAAACTCAGGTTCAACAGGTTCAAAGAGATTTTGTGTGAGTGAAGTTGTTTGAATTCCCATTCTAAATATACACAACTTATCAATTTTTTTTAACGTTCTTGTTATCTATTGCGCTGATGTTAAGTTCTTCATATAGGGCATTCCCATGGAAACAAATCAGGTTCAACAGGTTCAAAGCGATTTTGTGTGAGTGAAGTTGTTTGACTTCCCAACAATCTTTTCCCTTTCTTATCCCAGAACTATAATACTATGAATTTTTTTAAGTAAGCTAATCTGGTAGCAAATAGTCTACATTTTGACAGAATTTTTTACAATTCAATTAATTTTTTAGAGGTTAGAATTGAATCATTCCATCATGATTCATGTCTTATGTTGGAACTACCTAGAATTTTCTGCATTTTGAGCTGACCCACATCCTCAGAAAAGGGATCAAAGTTCAACTTTCTTGAGTCACAGAATTCTGGCAGGGGACTGAAGATTGCTACCTAGTACTTTTTAAATATCATGTAATGATGTCTTTCCTCAAAAAATGTGTGGGAGTGGAGGGAAAGTGTCATTGTTTTCAACGTGACTGTGTTACAGTCATGCTTCATTTCTTTTCAAAGAAAATTGAAAAGGGTTACTGTTTGTGATCAAGAAATTCCTATAGAAATGGACCGATTATTTCTATATTTGGATCACGATTCTGACTTTATTAAAGAAAAACATGGTTTTGGCTCCCACACTGTTTGACTTACAAAAAAATCCTTAAATTCATCTGAATTTCAACTCTAAATCCCCCTAATAGCATTCATGATTTGTCTTCTGAAACACCAAAATTTGAGGTCAATGACATTCTTATAAATATGGTTCTCTCTCTATCGTTTTTGAAATACCAAAAACTCCTTAATTTCATAGGCATTTCCACTCTAAATCTCCCTAATGATATTCACGATTTGTCTTACGAAACACCACAATTTGAGGAATTTTGTATAGGGCACTATCGCTGAATATGTTCCTCTAAAATATACATTAGTCAGTATTAAATATATAGTTTGAATATTTTACCAATGTTTTTGGCAAACATTCATATCCCATTTCCCATCCCGAATTCTTCAAAAGAAAACATAATTCATCTTCATATTAATTTTCTAGGAATTGTACGAGTATAAAATTTCACTTCAATCTTGGTCTCTAATAAGTTGCACCGGAAAGAAAATTTCAGAAAACCCAGCAAACAATCAGCTGCCTAGGGGTACCTCATTTGGCAAGTCCGTGATATGTAAAGTTATGTGAATAATATCTGGCAAGTCAATGATATGTAAAGTTATGTGAATAATGAAGATTCATAATCAATTCTTTCTAACTGACAAGTCATATCGTTGCCAATATTAGTGAGCATATTTTATATGTTTTAACCAACGAGAAGAAAAATTTGCTCCAGTGGTTTTAACAAATTCTAGAAAGAAAGACAATGCCCAAAGTAAATGATATTCATAATACAACCATAGTTAAAACAATGTGTTTTCTCAAAAAAATGTTGTGACATTATCTGTGTCCATAAAAGCTGTTACACCCACAATTCCTAATAAGGTCTTTAGATATAGATTATTTTTGAAGTAAGTTTTAGAGAATAATAAAATTTAAGAAAATAAATGGTTTTTACATTATTTCAAAAGAGTAAATTTGAATCTCAGACCAAAACATATAAATAGAAAATAGAAAGAGTAAATGTGAATCTCAAACCAAAACATATAAATAGAAAATAGAAAAAACATTGTATGTATAATACTCCTATTTCTAAGAAGGAGAAATAGTAAACATGACACTGGATTCAATTGCATTTTAGAGATCTCTCAATACTCTGATCTAATGGATTTGTGAAGAGGTAAACACAGAAAATGGACATGTATTATTCTTTACCTATTCTTAGAAACTTTGATACATCTATTTGGCTTTGCCTCAAGCATTTCATAATCCCTTAAGAAACACCAAATGTACATCAACACAAGAATTAGTGTGAAGGAATGTTTTTTATATGTTATGTTTATTACACTGTGATTGCAACTACAACTAGCACAACCACCTAACACAATCGTTAAATGTTGAATCACTTCCATCTGGGGAATGGATGGTGAAGCTTTTGGGCATGGACCAACTCCATTTTTCTTTTCGGTAAGGATTTGGTCAACTGCCTAGACAAGCTTAATCATGTCCCTGTGCTTTGGGACAACCATATAAAGGCTGAAATAGTTAGAATTTCCTTTTGCCTCTAGCTGGAATAGTTGGCACTTCATCTTGAGAACACATCCATGGAACGAGCTATAGGGTAATAGTTAACAATTAGATGAAATAATTTTTGAAGTGAGGATTCAAAAGAAAGACAATGATTGGATGTATCTCCACAGCTTAATCATGCGCCCTCCATCCAATTTTTAAATGAGAACACCTATCAGTGTAACTAGCCTTTGGCTCCTTCCCATCCCATCTTTCTCCATTTATATGCAAGGAATCTTTCTTAAATTTACTGTCATAAAGAAGCTAAAAATAGGTCACATTGTCTAGAGCATAACTTCCCATGTATAACTTGAAACTTCAATTTCCTTATAGTTTCAGAAACTATATCCTAGCCCTCATAAATTCAAGATTGTGTTAATACTTTGTATCAATTTTTTCCTCAAATTTCTTCATTACGTGCCTAGATTTTAAATAGATTTTGTTGTCTGAATTTGCCTAAATTTGTCTAATTTTGTATTTGTTTCGAATTTTCATGTGCAAGAATAAAAAGAACGACGAATCCACCACTCCTACCAGAATCCACATGATCGAAATATTTGATGAACCATATGATACAAAATAAGGTGAAGTGAGGAACCAATAGACTTTTTGGAAGCGAAAATTATTGAAAATGTAGAAGAGAAAACTAACCTATAATTTCTTTGCAAGCCATGTTGCATGTCACCCAACATGAAGTGGTTAGAGTTGAATGTAGAATAAAAAGAACCAATGTTTCCTTTATTGATATTGGAAGTACTCATAGCTTCATTGATGGGAGGATGGTATCTATAACATTTGAAAAAATATTTTCTTGGAAAGGTTCCATTTTTTGTTGCCAGCAAGTTTACCATGGTGTGCAAAGGAAGGATTAAGGATCTAAAGTTACTTCGGACAACCATGAGGTGACTTCTAAATTTTGTGGTTGCATTGGTAAGGGTTTATATGTCTTTATGTGCTCAATGGTTGAAGACTTTGAGAATTTATTTCACAAACATGTTTAAGATGGAAATGAAATTTGGGGTGGCGCAACAATGGATCACCACACGAGGAATGCATCTAGGTCTCAACTAATCATATTTTCCCATAAAATGAGTAAATGCTTGACTAAGCAATAATTTGGTTATATTTTATCAAAGGCTAGCATGGGAATCCTGGTATGTTGAAATAGAGACAAAAGGAGTTGTAAAAACTGATTGATTCTTTTCTAGATGTATTTCAAGATGTACCCCCTGTGCTACACCTGAAAGAGATCAAGAACTCATTGTTACTTCTATCTTCTATGCTCCTTTTTCCTATGCTATTGTCTTATGGCATTTCCTTTGCAACATGTAGTGCAACTGCTAGTTAGTAGACATATCCCCATACACGTAATTAGAGAATTTAATAAGTATTATAATAGTTCAATTTAACTTATAAATTCTTATAAAAAATATCAAAACAATTACATCTCAAATTGTTAAAATTAAAAAAATCATAACAACTTTTCAACCGTAAAACAAAACAGTACACCCCTAAAACAAAACAATAAAATAAAGAATGAAAATTTCAATTTGTATTAACTGATAGCAGGCTTGCTGCTAAACCTCTATTCTACCCTCGTTCCCAAGGTCTCCTTTGCTATTTTTATCAAGCTTGATGCTAAACCTATATTCTACCCTCCTTCCCAAGGTCTCCTTTGTTATTTCGTCATTAGAGAAACAAAGTTATGCTTAACACTTATTTTGTATTAATTGATAGGAAGCTTGCTGCTAAACCCATATTCCGCGCTCGCTGCCAATGTCTCTGTGATTTTATCATTAGAGCAACAAAACTGTGCTTAACACTTATTTTGTATTAACTGATAGCAAGCTTGTTGCTAACTTCGTATTTCAAGCTCGTTCCCAATGTCTCCTCTGTTATTTTATCATTAAAGCAACAAAGTTGTGCTTATAACTAATTTTATCATTAGACAAACAACATTTTGCTCACATATGCTACTCGGTAATTTGGATTTTAAAATTTAATTCAAGAATACAAATTATAAATATTCTATATCTAGGTAATTATATACATTATATGGTTTATGGTATAAAGTACGTTTTAAAATTACTTTTAGTATAGAGTTAGTTTTTTTGGGGCATAAGGAAATAGGTTAATTGTTGCCTAAATTTCAAAAGCAGGAGTGAAAGTCTTTCTCATTATGAACCATTAGCCTGTCATTCTAAGTGGTTTGGGTTTTCTTAAATAAGAATTGGCTGATAACAATAAGAAATGACTATCCTCACTATTAGTTTGACAATTAAATTATAATAAATTTCACCATATTTAAAAAGAATATTAAATTGTTTATTTTGCAATGACCATGTCTAAATTTATGACTAAAGTTCTATGATATAAATATAATATTTGTGACTAGGTTCTATGATATGTAAATATAGCAGTTTAAAGACCACTAAATTTATGTAATTACAAGTTTATATTTCCAACTATTAACAATTATGGGTAAATTTTATTGTTATGTTGGTCAGATGCTACTGTAATGTACTGTTGGCTTTCCTTTAAGACTTTGCTCTATATTAATTAAGGTACATGATCTGGAAGAATCTTATAATTAGTTTTTTTTTTTTTATAACTATTATGAATGAGAAATTGATTTCATTTATGTTTAAAATATGCCCAAAATCTATAATCCAATCACTTACTCTTTTACGCAAATTTATGACTACGACTTAAAATAAATGCACGGATAATAAAACTGATGGATCGTCAATGAAAAGCAGCTGATACGAACGAATCGATAACACGGTGACTATCTGCAAGGGTCGTGTCCCTTTACAGGTTTATTACCTAAGCGTTGTTCATTTCATGATCCACTGCTTCAAATTGTACCAGCTGTCACATAACATATATAGTTTATTCAATTCTTGAATTCAGTTTCCAAACGGGTTTTCTTCAAAATGCAGTCTTCCACCGCCAACCCTAATGGCAATGGAGAACCCCGCCCAGATGAAGGTGAATCAACAAACGTGCATGTTAGCGAAGCACACGTGTCTTTGCCTTTGAATGACAGTGGGTTGAATGACATAATAAAAAAGATTAACAAGAACGTAACAATTATATATATTGGATTTTGGCAATTGAAATTACGAAACAATGCGTATACATTTTCCATTCTTTGAATTTTTTTTTGTTGAAGTGGAAATATAAAAATAAAATTTTCTATTAAATTCATTAAAATTTTAATAAATTTTCATATAAATACATAAATATAAATGAAGAATATTTATAAGTTGATATTTTATTTTAGTTTGTTGAGTGGATTGTTTTGCTTTTTGCTTGATTGACATTGTCGCTTTGTTCACCTAACCATGTTGCCAATACTGGATAGGTCAATGTGTATAAAAGAAGAGATAAAAAAAAATTGTAAATTGCATATATAGCACAACTACGGGCCAAAATGGGGGTAAACTACGGAAGTAAGGGGGCAATTAAGAATCCCCAGACCAAGGCAGTTCAGTAGAAAACATGAATAAAGCAATCACTTAAAACACAAAGCACTTAAGCTAATTCTGATGATATTATTCCTTGTTTTCTTTTAAGATTGTATAAGAAACACATATGAATATTTCATAACATCAAGAGAATACAATATTTAAACATGAGAAAGTGATACTTATTTGTTCCAATTGTGCACAAGAATCCGGTGAAATGTCCTCAGCTTTATTTCATTTCCAGTGAAACCAGTCCAGTCTTGAGTACAATAGCTCCTTGGCTCAAAATAATATGTCTACAAAAATGTATTTTAATCAACCCAAAATACTTCAATTTGTGAAGTACTTATACAAAATTTGATACAAAATATCTCATAACTATATGAGAATTATTCTAGGAAACAGAAAATATCTTCAACACGAAGATAGAGATAGATGGAGAACTGTTTGTTTGTTGTTCCTTTAATTGTGACTGTGCTAGTTGTTGTTGCTCGGATTTGGCTCTTGCAATTTGCCTTGTAGTTATGTGCTGGAATTACTTTCATCTTTGACCTACTAATACTCTTTACCTATTCTGCGTTGATCATCTTTCACCTGTTTTACTTGGCAGTTACCTTTTACCTTACAAATTTTACTATAGTAACTTATAGTAAATCAGTCAAACTGGTCCGCCATTCATTATCAGGTAGCTTCATTCTGATCATTTTCCTATAGATTTCATCGGGTTCTGTGTAGTTAGAAAAATTTGTTTTTCTTGTGAATAAGTGCTTGACTTCATGTTCTATATAGAACAGATTCTCAAGGCCATCATAAAGCACCCTTCCAATGAGCAAAGATTTCAACCCTGAAGTACTAGCTTGGCTTTTCGCTAGCTTGTTTAACTTGTCAACATAATCCTCCTGGTTCATCAACTTATCATGGATTACCATAGGACTAGGGTGTCCTTTTTCCCTTAAGATGCCATACTTCAGCATAAAGCTCTCAATGTCTGTTTGAATGCTTTGACATATTGTCTCAAGATTAAGCATTAAGTTCCTTTTGGTGAGAACTTTTTTGATTTCTATGATTGTTGCTCTTCTGTCATCCATATCCAATTCATCTAGCTGATATTTGTTTTTATTGTTCAAAAAGGTGATCAACTGATTGGCTTCTTCTGGTTGATATCCTAATTCTTCCACTTCCTTGTGGATTTCCTCTGTAGCCATCTTGACAAATTCTATTTGCTCAAAAATAATCTAAATAGAAGGCCAAACATCATTGATGGAATCAATGATGTTGGCCCAAAGGATTTCTCTCATGTCTCCCAATGGTTCTTGAAGTGTTAAATCCTTCTCAAGGGCTTTTACCCTTTCTGCCATCCTCAAGTTCCTCTAAGTTTCTTTTTTGTGCTGTATTTGTACAAGTTTACAAACGGTTTCGCACTATCACAATAGGTGATCCGCACGGTGATGTGCTTGGTCGAATAAACCCTTGATAGAGCAATTCCTGTACCTGCTTATTTATCTCTGCATTCTCTAGAGCTGATAGCCTGTACATTCCAATGTTAGGTAGTGGAGCATTTTGCTACAAATAAATCTCATTTTCTATCTCACTTGGGTGGAATCCCTTTAGGCTCTTGAAACAAAATATCATAATCAGAAACAACTTTAAGTAGATCTGCTTTCTGTTTAGGATTACAGCCTTGGAAAGCATCATATTTATCAATATCCTTTGCTTTTACAATCATAAGTAAAAAATTGTTTACTTGAATTTATAATTCTTTTCATCTGTCGTGAGTTTATGAGAGATAAATTATCTTTGAGTTCATGAGCCCTTACAATATATTCAATTCCATCCTTAGTGAGTTGATACTTATTTTCAATCTGATAGAAGATAGAATTTCTATCGTACAAGTATGGACTTCCTAATACAATTCCACATATGTCCAATGGGACTGTCTAACTCAACCTCATCTACAAACTTTGACCCAATAGAAAAACGAAGTTTACATTGTTTCATAACTTTTACCTTAGTTTTATCACACACCCAACCTAATGGATATGGCTTTTTATGAAGTTTTGTTTCTAGACCAAACTTCTTTACAATTGCTTCAGAAATCAAATTAACTTGTGACCCACTGTCAAATAAAGTATCAATTTTAGCATGCTTGGAGATGACCCTAATGTTAAATAACCCATTTCTTTTCCTCTCATCATTATCATTATAAACAGAATGCGAAGAAGTACTTGTAGATGCTTTAGAATCTTTACCTTTTATACCTGGAGCTGTAACTGTTGTCTCGTCACCTGAATCTGATCCCAAGTCATTTTGAATAGTAGAAAAAATCTTTCACTCTTTACTCCCAAACTTCTTAGGCTTCAATTCGAGATGCAATGACCAACAGTGTGCTTCACCGTGAGCTTCCTCCTTACAATGAGTGCATGAAGGTTTATCTTTCTTCACAGTGTCTATTTTCTTCTCCTTCCATTTAAGTTTCTTCTTGCCTTCATTCTTGCTTTCAATAGGTTTGGACAATTTCCCAACATCTTCGGTTACATTTTTACCTCTAGCTTCTAGATGAGCTGCTTGAACCAATACATCATCTAAGCTAGTTGGATTAAACATAAGTATGGTATGCCTAAAATAACTATGAAGACCACCTATGTATTTCAACAATGTCTCTGGTGAGTCCAACGATATGCCTAATGTTAAAGCTCTCTTACGGAATTCCTGAGTATAACTTTGAACACTTTGACCTTTTAATTGGTGTAGTGTTTTCCA
The DNA here is from genome assembly GCA_031772625.1 of Pinus tabuliformis. Taxonomy (NCBI): domain Eukaryota; kingdom Viridiplantae; phylum Streptophyta; class Pinopsida; order Pinales; family Pinaceae; genus Pinus; species Pinus tabuliformis. Next base: position 1,106,749,704 of record CM062805.1, read on the forward strand.
ACTCATCATTGCTTGTTGCATAGAAGACAAAGGATAATTTTTTTTTAATTGTTGAAACAAACTCATTCCAAGTTGAAGTGATTTTACCATGCCTTTGGAGATCTAGTTATTTCTTACCTTCCCACCATACAAGTGTGGTTCCTCCAAATTGAAGGCTAGCAAGTTGGATCTTATTCCTTTCTAAAACAACATTCTGCACCCTACAATACACTTCAATTTGTCTTATCCAATTATCAAGCTTTTCAACATTAAGTTCTCCATCGTAAATTGGCAAATCAAATTTTACATCTAATTTGATCAAAGAGGATTTATTTTTCTTCTTCTTAGAAGGACTAGATTTATGAGAAGAAGAGGATGATGACAATGATGGTGATGATGGAGGAGATGGTGGAGGAAGCATTCCTCCCTTTCCCTTATCATCATGGTCTTTAGGTGATAAAGTGCCTTCATCTTTGTTCTTCTTAAACTCGTGATACATCTCTTCAAGCATTGCATGTATTGTCATGAGGCTATCCAGGAGTTGAGATTTTGACCCAAGTGGAGTTTCATCTACCATCCTTCTTTGTGAAAAGACCCTTCCAATCTCTGGATTCACCTCAACATGTTCACCTTCACCTCGTCTGAGCATCAACCTAGTAATCATTCAAATCTTCACACAAACTTGTTAAACCTTAAAAACCTTGTTCCTTTGATACCACTTGATCCGTTAATGAAAAAGGTATTACAAAGTTTATGTGAATTTGTTTATGTTACTTAGTGCAAAGGATAGAAAATATTGCAAATAACATAAACACATAGACAAGTTGAAAACACATTCATACACATCAACACAGCAAAATTTAATAAAGCAGTTCACCAGACTTTCTAGCTATGTTTCCTCGTCCTTTCGCTTCTAGTGCTAACCTCTTTATTTTGTCTTCAAGTTGCTATTACAGGTATGAGCTGAAAAGTATAGTCTCAAATAAGAAAATGGACCTCACCACTACATTCAACTAGAAATTTCGAGTCAAACGAGTATAAAGTTGACCATATTTGGCCACTGTGACCTCCAGACCCACTGGAATGGCCCAAAACCACCTTTGTCCTTACAAAACCACCCTCCATTTGGAAAAATACACCTTGGCCTATGCAAAACCACCTCAGACTATATGCTGCGGGTATGGCGGGTTCGACACCTACAATGCTTATTAAAAAATTAGTTCGGCTTTGTTTCAAGCCCAAACTGTTGACATGTTGGTTAGCATAGGTATGCAAAGTCATAGCATATATATAATTTTGGAAGGTCGAGGGTTCAAAACCCCCACCCAACCATTCCACCATTGGTTACGTTATACATTGGATATGTGATATATTCAACTTCAAAGGTCCAATGGTCGTGAGTTTGACCCCGACCGTTCGACTTTTTTCTAGCAAAACCTTCGGTATAACATAAATACAAACTCATCATATCCATTACCAAGTCCTACGGTAGCCCAACCAGTGAGCTAGTTACGGAAAAGCCATTGTCACTCTGGGAGGTTAGGAGTTCAATCATCCTTGATCCCCAAAATATTGGAAATGAGGCAAATTAGGCAAAATCTAGGATGCCAAGTGTCAACACCAGATTGGCCTGTATGAAATAATCACAAACTGCCATGTCACCTCCTCTGCTAACATCATCTAGGACCCATGGATCGTTCTCGGGTTAACATGCGTCCTTGCTGATGTAGGAATTGACTTGGTTGACTATTGACCTTTGACTTTTGACTTTTTTTGCCCTAGTTTTCCACAAACATTGATTGGCTCTAACTTCTCCATCCGGACTCAGATTTACATGTTTTTCACACCGTTGGAATCATATTAACGAGCACTTCGACTTGATCCCATTTTCCTCCGCATTTGAAGAATTTGATCCAGAGGCAAAACTAAATCCATTTTGGATCACTTTTTGAACTTGTAAATGTTCTATAAAGTTGATTATGAAAGAGAACCAAGGGTTCGAAATGTTTGAAAAAGATGTACCTTGTGTATACTTTTTGAGATTAATATAATTTGCTAGAACCGATGTTACATATGTAGCTTTCACATATTCATGTGTGAATGGCTTCCTATTTGTTTTTCTATTGTGATTATTTTCCATTAAATATTCAATGTTTGAATAAATATTTATGAATTGGAATAAATATTGAATGCTCAAGTTCATGTTATTTGAAATACTTATTTGTTCTTCAACTTAGATATCATTTGCAGATATCATATTGCTCTATTTTTTATACTTATTTTCCATGGTCTCCTGCCATGCCTTGATAATTATTTTTCTAAGAAACCATAACCTATATTACGTTTGTTAGAGTTGTTCATATAAATTGTGACTAGCAGATACCTTTTTCTGTCAAAGACTCCATGCCCAATGGTGTCTTTTCTTCCCTTTTCAAACCAAATTCATCTGTTACCATTTAAATTTGGCTAATAAGCCTATTAGTGACCTACTACTACACTCACCTTGAGTTTTAGAGTTAAGGAGAAATCCCTCTCGAGATTGAAGGGCCAACATTCAATCCCAAAGTAGTTTGAATGGTTTCCTAAGTGAGCTTCCTTCCACAATCAATGAAAAAACTTGTGATAACATAGGGTATGTCATTTGAGGATTTGACATAATTTATGGAAAATGAGCAGAGTTTTATTTTCTTATGATTATTTTGGTTTATTTATAGACTTTAAATTTAAATTTCTCACGAATTTATGTCTATTTTTATTTAATTTAAATTTATTAAATATTGAAAAATAACTTGTTAATGTATAATTCTAAATAATTTTTTATTTTTTTTATTTTTATTAATTATTTCAGGTTAAATAACTAAATAATAAAATATAAAAAAATTACTCTTCAATATATATTAAATTTAGTATAATTTTATATTAGTTAATGTTTTCAAATGTTTTCATGTATTTTTTCCACAGGAAAAAGCGGTAACCTTTTATTTAAAAAATGAAAAGTTACACAGAGCATATGCATTGAAGCATTTCTAGAAGTTGCCCATTGGGCTCGTGTGCCTTTGCACACAATGCAACGTAGCGAGGCTACCGTGCATTTAGAAAGAATGAGAAAAAATTAAAAAAGGAAAGGAGGAAAGGACATAAAAACTGATTCACGGGGGTGAGTAGAGGACTCACACCTCATGTTTTCCTCCCCTTCTTCTTTTCGACCTTGCACCACTCTCCTTTGGTGGGCTCGATCGAAGCTAGGACTAACTGTGTTTCTACTTTCTGTGGATCTGTATCCTTGTCTGAGTCTGAAGTGTCTGAGGTGTGATGCCGTTTGATCCCTCCCATAGTCAGATCCTCGCTTTTCTTCTCTGCCTGATTTGAATGGGGTTGTGAAACCTTGTTGGCTGATATGGTTTCCTTTTGAGCCTCCTTTCCTTGGGTATGCTCAGTATTCTCTGTGGGGGTAACTTCCTCCTTTGCTTCTGATTCATCGTCCTCTGAGTCAGGAGGGGGGAATTGCCACCCTTTCCTCTGCTTCCCTTTCTGCTTATTTTTACTGTGTGCTTTCTTGGTTTCTGGGCATGTATTTTACAAGTGTCTTATCAGCCTACAGTTTCTGCATCTGAAAGCAGTGTTTTCGTAGTCTAGTCCTTGCAGCCAGTTTTGTTGCTTGTATACCAGCCTTATGCTTTCCAGTAGTCCTTTACTTATATCTACTTACACACAAATGCGTGCAAAAGTGTAGATCCTATCATCAGTCCTTTCCAGATCTGTTTTGATGTATTTCCCTATGCTGTTACCAATTCCTTCCAAAACACGTTCACTCCAAAAGTGAAGAGGAAGGTTATATAGGCGGACCCAGACCAGCATTTTAGAGACAGTCATTTTGTTTGGATCAAAATCTAGAAGCCATGGGGTCATAAAAAGACTCGATGTTCCCCAAAACCAAGGCCCTATAGTGATGATTGTACTTATGGCTTCTGTGGATGTGAATCTAAAAATGAAAAACCCTTTGGAGCATAGATGTATATCAAATTCCATGGTCCAATTGGTGAAGATCCAGTGAAATAGATCCATTGGCTTTGACCAAAAACTGTTAAATCGACATATTAGGGCCTGTGTTTCGTATGACTTGACGAGATCTTCAAGTCCTGTAGAATCAAAGTTTAGGGCTGGGGTTTGCCCTAGCTGATCTACTATGTATGGCATAGGTGTATATCCACTTTGATCTGGAGAGGACCCTTGATCTCTGTTACCCTGTAAGATGTTTTTGTAAGAGGAGCCTCCCTTGGCCTTAGGCTGAGTTCTGGGCTAATATCGTAGTTTCGCAGGGTTCTGCTGTCCTGAAGGGACCACCTACCACTAACCAAATGCTGGATCTGAACAGGGTATCCCACCAATGCTCATATTTGCTGTTTCAGCTGCATAATGGTGTTTTCTGCATGTACCCATACTAGACTGGTTTTCCCCAGAGGGGGTTTTATAAAAATCTGAAAACAAATTGATGTTACCTGTTGCCTGGGTTCTGGTTGTGATCCTGATCCGCCTAACTTGGTATCATGCATATATCCCTTCTGCTGTCGATCTGCCTTAGAGATCAGGTCCGTGTGCTCTGGTTGTGAGTGAGCTTCCGGATCTGACCATTAATAGGGTCATTCTTCCATTAGCAGGTCTGGATCTATGAGCCCGAGGCTCGATCTATGCTCATTGCCACGGATCTGTGGGTATATTGCCTAATCAGGGCTCAATGGCGGATGTTTGAGCCTATGGATGTTAAGAACAACAATGATATAGTTCAGATCTGCGCTTTGATATGCAAAAAACCGGATTATTTCTTCATACCTGTGGCAGGATCTGCGATTTTTCGTCATGAGGGCTCCGTGTTTGCTAGAGACAGAGTCTTCACAGAGCGTGATCTCGGAGAAATTTACAGTTGTCTTCTCCACCTGATGCAACATCGTTTTCAACAGATCTGGCCAATAGCGCAGATCTTTTCTTCTTGTAAACCCTGTCTTCTACAGAAAACAAAAAACCCTGTATAATTCTCGAGCTTAATGTTCGCCGAGGCCCTGTCAACATAAAACCCGGCATTGGAATGCTACAGGCGTATGGCCTGCGTATACAAATCGACGGCCTGTTCAAACTCGTTCTCCTTAAAGGCCTCGATAGCCTGCCTCTGAAGATCCTCAGCCATTGATGCACTTACCATGTTTTCATGTATTTACTTATTATTTATTTATTAATTTATTTCAATGTAATACTATGTGATAACATCTCCTTGTTATTATGAAACATGGTATTCTTCTAAATTTTAGATAAAAAAATAATTAAAAAAAATTACATTAAAGAAACAATTATCAAACTATAAAAAATATGAAAACAAATTAAAATAGATCTATTTAAAAAAATAAAAATATATTTACATATTTTTCAAATATTCTATTTTTATAAAACTGCTATTTTTAAGCCATAGGGCGTTCCTTTAGGAAGAACTTTCCTTGATAAGTGTGAATATCAGAAGACAAAAGAGGTGTTGAACAAGTGGAAGAGACATTTCATTTATCTGGTAAGATTACTGCACTTTTTTGACAATGAACGAGATGGTTTGACATGTTTGCATGATATGGAAATTAAATAGTGTATGTTAGAAATTGTAATTACTCCTGCATGTGGAGTTAGTTAAACATAGAGAGTTAGTTAATTGAGTGATTGAGTGTTTAAGTGTTGAGTCAAGTCGAGTTAAGTGATAGACGAGTTTGATTGTGTGATTGCATGTCAAGATATTTTAGGCGAGTCGCTGGTTGAAAAACATTAATTACCCTTCACCAACTTCATTGTAATAATCATGTTTTGTGTGATCAATTGAAGAGTTGCAACTCGTGAGTTTTGTGTGTTTAGCTTCTCTGCCTTTCCAACAAATTGGTATCATAGCCGAGGTCAAAGGATCTGCAGCCTCACCTTGCATTACTGCACTGTGTGAGCGATAAGTCATGTTGGTGAGCGATAAATCACATTGGAGAGTCGCTGAGAGCACAAATCCGCCACCAGCATTGAGCTATAAGAATGGTCCAGCCACCAACGACATAGAATCGTGTCCAGAGAAAACTAGCTGCATTACCGGTCACCAATTGAAAACTTGCGTGAAGAGTCAAAGGTTTAATCAGCAGTTGAGAAGTCAACCAAAAGTTCCGACGACAAGTTTCATGGTTAAGATGCGCAAGTTTAAAGCCGACCATGGGAAAATATAAAATAAACTTATGTTTATAACGTGATTAAAAGTCCATTTTTTTAATGAAATCAATCGACGAAGTGTTTTCAAGAGTAATTTTTCGATATATTAAAAAAGGGTAAGGTTTTAAAGGCTTTTTATTTTGGTAAAAGGTTTTTGAGAAGGGGAATATCTTTTTAAGTGGGAAAAAGTCTTATGAAAGTGTAACAAGGCACATCAAAGGGTTAAAGTTTGGAGAATTGGAAACTATATATATATATATATAAAACAAAAGTGAATTGTATGTAAAGGGTTTATTTGTATGAGAAGTTTAAGGTTTTGAAAGGTTGATTGGTTTACAAAATTATTTGGTGTTTTGTCAAGCATGAAAATTGTTTTTCTAGTGAAGATTGTGCCTTATGGGGGCACATATTAAAAATCATATTTTTTTCGGGGGTGATATGGAAGACAGTCTCATGCAATCATGAAATAAAGTATAAAACAAAGGAATGATCGCAGACATGGGTTGCAAGGCATGATTAAAGCATATGAAGAAAATAAATAAAAAAAAGAGGCAAAGATTATTGCCATGGTTAGAGAGGTTTAGGCTGCAGCCGATGAACTGAGAAGTCTAGTAGAATACAAAGAAGAAATCAAGGGTGATTGGTGTAGCGTTGATCTGCTACCACCTCCTACGTTTGTAGGTGAATATGTCACCGTATATGATGTTTTAACATTGAATTTTATAAAATATGCATTGAATGAGAAGTGTTTGTGCAAGGTAGCAAAAGTTACAACTTCCAAGGAAGCATGGAAAATCTTGGAAGTAACATTTGGCACAAAGGAGAGTGACATGAAACAACATGTTATGTCACAAGCAAAGAAGTCAGCTGCAGATCTGAGAGTAGATGAGCAAGACTTTAAGAGGAAAATAGAGCTTGGATAACCCTACTCAAAATTGGATCATGGTTATCAAGACCATAAAATTGAAACCCATTTTGCAAGAACGCATATGGATGAAAATGATGCAACAAAGATTGCAGAGAGAGAAGTTGAAGCCTTTGTTTGTGAAACAGAGAAAGAGAAAATGCATGCTCAAGGAATCCATTATAACATGGATGATACAGATGATCGTGAATCCCACTGTGACGAGACACATGTGGACGATGACTGTAAAGTGATATGCAAATTGGTGAATCCAAAAACAACTAATGGATTTGGTGAGATTGAAATTGTCAATGAAATTGACAATGAGCACATGCATGCTTGAGTATCCCACAATAGTGTGGATGAATATTATATTGATGATATGTGTGGTTTCTTTCTTGAAATAGGGATTGATTGTGGCGATATGGCAAGAAAAATGTTTGATGAAGCATTGAAGGGTGAAGCTGCCACTGTAGTAGCAAGATATGAAGCAGTTGGAACTACTCATGAAACTGTATGTCATTTAGAAGCAGTTGATGATCAATAACACAATAAAGTGATTGAAGAGTTTTCAATGAGAATATCCACTGACAGCATAACAGTGGAAGACAACCTCCATTCAATTGAAAAGAAGGAAGATGTATAGAAGAAATCTCTCACTAAAGAGAGTCATATTAAAGATATTTTTAACATTGTTTTTGAATATGCAAGTGTTCATAATAGCATGGGCGAAACAGTTGAAAACAAGGTCGTTAATAAATTTGATGTAGATTACAGAAAAAAAAAAAAACAACAGTGCCTGATTATGAAGGTGAAAAAAATGATATGGATGTTTCTGAAGAAAAATATGAATGCATTGAAAGCATTTTTCAGCAATGGAGTCAAGAAAAGATAATATTTTTCTATCAAGAAGTATGGCAGAAAGAAATTCAGGGATATGAAGTGAAAGAAGAAGAGAAAAGAAGGCAATTTGAAAATGCAATGTTTTGGCCGTAGTTCATATTTGAACGAATATTTGAAGAGGAAGGTGTAGAAGACATTATCCAATTGTTTTTCAGAACAAGTTCAAACAAGTCAAAGAAAAATTGCATCAATAGCAAGTGAGTAAAGCCTACAACAAAAAAAATTCAACAAAGAATGAAGCAATTTCAAGGACATAGAATTAGGAAGTAGAGAAAAAGAAAAAGCAAAATTGTAAAATTCTTGTGTCATTGTAAGAGTAGCTGAGACATAGACCAGCAGGAATGTTTGTGTGATAGTTGAGTCATGTTGAGTTATGTTGAGTCATACGGTTGTAATTAAGGGGGAGTGTTAGAAATTGTAATTACTCCTGCATGTGGAGTTAGCTAAACATAGAGAGTCAGTTAACTTAGTGATTGAGTGATTGAGTGTTTGAGTGTTGAGTCAAGTCAAGTTAAGTGATAGACGAGTTTGAGTGTGTGATTGCATGTGATTGCATGTGATTGCATGTCAAGATATTTTAGGCAAGTCGCTAGTTGGAAAAGTTTAAATACCCTTCACCGGGTTTATTGTAATAATCATGTTTTGTGTGATCAATTGAGGAGTCGCAACTCGTGAGTTTTATGTGTGAATTTGTGTGTTTAACTTCTTTTCCTTTCCAACAAATTGGTATCATAGCCGAGGTCAAAGGATCTGCAGCCTCACCTTGCATTATTGCACTGCGTGAGCGATAAGTCATGTTGGTGAGTGATAAATCACATTGGAGGGTCACCGAGAGCACAAATCCGCCACTAGCATTGAGCTATAAGAAACGTCTAGCCACCATCGACATACAATCATGTCCAGAGAAAACTAGCCGCGTTACCGATCACCAACTGAAAAAGTTATGTGAAGAGTCAAAGGTTTAATTGGAAGTTAAGAAGTCAACCAAAAGCTCCAACAACAAGTTTCATGGTTAAGATGGGCAAGTTTAAAGCCGACCATGGGCAAATATAAAAAAAACTTGTGTTTATAAGGTGATTAAAAGTCAATTTTTTTTTTAAGAAATTAGTCGACGAAATGTTTTCAAGAGTCATTTTTCGAAATATTAAAAAAGGGAAAGGTTTTAAAGGGTTTTTATTTTGGTAAAAGGTTTTTGAAAAGGGGAATATCTTTTTAAGTGGGCAAAAGTCTTATGAAAGTATAACAAGACACATTAAAGGGTTAATCTTTGGAGAATTGGAAACAATTATATATATATATATATATATATATATATATATATATACAAAAGCGTATTGTATGAAAAGGGTTTATTTGTATGAGAAGTTTGAGGTTTTGAAAGGTTGATTGGTTTACAAAATTATTTGGTGTTTTGTCAAGCATGATAATGGTTTTTTTGGTGAAGATTGTGCCTTATGGGGGTGCATATTGAAAATCATATTTTTTTTCAGGGCTGATATGGAAGATAGTTTCATGCAATCAGGAGATAAAGTATAAAATAGAGGAATGAATGCAATCATGGGTTTCAAAGCGCGATTAAAGCATATGAAGAAAAGAAATAACAAAGAAGAGGCAAAGATCATCGCTATGGTTAGAGAGGTTTAGGCCGCAGCCAATAAATTGAGAAGTCTAGTAGAAGACAAAGAATAAATTGAGGGTGATTGGTGTAGCTTTGATTTGCTACCACCTCCTATGTTTACAAGTGAATATTTTATCATTGGGTTATCAAGATGCTAACTTTTCTTAGAGCTAAAGAGTTAATTGAGTATGAATCTACTAACCCATATGACACAATATGTGATGTTTTAGCATTGAATTTTATAAAATATGCATTGGATGATAAGTGTTTGTGCAAGGTAGCAAAAGTTACAACTTCCAAGGAAGCATGAAAGATCTTGGAGGCAAAGTTTGGCATAAAGGAGAGTGACATGCAACAACAGGTTATGTCACAAGTAAAGAAGTCAGCCGCAGATCTAAGAGTAGATGAGCAAAACTCTGAGAGGAAAACAGAGCTTGGAGAAACCCACTCAAAAGTGGATGATGTTTATCAAGACCATAAAATTGAAACCCACTTTGCAAGAATGCATAAGGATGAAAAAGATGCAACAAAGATTGCAGAGAGGGAAGTTGAAGCCTCTGTGTGTGAAACAGAGCAAGAGCAAATACATGCTCAAGGAATCCATTGTAACATGGATGATACAGATGATGGTGAATCCCATTGTAACGAGACACATGTGGATGATGACTGCAAATTGATATGTAAATTGGTGAATCCAACAGTAGCTGATGGATTTGGTGAAGTTCAAATTGTCAATGAAGTTGAGAATGAGCAGATGCATGCTCAGATATCCCACAAAAGTGTGGATGAACATTATATTGATTATATGTGTGGTTTGTTTTTGAAACAGGGATTGATTGTGGAAATATGGCAAGAAAAATGTTTGATGAAGCATTGAAGGGTGAAGCTGACACTGTAGCAGCAAGATATGAAGCAGTTGGAACTACTGATGAAGCAGTGTGTCATTTAGCAGTAGTTGATGATCAAGAACATGATGACGTGATTGAAGAGTTTTCGATGAGAATATCCACTAACATCATAACAGTGGAAGACAACCTCCATGCAATTGAAAAGAAGGAAGATGTGGAGAAGAAATATCTCACTGAATAGAGTCATATTAAAGATATTTTTAACATTGTTTTTGAATATGCAAGTGTTCATAATAGCATGGGCGAAAAAGTTGAAAAAAAGGTTGTTAATAAATTTGATGTAGACTACATGAAAAAAACAACAGTACCTAATGATGAAAGTGAAAATAATGATATGGATGTTTCTGAAGAAAAATATGAATGCATTGAAACCATTTTTCAGCAATGGAGTCAAGAAGAGATAAGATTTGCTATCAAGAAATATGGCAGAAAGAAACTCAGGGATATGAAGCACAAGAAGAAGGGAAAAGAAAATTTGAAAATGCAATGTTTTGGTGGTAGTCCATAGTTGGAGGAATATTTGAATAGGAAGGTGTAGAAGACATGATCCAATTTTTTTTCAGAACAAGTTCAAAACAAGTCAAAGAAAAATTGTAGCAGCAACAAGTGAATAAATCCTACAACAAAAAAGTTCAATAGAGAATAAAGTAATTTCAAGGATATATAATCTAAAAGGAGAGAAAAAGAAAAAGCGAAATTGTAAAATTCTTTTGTCATTTTAAGCCTCGCTGAGACATAGACCAGCAAGTATGTTTATGTGATAGTTGAGTAATGTTGAGTTCTGTTGAGTCATATGGTTGTAATTAAGGGGGAGTCTTAGAAATTGTAATTACTCCCGCATGTGGAGTTAGATAAACATAGAGAGTCAATTAACTAAGTGATTGAGTGATTGAGTGTTTGAGTGGTGAGTCAAGTCGAGTTAAGTGATAGACGAGTTTAAGTGTGTGATTGAATGTGATTGCATGTCAAGATATTTTAGGCAAGTTGCTAGTTGGAAAAGGTTAAATACCCTTCACCGGGTTAATTGTAATAATCATGTTTTGTGTGCTCAATTGAAGAGTCGCAACTCGTGAGTTTTATGTGAGAATTTGTGTGGTTAGCTTCTCTTCCTTTCCAACAAATTGGTATCATAACTGAGGTCAAAGGATCTGTAGCCTCACCTTGCATTACTGCACTGGATGAGTGATAATTCATGTCGGTGAGCGATAAATCGCATTGGAGAGTCACTGAGAGCACAAGTCCTCCACCAGCATCGAGCTATAAGAAAGGTCCAGCCACCATCAACATAAAATCGCGCCCAGAGAAAACCAGCCATTTTACGGTCACCAACTGAAAACTTGCGTGAAGAGTCAAAGGTTTAATCGACAGTTAAGAAGTCAACCAAAATTTCTGACGACAAGTTTCATGGTTAAGATGCGCAAGTTTAAATCCGACCATGGGCAAATATAGAAAAAAAAACTTGTTTTTATAAGGTGATTAAAAGTCAATTATTTTTATGAAATCAATTGATGAAGTGTTTTCAAGAGTCATTTTTCGATATATTAAATAAGGGTAAGGCTTTAAAGGCTTTTTCTTTTGGTAAAAGGTTTTTGAAAATGGGAATATCATTTTAAGTGGGAAAGAGTCTTATGAAAGTGTAACAAGGCACATTAAAGGGTTAAAGCTTGGAGAATTGGAAACATTTTTTTATGTATATATATATATATATATATATATATATATATATATATATATAACAAAAGTGTATTGTATGAAAAAGGTTTATTTGTATGAGAAGTTTAAAGTTTTGGAAGGTTGATTGGTTTACAATATTATTTGGTGTTTTTTCAAGCATGACAATGGTTTTTCTGGTGAGGATTGTGCCTTATGGGGATGCATATTGAAAATCATATTTTTTTCATGGGTGATATGGAAGATAGTCTTATGCAATCAGGAAATAAAGTATAAAATAGAGGAATGACTGTAGCCATGGGTTGCAAAGCGCGATTAAAGCATATGAAGAAAAGAAATAAAAAGGAAGAGGAAAAGATCATTGCCATGGTTAGAGAGGTTTAGGCCATAGCCGATGAACTAGGTCTAGTAGAAGACAAAGAAGAAATCGAGGGTGATCGGTGTAGCTTTGATCTACTACCACCTGCTATGTTTACAGGTGACTATTTTGATCATTGGGTTATCAAGATGCTAAATTTTATTAGAGATAAAGAGTTATTTAAGTATGACTCTAATAACCCATATGGCGCAGTATGTGATGTTTAAGCATTGAATTTTATGAAATATGCATTGGATGAGAAGTGTTCGTGCAAGGTAGCAAAAGTTACAACTTCCAAGGAAGCATGGCAGATCTTGGAAGTAGAGTTTGGCACAAAGGAGAGTGACATGCAACAACAGGTTATGTCACAAGCAAAGAAGTTAGCCATAGATCTTAAAGTAGATAAGCAAGACTCTAAGAGGAAAACAGAGCTTGGAGAACCCCACTCAAAAGTGGATGATGGTTATGAATACCATAAAATTAAAACCCATTTTTCAAGAATGCGTATGGATGAAATAGATGCAACAAAGATTGCAAAGAGAGAAGTTGAAGCCTTTGTGTGTGAAACATAGCAAGAGAAAATACATGCTCAAGGAATCCATTGTAACATGGATGATACAGATGATGGTGAATCCCACTGTGACAAGACATATGTGGATGATGACTACAAAGTGATATGTGAATTGGTGAATCCAACCGCAACTGATGGATTTGGTGAAGTTCAAATTGTCAATGAAATTTGAACTTCGTCTCGAAGTCCTTAGAATAGGTAAGGAAAATAGTGATGCATCTCCTCGACATCCTCCCAAGTAGCTGAACTAGGACTATAATTGTCTCACTGGACCTTGACTTAGTCCACCAAACATCGTCTAAGCTGCAAAGTTCACTGGTCTAGTATGCAAACTGGTTCAGTCATCACTGTTCCCTTGTCCGAAACTTGCAAATGACCAAATTCAATAACATGCGAAGGATCTAAAATATAATGACGTAAAACAGAAAAATGAAACACATCATGCAAATGTGTTAAAGGTGGAGGTAAGAAAAGCCTATATGCCACCGACCCTTTCCTTTCTAAGATTTCAAAAGATCCCACAAACCATGGAGACAATTTTTCTCCCTTTCCAAAATTTATAGAGCTTTTTTGGGGCCTTACTCTCAAGAAAACCCTATCCCCCACTTCATAACTTCGGTCTACCCGATGAGCATCAGCATAGCTCTTTTGTTGATCTTGTGCTTCTTTTAGCCTCCTCCTAATCATAGTCATTTGTTCTTCCATCTCTTGCACCACTTGTGGTCCTATTAATACTCGGTCCTCTAGTCGGTCCCAACTAAGAGGTGCTCTGCAAGGTCTTCCATATAAGAACTCAAATTGTGCCATCTTGATGAAACTCTGATAGCTATTATTGTAAGCAAATTTTACAAGTGGTAAAACATTCTCCCGTGTTTTGTTGGTCCATCACATACATCCAAAGCATGTCTTCAAGGATTTGATTAGTCTTCTCTGTCTGCCCATCTATCTTTGGGTCATAAGCAGTGCCGAAGTTCAACTGGGTTCCCAAAGATTCTTGGAAACTGGTCGAAAATCTCCCTGTAAACACTGCTCCCCTATCGGATATGATCTTCCTAGGAACTCCATGCAATCTCATAATCTCATTAATAAAAACCCTGGCGATTTCTGGTGCCTTATATGTAGTCTTAACTAGTATGAAATGGGCGCTCTTGGTCAAAATGTCCACCACTACAAATATGGAATCATGTCTTCTTGAGGTCATTGGTAGTCCCACAATAAAGTCCATTGGTATAACTTCCCATTTAGATTTTGGTATCTCATGGGGCTGCAATAAACCTGCTGGATGCCTGTGTTCAGCTTTTACTCACTGACACTCTAACCATCTTGCTACCAAATTCACGATTTCCTTCTTCATCCCTTTCCAAAAGAAGAGTGGCTTCAGGTCTGCACTCATCTTTCTAACACCAAGGTGTGCCATTTATATTGCGTGATGTGCTTCATTTAAGATTAATTGGCATATATCTTCATTCGGTGGTACATATATCCTTCCCCGAAATCGTAGTAGCCCATCATTATCAAGGGAGTATTATTCATATTTTGGGACCCTCATTTCATCCTCCCTCAAACTTTTGCTAACCTCCTCATACCAGCTATCTTTAATTTGTAATTCAAGCAGTTTCTCCCTCAAATTTGTCTTTAAGGGAATCACTGAAAATATCCACGACCTCCTACTTAAAGCATCAGCCACCCTATCTACCGTTCCTTTTATGTAAGTGATATCAAAATCATATTCACTAATTAGCTCAGACCATCGTCTTTGCCATGCATTTAAGTGATCTTGAGTGAATATGTGTTGTAGCCCACAATTGTCAGTCCTAAGATCACACTTCCTTCCTAGAAGGTAGTGGCTTCAAAACTTTAGTGCATAAACAATTGCAGCCATTTCTAGATCATGGGTTGCGTAGTTTTCTTCGTGGGTTCTGAGTTTGCTTGATGCATAGGCTATTACTCTTCCTTCTTGCATCAACAAATAACCCGACCCTTCCTTGGAGGCATCAGTGAAAACCAAAAATTCTTGTTCCATATCTAGCACCTTCAAAATTGGTGTTGTTGTTAATAACACCTTTAACCTTTGGAATGCCTCTTCACATTTTTCTGTCCAAATGAATATCTTGTTCTTTCTTTGGAGCTCAGTAATGGGGTTTGATATTTTTTAAAACCCTTTGAAAAATCTATGATAGTACCCTGACATGCCCATGAAACATCGTATTTCATGAACATTGGTTGGTGTTGGCCATTCCATGATGGCCTCGATTTTTACCGGGTATACTACAATACTGTCCCCAAAGATAATGAATCTTGGTTTGGTAAAAGGAACACTTTGAAAACTTCCCGTATAATTGATTTTCTCTAATACATTGTACAACTATCCTCAAGTGTTCGTCATGTTCTTCTGGCGTCTTTGAGTAGATCAAAATGTCATTGATAAAGACTTGTACAAACTTGTCTAAGTAATCCTAAAATATTCCATTCATCAAACTCATGAAAACACCCAGGACATTTGTCAGTCCAAAGGGTAAAACAACAAATTAATAATGCCCAAATCTTGTTTTAAAGGTTGTCTTCAAAATATATTCTTCTTTGATTCTCAACTGATGATATCCTGACCTCAAATCTATCTTTGAAAACAGAGTCGCCCCCCTCATTTGATCAAATAAGTCAGGTATCCTTGGAAAAGGGTATTGATTTTTTATCGTCACTTTATTTAACTGGCAGTAATCAATGCACAGTTGCCAAGGCCCATCCTTTTTCTTAACAAAAATCACAAGGGTTTCCCATGGAGATATGCTAGGTCATATGAACCCCAAGTCCAATAATTCCTTTAATTGAATTTGAAATTCCTTTAGCTCTAGAGCCGACATACAATAGGGTGCCTTTGCAATAGGCTCAGTGCCTGGTTTAAGGTCGATGGTGAAATCAATTTCCTTTTTTGGGGTAGCCTGGGTAGTTCTTCCAGAAATAGATCATTAAATTCAACAAGCAATGGATGTTTATCAAGGTCTTCAAAGTCACCCTTATTGTTTAGAGGTACCACCAAGAACATTTGACATACCTTTCGCCTAAATTTCATTAGTGGCCAGGAGGAGATGAATCTCAGGGACACCCCTTGTTTCTTTCCCCTTAATGATTTTCTTTGGCCGTCATCATCGGTGAAATGTAGAACCTTGTCTTTGCAGTCTAGGAGTGCTTCATGTCACTCCAACCAATCCATTCCTATAACTACATCATAAACTCCTATAATTGTAGAGTACAAGGATACCTTGGTCCTACATACACCCAGGTCCACCTCACAATCCTTACCGTCTTTCCTACATTTCTTTTCATACCACATGCCATTTCTACATGTCTAAATTAATACCATGGAGTTTCTTTATGTTTAATCATTGACAATGCATTTAGAGAAATAAATGAATCAATAGCCCTTGGATCTATTAAAATGATAAATCTCATACCATCAATGTTACATGAGGTTTCCAACACAGTGGACTGGTGTTCGACCTGGTGATTGTTCACCACTGCACGGATGCGATGAGCCTTCCCCAGATCCCCCACTGTAGTTGCATTCTTAGTTGAGTTGGTATTACCTATCTTTTGAGGGCAATCCTTCTCATAGTGAGGAACTCCACAAGTCAAACACCCCCTCTTAGGGGCTTCACTCCTACTACCAACTGAACCGGGAGTTGGACTCGAACTCTGCTGGAAAGAAGATCAGTGTTGAGGTGGTGTGACTTAGTGTTGTCGCATAAGCTGGTGCGGTTGTGGTTGACAAGTTTGTTGTGGTACCCTGTGCGGATGTTGAGCTAGATGCATATATGGTGTTCTTTGATTTCTTCCTTGCCACCTTTGATGATTGAGCGCAGGACCCCCTTGAGAATTTCTATGTTCCATATTGTTTCCACTTGGTACTCTTAATCCTGTGGGCCTTGTTTACTTACAATGTTCACTATTCATGATCTCCTCCTCTGGAATGATTGCCCGTTGAACTGCCTCATGCAAGGTGGGAGGCATTAAGATTCTAATCTTGGTCCTAATGTTAACATTTAATCCATACACAAATTTGTTCACATTGAGCTTTTCTCTGTTTAAGTGAGGGGCATAACGAAGTAATTCCATGAAATGTGCCTCATACTCTGGTAGTGAGCAACTCCCTTGCTTTAATGCATCGAATTCATTTAGTTGTCTCTCAAGGAACTCCTCTAACAGGTAATGTTCTCTAAATTTTTCTTCAAATAGTTGCCAAGTTACTTTTGATATATCCATCCCCAATTGGGTTAATAATGTCTTCCACCAAAGTAGTGTGTTTCCCTTTAGCTGGAATATACCCATCTTGGCCTTCAAGTTTGAGGTGTAATCTCATAGAGTAAGACACATAGCCATGTTTTCTAACCATGCCTCTGCAGATTGACCATCTGTGGACCCCCAAAACTCTCGAAAGTTTACCTTTTCCAAATCTCAACCTATATCATTACTTGTAGTGTTTTGGGGTGATTCGTTTTGCATGATAAGTCCTCCATGCTCCCGTTCCAAACTATTTATTAGTGCCTCAGACATGTGTTAGAATGATCTCATTAAGTTCAACACTTCTCCAGTTGGTATCTGTTCTTGTGTTGAGATGTTTTCCCCATCATTAGGTGGGGTGGTAGGAGTTGGTTGTTGTGGTGGCGCCATGTTGTGCCCTTTAGGAAATTCCCTTGAAGTTCCAAGGGTGCCACACCACTTTCCCTTCAAGCATTCAGTGACTACAAGGTGAAAGTATAGGTGCAACGACATAGACCACTATCATCTCTTATGTTGTCTGCTATAGTGAGACTAATGGTGTCAAGGATCAAGGAATCTGCCTTCATGCACACCCCCCAGTAAAGTCCTCATGTGCGACCCAACTTTGGGACCTGCCCTCATGACATCATGATCTTCAAGGCGAAGGTGTTTCAACCTTTCCAGTCCAAGTCACGGTGGGAGTGCTAATGGTTGAGCTCAGGGACACTGTCCCACCCCTCCCATGTAGTTTTATCCACTTATACAACCCCATCACCCATATGTGAGTCATTCGGTCAAGCAATTAATCTGTGCCTACAACCATTAACATATCATCAAAATATAGATAAACATATATAAAAAGTTTCAAGATTGACTTAGAATTTCAAAGATAAAATAATATAAATTTTCATCAAATCAGGGGTCATCAACTTGTCATATGTGAGTTTCTATGATGGTTTCCTACCATACTCAATAATCATCAGTAACAAGGTTTCTCAGTCCCAATCATTGTCATAATAGCATCGTTAACAACACCTAGGAATTCACATCATTGTTCATTGTAAGCCCGAACTAATGAAAGTAGGTAACATAGGGGACACATCCATCATGGCCATCATCATCAAAACATCAATGGAAACATACACCCATTAAGCTATCAACATCGTAGCATCAATAGAAATATACCTATCCATCAAATTTATCATCATCATGCCTTTAATAAAGAGCATACATATCTTTTACTGCGATGATCATAATAATTTCAATAGAGATCAAACTTGACCATTTAATGTTAGAATCATCATAATACCGATAGATAAGATACATAACCATTCATGCTATCATAATATCAATGGAAAGCATACATAAACATCACAACCATGAATATCTCAATCACTAATAATAGTGTCATGTGCCCGAATCCTCAACCTGAGGTCCTCAAAGAATAATGTGTGGGCCTTAGGGCTAAATAAATGTTAGTGTCATATCACTGTCAGACAACTAGAGCAGGCACTAAAGTATAGTTGTTGAGGTATGGAAGTATGGTGAGTTTATGGTCTTTACTATCATGCAGATAGCGGTAGCGGAAAGTGAAAAGACTTGCAGCAACCTGGAGCAAGGAGTGCTCAATTGGTTCCAAAGAAGAGAATCAAAAGGATGCAAAAAAACTGAGTGAGGAGAGCTTGGTGAGGTATCGAGTAGCAGAGGAAGACTGTTATAGTTGGTTGTAGCTCACAAAAGATCATGAAAGCAATTCCACTGAGAAGTGGGTAGAATTGTTGAGGATAAGGACAAGCATGTGACCAGGAGGTCATAAATTTTTGTTACTCGAGAGTTTGATGCAGGAGCATCCAAGCACTCATAGTTAAAGAAGGAATCCAAAGTGAAGCAAGGAGAAGGGTGTGGACCATGAGAGAAAAACATGCACATTTCTATTAAAAACACAGTAAATGATGGAGTTGATAAAGTCTCTCGAAGATTTTTTTAATGTAATTTAATCTACCATATGTCCGCATAATGGGAGATTAGGGATTTTTTGAGTGATTATGGGAGAAATCATTCATCTTAAATGATCCACGACTATGGTAATCTCTTATATAAAGAGAGTCTGTGTAAGGAGGTGATAGATAGAGTGATAGATAGAAAGTGTGAAACCGAGAGTATTCAAATGTAGTGGAGGGAGAAACTATTCCAAGGCTACAATGCCTTAGACCTGTAATCATATTGTGTATAATATAAAGTGTGTTTCAATGTTAGTATTGTAAGCCTGTGTGTATGTTTCATATATAGAGTTATTGCTGATCAAGCATCGAGCACTAAAAGGATTGATGGCGATCCAATACTAAACAAAGTATGGAAGAGGACCTATGTTTAATGCAATGTCCATCAATAGAAGCAAATGAAGGAATGAAGAATGAATGCACAGGGGTCATATCGCGTGAGCGGAAACCTTTTGGCGAGATCAGAACCAACTCTTTTAAAATTCTAGTTTACACTAAGAAGTAGAGAAAAACATAGAACGAATTCGAAATCCAGACTTGAAATCTTATAAAGGGTGGATTATATCTATATCGGGTCCATAACACTAATCAGAATGGCCTCTGAATCAATGTGATTGCGATCACACGATTAAGTGTGGACCGTTAGATCGATATTCAGATTGATAGTCGTGAACTTAATCGCTGATTGCTAGTCGTAGAGGTCAAGCATAGAGATAGTGGATATGCGATATGCCGATATGCCGATATGCCAATAGCGATAAAGCGAGAGTATTCAAATGTAGTAGAGGGAGAAATGATCCTCTATTTTCTTTGTCCAACACGTATCGCTATGTTATAATGTCTATTTTTCTTGGCTTATGCTGACTCTTAATTTCCGTCAGTGGGTTTTTGATATTGTATCCCACAACTATGAACATAGCAGTTTCAGGATAAGGATATTCTTTGTTTTCATTGGCAATTACTTTCTCGGATATATGTACTTTATCATTATATAATAGAAAGCATTTTCTTAAATGTGGAAAAAAAGTACAATCAAGTTAGATAACTATGAATGCAATTGCTGAATTTGGATTCATATCATGAATTACTACAATGTTGTTTCTATTGTTTATCAGAGTTTTGGTGGTTTTCTAGGGCTTTCTTAGCATCTTCTTTGGAAAGAAAATTATGAATAGAAATACTAGAGAAGAAAGTAGCGGGATATTCTTACAGCGTGCTCTCGCAGAGCCTGGCAATGGGACTGGAACACGAAAAGCCAAGGAAGGATGTCTAGGCTTCCCCCAAAGTATGGAAACATCAAAAGGGAGATATTTGTTTACATTTCCACAAAAATTCTCATGTCCCTAAAAAAATGCAGGAACAATTTTGGCCAAAAGTATTCTTTCTTTCTGAAACTCTTGTTGCTGCTCTGAAAAGATATTTCCTAGGACTTAATACTCGGGTGGTGAGACTATGAATTACAATGAAAATTTCAAATATTTTCTAAATATATACAACTTATCAACTGTTTTTTAATGTTCTTGTTATCTGTTGTGCTCCTGTTAAGTTTTTCAAATAGGGATTGTCATGGAAAAAACTCAGGTTCAACAGGTTCAAAGAGATTTTGTGTGAGTGAAGTTGTTTGAATTCCCATTCTAAATATACACAACTTATCAATTTTTTTTAACGTTCTTGTTATCTGTTGCGCTGATGTTAAGTTCTTCATATAGGGCATTCCAATGAAAACAAATCAGGTTCAACAGGTTCAAAGCGATTTTGTGTGAGTGAAGTTGTTTGACTTCCCAACAATCTTTTCCCTTTCTTATCCAAGGACTATAATACTATGAATTTTTTTAAGTAAGCTAATCTGGTAGAAAATAGTCTGCATTTTGAGAGAATTTTTGACAATTCAACTAATTTTTTAGAGGTTAGAATTGAATCATTCCATCATGATTCATGTCTTATGTTGGAACTACCTAGAATTTTCCGCATTTTGAGCTGATCCACATCCTCAGAAAATGGATCAACGTTCAACTTTCTTGAGTCACAGAATTCTGGCAGGGGACTAAAATTGCTACCTAGTACTTCTTAAATTAATTATGTCTTTCCTCAAAAAATGTGTGGGAGTGGAGGAAAAGTGTCATTGTTTTCAACGTGACTGTGTTACAGTCATGCTTGATTTCTTTTCAAAGAATATAGAAAAGGGTTACTGTTTGTGATCAAGAAATTCCTATAGAAGTGGACCGATTATTTCTATATTTGGATCATGATTCTGACTTTATTAAAGAAAAATATGGTTTTGGCTCCCACACTGTTTGACTTACAAAAGAATCCTTAAATTCATCTGCATTTCAACTCTAAATCCCCCTAATAGCATTCATGATTTGTCTTCTGAAACACCAAAATTTGAGGTCAATGACATTCTTATAAATCTAGTTCTCTCTCTATCGTTTTTGAAATACCAAAAACTCCTTAATTTGATAGGCATTTCCACTCTAAATCCCCCTAATGATATTCATGATTTGTCTTACGAAACACCACAATTTGAGGAATTTTTTATAGGGCACTATCACTGAATATGTTCCTCTAAAATATACATTAATCAGTATTAAATATATAGTTTGAATATTTAACCAATGTTTTTCGCAAACATTCATATCCCATTTCCCATCCCGAATTCTTCACAAGAAAACATAATTCATCTTCATATTAATTTTCTAGGAATTCTACGAGTATAAAATTTCACTTCAATCTTGGTCTCTAATAAGTTGCACCGGAAAGAAAATTTCAGAAAACCCAGCAAACAATCAGCTGCCTAGGGGTACCTCATTTGGCAAGTCCGTGATATGTAAAGTTATGTGAATAATATCTAGCAAGTCAGTGATATGTAAAGTTATGTGAATAATGAAGATTCATAATCAATTCCGTCTAACTGACAAGTCATATCCTTGCCAATATTAGTGATATTTTATATGTTTTAACCAACGAGAAGAAAAATTTGCTCCAGTGGTTTTAACAAATTCTAGAAAGAAAGACAATGCCCAAAGTAAATGATATTCATAATACAACCATACTTAAAACAATGTGTTTTCTCAAAAGAAAATGTTGTGACATTATATTTGTCAATAAAAGTTGTTACACCCACAATTCCTAATAAGGTCTTTAGATATAGATTATTTTTGAAATAAGTTTTAGAGAATAATAAAATTTAAGAAAATAAATGGTTTTTACATTATTTCAAAAGAGTAAATTTGAATCTCAGACCAAAACATATAAATAGAAAATAGAAAGAGTAAATGTGAATCTCAGACCAAAACATATAAATAGAAAATAGAAAAAACATTGTATGTATAATACTCCTATTTCTAAGAAGGAGAAACAGTAAACATGACACTGGATTCAATTGCGTTTTAGAGATCTCTCAATACTCTGATCTAATGGATTTGTGAAGAGGTAAATACAGAAAATGGACATGTATTATTCTTTACCTATTCTTAGAAACTTTGATCCATCTATTCGGCTTTGCCTCAAGCATTTCACAATCCCTTAAGAAACACCAAATGTACATCAGCACAAGAATTAGTGTGAAGGAGTGTTTTGTATATGTTATGTTTATTACACTGTGATTGCAATTACAACTAGCACAACCACCTAACACACAATTGTTAAATGTTGAATCACTTCCATCTGGGGAATGGATGGTGAAGCTTTTGGGCATGGACCAACTCCATTTTTCTTTTTGGTAAGGATTTGGTCAACTGCCTGGACAAGATTATTCATGTCCCTGTGCTTTGGGACAACCATACAAAGGCTGAAATAGTTAGCATTTCCTTTTGCCTCTAGCTGGAATAGTTGGCACTTCATCTTGAGAAAACATCCATGGAACGAGCTATAGGGTAATAGTTAACAATTAGATGAAATAATTTTTGAATGGTGAGGACTCAAAAGAAAGACAATGATTGGATGTATCTCCACAGAGTAATCATGTGCCCTCCATCCAATTTTGAAATAAGAACACCTATCAGTGTAACTAGCCTTTGGCTCCTTCCCATCCCATCTTTCTCCATTTATATGCAAGGAATCTTTCTTAAATTTACTGTCATAAAGAAGCTAAAAATAGGTCACATTGTCTAGAGCATAACTTCCCATGTATAACTTGAAACTTCAATTTCCTTATAGTTTTAGAAACTATATCCTAGCCCTCATAAATTCAAGATTGTGTTAATACTTTGTATCAATTTTTTCCTCGAACTTCTTCATTACGTGCCTAGATTTTAAATAGATTTTGTTGTCTGAGTTTTCCTAAATTTGTCTAATTTTGTATTTGTTTCGAATTTTCATGTGCAAGAATAAAAAGAACCACGAATCCAACACTCACTCCTACCAGAATCCAAATGATCGAAATATTTGATGAACCATATGATACAAAATAAGGTGAAGTGAGGAACCAATAAACTTTTTGGAAGAGAAAATTATTGAAAATGTAGAAGAGAAAACTAACCTATAATTTCTTTGCAAGCCATGTTGCAATCACCCAACATGAAGTGGTTAGAGTTGAATGTAGAATAAAAAGAACCAATGTTTCCTTTATTGATATTGGAAGTACTCATAGCTTCATTGATGGGAGGATGGTATCTATAACATTTGAAAAAATATTTTCTCGGAAAGGTTCCATTTTTTGTTGCCAGCAAGTTTACCATTGTGTGCAAAGGAAGGATTAAGGATCTAAAGTTACTTCGGACAACCATGAGGTGACTTCTAAATTTTGTGGTTGCATTGGTAAGGGTTTATATGTCTTTATGTGCTCAATGGTTGAAGACTTTGAGAATTTATGTCACAAACATGTTTAAGATGGAAATGAAATTTGGGGTGGTGCAACAATGGATCACCACATGAGGAATGCATCTAGGTCTCAACTAATCATATTTTCCCATAAAATGAGTAAATGCTTGACTAAGCAATAATTTGGTTATATTTTATCAAAGGCTAGCATGGGAAGCCTGGTATGTTGAAATAGAGACAAAAGGAGTTGTAAAAACTGATTGATTCTTTTCTAGATGTATTTCAAGATGTACCCCCTGTGCTACACCTGAAAGAGATCAAGAACTCATTGTTCCTTCTATCTTCTATGCTCCTTTTTCCTATGCTATTGTCTTATGGCATTTCCTTTGCAACATGTAGTGCAATTGCTAGTTAGTAGACATATCCCCGTACACGTAATTAGAGAATTTAATAAGTATTATAATAGTTCAATTTAACTTATAAATTCTTATAAAAAATATCAAAACACTTACATCTCAAATTGTTAAAATTAAAAAAATCATAACAACTTTTCAACCGTAAAACAAAACAGTACACCCCTAAAACAAAACAATAAAATAAAGAATGAAAATTTCAATTTGTATTAACTGATAGCAGGCTTGCTGCTAAACCTCTATTCTACCCTCGTTCCCAAGGTCTCCTTTGCTACTTTTATCAAGCTTGATGCTAAACCTATATTCTACCCTCGTTCCCAAGGTCTCCTTTGTTATTTTGTCATTAGAGAGACAAAGTTATGCTTAACACTTATTCTGTATTCACTGATAGCAAGCTTGCCGCTAAACCCATATTCCGCGCTCGCTGCCAATGTCTCTGTTATTTTATTATTAGAGCAACAAAGTTGTGCTTAACACTTATTTTGTATTAACTGATAGCTAGCTTATGCTAACTTCGTATTTCAAGCTCGTTGCCAATGTCTCCTCTGTTATTTTATCATTAAAGCAACAAAGTTGTGCTTATAACTAATTTTATCATTAGACAAACAACATTTTGCTCACATATGCTACTCGGTGATTTGGATTTTAAAATTTAATTCAGGAATACAAATTATAAATATTCTATATCTAGGTAATTATATACATTATATGGTTTATGGTATAAAGTATGTTTTAAAATTGTTTTTAGTATAGAGTTAGTTTTTTTGGGGCATAAGGAAATAGGTTAATTGTTGCCTAAACTTCAAAAGCAGGAGTGAAAGTCTTTCTCATTATGAACCATTAGCCTGTCATTCTAAGTGGTTTGGGTTTTCTTAAATAAGCATTGCCTGATAACAATAAGAAATGACTATCCTCCTATCCTCACTACCAGTTTGACAATTAAATTATAATAAATTTCAACATATTTAAAAAGAATATTAAATTGTTTAATTTGCAATGACCATGTCTAAATTTATGACTAAAGTTCTATGATATACATATAACATTTGTGACTAGGTTCTATGATATATAAATATAGCAGTTTAAAGACCACTAAATTATGTAATTACAAGTTTTTTTTTTTTTTTTGCATGTGGTTCACAAGCACCCTGGTCAGTGAGTGATCGCTACATCCACAGAAAAATCTGGGCGTAGCTAGGCTAAATCTCCCCTCGGCCTACTGCAAGACCTGACCCCAAGAGCTTCGGGATGTAATTACAAGTTTATATTTCCAACTGTTAACAATTATGAGTAAATTTTATTGTTATGTTGGTCAGATGCTACTGTAATGTACTGTTGGCTTTCCTTTAAGACTTTGCTCTATATTAATTAAGGTACATGATCTGGAAGAATCTTATAATTAGTTTTTTTTTTTATAACTATTATGAATGAGAAATTGATTTCACTTATGTTTAAAATATGCCAAAATCTATAATCCAATCACTTACTCTTTTACGCAAATTTATGACTACGACTTAAAATAAATGCACGGATAATAAAACTGATGGATCGTCAATGAAAAGCAGCTGATACGAACGAATCGATAACACGGTGACTATCTGCAAGGGTCGTGTCCCTTTACAAGTTTATTACCTAAGCGTTGTTCATTTCATGATCCACTGCTTCAAATTGTACCAGCTCTCACATAACATATATCATTTTTTCAATTCAATATCCAATTCTTCAATTCAGTTTCCAAACGGGTTTTCTTCAAAATGCAGTCTTCCACCGCCAACCCTAATGGCAATGGAGAACCCCGCCCAGATGAAGGTGAATCAACAAACGTGCATGTTAGCGAAGCACACGTGTCTTCGCCTTTGAATGACAGTGGGTTGAGTCGCCAGGCTGGGGGCGTTTTACCTCCCATGGATTTTGGAGAAAATCCAAATAAGAAAACACTGGTTTTAGACTTGGACGGAACTCTGGTTCATGCCGATTTTAAACCAGCGCCAGGCGGCTATGATTTTACCCTATCTCTCGAGGGCTACGACGAACCCCTGTATGTGTCGAAAAGGCCTGGCGTGGAAAAATTGTTGCAGGAATTAGGCAGCACAGGGTTGTATGAGATTGTCATCTTCACGGCAGGATTGGAATGCTATGCAAATGCTGTGGTCGACAAGATCCTGGATTTATTACCGCCCTCGCAACACGCCACCACAAACACAAGTATAATTCCCCGCACCCACCGCCTTGACAGACGCCACTGCAGCCAAGTTGAAGGAATCCCCGATGCTGTGAAGGACCTGTCTATTCTGGGACGGGATCTGAAAAACGTCATAATAGTTGACGACCGCCGAACCTCGTATTATCTCCAACCACAAAATGCCATCGAGATCGATTCCTGGACTGGCGACAACCCTGACGACGATTCGCTCTTTCGAGTCCTATCTTTCCTACTCGAAATCCAAGATCCAGAATGTCCTTACGCCGCCTCAGATGACGTGAGAGAAGTGATGAAGTTAATGAAGCAAGCATACCTGACTCAAGAACATAATAAAAAAGATTAACAAGAACGTAACAATTATATATATTGGATTTTGGCAATTCAAATTACGAAACAATGCGTATACATTTTCCATTCTTTGAATTTTTTTTTGTTGAAGTGGAAATATAAAAATAAAATTTTCTATTAAATTCATTAAAATTTTAATAAATTTTCATATAAATACATAAATATAAATGAAGGATATTTATAAGTTGATATTTTATTTTAGTATGCAACTTTATTTTTTAATAATTTTTTTTAACTTATTTATTGTAATTTTCAATTCTACATTAAGATATTTTTCATCTTTTTTGTTTACACTTGATTGACATTGTCACTTTGTTCACCTAACCATGTTGTCAATATTGGATAGGTCAATGTGTATAAAAGAAGAGATTAAAAAAAATTGTATATGCAAATTGCATATATAGTGTAACATATCTTTTAAATTTATAAACATGAGTTGACATATTAAAGTCTTTAACATTGTTGTTTAGTGTTGAGGGCCATCACTTTCCTTCACTCTAGGTAGCAATTTTTATTTCTATCTACTTTTCGAAGATAATGGTATCCTCTATCCTTTTGTGTTGGTATTTGACTTATAACTTTATAGATAATACCATCATATTTTGTATGCACATCTTCTTTGGCAGGCACATCCTCTAGATGGAGCTCGACTTCTTCAACTGACTTCTTAAGTGTCTTCTCTAGACCATATTGAATGTTTTCTTCTTTATCCTTTTGAATATGTAATGTGACCTCATTTATAGAATTTTGATGTCCTTCTTCAATTATAAAATGTAAATTTGAATTTACCACATCCATGTCTAGTAATTTTTCAATCTTCTTACAAATTTCCTCTTGAATTATTTTGGTAATATCTTCGTATATGATCCTTTTCTATTCTTGAATTTGATACTGTGTTTCTTAACATCATGTAATAGTTTTATACTATGGTTTATAATTTATATATTTCTTCACCTTTAGTTTTCAATTTTTTGTTGATTCATCATTTTCCCAATTCCCTTGTTACTCTTTCACTGTTTTAATTGATGAATCTCCTTAATGATGGCTTTGTTAATATTTTGTATGTTAGATGTCTCATTACCTTTCTTCTTTATGTCTGAGTTTATTTTAATTCATCTTGAATTTCATACAATGCCTCCATTTTTGTATCCTCTATCTATCTATTAATAAATAATCACTTTCTAATAAAGCATAATTACTCATTTAGCATCCTTAATTGTTATGTAAGATTGACTGTTTTATTATCTTCATCTCCACAAAATTTAAGTATCGTCATTTCTTTTTAAGTATGTTATAATCCAAACCCTTACATTACAACTTCAATATAGTAGTGATGTTCATTTAAAGTAGTTATGATCATTTTTCACATATATTATGCTATGTGTTCTCTTTCCAATTTTGTTTGAATCACCTCAATCACACATCCCAATCAAAATTATGGTACTTTTAAGTTAACATGCTTTTAAAATACCATTTTGGATTATCTCTTTCTGAGTGACCTTAATTTTAGTATATATCTACAATTTTGACCTTTATGAGTCTAAAATTTCATCATGTAGTAATTTGATATTTTTTCTCTATATATCCATAGCTTTGATCAAATCCTAAAGTCCCAAGAGAATGTTAATGTAATTTTAAAAAAAAATTCCTGTTTTTGTCTTCTTCTTATGAGCAAACTTGTACAGTGTGCCATGTTTCCAATTATTTGAATATAATTATGAAGTTCTTACTTGAGGTACCTCTATATGTCTCTTAAGACTTTATGCATGCAAAAGCTATTGAAAATGTAGAAGAGATAACTAACCTATAATTTTTTGCAAGCGATGTTAGGTTTCACCCAACATGCACTAGTTAGAATTGAATGTAGAATAAAAAGGAGAGCCAACATTTCCTTTATTGATATTGGAGGTATTCATAGTTTCACTGATGTGAAGATGGTATCAAGAACATCTGAAAAAATATTTCATAAGATTTTAGGCTAGTTCTTAATGTTCAGGATTGTTTGTTTTGATTGGGTGGTGGAATTAAGAAGACAAATGGGTAGAGAAGATATTTAGGTCATTGGGCTATGGAGTCAATCAAGAAAAGCTTAACTAGATTTGATTTATTACTGAGGTAAGAGTCCACAGGGTAGGTTAGCACAACGAGAGCAAATCTGCAGGTCCAAAATGGGTGAAAGTCCTAATCAGGGCCAAGGGTAGTGAAGAATCCTTAACCGAGATTAGGATGAAGAAAGGAAGGATGGCCAATAGCAAAGGGAAATGAAGAATCCTTAACTATGGGCCAAAAGGGGGGTAAACTACGGAAGTAAGGGGGCAATTAAGAATCCCCAGTCCAAGGCAATTCAATAGAAAACATGAATAAAGCAATCAGTTAAAACACAGAGCACTTAAGCTAATTCTGATGATATCATTCCTTGTTTCCTTTTAATATTGTATAAGAAAAACATATGAATATTTCGTAACATCAAGAGAATAAAACATTTAAACGTGAGAAAGTGATACTTATTTGTTCCAATTGTGCACAAGAATCTGATGAAATGTTGTCAGCTTTATTCCATTTCCAGTGAAACTAGTCCAGTCTTGAGTACAATAGCTCCTTGGCTCAAAATAATATGTCTACAAAAATGTATTTTAATGAACCCACAATACTTCAATTTGTGAAGTACTTATAAAAAATTTGATACAAAATATCTCATAACTATATGAGAATTATTCTAGGAAACAACATATATCTTCAACACGAAGATAGAGAGAGATGGATAATTGTTTGTTTGTTGTTCCTTTAATTGTGACTGTGTTGGTTGTTGTTGCTCGGATTTGGCTCCTGCAGTTTGCCTTGTAGTTATGTTCTGGAATTACTTTCATCTTTGACCTACTAATATTCTTTACCTGTTATGCGTTGATCATCTTTCACCTATTTTACTTGGCAGTTACCTTTTACCTTACAAATTTTACTATATTAACTTATAGTAAATCAGTCAAACTGGTCCACCATTCACTATTAGGTAACTTCATTCTGATCATTTTCCTGTAGATTTCATCGGCTTTTGTGTACTTAGCAAAATTTGTTTTGCTTTTGAATAAGTGCTTGACTTCATGTTCTATATAGAACAAATTCTCAAGGCCATCGTAAAGCACCCTTCGAGTGAGCAAAGATTTCACCCCTGAAGTACTAGCTTGGCTTTTGGCTAGCTTGTTTAACTTTTCAACATATTCTTCCTGGGTCATCAAGTTATCATGGATTACCATAGGACTGGGGTGTCCTTTTCCCCTTAAGATGCCATACTTTAGCATAAAGCTATCAATTTCTGCTTGAATGCTTTGACATATTGTCTCAATATTAAGGATTAAGTTCCTTTTGGTGAGAACTTTTTTGATTTCTATGATTGTTGTTGTTCTGTCATCCATATCCAATTCATCTAGTTGATATCTATTTTCGCTGTTCAAAAAGGTGATCAACTGATTGGCTTCTTCTGCTTTATCTCCTAATTCTTCCACTATTTTATGGATTGCCTCTGTAGCCATCTTGACCAATTCTGTTTGCTCAAGAATAATCTAAATAGAAGGCCAAACATTGCTGATGGAATCAATGATGTTGGCCCAAAGGATTTCTCTCATGTCTCCCAATGGTTCTTGAAGTGTTAAATCCTTCTCAAGGGCTTTTACCCTTTTTTCCATCCTCAAGTTCCTATGAGTTTCTTCTTTGTGTTGTATTTGTACAAGTTTACAATTGGTTTTTGAACTTGACACCTACTCTCTGAGCTTCTTAAGCTCAGTGGCCTGGATACTCATTTCTTCCATGGACTTGACCAATTTTGCAGTTTTCTCTGTGGGTGTTTATGTTCTGGCTGATGTACCTGTACCTGATGTAGTACCTATCACTAGCAATGTTATTGCTGAGGGAATTGTTGGTGCCAAGGTAGCTGCAAAGGTGGAGGGTACTGCTGTGGGAATTGTAGGTATTACAGTATGAAGAGTGGTGGAAAACTCACTATGCTTGAACTGTATCAAATTATCCAACTCTTTCTCAGTTTCCTTCAATTGGTCATTTAATTTAAGGACTAGGTCCATAAGTACTTCCTCTTTTTGTGTTCCTAAGACTTCAACTATTTGAGGATGATGAAGAGGAGGAACCTTGAGCTTCTTCTTCAATGCAACTATGTCATCATTTTTCTTCTTTATCAGCTGCTCTGTTGCCTTAATATCTTTGGGATCATGTCCGAACTCTATGACCAAGTATTCTAAGGACTTTATTCTAGTGTCCTTGGCCTCAGAAGAGGACTTTTCCAACTAAAATTTGTTGTAATTCTAGTTAGTGAATTCTGAAGTTGGTGGGCTGCTATGGCCTTGGTGGTCAAAGTGGAACAGAACATTTTTCCAGTTTGTTTATGAAACTCAATTTGGTCAATAGGATGGATATCCTTTGCCATGACCTTAAAATTTGTCTTAAGATAATCTACCATTGATTTAGGTTGCTGTATGGTTTGCTTGAGAAAGCTCATCTACATTTTGCCTTCTTCTATATCAAAGGCTGACATTAGCCTTGTTTGGTTTGTTGGGGCCATCCTCAGATAATGTGCATAGCTTTGCACTTTCAGCCTTTCATTCCTTGCCTTGATTTCCTTGTATTTTTCTTTGATGTCTTGGGTTTGTCCCGTGGGAGCCCTGAAGGAGGATACTTTCACACTCTGTTGCCTTTCTAACATTTGAGTTTGAGAGGTGGAAGGTTCTTGTGTCCCTCCTGAAGCAGTGTTGTGCTTGCTTTTTATCCTCTCCGCTCCTGAAATTCCTGCTGTCTCTTAAGTGTATTCTTGCTCTGCATATGGATTTCACCTCTCCCTCTTAGCATAGGTTTGTGCAGCAGGCCTACTAGAAGGAGTTGCTTCATCTCTATTTCTCTTAAGGTTCCTATCCTCATTTAGAGGAGTCTGCAAAATAGGAGGATTGCTCATGACTTGTTCACGTTGAGCGAGCTCCTCTGAAATTTCAGGCTCTTCAGATTCTTCTGGTTGTTTTAAAAGCTTCGGTTTCTTTGATGGCTCTGCTTGTTCTAAAGATTGTGATTGTCCTAATGGTCCTGCCTCTGTTGACGGACCTACTTCTTCTGTCTGCCCACTGTGGCCTTGTGCTTGTCTCTGAGACTGAGACTCTCCCAGAACCTGTACAAAGTAATCTTCATCAAGCCTTCTATCTAAGTCCATTAATACATTATCAAGAACAACCTCTGTACTGTCACGATCTATCAAAGTGCCTTCCACCCATTCGGATTGATTATCATATTGTTCTATTTCGGGGATCCTGTGGTGGATGTAAGGAGATAGTTTGTTCTTTTTTCTCCTATTGCAAATGAAAGTGAAGGGGTCATAGGTCCCCATGAAACTCTATTTCAGTTTCAATCTTTTTGGATTTCATCTGCCTCATTTCCTGCTTCTCTACTGTTACAAATGAATGGACCTAGCTGATCCTTTATCTTGAGTTGGGCTTTCTTCTTGGCTCTTACAAAGTGCACCTCATCTGAATTGATCATTTTTATGTAGTACTCCCGAGAAAATAATCTCATGGGGAGGTACTTTGGCAATTTGTAAGGTGGCAGTTCACATCCATAAATTTTGATTTCAGTATGGTTTTGGTACAAGTACTAATCCCCTACTTTGTACTATTTTGACAATTGTAGGACCTTCTTGATGTCTGCACTGATTTTGGGTGGAGGGCTTCCCAGCAACATGGTTGCTACTGGATGTACAAAGAGGTTTATGAAGTCATTATAAGAGTATTAAGCATCAAACCCTTGAAGCAAAGAAGTCCAAAAGATCAATGATCTGGGGTTTCCTTTTGTATCTAGCTTTTGGAGGGCAATTGGAAATCTATCAGCTTTGTAACACAGGAATAAGTGATACAAAACTGAGGAATACTTAAAGACTCTTTCATTTTCCAACCTCATCAATTGATCATGCATTCTGTTAGCAATAAACTTTTCATAGTCAAATATGATGGCTGGTGGTTGGCGAGGAGAGTAGATTGACATGATGGATATTATGATCTCACCAACATATTCACTAGTGGTGCAGCCTAGTATACTAGAAATCATATCTATAATATCTCGACCAAGGCTAGAGAATATGGTCCATAGATAAGGAGGAGAGTCCTTTGGGACATACTTTTCTTCTCTGATAAAAGTCTGGAAAAATTGAGCTAGTCTGTTTGAAGTAAATGTAGGGTATCTATTCAGCATATCTCCAATGGACAGAAGGGTTAGGTTTTGGCTTGGCTGCTATTCGAGCATCTAGTTAATGGATTCAATGGTGATAGTAAATAGAACAGACGGATCAGGAGTTCTTACCGCCCTTTGGATAGGATGATATTTCATGTGGCAATAATGTACAATCTCTATGAACACATCCACTTTGGGGAACTGGTACATAGGCAAACCTGATTTCCAATGTCCAATGGAGTCTGCTTGGTTTAAATATTGATCTCTGTGTTTGCAAAATAATTTCAAAGGGGATTTAGAGACAGAGGTGTCTTTAATCTGGAAATCCTTGTCTGCAATGGGAAGGTGGTATAAATCCTTATGAGGAGTTGTAATGGGCATGGAATTCAGTGCAATTGGGGCTTCCATCCTTGGTTCTTGTGGATTCAAGGATGGGGAAAAGGGTTTTAGTGAAATTGGGAACAATTGGTCTATTTTAGAGTATTTCAGGAACACCAGGTGGCTTAATTAACCAAATTACTAAGTATTTAAAGAAATTTAGCTCAAGTTCGGCAAGAAAATAGGTTTTCTTAGTTGGAATGGTGTAAATACCCAGTGTCGGTTGTTTGAATGGAGTAATGGTGTTGGTGCACTATTTGCAGGAAGCATACGGGTCTGCAAGGTGGTCTGGAGTTCGGCGACTGCGGAAAGTTGAAGGTTGATAGAAGATTGATCCACCTCACAATCCTTTACCATCTTTCCTACATTTCTTTTCATACCACATGCCATTTCTACATGTCTAAATTAATACTATGGAGTTTCTTTATGTTTAATCATTGATAATGCATTTAGAGAAATAAATGAATTAATAGCCTCTGGATCTATTAAAATGACAAATCTCATAACATCAATATTACCTGAGGTTTCAAACACAGTGGACTGGTGTTCGACTTGGTGATTGTTCACCACTGCATGGATGCAATGAGCCTTCCCAAGATCCCCCACTGTTCTTAATTGAGTTGGTATTACCTGTCTTTTGAAGGAAATCCTTCTCGTAGTGAGGACCTCCACAAGTCCAACACCCCCTCTTAGGGGCTTGGCTCCTACTACCAACTGAACCAGGAATTGGTCTAGAACTCTCTTGGAAAGAAGATGAGTGTTGACGTGGTGTGACTTAGTGTTGTCACATAAGCCGGTGCAGTTGTGGTTGACGAGTTTGTTGCGGTACCCTGTGCGGATGTTGAGTTGGATGCCTATATGGTGTTCTTTGATTTCTTTCTGACCACCTTTGATGATTGAGTGCAGGACCCCCTTGCGAATTTCTACGTTCCATATTGTTTCCACTTGGTACTCCTGATCCGATGGGCCTTGTTGACTTACTATGTTCACTGCTCATGATCTACTCCTCTGGAATGATGGCTCGTTGAACTTCCTCGTGTATGGTGGGAGGCATTAAGATTCTAATCTTGGTCCGAATGTTAACTTTTAATCCATAAACAAATTTGTTCACCTTGATCTTTTCTGTGTTTAAGTGAGGGGCATAATGGAGTAACTCCATGAAATGTGCCTGATACTCTAGTAGTGAGTGACTCTCTTGCTTTAATGCATCGAATTCATTTAGTTGTCTCTCAAGGAACTCCTCTGATAGGTAACATTCTCTAAATTTTTCTTCAAATAGTTCCCAAGTTACTTCTGATATATCCATCCCCTATTGGGTTAATAATGTCTTCTACAAAAGTAGTGTGTTTCCCTTTAGCTAGAATATACCCATATTGGCCTTCATGTTTGAGGTGTAATATCTTAGAGTAAGACACAACCATGTTTTCTAACCATGCCTCTGCAGATTGACCATTTTTGGACCCCCAAAACTCAACATACATCATTACTTGTAGTGTTTTGGGGTGCTTCATTTTGTATGACAGGTCCTCCATGCTCCCATTCCAAACGGTTTATTAGTGCCTCAAACATGTATTGGAATGACCTCATTAAGTTCAACACTTCTCGAGTTGGTATCTGTTCTTATGTTGAGATTTTTTCCCCATCATTAGGTGTGGTGGTAGGAGTTGGTTGTTGTGGTGGTGCCATGTTGTGCCCTTCAGGAAATTCCCTTGGAGTTCCAAGGGTGCCACACCACTTGCCCTTCCAACATTCATTGACTATGAGGGGAAAGTATAGGTGCAATGACATAAACCAATATCATCTCTTATGTTGCCTACTATAGTGAGACTAATGGTGTCAAGGATCAAGTAATCCGCCTTGATGCGCGCCCCTCAATAAAATCCTCATGAGCGACACAACTTTGGGACCTGCCCTCATGACATCATGATCTTCAAGGTGAAGGTTTTTCAATCTTTCTAGTCCAAGTCACGACGGGACTGCTAGTGGGTGAGATCAGGGACACTGTCCCACCCCTCCCATGTAGTTTCATCCACTTGTACAACCCCATCACCCATATGTGAGTCATTCAGTCAAGCAACTAATTTGTGCCTGCAACCATTAACATATCATCAGAATATAGATACACATATATAACATGTTTCAAGATCGACTTAGAATTTCAAAGATAAAATAATATAAATTTTCATCAAACCAGGTGTCATCAACTCGTCATATGCGATTTCCTATGATGGTTTCCTGCCATACTCAATAATCATCAGTAACAAGGTTTCTCAGTGTTAGTCATTGTCATAATAGCATCATTAACAACACCTAGACATTCACATCATTGTTCATTATAAGCCCGAACTAATGAAAGTGGGTAACATAGGGGACACATCCATCATGGCTATCATCATCAAAAAAATCAATGGAAACATACATCCATTAAGCTATCAACATCATAACATCAATAGAAATATACCTATCGATCAAATTTATCGTCATCATGCCTTTAATAGAGAGCATACATATCCTTTACTACAATGATCATAATAATTTCAATAGAGACCAAACTTAACCATTTAATGTTACAATCATCTTAATATCGATAGACAAGATACATAACCATTCATGCTATCATAATATCAATGGAAAGCATACATAAACATCACAATCATGAATATCTCAATCACTAATAATAGCGTCATGTGCCTGGATCCTCAACTTGAGGTCCTCAAAGAATAATGTGTGGGCCTTAGGGCTAAATAAATGTTAGTGTCATTTCATTGTCAATCAACTAGAGCGGGCACTACAGTATAGTTGTTGAGGTATGGAAGTATGGTGAGTTTATGGTCTTTACTATCATGCAGATAGGGGCAGCAGAAGGTGAAAAGACTTACAGCAACCTAGAGCAAGGAGTGCTCAATTGGTTCCAGAGAAGAGAATCAGAAGGATGCCAAAAGACTGAGTGAGGAGAGCTTGGTGAGGTATCGAGTAGCAGAGGAAGACTGTTACTAAATAGGTTGGTTGCAGCTCACAGAAGATCATGAAAGCAGTTCCACTGCGAAGTGGGTAGAATTGTTAAGGATAAGGAGAAGCATGTGACGAGGAGGCCGTAAATTCTTATGCCTCTACAATCTGATGCAGGAGCATCCAAGCACTCATAATTAAAGGAGGAATCCAAAGCGAAGCAAGGAGAAGGGCGTCGACCATCAGAGCAAAACATGGACATTTCTATTAAAAACACAGTAGATTATGGAGTGGATAATGGGAGATTAGGGATTTGTTGAGTCATGGTGGGAGAAATCATGCATCTTACATGATCCACGACTGTTGTAATCTCTTATATAAAGAGAGTCTGTGTAAGGAGGTGATAGATAAAAAGTGTAAAACTGAGAGTATTCAAATGTAGTGGAGGGAGAAACTGTTCCAAGGCTGCAATTCCTTATACCTGTATTCATATTGTGTATAATATAAAGTGTGTTTCAATGTTAATATTGTACACCTATGTGTATGTTTCATATATAGAGTTAATCCTATGTTGCTTGACTGCTGATCAACCATCAACCACTAAAAGGATCGATGGCGATCCAATACTAAATAGAGTATGGCGGAGGACCTATGTTTAATGTAGAGTCCATCAATAGAAGCGAATGAAGGGATGAAGAATGAATGCACAGGAGTCATATCGCGTCGGCGGAAACCTTTTGGCGAGATCAGAACCAGCCCTTTTAAAATTCCAGTTTACACTAAGAAGCAGCGAAAAACATAGAACGGATTCGAAACCCAGACTTGAAATCTTATAAAGGGTGGCTTATATCTATATCAGGTCCGTAAGATTGATCGGAACAACCTTTGAATTAGTGTGATTGCAATCACACGATTATGTGTGGACCGTTAGATCGAGATTCAGATCGACAGTTGCGAACTTAATCGCTAATCGCAGAGGTCAAGCACAGAGACAATGAATATGCGATAATGCCGATATGCCGATAGCGGTAAAGAAAGAGTATTCAAATGTAGTCGAGGGAGAAATGATCCTTTGTTTTCTTTGTCCAACACGTATCACTATGTTATAATGTCTTTTTGTCTTGGCGTATGCTGACTCTTAATTTCCATCAACAGGTTTTTGATATTGTATCCCATAACTATGAACATAGAAGTGTTAGGATAAGGATATTCTTTGTTTTGATTGGCAATTATTTTCTCGGATATATGTAATTTATCATTATATAATAGAAAGCCTTTTCTTAAATGTGGAAAAAAAGTACAATCAAGTTATATAGCCATGAATGCAATTGCTGAATTTGGATTCATATCATGAATTACTACAATGTTGTTTCTATTGTTTATCAGAGTTTTGGTGGTTTTCTAGGGCTTTCTTAGCATCTCCTTTGGAAAGGAAATTATGAATAGGGATACTAGAGAAGAAAGTAGTGGGATATTCTTACAGTGTGCTCTCGCAAAGGCTGGCAATGGGACTGGAACACAAAAAGCCAAGGATGTCTAGGCTTCCCCAAGAGTATGGAAACATCAAAAGGGAGATATTTGCTTACATTTCCACAAAAATTCTCATGTGACTAAAAAATGCAGGAACAATTTTGGCCAAAAGTATTCTTTCTCCCTGAAACTCTTGTTGCTGCCCTGAAAAGATATTTCCTAGGACTTAATACTCGAGTGGTGAGACTGTGAATTACAATGAAAATTTCAAATATTTTCTAAATATATACAGCTTATCAACTATTTTTTAAGTTTCTTGTTATATGTTGCACTACTGTTAAGTTCTTCAAATAGGGATTGTCATGGAAAAAACTCAGGTTCAACAGGTTCAAAGAGATTTTGTGTAAGTGAAGTTGTTTGAATTCCCATTCTAAATATACACAACTTATCAATTGTTTTTAACATTCTTGTTATCTGTTGCGCTGATGTTAAGTTCTTCATATAGGGCATTCCCATGGAAACAAATCAGGTTCAACAAGTTCAAAGCGATTTTGTGTGAGTGAAGCTGTTTGACTTCCCAACAATGTTTTCCCTTTCTTATCCAAGGGCTACAATACTATGAATTATTTTAAGCTAATCTGGTAGCAAATAGTTTACATTTTGAGAGAACTTTTTAGAATTCAACTAATTTTTTAGAGTTTAGAATTGAATCATTCCATCATGATTCATGTCTTATGTTGGAACTACCTATAATTTTCCGCATTTTGAGCTGACCCACATCCTCAGAAAATGGATCAAAGTTCAACTTTCTTGAGTCACAAGATTCTAGCAGCGGACTGAAGATTGCTACGTAGTACTTTTTAAATATCATGTGATGATGCTTTTCCTCCAAAAATGTGTGGGAGTGGAGGAAAAGTGTCATTGTTTCCAACGTGATTGTGTTACAGTCATGCTTGATTTCTTTTCAAAGAAAATGAAAAAGGGTTACTATTTGTGATCAAGAAATTCCTATAGAAGTGGACCAATTATTTCTCTATTTGGATCACGATTCTGATTTTGTTAAAGAAAAATATGGTTTTGGCTCCCACACTATTTGACTTGCAAAAAAATCTTCAAATTCATCGGCATTTCAACTCTAAATCCCCCTAATATCATTCATTATTTGTCTTCTGAAGCACCAAAATTTGAGTTCAATGACATTCTTATAAATCTGGTTTTCTCTCTAACGTTTTTGACATACCAAAAACTCCTTAAATTCATATGCATTTCAACTCTAAATCCCCCTAATGATATTCATGATTTGTCTTACAAAACACCACAATTTTAGGAATTTTGTATAGGGCACTATTGCTGAATATGTTCCTCTAAAATATACATTAGTCAGTATTAAATATATAGTTTGAATATTTTACCAATGTTTTTGGCAAACATCCATATCCCATTTCCCATCCTGAATTCTTAACAAGAAAACATAATTCATCTTCATATTAATTTTCTTGGAATTCTATGAGTATAAAATTTCACTTCAATCTTTATCTCTAATAACTTGCACTGGAAAGAAAATTTCAGAAAACCCAACAAACATAGGGTAGCACATTTGGCAAGTCCGTCAAATGTAAAGTTATGTGAATAATGAAGGTTCATAATCAATTCCATCTTACTGACAAGTCATATCATTGCTAATATTAGTGAGCATATTTGATATGTTTTAACCAACAAGAAGAAAAATTTGCTCCAGTGGTTTTAACAAATTCTAGAAAGAAGGACAATGCCATAAGTGAATGATATTCATAATACAACTATAGTTAAAACAATGTGTTTTCTAAAAAAAAAATGTTGTGACATTATCTGTGTCAATAAAATTTGTTAAACCCACAATTCCTAATAAGGTCTTTAGATATAGATTATTTTTGAAGTAAGTGTTAGAGAATGATAAAATTTAAGAAAATAGTTGGTTTTTACATTATTTCAAAAGAGTAAATGTGAATCTCAGACCAAAATATATAAATAGAAAATAGAAAAAACATTATATGTATAATACTCCTATTTCTAAGAAGGAGAAACCGTAAACATGAAAATAAGGAGAAACAATAAACATGACACTGGATTCAACTGCGTTTTAGCGATCTCTCAATACTCTGATCTAATGGATTCATGAAGAGGTAAATAGAGAAAATGGACATGTATTATTCTTTACCTACTCTTACAAACTTTGATCTATCTATTCAGCTTTGTCTCAAACACTTCACAATCATTTAAGAAACACCAAATGTACATCAACACAAGAATTAGTGTGAAGGAATGCTTTTTATATGTTATGTTTATTACACTATGATTGCAATTACAACTAGCACAACCACCTAACACAGAATTGTTGAATGTTGAATCACTTCCATCTGGGAAATGGATGGTGAAGCCTTTGGGCATGAACCAACTCCATTCTGCTTTTCGGTAAGGATTTGGTCAACTGCCTGGCCAAGCTTGATCATGACTTTGTGCTTCGGGGCAACCATACAAAGGCTAAAATAGTAAGCATTTCCTTTTGGCTCCGGCTGGAATAGTTGGCACTTCATCTTGAGAGCACATCCATGGAAGGAGATATAAGGTAATAGTTAACAATTAGATGAATTAATTGTTGAATGGTTGGGATTCAAAAGAAAGACAATGATTGGATGTATCCCCACACTTGAATCATGTGCCCTCCATCCATTTCTGAAATAAGAACACCTGTCAGTGTAGCAAGCCTTTGACTCCTTCCCATCCCATCTTTCTCCATTTCTATGCAAGGAATATTTCTTAAATTTACCATCATAAAGAAGCTAAAATAAGGTCACATTGTCTAGAGCATAACTTCCCATGCATAACTTGAAACTTCACTTTCCTTATAGTTTCAGAAACTATATCCTAGCCCTCATAAATTCAAGACTGTGTTTATACTTTGTATCAATTTTTTCCTCAAATTTCTTCATTACGTGCCTAGATTTTAAATAGATTTTGTTGTCTGAATTTGCCTAAATTTGTCTAATTTTGTATTTGTTTCGATTTTCATGTGCAAGAAGAAAAAGAACCACAAATGCACCACTCCTACTAGAATCCACATGATCGAAATATTTGATGAACCATATGATACAAAATAAGGTGAGGTGAGGAACCAATAGACTTTTTGGAAGCGAAAATTATTGGAAATGTAGAAGAGAAAACTAACCTGTAATTTCTTTGCAAGCCATGTTGCCTGTCACCCAACATGAACTAGTTAGAGTTGAATGTAGAATAAAAAGTACCAATGTTTCCTTTAATGATATTGGAAGTACTCATAGCTTCATCGATGGGAAGATGGTATCTATAACACCTGAAAAAATATTTTTTTGGACAAGTTCCATTTTTTGTTGCCAAACAAGTTTACCATGGTGTGCAAAGGAAGGATTAACGATCTAAAGTTACTTCGGACAACCATGAGGTGACTTCTAAATTTTGTGGTTTCACTGGTAGGTGTTTATATGTCTTTATGTGCTCAACGGTTGAAGACTTCGGGAATTTATGTCACAAACATGTTTAAGATGGAAATGAAATTTGGAGTGGCGCAACAATGGATCACCACATGAGGAATGCATCTAGGTCTCAACCAATTATATTTTCCCATAAAATGAGTAAATACTTGACTAAGCAATAATTTCATTATATTTTGTCAAAGGCCTGCATGGGAAGCCTGGTATGTTGAAATAGAGACAAAGGGGTTGTAAAAAATGATTGATTCTTTTCTAGATGTATTTCAAGATGTACCCCCTGGGCTAGCACCTGAAAGAGATCAAGAACTCATTGTTACTACTATCTTCTATGCTCCTTTTTCCTATGCTATCGTCTTATGTCATTTCCTTTGCAACATGTAGTGCAATTGATAGTTAATAGACATATCCCCATACACCTAATTAGAGAAGTTAACAATTATTATAATAGTTCAA
Source organism: Pinus tabuliformis (assembly GCA_031772625.1). NCBI lineage: Eukaryota > Viridiplantae > Streptophyta > Pinopsida > Pinales > Pinaceae > Pinus > Pinus tabuliformis. The sequence goes on from CM062805.1 coordinate 1,106,791,786, forward strand.
TTTGACTTATAAAATCTTATAAAAAATATCAAAACACTTACATCTCAGATTGTTCAATTTAAAAAAATCATAAAAAAATTTCAACCCTAAAACAAAACAATAAAATAAAGAATGAAAATTTGTATTTGTATTAACTAATAGGAAGCTTGCTGCTAAACCTGTATTCTACCCTCGTTCCCAAGGTCTCCTTTGCTATTTTTATCAAGCTTGATGCTAAACCTGTATTCTACCCTCGTTCCCAAGGTCTCCTTTGTTAATTCCTCAGTAGAGAAACAAAGTTATGCTTAACACTTATTTTGTATTAACTGATGGCAAGCTTGCTACTAAACCCATATTCCGCGCTAGCTGCCAATGTATCTGTTATTTTATCATTAGAGCAACAAAATTGTGCTTCACACTTATTTTGTATTAACCGATAGCAAGCTTGCTGCTAACTTCGTATTTCACCCTCGTTGCTAATGTCTCCTCTGTTATTTTATCATTAGAGCAACAAAGTTGTGCTTATAACTAATTTTATCATTACACAAACAACATTTTGCTCACATATGCTACTCGGTAATTTGGATTTTAAAATTTAATTCAGGAATAGAAATTATAAATATTCTATACCTAGGTAATTATATGGTTTATGGTATAAAGCATGTTTTAAAATTGTTTTTAGTATAGAGTTAGTTTTTTGGCGGCATAAGGAAATAGGTTAATTGTTGCCTAAACTTCAAAAGCAGGAGTGAAAGTCTTTCTCATTATGAACCATTAGCCTGTCATTCTAAGTGGTTTGGGTTTTCTTAAATAAGCATTATCTGATAACAATCAGAAATGACTATCCTCACGACTAGTTTGACAATTAAATTATAATAAATTTCACCATATTTAAAAAGAATATTAAATTGTTAAATTTGCAATGACCATGTCTAAATTTATGACTAAAGTTCTATGATATACATATAGCATTTGTCACTAGGTTCTATGATATATAGATATAGCAGTTTAAAGACCACTAAATTTATGTAATTACAAGTTTATATTTCCAACTGTTGACAATTGTGGGTAACTTTTATTGTTATGTTGGTCAGATGCTACTGTAATGTACTATTGGCTTTCCTTTAAGACTTTGCTCTATATTAATTAAGGTACATGATCTGGAAGAATCTTATAATTAGTTTTTATTTTTTTATTTTTTTAATAGCTATTATGAATGAGAAATTGATTTCACTTATGTTTAAAATATGCCCAAAATCTATAATCCAATCACTTACTCTTTTACGCAAATTTATGACTACGACTTAAAATAAATGCACGGTTAATAAAACTGATGGATGGTCAATGAAAAGCAGCTGATATGAACGAATCGATAACACGGTGAGTATCTGCAAGGGTCGTGTCCCTTTACAAGTTTATTACCTAAGCGTTGTTTATTTCATGATCCACTGCTTCAAATTGTACCAGCTCTCACATAACATATATCATTTATTCAATTCAGTATCCAATTCTTGAATTCAGTTTCCAAACGGGTTTTCTTCAAAATGCAGTCTTCCACCGCCAACCCTAATTATAAGGCCTTCGTGAACGAAGTGCGACGGGCGCCGGGCAAGGTTTTGCACGCGGGAGCGGGCGGGCGCGCGGACGGGTGCACGGGTGCGCGGACGGGCACACAGGCGCGCTGAATGACGGACGAAATGACAATGAGACGGTGTGCGGAAATAATGCGACAAAATAATGCGACGTTATGGGATAACACTAAAACGACTAAGTGTTGAGCATACTCTTATAAGCAATGGTGAACGATGCTTGCAAGGCCGACTTATGGAGTGGCTTGTGGACATGCGTGGTAGATTGTGGGGTCGGCCATGGGTTGGCACACCCCCTCCAAAACATATGATGGATGCATATAAGTAAGGGAGCATGAAAGCTCATTTGACAACAACGAACTCTCATTCACTCCTACGCATAAAGGAGAAGAGGAAAACTGCGCAAGGGGTAAAAGACTACGCATATCTCATGCATAGGTTATCCAAGTACAGTTTTGGTGAATTCTTGTGCCGGGTAAGGTGAAGGAAAGCGTGCCGGGGTTTAGGTTGGACGCAGATTTGTGCAGGAATTGGTGGAGAGGTATAAGTGGATCGGGTGAGCACTTCTCTTTGTGCAAGGGTGCACATGATTGTAAAAGGTTGTTCTATGCCTTGATTGTAAAATATTCTAAGTATAGACTTGGAGTTTTGCCAAGTATACTTGATGATTGTATTATTGAACTGATATAATATATTTTCGGGCAGACTCACATTACGGGGAGTTGCCCCTCCCCTTTATACTTGTTTGCAATTGTTGTTCTCGGTTAATTGCATGATGATAATGAATGAGTATGGGCTTCATTAAGTATAAAGGATAATTGCTTTTACTTAGTTGCGAAACACAAGCTAAGTGTGTTAATGTGAAAGTAGGCGTAGTCCACGAATGTTAGTATTGGTGAAAAGAACGCGTTTGGTGGTGCCGCACCTCGCTATAAGCGGTTGGAAGACTACCGCAGGTGTAGGGGCATGACAGTTGGTATCAGAGCAAAGGTTTGATCATGAAGATTGAAGCTGTTGAGCAGGGTTGCTCATGACAGGTACTTGCAGGTGAAGGAAACTGTTTCACACGAAGTGGAATAAGGGTTGGTTCAGGTTGCAGGTGACTTGGTGAATATGGAGAAGGCTGAAATGGCAGTGATGTTAGATGAACCTACGAAAGGTGAATCTAGCCATAGTGCAGTTAAAGCTCTCCGGTACGAGGTGTTGGAAAATATGAGTCGATGGAGTTCAGAATGGGTTTCGATGAAGGCCGAGAACATGAAGATTCGAGAGAGCTGTTCAGAACTAAAGAAGGAACTTGAAGAACTCAAGAGCCAATGCGGAAGTACGACAGATGTTGAATTCAATGAACTTGATGAGGAGATCCAACGAAGTGGTCTTGATCTTCAAGAGCTCTTTGATGAAAGAGCCCGGTTGAGGAAGGAAAGTGCCAGGGTGGAAATCAAAATCAAGCAAACTGAGGAAGAGATAAGGAAGAAGCTTCTTGGTAAGAAGGTTGTTGTGATTGAGCAGGAAGAGCTCAACTACATTGACAGGTTGGGAACTCACTACCGAGAGCATCCAGAGGACATTCAGAAGTTTAGTTCTATGAACTTGGTTAGTGGACACTTGGTTGGTGCACTTGAGCAAGATGCGATGAAGGGAAAACTTGAAGGGAGTCAAGCTGAACCAGTATCGAGTTGCTTAGAGAAGCCAAGCAAGGAGGTGAAGTACCTTAGGAGGAATGTCAAGGTAGAGCATGAGCCAATTGACACTTTTGAGGCCGAATTCCTGAAGAAGGTTGCTGATGTGAGGCGCAAGACAAAGCCAACAGAAGGAGGTGATTCCTTGAAGCTAAGCTTTGTGCAGGTGACCATGAAGGGCAAGAGATTTGCAGCTTTGGTGGATACGGGGGCTACTCATAGCTTTGTGAGCAGGAAGGCAGCAAAGTCTTTTGGGAAGAAAGCAAAGATGGAGAGGGAATGGAGTGCTTTCAAAGCAGTCAACTCTACCATTAGAGCTATTGATGGTGTGTTGAAGGAAACTCAGGTGAAAGTAGGATTGTGGTTTGGAAAGTTGGACTTGAGAGTTGTGGACATGGATGATCATTCTATGGTGTTGGGGCTAGACTTTATGGAGCTCACAGAAGCCATACCAATGGTGGACCGGGACATTCTCTTGATCACAGCTGAAGGGAAGACCATGATGGTATCGATGAATAGAAGAAGTTGCTTGGGGTATAGACCAGGGATGGCTTCTATGACTTTGTATCCCAAAGATCCAAATGTGAAGCATGAGGATGTGGAGAAAAGAGGACTTGGGAGTGTGACTCAAACAACGAAGGAAAGGAAGCTAGTGGACTTTGTTGCAAGAGCTGGAAAGAAGAATGAAGGAAGTGAGAAGAAAACCTCACGAACATGGAGACACTTGTTGGGAGCATCTTCTACTAATGATCTTCACAATGGAGCTACAAGTGAAGGGAGCCCGAGTGCTACTTCAGAGGCAGTGGTTGATGAGGATTATGGAGGTAGAGATCCTGCTGGGATAGTGGACTTTTGTAGATATGCTATGGGCATATATGACTTTCAGTTGACAAAGAACAAGCTAGGTGAGCTTGGATGTACATGTGAGGAGATTGAGGCTGTGCATAGATACTTGAGGACACAACATCAATCTGACACATGGGTGGATGAGAGTCAGGGAGGAAACTTCCTGGCCTTCCTTTCTCTTTAGATAACCTTGGAGGAAGGTTGGTGTGGAGGCCTTGGTAGGGAGGAACCACATCAACTTTACAAGGGGCCTTGGAGGAGGCTTCTTTATGACAGGTGCAGACTTGGATGTAGATGACCAGAGGTTGAGATGGAGTCTACATGGGTTGGAAATCATGGAAAACTAGAGTCATGGACATCAGGTTGGTTATATGGAGCATGTTGCAGATGGGATGGAGTTTCCATGGACCTGAGCATGGGATGATTGATAGATTCTTGATGAGTTTGAGATGTAGTAGAAGTCAGGGGAAGACTTGTGATGGCATAAGGATGTGCATTCTTATGGTTTGGGCGTATGGTTGGACTGATCACTCGACTAGTTCGAGTCATGAGGGGTACCAATGTGCAAAGATATGTTGGCATTAGTCGAGACATGGTGACACATATGTGTTGGCATCTGACAGGGAGACTACATGGGGGGGACACATGATGAAGACAAGAGGTCAGCAATCATGGATCGAGATGAAATCTTATGGAGAGCATACCATGGAGGTGCATACCCTAGTATGGTGAGCTTGGTGGCAGTGGTCATTGAGCCGGGACATAGTGGAGAAGAGTCTCTACATATGTTGCAAGGATGTTTGCCTTGCGAAGAGGAGTTCACATCACGGATGAGTGATGATCTTGGTGGATGGCTACCAGGATGATATGTTGTCGAGGACGACAACGATTTCAGGTGGAGGAGGATGTAAGGCCTTCGTGAACGAAGTGCGACGGGCGCTGGGCAAGGTCGTGCATACAAGCGCGGGCGGGCGCGCGCACGGGCGCGCTGAACGGCAGATGAAACGGCAATGCGACGGTGTGCAGAAATAATGCGACGTTATGGGATAACACTAAAACGAATAAGTGTTGAGCGTACACTTATAAGCAATGGTGAACGATGCTTGCAAGGCCGACTTATGGAGTGGCTTGTGGGCATGTGTGGTAGATTGTGGGGTCGGCCATGGGGTGGCACACCCCCTCCAAAAAATACGATGGATGCATATAAGTAAGGGAGCATGAAAGCTCATTTGACAACAACGAACTCTCATTCACTCCTATGCATAAAGGAGAAGAGGAAAACTGCGCAAGGGGTAAAAGACTACGCATATCTCATGCGTAGGTTATCCAAGTACAGTTTTGGTGAATTCTTGTGCCGGGTAAGGTGAAGGCAAGCATGCCGGGGTTCAGGTTGGAGGCAGATTTGTGAAGGACTTGGTGGAGAGGTATAAGTGGCTCGAGTGAGCACTTCTCTTTGTGCAAGGGTGCACATGATTGTAAAAGGTTGTTCTATGCCTTGATTGTAAAATATTATAGGTATAGAGTTGGAGTTTTGCCAAGTATACTTGATGATTGTATTATTGAACTGATATAATATATTGTCGGGCAGACTCACATTACGGGGAGTTGCCCCTCCCCTTTATACTTGTTTGTAATTGTTGTTCTTGGTTAATTGCATGATGATAATGAATGAGTATGGGCTTCATTAAGTATAAAGGATAATTGCTTTTACTTAGTTGTGAAACGCAAGCTAAGTATGTTAATGTGAATGTAGGCATAGTCCACGAATGTTAGTATTGGTGAAAAGAACGCGTTCGGTTGTGCCGCACCTCACTATAAGCGGTTGGAAGACTACCACAGGTGTAGGGGCGTAACACTAATGGCAATGGAGAACCCCGCCCAGATGAAGGTGAATCAACAAACGTGCATGTTAGCGAAGCACACGTGTCTTTGCCTTTGAATGACAGTGGGTTGAATCGCCAGGCTGGGGGCGTTTTACCTCCCATGGATTTTGGAGAAAATCCAAATAAGAAAAAACTGGTGTTAGACTTGGACGGAACTCTGGTTCATGCAGATTTTAAACCAGCGCCAGGCGGCTATGATTTTACCCTATCTCTCGAGGGCTACGACGAACCCTTGTATGTGTCGAAAAGGCCTGGCGTGGACAAATTGCTGCAGGAATTAGACAGCACAGGGTTGTATGAGATTGTCATCTTCACGGTAGGATTGGAATGCTATGCAAATGCTGTGGTCGACAAGATCTTGGATTTATTACCGCCCTCGCAACACGCCACCACAAACACAAGTATAATTCCCCGAACCCACCGCCTTGACAGACGCCACTGCAGCCAAATTGAAGGAATCCCCGATGCTGTGAAGGACCTGTCTATTCTGGGACGGGATTTGAAAAATGTCATAATAGTTGACGACCGCCGAACCTCGTATTATCTCCAACCACAAAATGCCATCGAGATCGATTCCTGGACTGGCGACAACCTTGATGATGATTCGCTCTTTCGACTCCTCTCTTTCCTACTCGAAATCCAAGATCCAGAAGGTCCTTACGCCGCCTCAGATGACGTGAGAGAAGTGATGAAATTAATGAAGCAAGCATAGCTGACTCAACAACATAATCAAAAGGATTAACAAGAACGCAACAATTTTATATATTGGATTTTGGCCATTCAAATTACGAAACAATGCGTATACATTTTCCATTCTTTGATTTTTTTTTGTTGAAGTGGAAATTAAAAAATAAAATTTTCTATTAAATGTCATTAAAATTTTTAATAAATTTTCATATAAATACATAGATATAAATGAAGGATATTTATAAGTTGATATTTTATTTTAGTATGCAATTTTATTTTTTAATATTTTTTTTAACTTATTTAGTGTAATTTTCAATTCTACATTAAGATATTTTTCATCTTTTTTGTTTACACTTGATTGACATTGTCACTTTGTTCACCTAACCATGTTGTCAATACTGGATAGGTCAATGTGTATAAAAGAAGAGATAAAAAAAATTGTATATGCAAATTGCATATATAGTGCAAGATATGTTTTAAATTTATAAACATGAGTTGACATATTAATTATTAAAGTCTTTAACATTGTTGTTCAGTGTTGAGGGCCATCACTTTCCTTCACTCTAGGTAGCAATTTTTATTTCTATCTACTTTTCGAAGATAATGGTATCCTCTATCCTTTTGTGTTGGTATTTGACTTATAGCTTTATAGATAATACCATCATATTTTGTATGCACATCTTCTTTGGCACGCACATCCTCTAGATGGAGCTCGACTCCTTCCACTGACTTCTTAAGTGTCTTCTCTAGACCGTATTGAATGTTTTCTTCTTTATCCTTTTGAATATGTAATGTGACCTCATTTATAGAATTTTGATGTCCTTCTTCAATTATAAAATGTAAAATTGAATTTACCACATCCATGTCTAGCAATTTTTCAATATTCTTAAAAATTTCCTCTTGAATTATTTTGGTAATATCTTCATATATGATCCTTTTCTATTCTCGAATTTGATACTGCGTTTTTTAACATCATGTAATAGTTTTATACTATGGTTTATAATTTATATATTTCTTCACCTTTAGTTTTCAATTTTTTGTTGATTCATCATTTTTCCAATTCCCTTGTTACTCTCTCACTATTTTAATTGATGAATCTCCTTAATGATGGCTTTGTTAATATTTTGTATGTTAGATGTCTCATTACCTTTCTTCTTTATGTCTTAGTTTATTTTAATTCATCTTGAGTTTCATACAATGCCACCATTTTTGTATCCTCTATCTATCTATTAATAAATACTCACTTTCTAATAAAGGATAATTACTCATTTAGCATCCTTAATTGTTATGTCATATTGACTATGTCAGTATCTTCATCTCCACAAAATTTAAGTATCGTCATTTCTTTTTAAGTATGTTATAATCCAAACCCTTACATTACAACTTCAATATAGTAGTGATGTTGATTTAAAGTAGTTATGATCATTTTTCACATATATTATGCTATGTGTTCTCTTTCCAATTTTGTTTGAATCACCTCAATCACACATCCCAATCAAAATTATGGTACTTTTAAGTTAACATGCTTTTAAAATACCATTTTGGATTATGTCTTTCCGAGTCACCTTAATTTTCATATATATCTACAATTTTGGCCTTTATGAGTCTAAAATTTCATCATGTAGTAATTTGATATTTTTTCTCTATATATCCATAGCTTTGATCAAAATCTAAAGTCCCAAGAGAATGTTAATGTAATTTTCAAAAAAATTGCCTATTTTTGTCTTCTTCTTATGAGCAAACTTGTACAGTGTGCCATGTTTCCAATTATTTGAATATAATTATGAAGTTCTTACTTGAGGTACCTCTATATGTCTCTTAAGACTTTATGCATGCAAAAGCTATTGAAAATGTAGAAGAGATAACTAACCTATAATTTTTTTGCAAGCGATGTTAGGTGTCACCCAACATGCACTAGTTAGAATTAAATGTAGAATAAAAAGGAGAACCAACATTTCCTTTATTGATATTGGAGGTATTCATAGTTTCACTGATGTGAAGATAGTATCAAGAACATCTGAAATTTTTTTTATAAGATTTTAGGCTAGTTCTTAATGGTCAGGATTGATTGTTTGGATTGGGTGGTGGAATTAAGAAGACAAATGGGCAGAGAAAATATTTAGGTCATTGGGCTATGGAGTCAATCAAGAAAAGCTTAACTAGATTTGATTTATTACTGAGGTAAGAGTCAACAGGGTAGGCTAGCACAACGAGAGCAAATCTAAAAGGTTCAAAATGGGTGAAAGTCCTAATCAGGGCCAAGGACAGTAAAGAATCCTTAACCGAGATTGGGATGAAGAAAGGAAGGATAGCCAGTAGCAAAGGGGAATGAAGAATCCTCAACTATGGGCCAAAAGGGGGGTAAACTACGGAAGTAAGGGGGAAATTAAGAATCCCCAGACTAAGGCAATTCAATAGAAAACATGAATAAAGCAATCAGTTAAAACACAGAGCACTTAAGCTAATTCTGATGATATCATTCCTTGTTTGCTTTTAAGATTGTATAAGAAAAACATATGAATATTTCGTAACATCAAGAGAATACAATATTTAAACATGAGAAATTGATACTTATTTGTTCCAATTGTGCACAAGAATCTGATGAAATGTTGTGAGCTTTATTTCATTTCCAGTCAAACCAGTCCTGTCTTGAGTACAATAGCTCCTTGGCTCAAAATAATATGTCTACAAAAATGTATTTTAATGAACCCACAATACTTCAATTTGTGAAGTACTTATAAAAAATTTGATACAAAATATCTCATAACTATATGAGAATTATTCTAGGAAATAGCATATATCTTCAACACGAAGATAGAGACAGATGGAGAATTGTTTGTTTGTCGTTCCTTTAATTGTGACTATGCTGGTTGTTGTTGCTCGCATTTGGCTCTTGTAGTTTGCCTTGTAGTTATGTTCTGGAATTACTTTCATCTTTGACCTACTAATACTCTTTACCTGTTATGCGTTGATCATATTTCACCTATTTTACTTGGCAGTTACCTTTTACCTTACCAATTTTACTATAGTAACTTATAGTAAATCAGTCAAACTGGTCCACCATTCACTATCAGGTAACTTCATTCTAATCATTTTCTTGTAGATTTCATCGGCTTTTGTGTACTTAGCAAATTTTTTTTTGCTTGTGAATAAGTGCTTGACTTCATGTTCTACATAGAACAAATTCTCAAGGCCATCGTAAAGCACCCTTCCAGTGAGCAAAGATTTCACCCCTGAAGTACTAGCTTGGCTTTTGGCTAGCTTGTTTAACTTTTCAACATATTCTTCCTGGGTCATAAACTTATCATGGATTACCATAGGACTAGGGTGTCCTTTTCCCCTTAAGATGCCATACTTTAGAATAAAGCTATCAATTTCTGCTTGAATGCTTTCACATATTTTCTCAATATTAAGCATTAAGTTCCTTTCGGTGGGAACTTTTTTGATTTCTATGATTGTTGTTGTTCTGTCATCCATATCCAATTCAACTAGCTGATATCTATTTTCGCTGTTCAAAAAGGTGATCAACTGATTGGCTTCTTCTGCTTTATCTCCTAATTCTTCCACTATTTTATGGATTGCCTCTGTAGCCATCTTGACCAATTCTCTTTGCTCAAGAATAATCTAAGTAGAAGGCCAAACATCGTTGATGGAATCAATGATGTTGGCCCAAATGATTTCTCTCATGTCTCTCAATGGTTCTTGAAGTGTTAAATCCTTCTCAAGGGCTTTTACCCTTTTTGCCATCCTCAAGTTCCTTTGAGTTTCTTCTTTGTGCCGTATTTGTACAAGTTTACAATCGGTTTCTAAATTGACACCTGCTCTCTGAGCTTCTTAAGCTCAGTGGCCTGGATACTCATTTCCTCCATGGCCTTGACCAATTTCGCAGTTTTCTCTGTGGGTGTTTATGTGCTGGTTGATGTACCTGTGCCTGATGTAGTACCTATCACTAGCAATGTTGTTGCTGAGGGAATTGTTGGTGCCAAGGTAGCTGCAAAGGTGGAGGGTATTGCTGTGGGAATTGTAGGTATTACAGTCTGAAGAGCGGTGGCAAACTCACTATGCTTAAACTGTATCAAATTATCCAATTCTTTCTCAGTTTCCTTCAATTGGTCATTTAATTTAGGGACTAGGTCCATAAGTACTTCCTCTTTTTGTGTTTCTAAGACTTCAACTATTTGAGGATGATGAAGAGGAGGAACCTTGAGCTTCTTCTTCAATGCAACTATGTCATCATTTTTCTTCTTTATCAGCTGCTCTGTTGCCTTAATATCCTTGGGATCATGTCCTAACTCTATGACCAAGTATTCTAAGGACTTTATTCTGGTGTCCTTGGCCTGAGAAGAGGCCTTTTCCAACTAAAATTGTGTTGTAATATTAGTTAGTGAATTATGAAGTTGGTGGGCTGCTATGGCCTTGCTGGTCAAACTGGATTTCTCCAGTTTGTTTATGAAACTCAATTTGGTCAATAGGATGGATATCCTTTGCCATGACCTCAAAATTTGTCTTAAGATAATCCACCATTGATTTAGGTTGCTATATGGTTTGCTTGAGAAAGCTCATCTACATTTTGCCTTCTTCTATATCAAAGGCTGACATTAGCCTTGTTTGGTTTGTTGGGGCCATCCTCAGATAATGTGCATAGCTTTGCACTTTCAACCTTTCATTCCTTTCCTTGATTTCCTTGTATCTTTCTTTGATGTCTTGGGTTTGTCCTGTGGGAGCCCTGAAGGAGGATACTTTCACATTCTCTTGCCTTTCTAACATTTGAGTTTGAGAGGTGGAAGGTTCTTGTGTCCCTCCTGAAGCAATGTTGTGCTTGCTTTTTTTCCTCTCCGCTCCTGAAATTCCTGCTGTCTCTTAAGTGTATTCTTGCTCTGCATATGGATTTCTCCTCTGCCTCTTAGCATAGGTTTGCACAGCAGGTCTACTAGAAGGAGTTGCTTCATCTCTATCTCTCTTAAGGTTCCTATCCTCATTTAGAGGAGTCTACAAAATAGGAGGATTGCTCATGACTTGTTCACGTTGAGCGAGCTCCTCTGAAATTTCAGGCTGTTCAGATTCTTCTGGTTGTTTTAAAAGCTTCGGTTTCTTTGATGGCTCTGCTTGTTCTAAATATTGTGGTTGTCCTGATGGTCCTGCCTCTGTCAATGGACCTACTTCTTCTGTCTGCCCGCTATGGCCTTGTGCTTGTCTGAGACTGAGACTCTCCCGGAACCTGTATAAAGGAATATTCATCAAGCCTTCTATCTAAGTCCATTAATACATTATCAAGAACAACCTCTGTACTATCACGATCTATCAAAGTGCCTTCCAGCCATTCAGATTGATTATCATATTGTTCTATTTCAGGGATCCTGTGGTGGATGTAAGGAGATAGTTTGTTCTTTTTTCTCCTATTGCAAATGAAAGTGAAGGGGTCATAGGTCCGCATGAAACTCTATTTCAGTTCCAATCTTTGCTGGATTTCATCTGCCTCATTTCCTGCTTCTCTACTGTTACAAATGAATGGACCTAGCTGATCCTTTATCTTGAGTTGGGCTTTCTTCTTGGCTCTTACAAAGTGCACCTCATCTCAATTGATCATTTTTATGTAGTACTCTAGAGAAAATAATCTCATGGGGAGGTACTTTGGCAATTTGTAAGGTGGCAGTTCACATCCATAAATTTTGATTTCAGTATGGTTTTGGTACAAGTACTAATCCCCTACTTTGTACTATTTTGACAACTGTAGGACCTTCTTGATGTCTGCACTGATTTTGGGTGGAGGGCTTCCCAGCAACATGGTTGCTACTGGATGTACAAAGAGGTTTATGAAGTCATTATAAGAGTATTAAGCATCAAACCGATGAAGCAAAGAAGTCCAAATGATCAATGATCTGGGGTTTCCTTTTGTATCTAGCTTTTGGAGGGCAATTGGAAATCTATCAGCTTCGTAACAGAGGAATAAGTGATACAAAACTGAGGAATACCTAAAGACTCTTTCATTTTCCAACCTCATCAATTGATCATGCATTCTGTTAGCAATAAACTTTTCATAGTCAAATATGATGGCTGGTGGTTGGCCAAGAGAGTAGATTGACATGATGGATATTATGATCTCACCAACATATTCACTAGTGGTGCAGCCTAGTATACTAGAAGTCATATCTATAATATCTCGACCAAGGCTGGAGAATATGGTCCATAGATAAGGAGGAGAGTCCTTTGGGACATACTTTTCTTCTCTGATAAATGTCTGGAAAAATTGAGCTAGTCTATTTGAAGTAAATGTAGGGTATCTATTCAGCATATCTCCAATGGACAGAAGGGTTAGGTTTTGGCTTGGCTGCTATTCGAGCATCTAGTTAATGGATTCAATGGTGATAGTAAATAGAACAGACTGATCAGGAGTTCTTACCGCCCTTTGGATAGGATGATAGTTCATGTGGCAGTAATGTACAATCTCTATGAACACATGCACTTTGGGGAACTGGTACATAGGCAAACCTGATTTCCAAAGTCCAATGGAGTCTGCATGGTTTAAATATTGATTTCTATGTTTGTAGAACAATTTCAAAGGGGATTTAGAGACAGAGGTGTCTTTAATCTAGAAATCCTTGTCTGCAATGGGAAGGTGGTCTAAATCCCTATGAGGAGTTGTAATGGGCATGGCATTCAGTGCAATTGGGGCTTCCATCCTTGGTTCTTGTGGATTCAAGGATGGGGAAAAGGGTTTCAGTGAAATTGGGAACAATTGGTCTATTTCAGAGTATTTCAGGACCACCAGGTGGCTTAATTAACCAAATTACTAAGTATTTAAAGAAATTTAGCTCAAGTTCGGCAAGAAATTAGGGTTTCTTAGTTGGAATGGTGTAAATACCTAGTGTCGGTTGTTTGAATGGAGTAATGGTGCTGGTGCACTATTTGCAGGAAGCATACGGGTCTGCAAGGTGGTCTGGAGTTCAGTGACTGCGGAAAGTTGAAGGTTGATAGAAGATTGATCCACCTCAAAATCCTTTACCATCTTTCCTACATTTCTTTTCATACCACATGCCATTTCTACATGTCTAAATTAATAATATGGAGTTTCTTTATGTTTAATCATTGATAATGCATTTAGAGAAATAAATGAATCAATAGCCCCTGGATCTATTAAAATGACAAATCTCATACCATCAATATTACCTGAGGTTTCAAACACAGTGGAATGGTGTTCGACTTGGTGATTGTTCAGCACTGCATGGATGAAATGAGCCTTCCCAAAATCCCCCACTATTCTTAATTGAGGTTGTATTACCTGTCTTTTGAAGGCAATCCTTCTCGTAGTGAGGACCTCCACAAGTCCAACACCCCCTCTTAGGGGATTGGCTCCTACTACCAGCTGAACCAGGAGTTGGTCTAGAACTCTGCTGGAAAGAAGATCAGTGTTGACGTGGTGTGACTTAGTGTTGTCACATAAGCCGGTGCAGTTGTGGTTGACGAGTTTGTTGTGGTACCCTGTGCAGATGTTGAGCTGGATGCCTATATGGTGTTCTTTGATTTCTTTCTGACCACCTTTGATGATTGAGTGCAGGACCCCCTTGCGAATTTCTACGTTCCATATTGTTTCCACTTGGTACTCCTAATCCGATGGGCCTTGTTGACTTACTATGTTCACTGCTCATGATCTACTCCTCTGGAATGATTGCTCGTTGAACTACCTCGTGTATGGTGGGAGGCATTAAGATTCTAATCTTGGTCTGAATGTTAACATTTAATCCATAAACAAATTTGTTCACCTTGAGCTTTTCTGTGTTTAAGTGTGGGGCATAATGGAGTAATTCCATGAAACGTGCCTGATACTCTAGTAGTGAGCGACTCCCTTGCTTTAATGCATCAAATTCATTTAGTTGTCTCTCAAGGAACTCCTCTGATAGGTAACGTTCTCTAAATTTTTCTTCAAATAGTTCCTAAGTTACTTCTGGTATATCCATCCCCTATTGGGTTAATAATGTCTTCTGCAAAAGTAGTGTGTTTACCTTTAGCTAGAATATACCCATCTTGGCCTTCATGTTTGAGGTGTAATCTCCTAGAGTAAGACACAGCCATGTTTTCTAACCATGCATCTGCAGATTGACCATCTGTGGACCCCCAAAACTCAACGTACATCATTACTTGTAGTGTTTTGGGGTGCTTCATTTTGTATGACGGGTCCTCCATGCTCCCATTCCAAACGGTTTAATAGTGCCTCAGACATGTGTTGGAATGACCTCATTAAGTTCAACACTTCTCCAATTGGTATCTGTTCTTATGTTGAGATGTTTTCCCCATCATTAGGTGTGGTGGTAGGAGTTGGTTGTTGTGGTGGTGCCATGTTGTGCCCTTTAGGAAATTCCCTTGAAGTTCCAAGGTTGCCACACCACTTGCCCTTCAAACATTTAGTGACTACGAGGGGCAAGTATAGGTGCAATGACATAGACCAGTATCATCTCCTATGTTGCCTACTATAGTGAGACTAATGGTGTCAAGGATCAAGTAATCCGCCTTGATGCGCACCCCCCAGTAAAATCCTCATGAGCGACACAACTTTGGGACCTGCCCTCATGACATCATGATCTTCAAGGTGAAGGTTTTTCAATCTTTCTAGTCCGAGTCACGGCGGGACTGCTAGTGGGTGAGATTAGGGACACTGTCCCACCCCTCCCATGTCGTTTCATCCACTTGTACAACCCCATCACACATATGTGAGTCATTCAGTCAAGAAACTAATTTGTGCCTGCAGCCATTAACATATCATCAGAATATAGATACACATATATAACAGGTTTCAAGATCGACTTAGAATTTCAAAGATAAAATAATATAAATTTTCATCAAACAAGGTGTCATCAACTCGTCATATGCGATTTCCTATGATGGTTTCCTGCCATACTCAATAATCATCAGTAACAAGGTTTCTCGGTGTTCGTCATTGTCATAATAGCATCATTAACAACACCTAGACATTCACATCATTGTTCATTGTAAGCCCAAACTAATGAAAGTGGGTAACATAGGGGACACATCCATCATGGCTATCATCATCAAAAAATCAATGGAAACATACATCCATTAAGCTATGAACATCATAACATCAATAGAAATATACCTATCAATCAAATTTATCATCATCATGCCAGTAATAGAGAGCATACATATCCTTTACTACCATGATCATAATAATTTCAATAGAGACCAAACTTAACCATTTAATGTTAAAATCATCATAATATCGATAGATAAGATACATAACCATTCATGCTATCATAATATCAATGGAAAGCATACATAAACATCACAATCATGAATATCTCAATCACTAATAATAGCGTCATGTGCCTAGATCCTCAACCTGAGGTCCTAAAAGTATAATGTGTGGGCCTTAGGGCTAAATAAATGTTAGTGTCATATCATTCTCAGTCAACTAGAGCGGGCACTACAGTATAGTTGTTGATGTATGGAAGTATGGTGAGTTTATGGTCTTTACTATCGTGCAGATAGGGGCAGCGGAAGGTGAAAAGACTTACAGCAACCTAGAGCAAGGAGTGCTCAATTGGTTCCAGAGAAGAGAATTAGAAGGATGCCAAAAGACTGAGTGAGGAGAGCTTGGTAAGGTATTGAGTAGCAGAGGAAGACTATTACTAAATAGGTTGGTTGTAGCTCACAGAAGATCATGAAAGAAGTTCAACTGAGAAGTGGGTAGAATTGTTAAGGATAAGGAGAAGCATGTGACGAGGAGGCCATAAATTCTTGTGACTCTAGAGTCTGATGCAAGAGCATCCAAGCACTCATAATTGAAGGAGGAATCCAAATCGAACCAAGGAGAAGGGTGTCGACCATCAGAGCAAAACATGGACATTTCTGTTAAAAACACAGTAAATTATGGAGTGGATAATGGGAGATTAGGGATTTGTTGAGTGATTGTGGGAGAAATCATGCATCTTAAATGATCCACGACTGTTGTAATCTCTTATATAAAGAGTGTCTATGTAAGGAGGTGATAGATAGAGTGATAGATAGAAAGTGTAAAACCGAGAGTATTCAAATGTAGTGGAGGGAGAAACTGTTCCAAGGCTGCAACACCTTAGACCTGTATTCACATTGTGTATAATATAAAGTGTGTTTCAATGTTAATATTGTACGCTTGTGTGTATGTTTCATATATAGAGTTAATCCTATGTTGCTTGACTGCTGATCAACCATCAACCACTGAAAGGATCGATGGCGATCCAATACTAAATAGAGTATGGCGGAGGACCTATGTTTAATGTAGAGTCCATCAATAGAAGCGAATGAAGGGGTGAAGAATGAATGCACAGGAGTCATATCGCGTCGGCGGAAACCTTTTGGCGAGATCGGAACCAGCCCTTTTAAAATTCCAGTTTACACTACGAAGCAGCGAAAAACATAGAACAGATTCGAAATCCAGACTTGAAATCTTATAAAGGGTGGCTTATATCTATATCAGGTCCGTAAGACTGACCGGAACGGGCTTTGAATCAGTGTGATCGCAATCACACGATTATGTGTGGACCGTTAGATCGAGATTCAGATCGATAGTTGCGAACTTAATCGCTAATCGCAGAGGTCAAGCACAGAGACAATGAATATGCGATAATGTCGATATGCCGATAGCAATAAAGCAATAGTATTCAAATGTAGTCGAGGGAGAAATGATGCTTTGTTTTCTTTGTCCAACACGTATCACTATGTTATAATGTCTTTTTGTCTTGGCTTATGCTAACTCTTAATTTCCATCAGCAGGTTTTTGATGTTGTATCCCATAACTATGAACATAGAAGTGTCAGGATAAGGATATTCTTTGTTTTCATTGGCAATTATTTTCTCGGGTATATGTACTTTATCATTATATAATAGAAAGCCTTTTCTTAAATGTGGAAAAAAAGTACAATCAAGTTATATAGCTATGAATGCAATTCCTGAATTTGGATTCATATCATGAATTACTACAATGTTGTTTCTATTGTTTATCAGAGTTTTGGTGGTTTTTTAGGGCTTTCTTAGCATCTGCTTTGGAAAGGAAATTATGAATAGGGATACTAGAGAAGAAAGTAGTGGGATATTCTTATAGTGTGCTCTCGCAGAGCCTGGCAATGGGACTGGAACACAAAAAGCCAAGGATGTCTAGGCTTCCCCCAAAGTATGGAAACATCAAAATGGAGATATTTGCTTACATTTCCACAAAAATTCTCATGTCGCTAAAAAATGCAGGAACAATTTTGGCCAAAAGTATTCTTTCTCCCTGAAACTCTTTTTGCTGCCCTGAAAAGATATTTCCTAGGACTTAATACTCGGGTGGTGAGACTGTGAATTACAATGAAAATTTCAAATATTTTCTAAATATATACAGCCGATCAACTATTTTTTAAGTTTCTTGTTATCTGTTGCGTTGCTGTTAATTTCTTCAAATAGGGATTGTCATGGAAAAAACTCAGGCTCAACAGGTTCAAAGAGATTTTGTGTAAGTGAAGTTGTTTGAATTCCCATTCTAAATATACACAACTTATCAATTGTTTTTAACGTTCTTGTTATCTGTTGCGCTGATGTTAAGTTCTTCATATAGGGCATTCCCATGGAAACAAATCAGGTTCAACAGGTTCAAAGCGATTTTGTGTGAGTGAAGCTGTTTGACTTCCCAACAATTTTTTCCCTTTCTTATCCAAGGGCTATAATACTATGAATTATTTTAAGCTAATCTGGTAGCAAATAGTTTACATTTTGAGAGAACTTTTTACAATTCAACTGTTTTTTTAGAGGTTAGAATTGAATCATTCCATCATGATTCATGTCTTATGTTGGAACTACCTAGAATTTTCCACATTTTGAGCTGACCCACATCCTCAGAAAATGGATCAAAGTTCAACTTTCTTGAGTCACAGGATTCTGGCAGCGGACTGAAGATTGCTACCTAGTACATTTTAAATATCATGTTATGATGCTTTTCCTCCAAAAATGTGTGGGAGTGGAGGAAAAGTGTCATTGTTTCCAACGTGACTGTGTTACAATCATGCTTGATTTCTTTTCAAAGAAAATGAAAAAGGGTTACTGTTTGTGATCAAGAAATTCCTATAGAAGTGGACCAATTATTTCTATATTTGGATCACGATTCTGATTTTGTTAAAGAAAAATATGGTTTTGGCTCCCACACTGTTTGACTTGCAAAAAAATCCTTAAATTCATCGGCATTTCAACTCTAAATCCCCCTAATAGCATTCATAATTTGTCTTCTGAAACACCAAAATTTGAGGTCAATGACATTCTTATAAATCTGGTTTTCTCTCTAACGTTTTTGACATACCAAAAACTCCTTAAATTCATACGCATTTCAACTCTAAATCCCCCTAATGATATTCATGATTTGTCTTACAAAACACCACAATTTGAGGAATTTTGTATAGGGCACTATCGCTGAATATGTTCCTCTAAAATATACATTAGTCAGTATTAAATATATAGTTTGAATATTTTACTAATGTTTTTGGCAAACATTCATATCCCATTTCCCATCCCGAATTCTTAACAAGAAAACGTAATTCATCTTCATATTAATTTTCTTGGAATTCTACGAGTATAAAATTTCACTTCAATCTTTGTCTCTAATAACTTGCACCGGAAAGAAAATTTCAGAAAACCCAACAAACATAGGTTAGCACATTTGGCAAGTCCGTGATATGTAAAGTTATGTGAATAATGAAGGTTCATAATCAATTCCGTCTTACTGAAAAGTCATATCCTTGCTAATATTAGTGAGCATATTTGATATGTTTTAACCAACAAGAAGAAAAAATTGCTCCAGTGGTTTTAACAAATTCTAGAAAGAAGGACAATGCCCAAAGTGAATGATATTCATAATACAACTGCCCAAAGTGAATGATATTCATAATACAACTATAGTTAAAACAATGTGTTTTCTCAAAAAAATGTTGTGACATTATCTGTGTCAATAAAAGTTGTTAAACACACAATTCCTAATAAGGTCTTTAGATATAGATTAATTTTGAAGTAAGTTTTAGAGAATGATAAAATTTAAGAAAATAATTGGTTTTTACATTATTTCAAAAGAGTAAATGTGAATCTTAGACCAAAATATATAAATAGAAAATAGAAAAAACATTATATGTATAATACTCCTATTTCTAAGAAGGAGAAACAGTAAACATGAAAATAAGGAGAAACAATAAACATGACACTGGATTCAACTGCGTTTTAGCGATCTCTCAATACTATGATCTAATGGATTCGTGAAGAGGTAAATAGAGAAAATGGACATGTATTATTCTTTACCTATTCTTACAAACTTTGATCTATCTATTCGGCTTTGTCTCAAACACTTCACAATCATTTAAGAAACACCAAATGTACATCAGCACAAGAATTAGTGTGAAGGAATGCTTTTTATATGTTATGTTTATTACACTATGATTGCAATTACAACTAGCACAACCACCTAACATAGAATTGTTGAATGTTGAATCACTTCCATCTGGGGAATGGATGGTGAAGCCTTTGGGCATGGACCAACTCCACTCTGCTTTTCGGTAAGGATTTGGTCAACTGCCTGGCCAAGCTTCATCATGACTTTGTGCTTCGGGGCAACCATACAAAGGCTGAAATAGTAAGCATTTCCTTTTGCCTATGGCTGGAATAGTTGGCACTTCATCTTGAGAGCACATCCATGGAAGGAGATATAAGGTAATAGTTAACAATTAGATGAATTAATTGTGGAATGGTGGGGATTCCAAAGAAAGATAATGATTGGATGTATCCCCACACTTTAATCATGTGCCCTCCATCCAATTCTGAAATAAGAACACCTGTCAGTGTAGCAAGCCTTTGACTCCTTCCTATCCCATCTTTCTGCATTTCTATGCAAGGAATATTTCTTAAATTTACCATCATAAAGAAGCTAAAATAAGGTAACATTGTCTAGAGCATAACTTCCCATGCATAACTTGAAACTTCAGTTTCCTTATAGTTTCAGAAACTATATCCTAGGCCTCATAAATTCAAGACTGTGTTTATACTTTGTATCAATTTTTTCCTCAAATTTCTTCATTACGTGCCTAGATTTTAAATAGATTTTGTTGTCTGAATTTGCCTAAATTTGTCCAATTTTGTATTTGTTTCAATTTTCATGTGCAAGAAGAAAAAGAACCACAAATGCACCACTCCTACCAGAATCCACATGATTGAAATATTTGATGAACCATATGATACAAAATAAGGTGAGGTGAGGAACCAATAGACTTTTTGGAAGCGAAAATTATTGGAAATGTAGAAGAGAAAACTAACCTATAATTTCTTTGCAAGCCATGTTGCCTGTCACCCAACATGAACTGGTTAGAGTTGAATGTAGAATAAAAAGAACCAATGTTTCCTTTATTGATATTGGAAGTACTCATAGCTTCATTGATGGGAAGATGGTATCTATAACATCTGAAAAAATATTTTTTTGGACAGGTTCCATTTTTTGTTGCCAAGCAAGTTTACCATGGTGTGCAAAGGAAGGATTAACGATCTAAAGTTACTTTGGACAACCATGAGGTGACTTCTAAATTTTGTGGTTGCACTGGTAAGTGTTTATATGTCTTTATGTGCTCAATGGTTGAAGACTTCGGGAATTTATGTAACAAAGATCTTTAAGATGGAAATGAAATTTGGAGTGGCACAACAATGGATCACCACATGAGGAATGCATCTAGGTCTCAACCAATTATATTTTCCCATAAAATGAGTAAATACTTGACTAAGCAATAATTTCATTATATTTTATCAAAGGCCTGCATGGGAAGCCTGGTATGTTGAAATAGAGACAAAAGGAGTTGTCAAAAATGATTGATTCTTTTCTAGATGTATTTCGAGATGTACCCCCTGGGCTAGCACCTGAAAGAGATCAAGAACTCATTGTTACTACTATCTTCTATGCTCCTTTTTCCTATGCTATCGTCTTATGTCATTTCCTTTGCAACATGTAGTGCAATTGCTAGTTAATAGACATATCCCCATACACCTAATTAGAGAAGTTAACAATTATTATAATAGTTCAATTTGACTTATGAACTATTATAAAAAATATCAAAACACTTACATCTCAAATTGTTAAATTTAAAAAAATCATAAAAAATTTTCAACCCTAAAACAAAACAATAAAATAAAGAATGAAAATTTCAATTTGTATTAACTAATAGCAAGCTTGCTGCTAAACCTGTATTCTACCCTCGTTCCCAAGGTCTCCTTTGCTATTTTTATCAAGCTTGATGCTAAACCTGTATTCTACCCTCGTTCCCAAGGTCTCTTTTGTTAATTCCTCAGTAGAGAAACAAAGTTATGCTTAACACTTATTTTGTATTAACTGATAGCAAGCTTGCTGCTAAACCCATATTCCGCGCTAGCTGCCAATGTCTCTGTTATTTTATCATTAGAGCAACAAAGTTGTGCTTAACACTTATTTTCTATTAACTGATAGCAAGCTTGCTGCTAACTTCGTATTTCACCCTCGTTGCCAATGTCCCCTCTGTTATTTTATCATTAGAGCAACAAAGTTGTGCTTATAACTAATTTTATCATTACACAAACAACATTTTGCTCACATATGCTACTCGGTAATTTGGATTTTAAAATTTAATTCAGGAATAGAAATTATAAATATTCTATACCTAGGTAATTATATGGTTTATGGTATAAAGTATGTTTTAAAATTGTTTTTAGTATAGAGTTAGTTTTTTGGCGGCATAAGGAAATAGGTTAATTGTTGCCTAAACTTCAAAAGCAGGAGTGAAAGTCTTTCTCATTATGAACCATTAGTCTGTCATTCTAAGTGGTTTGGGTTTTCTTAAATAAGCATTGGCTGATAACAATCAGAAATGACTATCCTCACGATTAGTTTGACAATTAAATTATAATAAATTTCACCATATCTAAAAAGAATATTAAATTGTTTAATTTGCAATGAGGATGTCTAAATTTATGACTAAAGTTCTATGATATACATATAGCATTTGTCACTAGGTTCTATGATATATAGATATAGCAGTTTAAAGACCACTAAATTTATGTAATTACAAGTTTATATTTCCAACTGTTGACAATTATGGGTAACTTTTATTGTTATGTTGGTCAGATGCTACTGTAATGTACTATTTGCTTTCCTTTAAGACTTTGCTCTATATTAATTAAGGTACATGATCTGGAAGAATCTTATAATTAGTTTTTATTTTTTTATTTTTTTAATAGCTATTATGAATGAGAAATTGATTTCACTTATGTTTAAAATATGCCCAAAATCTATAATCCAATCACTTACTCTTTTACGCAAATTTATGACTACGACTTAAAATAAATGCACGGATAATAAAACTGATGGATCGTCAATGAAAAGCAGCTGATACGAACGAATCGATAACACGGTGACTATCTGCAAGGGTCGTGTCCCTTTACAAGTTTATTACCTAAGCGTTGTTCATTTCATGATCCACTGCTTCAAATTGTACCAGCTCTCACATAACATATATCATTTATTCAATTCAGTATCCAATTCTTGAATTCAGTTTCCAAACGGGTTTTCTTCAAAATGCAGTCTTCCACCGCCAACCCTAATGGCAATGGAGAACCCCGCCCAGATGAAGGTGAATCAACAAACGTGCATGTTAGCGAAGCACGCGTGTCTTTGCCTTTGAATGACAGTGGGTTGAATCGCCAGGCTGGGGGCGTTTTACCTCCCATGGATTTTGGAGAAAATCCAAATAAGAAAACACTGGTGTTAGACTTGGACGGAACTCTGGTTCATGCCGATTTTAAACCAGCGCCAGGCGGCTATGATTTTACCCTATCTCTCGAGGGCTACGACGAACCCCTGTATGTGTCGAAAAGGCCTGGCGTGGAAAAATTGTTGCAGGAATTAGGCAGCACAGGGTTGTATGAGATTGTCATCTTCACGGCAGGATTGGAATGCTATGCAAATGCTGTGGTCGACAAGATCTTGGATTTATTACCGCCCTCGCAACACGCCACCACAAACACAAGTATAATTCCCCGCACCCACCGCCTTGACAGACGCCACTGCAGCCAAGTTGAAGGAATCCCCGATGCTGTGAAGGACCTGTCTATTCTGGGACGGGATCTGAAAAACGTCATAATAGTTGACGACCGCCGAACCTCGTATTATCTCCAACCACAAAATGCCATCGAGATCGATTCCTGGACTGGCGACAACCCTGACGACGATTCGCTCTTTCGACTCCTCTCTTTCCTACTCGAAATCCAAGATCCAGAATGTCCTTACGCCGCCTCAGATGACGTGAGAGAAGTGATGAAGTTAATGAAGCAAGCATACCTGACTCAACAACATAATCAAAAAGATTAACAAGAACGTAACATTTTTATATATTGGATTTTGGCAATTCAAATTACGAAACAATGCGTACACATTTTCCATTCTTTGAATTTTTTTTGTTTAAGTGGAAATATAAAAATAAAATTTTCTATTAAATATCATTAAAATTTTAATAAATTTTCATATAAATACACAGATATAAATGAAGGATATTTATAAGTTGATATTTTATTTTAGTATGCAACTTTATTTTTTAATATTTTTTTTAACTTATTTATTGTAATTTTCAATTCTACATTAAGATATTTTTCATCTTTTTTGTTTACACTTGATTGACATTGTCACTTTGTTCACCTAACCATGTTGTCAATACGGGATAGGTCAATGTGTATAAAAGAAAAGATAAAAAAAAATTGTATATGCAAATGTGCAAGATATCTTTTAAATTTATAAACATGAGTTGACAGTCTTTAACATTGTTGTTTAGTGTTGAGGGCCATCACTTTCCTTCACTCTAGGTAGCAATTTTTATTTCTATCTACTTTTCGAAGATAATGGTATCCTCTATCCTTTTGTGTTGGTATTTGACTTATAGCTTTATAGATAATACCATCATATTTTGTATGCACATCTTCTTTGGCACACACATACTCTAGATGGAGCTCGACTTCTTCAACTGACTTCTTAAGTGTCTTCTCTAGACCGTATTGAATGTTTTCTTCTCTATCCTTTTGAATATGTAATGTGACCTCATTTATAGAATTTTGATGTCCTTCTTCAATTATAAAATGTAAAATTGAATTTACCACATCCATGTCTAGCAATTTTTCAATATTCTTAAAAATTTCCTCTTGAATTATTTTGGTAATATCTTCATATATGATCCTTTTCTATTCTTGAATTTGATACTGGGTTTTTTAACATCATGTAATAGTTTTATACTATGGTTTATAATTTATATATTTCTTCACCTTTAGTTTTCAATTTTTTGTTGATTCATCATTTTTCCAATTCCCTTGTTACTCTCTCACTATTTTAATTGATGAATCTCCTTAATGACGGCTTTGTTAATATTTTGTATGTTAGATGTCTCATTACCTTTCTTGTTTATGTCTTAGTTTATTTTAATTCATCTTGAATTTCATACAATGCCACCATTTTTGTATCCTCTATCTATTTATTAATAAATAATCACTTTCTAATAAAGGATAATTACTCATTTAGCATCCTTAATTGTTATCTCAGATTGACTATGTCAGTATCTTCATCTCCACAAAATTTAAGTATTGCCATTTCTTTTTAAGTATGTTATAATCAAAACCCTTACATTACAACTTCAATATAGTAGTGATGTTCATTTAAAGTAGTTATGATCATTTTTCACATATATTATGCTATGTGTTCTCTTTCCAATTTTGTTTGAATCACCTCAATCACACATGCCAATCAAAATTATGGTACTTTTAAGTTAACATGCTTTTAAAATACCATTTTGGATTATGTCTTTCCTAGTGACCTTAATTTTCGTATATATCTACAATTTTGGCCTTTATGAGTCTAAAATTTCATCATGTAGTAATTTGATATTTTTTCTCTATATATCCATAGCTTAGATCAAAATCTAAAGTCCCAAGAGAATGTTAATGTAATTTTCAAAAAAATTGCCTGTTTTTGTCTTCTTCTTATGAGCAAACTTGTACAGTGTGCCATGTTTCCAATTATTTGAATATAATTATGAAGTTCTTACTTGAGGTACCTCTATATGTCTCTTAAGACTTTATGCATGCAAAAGCTATTGAAAATGTAGAAGAGATAACTAACCTATAATTTTTTTGCAAGCGATGGTAGGTGTCACCCAACATGCACTAGTTAGAATTGAATGTAGAATAAAAAGGAGAACCAACATTTCCTTTATTGATATTGGAGGTATTCATAGTTTCACTGATGTGAAGATGGTATCAAGAACATCTGAAAAAATATTATATAACATTTTAGGCTAGTTCTTAATGTTCAGGATTGTTTGTTTTGATTGGGTGGTGGAATTAAGAAGACAAATGGGCAGAGAAAATATTTAGGTCATTGGGCTATGGAGTCAATCAAGAAAAGCTTAACTAGATTTGATTTATTACTGAGGTAAGAGTCCACAAGGTAGGCTAGCACAACAAGAGCAAATCTGCAGGTTCAAAATGGGTGAAAGTCCTAATAAGGGCCAACGGCAGTGAAGAATCCTTAACCGAGATTGGGATGAAGAAAGGAAGGATGGCCAATAGCAAAGGGAAATGAAGAATCCTCAACTATGGGCCAAAAGGGGGGTAAACTACGAAAGTAAGGGGGCAATTAAGAATCCCTAGACTAAGGAAATTCAATAGAAAACATGAATAAAGCAATCAGTTAAAACATAGAGCACTTAAGCTAATTCTGATTATATCAATCCTTGTTTGCTTTTAAGATTGTATAAGAAAAACATATGAATATTTCATAACATCAAGAGAATACAATATTTAAACATGAGAAAGTGATACTTATTTGTTCCAATTGTGCACAAGAATCCGATGAAATGTTGTCAGCTTTATTTCATTTCCAGTGAAACCAGTCCAGTCTTGAGTACAATAGCTCCTTGGTTCAAAATAATATGTCTACAAAAATGTATTTTAATGAACCCACAATACTTCAATTTGTGAAGTACTTATAAAAAATTTGATACAAAATATCTCATAACTATATGAGAATTATTCTAGGAAACAACATATATCTTCAACACGAAGATAGAGACAGATGGAGAATTGTTTGTTTGTTGTTCCTTTAATTGTGACTGCGCTGGTTGTTGTTGCTGGGGTTTGGCTCTTGCAGTTTGCCTTGTAGTTATGTTCTGGAATTACTTGCATCTTTGACCTACTAATACTCTTTACCTGTTATGCGTTGATCATCTTTCACCTATTTTACTTGGCAGTTACCTTTTACCTTACAAATTTTACTATAGTAACTTATAGTAAATCAGTCAAACTGGTCCACCATTCACTATCAGTTAACTTCATTCTGATCATTTTCCTGTAGATTTCATCGGCTTTTGTGTACTTAGCAAAATTTGTTTTGCTTGTGAATAAGTGCTTGACTTCATGTTCTATATAGAACAAATTCTCAAGGCCATCGTAAAGCACCCTTCCAGTGAGCAAAGATTTCACCCCTGAAGTACTAGCTTGGCTTTTGGCTAGCTTGTTTAACTTTTCAACATATTCTTCCTGGGTCATCAACTTATCATGGATTACCATAGGACTGGGGTGTCCTTTTCCGCTTAAGATGCCATACTTTAGCATAAAGCTATCAATTTCTGCTTGAATGCTTTGACATATTGTCTCAATATTAAGCATTAAGTTCCTTTTGGTGAGAACTTTTTTGATTTCTATGATTGTTGTTGTTCTGCAATCCATATCCAATTCATCTAGCTGATATCTATTTTCGCTGTTCAAAAGGGTGATCAACTGATTGGCTTCTTCTGCTTTATCTCCTAATTCTTCCACTGTTTTATGGATTGCCTCTGTAGCCATCTTGACCGACTCTGTTTCCTCAAGAATAATCTAAATAGAAGGCCAAACATCGTTGATGGAATCAATGATGTTGGCCCAAAGGATTTCTCTCATGTCTCCCAATGGTTCTTGAAGTGTTAAATCCTTCTCAAGGGCTTTTACCCTTTTTGCCATCCTCAAGTTCCTCTGAGTTTCTTCTTTGTGCTGTATTTGTACAAGTTTACAATCGGTTTCTGAACTTGACACCTGCTCTCTGAGCTTCTTAAGCTCAGTGGCCTGGATACTCATTTCTTCCATGGCCTTGACCAATTTTGCAGTTTTCTCTGTGGGTGTTTATGTGCTGGGTTATGTACCTGTGCCTGATGTAGTACCTATCACTAGCAATGTTGTTGCTGAGGGAATTGTTGGTGCCAAGGTAGCTGCAAAGGTGGAGGGTACTGCTGTGGGAATTGTAGGTATTACAGTCTGAAGAGCGGTGGAAAACTCACTATGCTTGAACTGTATCAAATTATCCAATTCTTTCTTAGTTTCCTTCAATTGGTCATTTAATTTAAGGACTAGGTCCATAAGTACTTCCTCTTTTTGTGTTTCTAAGACTTCAACTATTTGAGGATGATGAAGAGGAGGAACCTTGAGCTTCTTCTTCAATGCAGCTATGTCATCATTTTTCTTCTTTATCAGCTGCTCTGTTGCCTTAATATCCTTGGGATCATGTCCGAACTCTATGACCAAGTATTCTAAGGACTTTATTCTAGTGTCCTTGGCCTGGGAAGAGGCCTTTTCCAACTAAAATTGTGTTGTAATATTAGTTAGTGAATTCTGAAGTTGGTGAGCTGCTATGGCCTTGCTGGTCAAAGTGGAACAAAACATTTCTCCAGTTTGTTTATGAAACTCAATTTGGTCAATAGGATGGATATCCTTTGCCATGACCTCAAAATTTGTCTTAAGATAATCTACCATTGATTTAGGTTGCTGTATGGTTTGCTTGAGAAATTCATCTACATTTTGCCTTCTTCTATATTAAAGGCTGACATTAGCCTTGTTTGGTTTGTTGGGGCCATCCTCAGATAATGTGCATAGCTTTGCACTTTCAGCCTTTCATTCCTTGCCTTTCATTCCTTGTATTTTTCTTTGATGTCTTGGGTTTGTCCCGTGGGAGCCCTGAAGGAGGATACTTTCACACTCTATTGCCTTTCTAAAATTTGAGTTTGAGAGGTGGAAGGTTCTTGTGTCCCTCCTGAAGTAGTGTTGTGCTTGCTTTTTGTCCTCTCCGCTGCTGAAATTCCTGTTGTCTCTTAAGTGTATTCTTGCTCTGCATATGGATTTCACCTCTGCCTCTTAGCATAGGTTTGCACAGCAGGCCTACTAGAAGGAGTTGCTTCATCTCTATCTCTCTTAAGGTTCCTATCCTCATTTAGAGGAGTCTACAAAATAGGAGGATTGCTTATGACTTGTTCACGTTGAGCAAGCTCCTCTGAAATATCAGGCTGTTCAGATTCTTTTGGTTTTTTTAAAAGCTTTGGTTTCTTTGATGGCTCTGCTTATTCTAAATATTGTGGTTGTCCTGATGGTCCTGCCTCTGTTGATGGACCTACTTCTTCTGTCTGCCCATTGTGGCCTTGTGCTTGTCTCTGAGACTGAGACTCTCCCGGAACCTGTACAAAGGAATCTTCATCAAGCCTTCTATCTAATTCCATTAATACATTATCAAGAACAACCTCTGTACTATCACGATCTATCAAAGTGCCTTCCACCCATTCGGATTGATTATCATATTGTTCTATTTCATGGATCCTGTGGTGGATTTAAGGAGATAGTTTGTTCTTTTTTCTCATATTGCAAATGAAAGTGAAGGGGTCATAGGTCCGCATGAAACTCTATTTCAGTTTCAATCTTTGTTGGATTTCATCTGCCCCATTTCCTGCTTCTCTACTGTTAAAAATGAATGGACCTAGCTGATCCTTTATCTTGAGTTGGGATTTCTTCTTGGCTCTTACAAAGTGCACCTCATCTGAATTGATCATTTTTATGTAGTACTCCAGAGAAAATAATCTCATGGGGAGGTACTTTGGCAATTTGTAAGGTTGCAGTTCACATCCATAAATTTTGATTTCAGTATGGTTTTGGTACAAGTACTAATCCCCTACTTTGTACTATTTTCACAACTGTAGGACCTTCTTGATGTCTGCACTGATTTTGGGTGGAGGGCTTCCCAGCAACATGGTTGCTACTGGATGTACAAAGAGGTTTATGAAGTCATTATAAGAGTATTAAGCATCAAAACGATGAAGCAAAGAAGTCCAAAAGATCAATGATATGGGGTTTCCTTTTGTATCTAGCTTTTCGAGGGCAATTGGAAATCTATCAGCTTGGTAACACAAGAATAAGTGATACAGAACTGAGGAATACTTAAAGACTCTTTCATTTTCCAACCTCATCAATTGATCATGCATTCTGTTAGCAATAAACTTTGCATAGTCAAATATGATGGCTGGTGGTTGGCCACGAGAGTAGATTGACATGATGGATATTATGATCTCACCAACATATTCACTAGCAGTGTAGCCTAGTATACTGGAAATCATATCTATAATATCTCGACCAAGGCTGGAGAATATGGTCCATAGATAAGGAGGAGAGTCCATTGGGACATACTTTTCTTCTCTGATAAAAGTCTGGAAAAATTGAGCTAGTCTGTTTGAAGTAAATGTAGGGTATCTATTCAGCATATCTCCAATAGACAAAAGGGTTAGGTTTTGGCTTGGCTGCTATTCGAGCATCTAGTTAATGGATTCAATGGTGATAGTAAATAGAACAGACTGATCAGGAGTTCTTATCGCCCTTTGGATAGGATGATAGTTCATGTGGTAGTAATGTACAATCTTTGTGAACACATGCACTTTGGGGAACCGGTACATAGGCAAAACTGATTTCCAAAGTCCAATGGAGTATGCCTGGTTTAAATATTGATCTCTGTGTTTGCAGAACAATTTCAAAGGGGATTTAGAGACAGAGGTGTCTTTAATCTGGAAATCCTTGTCTGCAATGGGAAGGTGGTCTAAATCCCTATGAGGAGTTGGAATGGGCATGGCATTCTGTGCAATTGGGGCTTCCATCCTTGGTTCTTGTGGATTCAAGGATGGGGAAAAGGGTTTCAGTGAAATTGGGAACAATTGGTCTATTTTAGAGTATTTCAAGACCACCAGGTGGCTTAATTAACCAAATTACTAAGTATTTAAATAAATTTAGCTCAGGTTCGGCAAGAAATTAGGGTTTCTTAGTTGGAATGGTGTAAATACCCAGTGTCGGTTGTTTGAATGGAGTAATGGTGCTGGTGCACTATTTGCAGGAAGCATACAGAGCTGTAAGGTGGTCTAGAGTTCAACGACTGCGGAAAGTTGAAGGTTGATAGAAGATTGATCCACCTCACAATCCTTTACCATCTTTCCTACATTTCTTTTCATACCACATGCCATTTCTACATGTCTAAATTAATACTATGGAGTTGCTTTATGTTTAATCATTGATAATGCATTTAGAGAAATAAATGAATCAATAGCCCCTGGATGTATTAAAATGACAAATCTCATACCATCAATATTACCTGAGGTTTCAAACACAGTGGACTAGTGTTCGACTTGTTGATTGTTCACCACTGCATGGATGTAATGAGCCTTCCCAAAATCCCCCACTGTTCTTAATTGAGTTGGTATTACCTGTCTTTTGAAGGCAATCCTTCTCGTAGTGAGGACCTCCATAAGTCCAACATCCCCTCTTAGGGGCTTGGCTCCTACTACCAACTAAACCAGGAGTTGGTCTAGAACTCTGCTGGAAAGAATATCGGTGTTGACGTGGTGTGACTTAGTGTTGTCACATAAGCCAGTGCAGTTGTGTTTGACGAGTTTGTTGTGGTACCCTGTGCAGATGTTGAGCTAGATGCCTATATGGTGTTCTTTGATTTCTTTCTGACCACCTTTGACGATTGAGTGCAGGACCCACTTGCGAATTTCTACGTTCCATATTGTTTCCACTTGGTACTCCTGATCCGATGGGCCTTGTTGACTTACTATGTTCACTGCTTATGATCTACTCCTCTAGAATGATTGCTCGTTCAACTGCCTCGTGTATGGTGGGAGGCATTAGGATTCTAATCTTGGTCCGAATGTTAACATTTAATCCATAAAAAAATTTGTTCACCTTGAGCTTTTCTGTGTTTAAGTGAGGGGCA
Organism: Pinus tabuliformis; assembly: GCA_031772625.1. NCBI lineage: Eukaryota > Viridiplantae > Streptophyta > Pinopsida > Pinales > Pinaceae > Pinus > Pinus tabuliformis. The sequence goes on from CM062805.1 coordinate 1,106,823,557, forward strand.
TAATGGAGTAATTCCATGAAACGTGCCTGATACTCTAGTAGTGAGCGACTCCCTTGCTTTAATGCATCGAATTCATTTAGTTGTCTCTCAAGGAACTCCTCTGATAGGTAACATTCTCTAAGTTTTTCTTCAAATAGTTCCTAAGTTATTTCTGATATATCCATCCCCTATTGGGTTAATAATGTCTTCTGCGAAAGTAGTGTGTTTCCCTTTAGCTAGAATATACCCATCTTGGCCTTCATGTTTGAGGTGTAATCTCTTAGAGTAAGACACAGCCATGTTTTCTAACCATGCCTCTGCAGATTGACCATCTGTGGACCCCCAAAACTCAATGTACATCATTACTTGTAGTGTTTTGGGGTGCTTCATTTTGTATGACAGGTCCTCCATGCTCCCATTCCAAACGGTTTATTAGTGCCTCAGACATGTGTTGGAATGACCTCATTAAGTTCAACACTTCTCCAGTTGGTATCTGTTCTTATGTTGAGATGTTTTCCCCATCATTAGGTGTGGTGGTAGGAGCTGGTTGTTGTGGTGGTGCCATTTTGTGCCCTTTAGGAAATTCCCTTTAAGTTCCAAGGGTGCCACACCACTTCCCCTTCAAACATTCAGTGACTACGAGGGGAAAGTATAGGTGCAATGACATAAACCACTATCATCTCTTATGTTGCCTACTATAGTGAGACTAATGGTGTCAAGGATCAAGTAATCCGCCTTGATGCGCGCCCCCCAGTAAAATCCTCATGAGCGAGACAACTTTGGGACCTGCCCTCATGACATCATGATCTTCAAGGTGAAGGTTTTTCAATCTTTCTAGTCCAAGTCACAGTGTAACTGCTAGTGGGTGAGATCAGGGACACTGTCCCACCCCTCCCATGTACTTTCATCCACTTGTACAACCCCATCACCCATATGTGAGTCATTCAGTCAAGCAACTAATCTGTGCCTGCAACCATTAACATATCATCAGAATATAGATACACATATATAACAGGTTTCAAGATCGACTTAAATTTCAAAAATAAAATAATATAAATTTTCATCAAACCAGGTGTCATCAACTCGTCATATGCGATTTCTTATGATGGTTTCCTGCCATACTCAATAATCATCAGTAACAAGGTTTCTCGGTGTTATTCATTGTCATAATAGCATCATTAACAACACCTAGACATTCACATCATTGTTCATTGTAAGCCCGAACTAATGAAAGTGGGTAACATAGGGGACACATCCATCATGGCTATCATCATCAAAAAATCAATGGAAACATACATCCATTAAGCTATCAACATCATAACATCAATAGAAATATACCTATCCATCAAATTTATCATCATCATGCCTTTAATAGAGAGCATACATATCCTTTACTACCATGATCATAATAATTTCAATAGAGACCAAACTTAACCATTTAATGTTACAATCATCATAATATCGATAGATAAGATACATAACCATTCATGCTATCATAATATCAATGGAAAGCATACATAAACATCACAATCATGAATATCTCAATCACTAATAACAGCGTCATGTGCTCCGATCCTCAACCTGAGGTCCTCAAAGAATAATGTGTGGGCCTTAGGGCTAAATAAATGTTAGTGTCATATCACTGTCAGTCAACTAGAGCGGGCACTACAATATAGTTGTTGAGGTATGGAAGTATGGTGAGTTTATGGTCTCTACTATCGTGCAGATAGGGGCAGCGGAAGGTGAAAAGACTTACAACAACCTAGAGTAAGGAGTGCTCAATTAGTTCCAGAGAAGAGAATCAGAAGGATGCCAAAAGACTGAGTGAGGAGAGCTTGGTGAGGTATCGAGTAGCAGAGGAAGAATGTTACTAAATAGGTTGGTTGCAGCTCACAGAATATCATCAAAGCAGTTACACTGAGAAGTGGGTAGAATTGTTAAGGATAAGGAGAAGCATGTGACGAGGAGGCGATAAATTCTTGTGCCTCTACAGTCTGATGCAGGAGCATCCAAGCACTCATAATTAAAGGAGGAATCCAAAGAGAAGCAAGGAGAAGGGTGTTGACCATCAGAGCAAAACATGGACATTTCTGTTAAAAACACAGTAAATTATGGAGTGGATAATGGGAGATTAGGGATTTTTTGAGTGATTGTGGGAGAAATCATGCATCTTAAATGATCCACGACTGTTGTAATCTCTTATATAAAGAGAGTTTGTGTAAGGAGGTGATAGATAGAGTGATAGATAGAAAGTGTAAAACCGAGAGTATTCAAATGTAGTGGAGGGAGAAACTGTTCCAACGCTGCAATGCCTTAGACCTATATTCATATTGTGTATAATATAAAGTGTGTTTCAATGTTAATATTGTACGCCTGTGTGTATGTTTCATATATAGAGTTAATCCTACGTTGCTTGACTACTGATCAACCATCAACCACTGAAAGGATCGATGGCGATCCAATACTAAATAGAGTATGGCGGAGGAACTATGTTTAATGTAGAGTCCATCAATAGAAGCGAATGAAGGGATGAAGAATGAATGCACAGCAGTCATATCACGTCAGCGGAAACCTTTTGGCGAGATCGGAACCAGTGCTTTTAAAATTCCAGTTTACACTAAGAAGCAGCGAAAAACATAGAACGGATTCGAAATCAGGTTCGTAAGACTGATCGGAACGACCTTTGAATCAGTGTGATCGCAATCACACGATTATGTGTGGACCATTAGATCGAGATTCGGATCGACAGTTGCGAACTTAATCGCTAATCGCAGAGGTCAAGCATAGAGACAGTGAATATGCCATAATGTCGATATGCCGATAGCAATAAAGCAAGAGTATTCAAATGTAGTCGAGGGAGAAATGATCCTTTGTTTTCTTTGTCCAACACGTATCACTATTTTATAATGTCTTTTTTTCTTGGCTTATGCTGACTCTTAATTTCCATCAGCAGGTTTTTGATATTGTATCCCATAACTATGAACATAGAAGTGTCAGGATAAGGATATTCTTTGTTTTCATTGGCAATTATTTTCTCGGATATATGTACTTTATCATTATATAATATAAAGCCTTTTCTTAAATGTGGAAAAAAAGTACAATCAAGTTATATAGCTATGAATGCAATTGCTGAATTTGGATTCATATCATGAATTACTACAATGTTGTTTCTATTGTCTATCAAAGTTTTGGTGGTTTTCTAGGGATTTCTTAGCATCTGCTTTGGAAAGGAAATTATGAATAGGGATACTAGAGAAGAAAGTAGTGGGATATTCTTACAGTGTGCTCTCGCAGAGCCTGGCAATGGGACTGGAAAACAAAAAGCCAAGGATGTCTAGGCTTCCCCCAAAGTATGGAAACATCAAAATGGAGATATTTGCTTACATTTCCACAAAAATTCTCATGTCGCTAGAAAATGCAAGAACAATTTTGGCAAAAAGTATTCTTTCTCCCTGAAACTCTTATTGCTGCCCTGAAAAGATATTTCCTAGGACTTAGTACTCGGGTGGTGAGACTGTGAATTACAATGAAAATTTCAAATATTTTCTAAATATATACAGCTTATCAACTATTTTTTAAGTTTCTTGTTACCTGTTGCGCTGCTGTTAAGTTCTTCAAATAGGGATTGTCATGGAAAAAACTCAGGTTCAACAGGTTCAAAGAGATTTTGTGTAAGTGAAGTTGTTTGAATTCCCATTCTAAATATACACAACTTATCAATTGTTTTTAACGTTCTTGTTATCTATTGAACTGATGTTAAGTTCTTCATATAGGGCATTGCCATGGAAACAAATCAGGTTCAAAGCGATTTTGTGTGAGTGAAGTTGTTTGACTTCCCAACAATGTTTTCCCTTTCTTATCCAAGGGCTATAATACTATGAATTATTTTAAGCTAATCTGGTAGCAAATAGTTTACATTTTGAGAGAACTTTTTACAATTCAACTAATTTTTTAGAGGTTAGAATTGAATCATTCCATCATGATTCATGTCTTATGTTGGAACTACCTAGAATTTTCTGCATTTTGAGCTGACCCACATCCTCAGAAAATGGATCAAAGTTCAACTTTCTTGAGTCACAGGATTCTGGCAACGGACTGAAGATTGCTACCTAGTACTTTTTAAATATCATGTAATGATGATTTTCCTACAAAAATGTGTGGGAGTGGAGGAAAAGTGTCATTGTTTCCAACGTGACTGTGTTACAGTCATGCTTGATTTCTTTTCAAAGAAAATGAAAAGGGGTTACTGTTTGTGATCAAGAAATTCCTATAGAAGTGGACCAATTATTTCTATATTTGGATCACGATTCTAATTTTGTTAAAGAAAAATATGGTTTTGGCTCCCACACTGTTTGACTTGCAAAAAAACCCTTAAATTCATCGGCATTTCAACTCTAAATCCCCCTAATAGCATTCATGATTTGTCTTCTGAAACACCAAAATTTGAGGTCAATGACATTCTTATAAATCTGGTTTTCTCTCTAACATTTTTGACATACCAAAAACTCCTTAAATTCATACGCATTTCAACTCTAAATCCCCCTAATGATATTCATGATTTGTCTTACGAAACACCACAATTTGAGGAATTTTGTATAGGGCACTATCGCTGAATATGTTCCTCTAAAATATACATTAGTCAGTATTAAATATATAGTTTGAATATTTTACCAATGTTTTTGGAAAACATTCATATCCCATTTCCCATCCCAAATTCTTAACAAGAAAACATAATTCATCTTCATATTAATTTTCTTGGAATTCTACGAGTATAAAATTTCACTTCAATCTTTGTCTCTAATAACTTGCACCGGAAAGAAAATTTCAGAAAACCCAACAAACATAGGGTAGCACATTTGGAAAGTCCGCTATATGTAAAGTTATGTGAATAATGAAGGCTCATAATCAATTCCGTCTTACTGACAAGTCATATCCTTGTTAATATTGGTGAGCATATTTGATATGTTTTAAGCAACAAGAAGAAAAATTTGCTCCAGTGGTTTTAACAAATTCTAGAAAGAAGGACAATGCCCAAAGTGAATGATATTCATAATACAACTATAGTTAAAGCAATGTGTTTTCTCAAAAAAAATGTTGTGACATTATCTGTGTCAATAAAAGTTGTCAAACCCACAATTCCTAATAAGGTCTTTAGATATAGATTATTTTTGAAGTAAGTTTTAGAGAATGATAGAATTTAAGAAAATAATTGGTTTTTACATTATTTCAAAAGAGTAAATGTGAATCTCAGACCAAAATATATAAATAGAAAATAGAAAAAACATTATATGTATAATGCTCCTATTTCTAAGAAGGAGAAACAGTAAACATGAAAATAAGGAGAAACAATAAACATGACGCTGGATTCAATTGCATTTTAGCGATCTCTCAATACTCTGATCTAATGGATCCGTGAAGAGGTAAATAGAGAAAATGGGCACGTATTATTCTTTACCTATTCTTACAAACTTTGTGTTATGAAACCAGCTCAAGAAAAGATAGAAAAGATAGATCAACGCCTTAGAATTCAGCCTCTTCGAGGGGGCAACCTCCTTTACATTACATAAATGAACAATTCTTGGATGATACAAATGACAAAACCTCCTTTCTATATATAGGAGTCTAGGGAGTCACAATATAATCTAGCCGACCTAACAATAATAATATAAAGCCACAAAAATAACAATAGAGGGATTCTATGGGGCACATAAATAACAATATGGGGGTAATAGGGGCACAACAATATAAATAACGGGTATAACTACAATAGTAATGGGGTAATCACTAGTATTATAGGGACCCAACATGCCCCTCTCCTTCAAAAAAGTGTTGTCCTCAACGCTTGAGTAGTTCTGGATACTTCTGCATAAAATTCTCATCCTCCCATGTGGAATCTTCAACGGATAAGTTCTTCCACTTGACAAGATACTCTGAAATTGATCGATTTCGTAGCTTTCGAGTTCTTGTTTCTGTGACTATTTCTGGTTCCAATATAATTATTCCTTCCTTGTCAAGTTTTGGCAATATCGTTTGAATTGGGAGCTTGTCACCTATAACCTTCTTTAAACATGAAACATGGAAAACTAGGTGCAATCGAGAAGCTGCAGGAAGCTCCAATTTGTATGCCATAGTACCAATCTTTTGCAACACCTTGTACGGACCATAATACTTTGGTGATAATTTATTATCCTTCTTAGCTTGCTTTAGGGACATTTGCTTATATGGTTGTAGCCATAGGAATACCCAATCACCTACATCAAAACTTCTTTCACTGCGATTTTGATCTGCCTGTTGTTTCATTCTATTTTGTGCCAACACGAGGTTATCCTTTAAGAGTTGGAGGACTTGTTGTTGATGTTCGATGTGATGTTCCACTTCTTGAACCTTAGGATTTTCTCTTAAATATGATGTGATGGATGGTGGTTGATACCCATAAAGTGCCATAAATGGGGTCATTTTTGTTGCTGTATGGAAGGAAGTGTTATACCACCATTCAGCCAGAGGCAACCATTTGACCCATTGTGTCTGTTTATCAGATACAAAGCAATAAAGATATCCTTCCAAACATTTGTTTACTATCTCAGTTTTCCCATCAGATTGAGGATGATAAGATGAGCTATGAGCTAATTGAGTACCAAGACAAGAAAATAATTCTGTCCAAAAATTTCCAGTGAAAATGGGATCTCTGTCACTTACAATAATCTTTGGGTTTCCATGTAGCTTTTGAACTGTTTCCATAAATGCAGTAGAAACTGTACTTGCTTTAAATGGATGTGATAATGCACAAAAGTGTGCATACTTGGTGAGTCTGTCAACTACCACCATGATGACACTCTTTCCCTCAGACTTGGGTAAACCTGTGATAAAATCCATTGAAACCTCCTCCCAATGTTGGCTTGGAATGGATAAAGGTTGTAATAGACCCGGTGTCTTAATTGTTTCAACTTTATTTTGCTGGCAAACCAAACATTCCGCCACAATCTTTTGAATATCTGATTTAAGGCCATCCCAAAAAAATTCCTTCTTAACCCTGTGGTAAGTTTTTAAAAATCCTAAGTGCCCTCCTATGGGAGAAGTGTGCAATTCCATAAGAATATTTTGTTTTAGATGGGAATTCTTACAGAGGTATAAGCGATCTTTGTACCATAACGAATCATTTTGCCAGCTAAATGTATCAGAAGTACTGGAATCTTGTTGTAGCTTTCGAATAAGTGCCCACACTTCTTCTTCATTCTTCCATTCCTCCCTTGCTTCGATTATCCAATCTGGTTGGATAATAGAAATGGCACACAATAATGCTTCCACATCCTCATCCTTTCTTGAGAGTGCATCTGCCACCACATTTTGCTTCCCTTTTTTGTAGATGATTTCAAAGTCATAACCCAACATCTTTGTGACCCACTTTTGTTTCTCTTCAGAGGATAATCTTTGTTCTAAAAAGTATTTAAGGCTATCATGATCCGTTTTTACCTTGAAGTGTCTTCCCATTAGGTAGGGTCGCCATTTCTTAAGTGCATGGAGTATTGCCAACATTTCCTTCTCATAAATAACATTTCTTAAAAACTTTCCCTTGATTGGACGACTTTCAAAAGCAATGTGTCTCTCATCTTGCATTAGAACAACACCAATTCCATTTCTTGAAGCATCACATTCCACAATAAAGGTTTTTGTGAAGTCCGGTGTAGCTAAGACCGGTGCTTGGCACATTGCCTCTTTAAGATGTTCAAAGGCCTTTGTTGCTTCCGGAGTCCATGAAAATGGATCTTTCTTCAATAATGTTGTTAGAGGTGCTGCTATTCTCCCATAATTCTTAACAAACTTGTGATAATACCCTATCAACCAAAGAAATCCTCGCAGATGCTTTATGGATGTGGGGATTTTCCATTCCTTAATGGCTTTAATTTTGCTAGGGTCTACCTTAACTCCTTCATGAGATACAATATGACCCAAATATTCCACCTCCTGGACTCCAAAGAAACATTTGGATCTTTTGCATATAATTGTTTCTCCTCCAATAGTTGTAGCACCCTGTCAACATGTTCAACATGATCCTTCCAAGACTTGCTGTAGATTAGTATATCATCAAAAAATACTAACACAAATTTTCTAAGGAATGGTTTGAAAATTGAATTCATCAAACCTTGAAATGTTGAAGGTGCATTGGTAAGGCCAAAAGGCATGACCAAAAATTCATAATGACCCTCATGAGTTCTAAATGCCGTTTTCGGAATGTTTTCAACCTTCATTCTGATTTGATGATATCCCGAACAAAGATCCAACTTGGTGAAGTAAATTGATCCATGCAATTCATCCAGTAATTCATCAATAACAGGAATAGGGAACTTATCTTTAATAGTGAGCTTGTTGAGCTCCCTATAATCCTGACACATGCGACATGATCCATCCTTCTTGTGCACCAATACTACTGGAGCTGAGAAAGAACTTTGACTCGGTTGAAGTATACCAGCCTCTAGCATTTCTGCAACCATACGTTCAATTTCACTTTTTTGGACATAGGGATATCTGTACGGCCTGATGTTTGGAGGAACACTTCCTGGAATCAGATGAATAGCATGATCATGATCACGCATAGGTGGGAGACCATTGGGAGTCTCAAATACCTTGGAATGATTGTCCAGGACTTTTTGGAGATCTGGAGAAATAGATGATTCCAATGTGGAAACATCTAGCGAGCATAATTGTGCAATTACACCTCTTTGCTCCTTTTTTAGAAGCTTTGTCATACCATGAGAGCTGATTATCTTTCCTGCTTTCCCTGCAATACCCCTTAATTCAACTTCCTTTCCTTCCGTAGAAAATTTGATGAAAAGTTCTTGAAAATTAAAAGCTATTGTACCCAAGGATTGTAGCCATTGGACTCCTAGTACAACATCCGCACCTCCCATTGGAATGGAAAGCATTGGGCTAGTCAATACATATTCTCCCATGGATAGCTTTATATTATGGCACTTTCCATAGCAATTTATTGTTCCTCCATTTGCAATCATCACTTGACACTCTGGTGCTGGATATAGGAAGCAATTCAATTCTTTTGCTACCCTACAATGAATAAAATTGTGGGTGCTTCCTGAATCAATCAACACTATTACCTTTTTCTTTTTGATTTGTCCTTCTATCTTGATGGTTTGAGGAGTGGTAATTCCCACCAATGCATTACAGGATATGGTTGGATTTATTTGTTCTTCATCTAGGCTTTGTTCCTTAAGTCTATCTTCTTCTTTTGACCTTTCTTGCTCCTTTTCTTCTTCCTCTTCACAATCTATGTAGAATAATTTCTTCTTAGCACACTTATCACCTTTAGTGTATTTGCTATCACAACTGTAACAAAGCCCTTTTGCTCTTTTTTCTTCCAATTGTTGTGGTGTCAACCTTATAGTTTGTGGAAGACTAGGGGCAACAACACTTCCGTCTTTATAGTTGTGAGTGGTATGCTTCCTGGTTGCCATAATTTTGCTTTCCATTTTTCTTGCTAACCTGAATGCCTTCTCTAATGAATCATGTTCCCAAAGGCGAACATCATGTTGGATATTATCCTTTAAATACCCTATGAACACATCAATCATATGCTCCTCTGGAATATCTTTTACCCTTATGTTCAATTTTTGGAACTCCTCAATGTGCTCCATTACTGAACCCTTTTGTTTGAGACTTATCAATTGGCTAAAAAAAGTGTTGCTTTTTGTATCTTCATAATGTGCTATCAATTCTTCCGTAAAAATTGCCCAAGTGATAAATTCTTTACGAGAGCAAAGCCATTGATACCATACAAACTGATTTGGTTCCAAATATACAGTTGCCATACGTACCTTTTGTGCGTTTTGCACATTATTGACATCGAAGAATTGCTCCATCTGTAATATCCATGTGGCGGGATCCTTGCCATCAAACTTCCTCATATCGATTTTTGGAATATGGTGATTCTTCGATCCAACATTAGCGTCTATGGAATCATGATTAACATTTCTTTTGTTCTCATCATGAGTTTCCTTTACTACCTTTTCACCATTAGTGACCCTTTCTTGTAGCAACTTCTTCAATTCTTCCATGTTTGTCTTCATATCTATCTTCAAATCTGCCATGTCTCTCTTCAAATCTGTCTTTGAATCATCCATCTTAGCTTCCATGCCTTTTATCTTAGATTCCACGCCATTTATCTTAGATTCCACGCCACTTATCTTAGCTTCTGTTAGCTTTTGTGAGCGTGATATTTGTTGCACTTGTTCTTATAATTTTGATATATCATGTAGCATTTCTTCCTCTTCTTCATGGGTCATGCTAGAGCTTTCAGGTTCCTTACTAGGTGTTTGCATTTTATTTCCTTGGGGCATTCATTACCGATAATAATGCTTTACTATGCCCTTTGAATTCCGTTAAACCAAGCTTACACAAAAATTTAAAAAAAAACTACACACCTTTTTTCACTTTATAGAAGCCTGATATTGAATCTGATGTATCTCCATAATTTCGAATCATCCAATTCTGAAATTGCTATCTATAGTAGCATTCTGCGTCCTCTTTCCAATGCCACAAGTCTGAGCCAAATTGGATTCTCCAAGGAAGAGTTATGTGAAATCTCCCATAGTGACTTGTTTTTAGACTAGTTCAGTACAGCGAACTTGTACGACGTGCCATGAGTCACTGTTTCAAGCTTTGAATCTGAAACACACCCACCAGAAACTACAGTCTATCCTCTTTCTGTACCTTCTTACAAAATTTCAATCCGATCCCCAGAGAGAAATTTATGACGATTTTCCCCAGGTCACCTGTTTTGAAAGTAATTGAGGAGTCTGCAAAATGACCAACTTCCTCAGATCATATCTCCGCAAATATCGCGCGAAAATATCTGAAATTTAGACCCAAGGTTCAGCACGATTTCTTCTCAAATGGGTTTTTTTTACGACTTCTGAAACGTCACAGGAAAAAAGTTATCGCGAAAATGCCACGATGACCTGTTTGGAGCAGCGAAACCCTAGAATCCAAAGCTCTGATACCAAATGTTATGAAACCAGCTCAAGAAAAGATAGAAAAGATAGATCAACACCTTAGAATTCAGCCTCTTCGAGGGGGAAACCTCCTTTACATTACATAAATGAATAATTCTTGGATGATACAAATGAAAAAACCTCCTTTCTATATATAGGAGTCTAGGGAGTCACAATATAATCCAACCGACCTAACAATAATAATATAAAGCCACAAAAATAACAATAGAGGGATTCTATGGGGCACAAAAATAACAATATGGGGGTAATAGGGGCACAACAATATAAATAAGGGGTATAACTACAATAGTAATGGGGTAATCACTAGTATTATAGGGACCCAACACTTTGATCTATCTATTCGGCTTTGTCTCAAACACTTCACAATCATTTAAGAAACACCAAATGTACATCAGCACAAGAATTAGTGTGAAGGAATGCTTTTTATATGTTATGTTTATTACACTATGATTGCAATTACAACTAGCACAACCACCTAACACAGAATTGTTGAATGTTGAATCACTTCCATCTGGGGAATGGATGGTGAAGCCTTTGGGCATGGACCAACTCCATTCTGCTTTTCGATAAGGATTTGGTCAACTGCCTGGCCAAGCTTGATCATGACTTTGTGCTTCGGGGCAACCATACAAAGGCTAAAATAGTAAGCATTTCCTTTTGCCTCTGGCTGGAATAGTTGGCACTTCATCTTGAGAGCACATCCATGGAAGGAGATATAAGGTAATAGTTAACAATTAGATGAATTAATTGTTGAATGGTGGGGATTCAAAAGAAAGACAATGATTGGATGTATCCCCACACTTTAATCATGTGCCTTCCATGTAATTCTGAAATAAGAACACCTGTCAGTGTAGCAAGCCTTTGAATCCTTCCCACCCCATCTTTCTCCATTTCTATGCAAGGAATATTTCTTAAATTTACCATCATAACGAAGCTAAAATAAGGTCACATTGTCTAGAGCATAACTTCCCATGCATAACTTGAAACTTCAGTTTCCTTATAGTTTCAGAAACTATATCCTAGCCCTCACAAATTCAAGACTTTGTTTATACTTTGTATCAATTTTTTCCTCAAATTTCTTCATTACATGCCTAGACTTTAAATAGATTTTGTTGTTTGAATTTGCCTATATTTGTCTAATTTTGTATTTGTTTCAATTTTCATGTGCAAGAAGAAAAAGAACCACAAATGCACCACTCCTACCAGAATCCACATGATCGAAATATTTGATGAACCATATGATACAAAATAAGGTTAGGTGAGGAACCAATAGACTTTTTGGAAGCGCAAATTATTGGAAATGTAGAAGAGAAAACTAACCTATAATTTCTTTGCAAGCCATATTGCATGTCACCCAACATGAACTGGTTAGAGTTGAATGTAGAATAAAAAGAACCAATGTTTCCTTTATTGATATTGGATGTACTCATAGCTTCAATGATGGGAAGATGGTATCTATAACATCTGAAAAAATATTTTTTTGGACAGGTTCCATTTTTTGTTGCCAAACAAGTTTACTATGGTGTGCAAAGGAAGGATTAGCGATCTAAAGTTACTTCGGACAACCATGAGGTGACTTCTAAATTTTGTGGTTGCACTGGTAAGTGTTTATATGTCTTTATGTGCTCAATGGTTGAAGACTTCGGGAATTTATGTCACAAACATGTTTAAGGTGGAAATGAAATTTGGAGTGGCGCAACAATGGATCACCACATGAGGAATGCATCTAGGTCTCAAACAATTATATTTTCCCATAAAATGAGTAAATACTTGACTAAGCAATAATTTCATTATATTTTATCAAAGGCTTGCATGGGAAGCCTGGTATGTTGAAATAAAGACAAAAGGTGTTGTAAAAAATGATTGATTCTTTTCTAGATGTATTTCGAGATGTATCCCCTGGGCTAGCACCTGAAAGAGATCAAGAACTCATTGTTACTTCTATCTTCTATGCTCCTTTTTCCTATGCTATCGTCTTATGTCATTTCCTTTGCAACATGTAGTGCAATTTCTAGTTAATAGACATATCCCCATACACATAATTAGAGAAGTTAACAATCATTATAATAGTTCAATTTGACTTATAAACTCTTATAAAAAATATCAAAACACTTACATCTCAAATTGTTAAATATAAAAAAATCATAAAAACTTTTCAACCCTAAAACAAAACAATAAAATAAAGAATGAAAATTTCAATTTGTATTAACTAATAGCAAGCTTGATGCTAAACCTGTATTCTACCCTCGTTCCCAAGGTCTGCTTTGCTATTTTTATCAAGCTTGATGCTAAACCTGTATTCTACCCTCGTTCCCAAGGTCTCCTTTGTTAATTCCTCAGTAGAGAAACAAAGTTATGCTTAACACTTATTTTGTATTAACTGATAGCAAGCTTGCTGCTAAACCCATATTCCGCGCTAGCTGCCAATGTCTCTGTTATTTTATCATTAGAGCAACAAAGTTGTGCTTAACACTTATTTTGTATTAACTGATAGCAAGCTTGCTGCTAACTCCATATTTCACCCTCGTTGTCAATGTCTCCTCTGTTATTTTATCATTAGAGCAACAAAGTTGTGCTTATAACTAATTTTATCATTACACAAACAACATTTTTCTCACATATGCTACTCGGTAATTTGGATTTTAAAATTTAATTCAGGAATAGAAATTATAAATATTCTATACCTAGGTAATTATATGGTTTATGGTATAAAGTATGTTTTAAAATTGTTTTTAGTATAGAGTTAGTTTTTTGGCGGCATAAGGAAATAGGTTAATTGTTGCCTAAACTTCAAAATCAGGAGTGAAAGTCTTTCTCATTATGAACCATTAGCCTGTCATTCTAAGTGGTTTGGGTTTTCTTAAATAAGCATTGGCTGATAACAATCAGAAATGACTATCCTCACAACTAGTTTGACAATTAAATTATAATAAATTTCACCATATTTAAAAAGAATATCAAATTGTTTAATTTGCAATGACCATGTCTAAATTTATGACTAAAGTTCTATGATATACATATAGCATTTGTCACTAGGTTCTATGATATATAGATATAGCGGTTTAAAGACCACTAAATTTATGTAATTACAAGTTTATATTTCAAACTGTTGACAATTATGGGTAGCTTTTATAGTTATGTTGGTCAGATGCTACTGTAATCTACTATTGGCTTCCCTTTAAGACTTTGCTCTATATTAATTAAGGTACATGATCTGGAAGAATCTTATAATTAGTTTTTATTTTTTTATTCTTTTAATAGCTATTATGAATGAGAAATTGATTTCACTTATGTTTAAAATATGCCCAAAATCTATAATCCAATCACTTACTCTTTTATGCAAATTTATGACTACGACTTAAAATAAATGCACAGATAATAAAACTGACGGATCGTCAATGAAAAATGTTTTCCCCTTTTGGGGAAAAATGCTTTTGGGGGGAGGCCGCCCGATGCCATTCGTCGAGCACCATGTAGCAGTGGGGTGAACAGTGAAACCACTCACATCGAGTGGGTAAAGGTTGGCCTTCAGGAGCCACCTGATATGAGTGTCAACCATTGGATCTGAAGGGGTCAGATCGCGCGGTGATTGCGGCATTTATTTGACCAGGGAGCTAATGGAGGGGCCCAATGGGATATTAGCTGTGGGTTAGGGCTATTTAATGATGTCAGGGGCGATATGATTGGAGGAATGGGTTTCTAATTATATTAATTAATCACAGTTTGATTAATTAACCCCTTTTACTTTGGCGGAGGGTTATGGATTTTAATTAGTCACGGATTGACTAATTAATCCATTTAACTAATTTAGTTAATGAGGATTATAATTCAAATCGTTGGGGTGGGATTACTAATATATGGGATTTTACTAAAACATACATGAAAGGGGGTCTTCTTTGGGAATTAAATATAATAAAAATTAGGAGTTAATATGAAGTGAAAGCGGGAAAGAAAATGCGCTAAGTATAATGTTTTGATATTTACTTTTATATCCATATCTACATCATTACTTAGGCTAAATACTTTCTTGTGGGTTTTTTGTTGGAAAAGGGGGTTTTGTATGGTTAACTAATTTCCCTAGGTAAATGATCATTTCACCTTAGGAAAAGGGATTTTTAAGTGAAATGAATGTATTATGGAGGAAATGAATGTTGTTAAGAGGGTTTGAAGTACTTAAACCCTATAAGTTATTGGGCTGAGGGTCCGGTCCCTCCAGAAGTCAGAGAAATGCTCTTAGCCCCTTTAACTTAAGGTTTTAGGTACTTTTGACTTTACTTCTGGTAAATTAGTGAAATTAAAGGTAAAATGAATGGAGAAATTAATTATTTCACTTCGTACATGTTCCATTATCATCCATTCTCTTATCAACTTGATGATAAAAGTAAATAATATGATTTTATCCGATCAATCACCATAATTTTGGAACCATCCAACTACTTACCCATCTACTCATCCTACCATTTTTTCTACTCTTTATTAGGGCCCACTTAAGCTGGCAAACCCTTATCAAAACATTTTCTTTTCCTTTACAATGGAAATCCATCTAAGTTTATCCTTACTACATCCAAGGGCTCAGATTAAACTGTTGAGCTCCTTTTATTTTCTCTACTTATCTACCAAGATTACACTATTTGGTCAGATTTTATTCTATATCTCTAAACATGAAATTCAAAACATGGAATAACCAAGATTAAACTGTTTGATTACCATGGATTATGGCCTGAATAACAAGTTGCACACAATCATTTTATTCTACATCAAAATTAAATGGTAGTGGCATTTGGACTTGCACACTTTCATGGTATTTTTGTTTTCTAGGGTTCATTATTTTATCTTTTTTGACCTTTTTCATTCTTTTTGTCCTTTGATTTTTCTTTTAGGACATACACTCTTTACATTTTTTAACTTTTTTGCTTTTTTTGAATATGGAAAACATTTGCAAAAAGAAAAGGTATGTACATACTACAGGTTTAAATCTCATCCATTCATAAGTTATGAGTCCTATTGGTATAGGAACATAGCAGTGGCTCCAATTGGGGATGGCTTTTCGTGGTGAAATGTCAAGAACTAGTAGATCAATTGCCTTCTGAATTGTTGTAATTCTACTCTACAATTTTCCCTTTATTTTGTTGCTTTATTGATACTTATGATAATACACTTTTGAAGCTTGGGGCCTTCTCTTCAGGCTTCAACTCCAAAATTTACCATCCAAACCACACTAAACTTTTGTAAATGATATAATATGTACAAGTGCTTAGTGAAATTAGTGACTGGGATCTATGTGGTGCTTTAGCATTCGACCATTAACTAGTCCTCTGTCTACTTCTGCACCATTCAATTCTTTGAGAAAATGAGCATTATTACCTCTGAAAGCATAAATAATGTAAGGACTTTTCCATAGGAAGTAAAACCTCCCATGTTTCCCTTTATATTCCCTTCTTGAGTCCCATTTCAAGACTTTATCCCTAGGATTCAGAGAAATTCCATATTCCCTGCATTTAGTAAACACCTGCCTAAGATGATCTAGGTGTTGTAGATCCGATTTACATAAAATTGTGAGGACATCAAGGTATATTACCAAGAAGTCATGAATTTATTTAGCAGAGGCTATGTTCGTTGCTCTTTGAAAGGTGGCCCCTGCATTTTTCAACCCAAATGAAATTTTCACATACATGAAAGTGCCCCATGGAGTAGTGAATGCAGTCTTTTCCTGATCATCTGGGTGGACTAGGATTTGGTTTTAACCAGAGAACCCATCTAGTAGTGAGATTCTGGAGGAGCCTACGACCCTCTGTAGTATGCGATCCATTTTTGGAAGAGAATAGTTATCCTTAAGTGAAACTTTATTCAAATTCCTAAGGTCTACACATAACCTAATTTTGCCAGTTTTCTTTCTAGTGTATACTAGATTCGAAACCTAGTTTTAGAACCTAATATGTGCAATAATCCCAACATCATACATTCTTTTGATCTCCTTTTCAATAGAAGGCAGTAGAATAGGTTAATTATTCTAAGCTTTTGTCTAAAAGGCTTTTGATTTTCTTTTAGGGGAATAGTGTGTTGTATTATGCTAGTATCATAGGATTTTAGGTCCTCATAACTCCAGAAAAAACATCATGGAATTCCTTCAACAGTTCCATATATTTCATTTTTTCATTGGGAGGTAATGATTTTGAAAGTTTTATCAATTTTGGATTCTCTTCAGATCCTATATTACATTCCTCAGTGTCTGATTGCAAGGGTTCCATTTTAGGCTTTTTAGGAATGTTGTTTGAATCAAGTAAGTCCTCCAAAGAAGTTAATCCTTTGGGTAAAAAAATTGTCTTTAAGGTTTATGACTTCAGTTTCTTCATCAATTGCTTCATCGATCTCCATTTGTTTTAGGTTTCGAATATCAGATTTTGTAAACTTTGTGGGATGCAATCTATGTATATGATCATCTTCTACTTTGTTAATTTCTACTTTATCAGAACAATCAAAATCTATTGCTATGTCTGTGTCTATGTTACTTTTCAAAAATTCCTCGTCTAAAGTTAGAAAATTGTTAATTTTCTAATCATTATCAAACACTTTCCAGTTCTTTAAGTTGTTAGGAATATAAGGTCTATGCCTAACCTCAACAATATAATGATGGTTGGGCTAAAAGGGAAACTTACAACTACTAGCAAATATGGCTAAGCTATGAGCTTGCATGTTGTGTTTTCTTGGAATAATAACAAGTTTGGTTTCTAGAAAGGTATTTAGTATTTCTATCACTATTCCTCTATAAAATCCTAGCCTATGATGCTTAGTTATATAAACAACTTTAATTTGTTTGATTACCAGCTTAGAATCTCCCATAATAGAGACTCTTATGGCTCCTAACCTTTTGACTAACTTCACACCTAAAAGAAGTGCTTCATATTTGGCCATGTTATTTCTACATTTAAAGTTCGATCTGTAGGCATGACCTTCTGCATGATGATTTTCTAAGTTTTAAATCCATACACCTGCTCCTGCACCTAGTTTGTTGATTGACCCATGAAACTCTAGATGACATAGGATTTCATCCTCATAATTTTCATCTGGGGTGGTGGAATCCTCCTTGAATAAGGTATCTAGGTCATCTTTTTTATCTGAAATCTCATGAATTTGGACATTTTGATTTTCTTTTAATACTGCAATTTCTTTTGGTTCTACTGTTATGTTGTTTGAAGTTTCTTCTTGATTAGTCTCAGCATTATAAAGTAGGAAAGAATAAATATCAGAATGTATTGAATATATAAGAAAGTTCTGATGACTCCCCTAGGTACTCAGTATATACTTCATTAGAGTCTCTCTATATACTTTCTTTGGATGTCCAAAGACTGATACAGTAGCATATGACATGTCTAGTTGCAGAGATCCCGAGAATTTGGCACCCCAAGATCTAGACAACAACATACCATACTCAGGGGGTATATCATCAACAACTATGTCCATAAGTATGGTCTTGGTAGGGTATTGAACTAGGGAAACACACAAATCTTTTATGAGACCTAAACATTTAACTTGGCTTGAATAAAAGGAGAACAAATCCTTATAAGTCCTAGTGATATCAAAGTTAAGTTTTTCCATTACAGACTTAGGCATAAGATTATGTGAGGCTCCAGAGTCTAGCATGGCATTATGTAGGATTTTATCATGGATGTTAAGGCTGATGTAGAAGGCTAGTATCCCTCCTTGAATGAGCTTTCCATTAACATCTGGTCCGAAAATTAATTCAGGTTGGTTAGCAAATAGATTAACAGAGTCTTTATTCTCACATAAGTTTAAAGATTTACTAATTTGAGATCTGTAAGTTTCATGTTTAACCAATTATGTCTGAGGCACTAAGATTTTAAGCTTGGCCACCTCTACTCCCAAATTGAAAGGCAGAGGGGATTTATCTGTTTGAATATTTGAAATTTTAGAGCCAAAGTTCTGAGTGGTCTTTTCTTCTTTTTCATTGTTTAGATTGTTTTCAATTGGATTTTCTAATATGATTTCTGGATGTTGTTCCAATGTTCCCTTGAGGGGGACTGAAGTGGCAGGTTTCTCTTTAGCAGGTTGGTTATCCGTTACATCTTCAATGATGGGACTGGGGGGATTTTGATGTGGTCTAGAAAGGATTTGTAAGGTTTTTGTAACCTGAGGATTCTGATTCACAGCTTTTATTTTCTTAGGCTAGTTAGGTGCTGCTTTTCTTATTTTGATCATGAACATCAGGGTTCTTCATGCTTCTTAGGTTGTACTGTTTATGTACTTCGAAAATCGCAGAGTCGTACCCCTGCTTATAGTCGAAGGCTTCTCTAATTTGAGTCTGTAACTATTGAAGCATGTATAATTCTTAATCATCCTAAGTTAGAAAAACAATTTCTTCATCATCCAAGCCCATAAGGTTGATTTGGGTGTCTATCTCATGGTCTTCTTGGTGGGAAGTCTCAGCATAATTTTCTTGGAAAGGTCATCTAATATTCTGATCAGGCTCATTTTTACCAATTTTTTGGTTTTGGTCTTTCCTAAAGTTTGCATTCCTGACTGGATTAGCCTATTGGTTACCCCAGTGAGGTTTCCTTTCAATGACTTCTATTCTATCCATAAACCTTTCCATTCCTTTAGCTAAAGCATCTATTTTCTAATCAAAGGGTGAAGATTCATCTTTCAAAGGTGTTCTTCTCTAATTTCTAGCCCTAGCCCTTTTGGATAGCAGATTAGCTTCTACGCTTGCTGCTACACTTTGCATATCTTCAAGTGTAGGGGGATTCCTTTCTCTAAGTTGAAAATTCATATCTGTGTCAAATCTGTCTGGAAACTTAGTCAGGGATAAGCTAGCTAGAGGTCCAAGGTCAAGTGGGATTTCATTATACACACTGTTAAACCTGGTGTAATAGTCCTAAACAGTTTCATTTGGTCCCCTTTTGAGGTTTTCATATTCAAATAAAATTTGAAGGGGGCTCTTTTTCTTCTTCCACCTATTTAATAATTGTTGGTAAAGAATTTCTAAACTATCTATGCTCTGAGGGGGCAATGCTCTAAACCATGTTCTTACTTCTCCAGCTAGACATTGGACAAAGATTCTAATTTGGACATCTCCTATGTAAATTTAATGGAGTTCAAAATTATCTGTCATTTTCTTAGTGTGTTATTGTTCTGTATAAGTTTCAGTGCCATCAAATGAGGTAACTTTACTCTGATAATCTGCTGGTAAGGCACCTTGAGGAGCAGGCATCATAAGAGAGGCATATCTGAGGGCCATAGATCTAAGCTGTACAGGATTAAGAATGGGAGTTGTGGTAACAGGAGGATTTGGGACAACAAGGGGAGTTGGAGTAGCAAGGGTAATGGGTGTTTGAGGGGTAGTGATGGGTTGATGAGGGAGTGAAGGTATGAATGGAGATGAGTGTTGATCTTCAAAGGTACGGGGAAACAATGGAGAGCTAAAAGATGTTTACTCTGACTCATAAAGTTCAGGGAGTCTATCAATGGTAAGGGATGACTGAGGAGATTTCAGAAGGTACTGGTCAATTGACAAGTTGGCTCATTGGACCTCAACTTCTTTGGTGAATTCTAGATCTAGGACTTTGTCTACAAGTTCACTTGCAGATTTGGTTCTGAATAGAGATAGGTCAAAATACTCATGAAAAGGGATGTCTTCAATGAATAACCACTTAGCAGGGCATGAATTGGATCTAAGAAGAGGTCAAAGACTTACTACACTTTCCTGTCTTCTGATTATTCTCGGAATAAGGTTGGGATTTTCAAACAAAGGGGAAGGATTTGGATCAGGGTTGGCCCTGGTATAATGAGTTCTCCCTGAAGCCAGATTTCGAGTTTTTTCTAATTTATTTTACATTTTTATATGAAATAACTTCTAATAACCCTTTAAGATGCTTAAAAATAAAAATTTGAATTTCTCAAAGGTTTATTAAAACTGAGGGTTTTGAATTCCATAGTATGGGCGCCACTATGTTATAACTCAGTTTTTTCCTTAGAAGTTATCAAAGAAGGAATAGTCTAAGGTAACCACAAACGTAATCTTTTAGACTCAGGTTCTAGCCAACATGAGTCCATAGAGGGCTCTCTCTTTTTAATTTGACTTTGTTTAAATACGATTTCAGACTAGTTCTTAATGTTCAGGATTGCTTGTTTTGATTGGGTGGTGGAATTAAGAAGACAAATGGGCAGAGCCAATATTTAGGCCATTGGGCTATGGAGTCAATCAAGAAAAGCTTAACTGGATTTGATCTATTACTGAGGTAAGAGTCCACAGGGTAGGCTAGCACAACAAGAGAAAATCTACAAGTTCAAAATGGGTGAAAGTCCTAACCAGGGCCAAGGGCGATGAAGAATCCTTAACGGGGATTGGGATGAAGAAAGGAAGGATGGCCAATAGAAAAGGGCGATGAAGAATTCTCAATTATGGACGAAAATGGGGGGGGTAAACTACAGAAATAAGGGTGTAATTAAGAATCTCCATACCAAGGCAGTTTAGTAGAAAACATGAATAAAGCAAACAGTTAAAACAGAGAGCACTTAAGCTAATTCTGATGATATCATTCCTTGTTTGCTTTTAATATTGTATAAGAAACACATATGAATATTTCATAACATCAATAGAATACAATATTTAAACATGAGAAAGTGATACTTATTTGTTCCAATTGTGCACAAGAATCCGATGAAATGTCCTCGGTTAATTCTTCTAAGCTTTAGACTAAGAGGCCTTTGATCTTCTTTTAGGGGAATAGTGTGTTGTATTATGCTAGTATCATAGGATTTCAGGTCCTCATAACTCTAGGCAAAAACATCCTGGAATTCCTTCAGTAGTTCCATATATTTCAGTTTTTCATTGGGAGGTAATGATTTTGAAAGTTTTATCAGTTTTGGATTCTCTTCAGATCCTATATTACATTCCTCAATGTCTGATTTCAGGGGTTCCATTTCAGGCTTTTTAGGAATGTCGTTTGAATCAAATAATTCCTCCAAAGGAGTTAATGCTTTGGGTAAAAAATTGTCTTTAAGGTTTATGAATTCAGTTTCTTCATCAATTTCTTCATCAATCTCCATTTGTTTTAGGTTTCGAATATCAGATTTTGTAAACATTGTGGGATGCAATCTATATATATGATCATTTTCTACTTTGTTAATTTCTACTTTATCAGAACAATAAAAATCTACTGCTATGTCTGTGTCTTTGTTACTATTCACAAATTCCTCATCTAAAGTTAGAAAATGGTTAATTTGCTAATTATTATCAAACACTTTCCAGTTCTTTAAGTTGTCAGGATTAATAGGTCTATGCCTAACCTCAACAGTATACTGATGGTTGGGCTCAAAGGGCAACTTACAAGTACTAGCAAACATGGCTAAGCTGTGAGCTTGCATGTTGTCTTTTCTTGGAAAACAACATGTTTGGTATCTAAAAAGGTATCTAGTATTTCTGTCAATATTCCTCTATAAAATCCTAGCCTAGTATCCTTAGTCATATAAACAAGTTTAATTTGTTTGATTACCAGCTCAGAATCTCCCATCATAGAGACTCATATGGCTCCTAACCTTTTGACTAGATTCAGACCTAACAGAAGTGCTTCATATTCGGCCATGTTGTTTGTACATTTAAAGTTCAATCTGTAGGCATGACCTTCTGCATGATCATTTTCTATGTTATAAATCCATACACCTAGTCTTGCACCTAGTTTTTTGACTGACCCATCAAACTCTAGATGCGATAGGATTTCATGCTCATAATTTTCATCGGGTGTGGTGGAATCCTTCTTGACTAAGGTATCTAGGTCATCTTTTTTTATCTAAAATCTCATGAATTTTGACATTTGATTTTCTTTTAATACTGCAATTACTTTTGGTTGTACTGTTATGCTGTTTGAAGTGTCTTCTTGATTAGTTTCAGCATTATAAAGTATGAAAGAATCAATATCAGAATGTACTGAATATATAGGAAAGTTCTGAGGTCTCTCCTGGGTACTCACTATATACTTCATCAAAGTCTCTGTATACAGTTTCTTGGGATGTCGAAAGACTGATATGGTAGCATATGACGTGTCCAGTTGCAAAGATCCCTGGAGTTTGGCACCCCAAGATCTAGACAGCAACTTACCATACTTAGGGCGTATATCAGCAACAACTATGTCCAAACGTATGGTCGTGGCAGGGTATTGAACTAGGGAAACACACAAATCTTTTATGAGACCTAAGCATTTAACTTGGCTTGAATCAAAGGAGAACAGATCCTTATAAGGCCTGGTGATATCCAAGTTAAGTTTTTCCATTATAGACTTAGGCATAAGATTTGTGAGGCCCCAGAGTCTAGCATGGAATTACGTAGGATTTTATCGTGGATGTTAAGGCTAATGTAAAAGGCTAGTATCCCTCCTTCAACTAGCTTTCCATTAAAATCTGGTCCGAAAATTAACTCAGGTTGGTCATCAAATAGATTCACAGAGTCTTCATTCTCACGGAAGCTTAAAGATTTACTAATTTGAGATCTATAAGTTTCATGTTTAAACAATTTCGTTAGAGGTGCTGAGATTTTAAGCTTGGCCACCTCTGCTCCCAAATTGAAAGGCAGAGGGGATTTATCTATTTGAATATTTGAAATTTTAGAGCCAAAGTTCTGAGTAGTCTTTTATTATTTTTCATTGTTTAGATTGTTTTCAATTGGATTTTCTAATATGATTTCTGGAGGTTGTTTCACTGTTCCCTTGAGGGGGAATGAAGTGGTAGGTTTCTCTTTAGTAGGTTGGTTATCAGTTACATCATCAATGATGGGATTGGGGGGATTTTGATGTGGTTTAGAAAGGATTTGTAAGGTTTTCGTAACCTGAGGATTTTGATTTGTAGCTTTTACTTTCTTAGGATGGTTAGGTACTGTTTTTTTATTTTTATCAGGAACATTAGGGTTCTTCTTGCTTCTTAGTTTGTACTGTTTATGTACTTTAAAATAGCAAAGTCATACCCCTACTTATAGTTGAAGGATTCTCTAGTTTGAGTCTGTAACTATTGAAGCATGTATAATTCTTGATCATATTGAGTTAGAAAAACAGTTTCTTTGTCATACAAGCCCATAAGGTTGATTTGGGTGTCTATCTCAGGGTCTTCTTGGTGGGAAGTCTCAGCATAATTTTCTTGGAAAGTCATCTAATGTTCTAATCAGGCCCATTTTTACCAGTGTTTGGGTTCTGGTTTTTGATAAAATTTTCATTCCTTACTAGATTAGCCTATTGGTTATCCCAATGAGGTTTCCTTCCAATGACTTCTATTCTATCCATCAAACTTTCCATTCCTTTAGCTAAAGCATCCATTTTTTGATCAAAGGGTGAAGATTCATCTTTCAAAGGTGTTCTTTTCTTATTTCTAACCCTAGCCCTTTTGGATAGCAAATTAGCTTCTATGCTAACTGCTACACTTTGCATATCTTCAAGTGTAGGGGGATTCCTTTCTTTATGTTTAAAAGCCATATCTGTGTCAAATCTATCTGGAATCTCAATAAGAGCTAAGCTAGGTGGAGGCCTAAGGTCAAGTGGGATTGCATTATACACATTGTTAAACCTAGTGCAATAGTCCTGAATAGTTTCGTTTGGTCCCATTTTAAGGTTTTCATATTCAGATAAAATTTATAGGGGGTTCTTTTTCTTCTCCCACCTATTTAAGAATTGTTGGTAAAGAACTTCTAAACTATCAATGCTCTAGGGGGCAAAGCTCTAAACCATGTTCTCACTTCTCGAGCTAGACTTTGGACAAAGATTCTCATTTTCACATCTCCTATGTCAATTCATGGAGTTCAAAATAATCTGTCATTTTCTTAGTGTGTTGTTGTGTTGTATAAGTTACAGTGCCATCGAATGAGGTAATTTTACTCTGGTAATCTGCTAGTAAGTGTTGGCATTATGATTCAGATGTTGTCCTTGATGGCAACCCATTCAGGTGGTAGATCACTATTCTTGATGATCAGCTCTCTATTTTTAAGAAGGACGCAGGAAATCTGTTCAGAAAGTGCGTCCCCGCAGGTATACCATGCAGAACCCGCGTCCAGGGACGCAGGCCAGCCGTTCAGGGGTGCGTCCACCCAGTGCACACATTTCAAGACAGAGAAAAGCACGAGGGGGTTTCTTGTGTGGTATCTAGCCGACGGTTTTGTGTTTCTATGGTGTCGGCTCGTGGTATTGTTCCATGTTTTGGGGAGGAGCTTGCCTATATAAAGCAAAGGAGTTCATTTGGATTAATCATCATCTTTGGTTGAATATCTTTTGGTGTGATCTAGTCCAGATCTATGAGGGCGAATCTTCTAATGGACTGTGATCTCTATGGCGCATGATCAGATCTGCAGATCTGACTGTTTGGGCTAGTTCTGAAGTCTTCATATCTTTTATATCTGAAGGGACGCAGGTTCAGTGAAGTGCAAGTGCGCCGAGACGCAGTACAGTAAGGGCTCAGGTGCGTCTCTGAAGCGAAAGACGCGGCGCGATAGTATTATTGGGTGCGTCTCTGAAGCAAAAGACGCGGCGCGATAGTATTGTTGGGTGCGCCGGTACGCAGAGCAGTTTAAAGGAACAGTGCGTCGGTACGCAGAGCAGCAGAAGGTAAAACTGCGTCCAGTCGCAGGCCACAGAAAGAAAAATTGCGTCCCTGTCTTAAGATGATCTGTTGACTGTATTTTTTTGTTCATAAGGTGTTCTGGGTTAGTTCTGTGATTACTGATCTGATAACTGTAGTGGACTGTAACTGTTGTATACTTGTTGATCATTTGATTCTTCATAAAAAGAAGTAGGGGGTTGTAGCTCCCTTCCAGGAGAGACTGGAGAACGAGAGAGAGTTGTAGCTCTCTGCAGGTTGCAGCCTGCGTACTGGTAAAGGACTGCACCAGTACAAAATCATTGTAAAAGAATTTCTAAATTGAAAGAAGATAGAGACATATTGCAGCAGGTGGTTTTCTCCCACATTGGGTTTCCACCTTACATCTTGTGTTCTTTGGTGTGACTGTCTATTTTCTTTGTTCATGCTCATTATTTTATGGTACTGATATGCAAGAATAATTCAAAAGATCAAATAAGGAAGATTTGTTAAATTGCTAGATAATACTGATTCACCCCCCCTCTCAGTATTATTTCCAACAATTGGTATCAGAGCAGGTCCTTCAGAAAAGCTTGATCGCTTGAAGGTAGATCGTTCATCATGAGCAACTACGAGAGAGAAGCATCAATCAGGCCACCGGTTTTTGATGGAACAAACTTCAATTATTGGAAGGTAAGAGTTACTGCATATCTTCAATCTCTTGGTACAGAAGTTTGGGACATTGTAGAAACAGGCTATGCTTTTCCTTCAGCCACTCCTATAGATCCAGCTGAGAAAAAGAAGTATGAAACAAATGCAAAAGCAGTCAGTACTCTATTAGGAAGTATATCCCAAACAGAATTCATGAAGGTAATGCACTTCAAATCAGCAAAAGAAATATGGGACAAAATGATCACGAGCTATGAAGGAGATGAACAGGTAAAACAAGCTAAACTTCAAACTCTCAGGATTCAATATGAGACTCTCAAGATGTATAATGATGAAAGTGTAGCTAATTATTTTCTTCGGGTAGATGAGATTGTTAATTGTATGAAAAATTTGGGTGAAGAAGTAAAAGAGTCTATAGTAGTTCAAAAGATTCTAAGATCATTATCCCCCAAGTTTGAATCTAAAGTATCTGCAATAGAAGAAAAAGAAAATCTCCGTGTTCTCACTATGTCTCAGCTACATGGAATTCTAACTGCTTATGAAATGAGAAAGGGAGGTCCATCAGACAGAAGGGAGGCTGCTTTTAAGGCATCAGGCAAAGAAGATCACTATGAAGCAAGCCATGTTCCAGAAGAAGAGGAAGAAGAATCAAATTTTGTCAGAAATCTTCAAAGGGGTTCTGGAAGGTTCAGAGGTAAGCTACCCTTCAAATGCTTTGCTTGTGGGAGAGTAGGTCATTATGCTGCAAAATGTCCTTATAAGGATAAAGGAAAGGAACCAGCTAGATGGAACAAGAAACAAAGTGCAAATAAGAAAAGCTATTACACCCATGAAGATAGTGATGGCTTATCAAACAGTGATGAAGATGAACAAGGTAATAAATATAGGTTGTTAATGGCATTTGAAGATGATGATTATGAGGATGCTGTAGATGTGGATAACCTTTATGATGAAATTACTAGGCTCAAGAGATGTATAGAAGAAAAGAACATGATCATTGATACTCTACAATTTCAAATTGATGAAAAAGAAAAACATCTTGAAAAATTAGAAGGTGAAATTGTTGGTCTTAGAAAAGAAATTGAGAAAACAAAAGCTATTAATCTCAAGTTTGTCAAAGGATCTGAAACTTTGGATGAGATTATCAGTGTGCAGCGGTCTCCACTAAATAAGACAGGTCTGGGCTATAATGGAGAAACTTCTCAAGCATCCACTTCAAAAAGTTATCTTGATGCAGCAAGAAGAAATGAGCAAAAGCACAATGAAGATCATCAGGTAAAGCAGGGACAAACTTCAAACAGAAACTATCAGGGGCAATCCAGCTTAAGGGTGAACAAAAGCCACAACCAGCCACAGGTAAAATCTTCCCAGTTTGGTTCAAGAATAGATGAAAATAGAAATTACAATCAGTTGGCTGGTAGATTCAATAACCGCAGAAGCTTCTTCAATGGACAATGCTTTTCTTGCCATAACTTTGGTCACAAAGCAGCTCAATGTGTTGCGTATAAAACAATCATGACTAGGGAAGCTCAAAAACAAAGAAGTATGATAGGGATTACAAAAAAGACCTATAACAGCTTTTCGGCTCTTGAAAATGAAGTTGAATGTTCTATTTGCAATAATTTTGGTCATGAAGACTTTGAATGCAGAAGCAGGTTTCAGGAAAGAAAGGAACAAGAGCGGAAAAAGGAACAAGCCTCAGGAACCAAAACATGGAGAATAAAGGAACCTCAAACAGAAAGATGTGGGATAGCGTTTTATGCAGAAGGACAGGAAAATCTATGGTACATTGACAGTGGATGTTCGAAGCATATGACAGGTGATAAAGAAAAACTTGAGTCTTATTCTATTTTAGAAAAGGGAAAGAAAGTCTCTTTTGGAAATGATACTCCTGCAACTATAAAAGGAAAAGGTATTGCTCCTTTAAAAGAAGATGTTAAGGCTGGAAATGTTTTGTTTGTTGATGGATTGAAGCATAATCTACTAAGTGTCAGCCAGATGTGTGATCAAAGAACCGAGGTTATATTCAGATCAAATGGATGTCTTGTTCGTGATCTTGATACAGGAAAAACAGTTCTCAAAGGGAAAAGAACTCCAAATAATCTATACATATTTGAAGAAGGACAACAACAATGCTATCTAAGCAAGGATGAAGAGCACTGGTTATGGCATCGAAGATTGGGACATCTAAGCTTCTCACAAATAAGGAAAGCATGCAAATATCAGGCAGTTCGCGATCTTCCAGATATCAAAATTCCTGACAACACCATATGCAGATCATGTCAGTTTGGAAAACAAACCAGGACTAACTTTCCAGAGAAAGAAGGATCAGCTAGCATGCCTCTTGAGCTAGTACATACAGATGTATGTGGACCATTCAGGAAAAGAACACCTAGAGGAGAGGAATACTTGATATTATTTATTGACGATTTCTCCAGGTTTGTTTGGTTAGGACTTATGAAGCACAAAGATGAAGCATTCGAAAAATTCAAATCCTTCAAAGCCTTGGTTGAAAATGAATCAGGTCACAAAATTAAGTGCCTCAGATCCGACAGAGGTGGGGAATTTACTTCAAATGAATTTTTCGATTTCTGTGATGAACATGGGATAAGGAGAGAATTCTCTACGGCTAGAACTCCTCAGCAAAATGGAGTTGTTGAAAGAATGAACAGAACAATCCAACAAATGGCTCGTGCTATGCTTGATGAATCAGGAACTCCCGCAACTTTCTGGGGTGAAGCTGCACATGCTGCGGTTATTATTCTCAACAAGACAAATGTCCGGGTGAACAGCACTCAAACTCCTCATGAGCTCTGGAGTGGTAAAACTCCTTCGGTAAAGCACTTCAAAATCTTTGGGAGCAAATGCTATATCAAGAATACTGAAGAGCAGCTTGGCAAACTTGATCCTAGAGCAGATGAAGGCATTCTTCTTGGCTATTCTCCACATAGCAAAGCATACAAATGCTACAATAAAAGACTTGGCAGAATTGTTGACAGCATTGATGTAGTGGTTGATGAGAAGGGATACATTCCTAGGCAAATACATCGTGAAGACATCGAAGAAGATGAAAGCTACCCTCAAAAACAGAATGATGAAGAAGAAGAACCTCAAGAAGAATCTCAAGAAGAACCTCATGAAGACGCAGAAGAACGAACAAGAATAGAAGAAAAGACTCCATCCAGATATGTTCAGAAGAACCATCCAGAATCTCAGATCATGGGACAGAAAGAAGCAGGTATACAAACTAGAAGAACAGTTGCAGAAGCTTCAAGCTATTTGGCATTACTCTCCTCTACTGAACCACAAAATGTGAAAGAGGCATGCAAAGATGAATGTTGGGTGAAAGCAATGGATGAAGAACTTGAGCAAATCGAAAAGAACAACACTTGGGAGCTGGTTCCTAGACCAAAGGATAAGAATGTTATCGGAACTAAATGGGTCTTCAAAAATAAATTGAATGAAAATGGAGAAGTAATTAGAAACAAAGCCAGACTTGTTTGTAAAGGGTATGCGCAGCAAGAAGGAATAGACTTTGAAGAAACTTTTGCTCCTGTTGCAAGACTTGAGGCCATCCGAATGTTCCTTGCTCTCTCAAGTTTTCAGAACTTCAAAGTATTTCAAATGGACGTAAAATCAGCCTTTCTGAATGGAGACTTGGAAGAAGAAGTGTACATTGAACAGCCAGATGGGTTCATTCTTGGAAATGATCCAAATCTTGTATGCCGATTGAAAAAGGCTCTCTATGGTCTCAAACAAGCCCCAAGGGCTTGGTACTACCGGTTGGACAAATATCTTCATCAACAAGGTTTTTCAAAAGGTTCAGCAGATAGCAATCTGTATATAAAAGTTGAAAATGACAAATTGCTAATACTTGTTGTGTATGTAGATGACATTATTTTTGGCAGCAATGAAGAAGCTATGAGTCAAAGATTTGCCTCGGTCATGCAGAAAGAATTTGAAATGTCCTTACTAGGAGAACTGACATACTTCCTTGGTTTGCAAATCCAACAAAAGGAAGGAGGAATCCTTTTATCTCAAACCAAGTATCTCAAGCAGATTTTGAAGAAATATGGCATGGAAGATGCAAAACCAGTATGTACACCCATGGTCACAGGATGTAGTCTCAGTGCAAATGATGAATCTGCAGCAGTACATCAACCAACCTACAGATCTATGATTGGAAGTTTACTATATTTGACAGGTACCCGACCAGACATCATGCATGCAGTTGGAATAGTTGGAAGATTTCAGGCAAATCCGAAGGAGACTCATCTTCAGGCAGTGAAGAGAATTTTCAAATATCTTCAAGGGACTCAAAATTATGGCTTATGGTATCCTAGAGATACAGATCTCACTCTTCATGCTTATACAGATGCAGATTGGGCCGGAAGCGTGGATGACAGGAAAAGCACAAGTGGTGGTGCGTTCTTTATGGGTTCCAGACTGGTATCTTGGTTCAGCAAGAAACAGAGTTCAATTGCCTTGTCTACAGCTGAAGCGGAATATGTTGCTGCTGCATCTTGTTGCACCCAACTCCTTTGGATGATGCAGACCTTGCAGGATTATCAAATCACTTGTACACCTCCAATCCCTATCTTATGTGACAACAGAAGTGCAATCAGCATCTCAAAGAATCCGGTTATGCATTCAAAAACCAAGCACATACCAATCAAGTACCATTTTCTCCGGGAACAAGTACTTGAACAGAAGGTCAAGTTGGAGTATGTTCCTTCTAAGGAACAAGTTGCTGATATTTTCACCAAACCGTTGCCCAGGGACACTTTTGAATACCTCAGGCAAAAACTGGGGGTTGTTGATGCATCATCTTGTTGAACCTCTTCTTATTGGTGGTACAGGCTCAGGGGGAGCACATAATGCATTGTTGGCATTATAAAGAAGGAGATCTTGGAAATAGCTGCAATATATCTCTATCTCTTTCATGGTGGATTTCTGGTTATTTGCAGATCTGGAGGAGCATGAGCGTAGGGGGAGCATACCCTTTGCCCTTGATGTCAAAGGGGGAGAATGAAGCTGAAGATCATGAGGTTGCCATCAAGTCCAAAGGGGGAGATTGTTGGCATTATGATTCAGATGTTGTCCTTGATGGCAACCCATTCAGGTGGTAGATCACTATTCTTGATGATCAACTCTCTATTTTTAAGAAGGACGCAGGAAATCTGTTCAGAAAGTGCGTCCCCACAGGTATACCATGCAGAACCCGCGTCCAGGGACGCAGGCCAGCCGTTCAGGGGGTGCGTCCACCCAGTGCACACATTTCAAGACAGAGAAAAGCACGAGGGGGTTTCTTGTGTGGTATCTAGCCGACGGTTTTGTGTTTCTATGGTGTCGGCTCGTGGTATTGTTCCATGTTTTGGGGAGGAGCTTGCCTATATAAAGCAAAGGAGTTCATTTGGATTAATCATCATCTTTGGTTGAATATCTTTTGGTGTGATCTAGTCCAGATCTATGAGGGCGAATCTTCTAATGGACTGTGATCTCTATGGCGCATGATCAGATCTGCAGATCTGACTGTTTGGGCTAGTTCTGAAGTCTTCATATCTTTTATATCTGAAGGGACGCAGGTTCAGTGAAGTGCAAGTGCGCCGAGACGCAGTACAGTAAGGGCTCAGGTGCGTCTCTGAAGCGAAAGACGCGGCGCGATAGTATTATTGGG
This sequence comes from Pinus tabuliformis, assembly GCA_031772625.1. Lineage (NCBI taxonomy): Eukaryota > Viridiplantae > Streptophyta > Pinopsida > Pinales > Pinaceae > Pinus > Pinus tabuliformis. Next base: position 1,106,855,474 of record CM062805.1, read on the forward strand.
TGCGTCTCTGAAGAAAAAGACGCGGCGCGATAGTATTGTTGGGTGCGCCGGTACACAGAGCAGTTTAAAGGAACAGTGCGTCGGTACGCAGAGCAGCAGAAGGTAAAACTGCGTCCAGTCGCAGGCCACAGAAAGAAAAATTGCGTCCCTGTCTTAAGATGATCTGTTGACTGTATTTTTCTGTTCATAAGGTGTTCTGGGTTAGTTCTGTGATTACTGATCTGATAACTGTAGTGGACTGTAACTGTTGTATACTTGTTGATCATTTGATTCTTCATAAAAAGAAGTAGGGGGTTGTAGCTCCCTTCCAGGAGAGACTGGAGAACGAGAGAGAGTTGTAGCTCTCTGCAGGTTGCAGCCTGCGTACTGGTAAAGGACTGCACCAGTACAAAATCATTGTAAAAGAATTTCTAAATTGAAAGAAGATAGAGACATATTGCAGTAGGTGGTTTTCTCCCACATTGGGTTTCCACCTTACATCTTGTGTTCTTTGGTGTGACTGTCTATTTTCTTTGTTCATGCTCATTATTTTATGGTACTGATATGCAAGAATAATTCAAAAGATCAAATAAGGAAGATTTGTTAAATTGCTAGATAATACTGATTCACCCCCCCTCTCAGTATTATTTCCAACAGTAAGGCACCTTGAGGAGCAGGCATCATAAGAGGGGCATAACTGAGGGCCATAGCTCTAAGCTGTACAGGATTGAGAACATGAGTTGGGGTAACAGGAGGATTTGGGACAACAAGGGGAGTTGGAGTAACAGGGGTAATGGGTGTCTAAGGGGTAGTGATGAGCTTATGAGGGAGTGAAGGTATGAATGGAGATGAGTGCGGATCTTCAGAGGTATGGGGAAACAATGGGGAGCTAAAAGATGTTGACTCTGACTCAGAAAGTTCAGGGAGTCTATCAGTGGTAAGGGATGACTGAGGGGATTTCAGAAGGTGCTGGTCAATTGACAAGTTGGCTCGTTGGACCTCAACTTCTCCAGTGAATTCTGGATCTAGGACTGTGTCTACATGTTCACTTTCATACTTGGTTTTGAATAAAGATAGGTCAAAATACTCATCAAAAGGGATGGCTTCAATGAATAACCACTCAGCAAGGCATGAATTGGATTTAAGAAGAGGTATAGGGCTTACTGAACTTTCCTGTCTTCTGATTATTCTCGGAATAAGGTTGGGAATTTCAAACACAGGGGGAGGATTTGGATCAGGGTTGGCTCTGGTATAATGAGTTATCCCTAAAGCTAGATTTCGAGTTTTTTTTCTGATTTATTTTTCTTTTTTATATGAAATAACTTCTAATAACCCTTTAGGATTCTTAAAAATAAAAATTTGAATTTCTCAAAGGTTTATTAAGACTGAGGGTTTTGAAGTCCGTAGTATGGTTGCGACTATGTCACCACTCAGATTTTTTCCTTAGAAGCAATGAAAGAAGGAATAGTCCGAGGTAACCGCAAACCTAATCTTTTAGACTCAGGTTCTAACCAGCTTAAGTCTAGAAAGGGTTCTCTCTTTATAATTTAACTTTGTTTAAATAAGATTTTAGGCTAGTTCTTAATGTTCAGGATAGTTTGTTTTGATTGGGTGGTTGAATTAAGAAGACAAATAGGCAGAGAAAATATTTAGGCCATTGGGCTATGGAGTCAATCAAGAAAAGCTTAACTGGATTTGATCTATTATTGAGGTAAGAGTCCACATGGCGGGCTAGCACAAGAAGAAAAAATTTGCAGGTTCAAAAAGGTTGAAATTCCTAACCAGGGCCAAGGGCAATGAAGAATACTTAACGGGGATTTGGATGAAGAAATGAAGGATGTCTAGTAGCGAAGGGCATGAAGAATTTTCAACTATGGGCCAAAAGGGGGCATAAACTACGGAAGTAAGGGGGAAATTAAGAATCCCCAGACCAAGGCAGTTTAGTAAAAAACATGAACAAAGCAAACAGTTAGAATAGAGAGCACTTAAGCTAATTTTGATGATATCATACCTTGTTTGCTTTCGAGATTGTATAGGAAACAAATATGAATATTTCATAACATTAAGAGAATACAATATTTAAACATGAGAAAGTGATACTTATTTGTTCCAATTGTGCACAAGAATCCAGTGAAATGTCCTCAGCTTTATTTCATTTCCAGTGAAACAAGTCCAGTCTTGAGTACAATAGCTCCTTGGCTCAAAATAATATGTCTACAGAAATGTATTTTAGTCCACCCAAAATACTTCAATTTGTGAAGTACTTATAGAAAATTTGATACAAAATTTCTCATAACTATATGAGAATTATTCTAGGAAACATGAAATATCTTCAAAATGAAGATAGAGATAGATGGAGAACTGTTTGTTTTATGTTCCTTTAATTGTGACTGTGCTGCCTGTTGTTGCTCAGATTTGGCTCTTGAATTTTGACTTGTAGTTATGTGTTAGAATTACTTTCATCTTAGACATATTGATACTCTTTACTTGTTATGCGTTGATCATCTTTCACCTCTTTTACTTGGCAATTACCTTTTACCTTACAAATTTTACTATAGTAACTTATAGTAAATCAGTCAAAGTGGTCCACCATTTGCTATCAAGTAACTTCATTCTGATCATTTTCCTGTAGATTTCATCGACCTCTGTGTACTTAGAAAAATTTGGTTTGCTTCTGAATAAGTGCTTGACTTCAAGTTCTATATAGAACAAATTCTCAAGCCCATCATAAACCACCCTTCCAATGGGCAAAGATTTCACCCTGAAGTACTAGCTTGGCTTTTGGCTAGCTTGTTTAACTTGTTAACATAATCTTCCTAGGTCATCAAATTATCATGGATTACCATAGGATTTGGGAGTCCTTTTTCCCTTAAGTTGCCATACTTTAGCATAAAGCTATCAATGTTTGTTTGAATGCTTTGACAACTTTTCTCCAGATTAAGCATTAAGTTCCTTTTGGTGAGAAATTTTTTGATCTATATGATTGTTGTTGTTCTGTCATCTATATCTAATTCATCTAGCTGATTTCTATTTTTGCTATTCAAAAAGGTGATCAATTGATTGGCTTATTCTAGTTTATCTTCTAATTCTTCCATTGCCTTGTGGATTGCCTCTATAGCCATCTTGACCAATTCTATTTCCTCAAAAATAATCTAAATAGAAGGCCAACCATCATTGATGGAACCAATGATGTTGGCCTAAAGGATTTCTCTCATGTCTCCCAATGGTTCTTGAAGTGTTAAATCCATCTCAAGGGCTTTTATCCTTTTTGCCATCCTCAGGTTCCTCTAAGTTTCTTCTTTGTGTTGTATTTGTATAAGTTTACAATCGGTTCTAAACTTGACACCTACTCTCTGAGCTTCTTAAGCTCAGTGGCCTAGATACTCATTTCTTCCATGGCCTTGACCAATTCTGCAGTTTTCTCTGTGGGTATCTCTGTGCTGCTTGATGTACTTGTGTCTGATGTAGTACCTATCGCTGGCAATGCTATTGCTGGGGGAATTGTTGGTGCCAAGTCAGCTGCTAAGGTGGATGGTACTCCTGTGGAAACTGTAGGTATTATATTCAAAGGAGCGGTGGTCAACTCACTCTGCTTGGACTATATCAAATTATCCAATTCTTTCTCAGTTTCCTTCAATTGGTCATTTAACTCAAGGACTAGGTCCATAAGTTCTTCCTCTTTCTATGTTTGTAAGACTTCAACTGTTTGAGGATGATGAAGAGGAGGAATCTTGAGTTGCTTCCTCAGTATAGCTATGTCATCATTTTTCTTCCTTATCAGCTGCTCTGCTGCATGAACATCCTTGGGATCATGTCCCAACTCTATGACCAAGTATTCTAAGGCCTTTATTCTAGTGTCCTTGGCCTCAGAAGAGGCCTTTTCCAACTAAAATTGTGTTGTAATGTTAGTTAGTGAATTCTGAAGTTGTTGGGCTGCAATGGCCTTGCTGGTAAAAGTGGAATAGAACATTTCTCCAGTTTGTTTATGCAACTCAATTTGGTCAATAGGATGGATATCCTTTGCCATGACCTCAAAATATGTCTCAATATAATCTGTCATTGATTTAGGTTGCTGTATGGTTGGCTTGAAAAAACTCATCTACATTTTGCCTTCTTTTATATCAAAGGCTGACATTAGCCTAGTTTGGTTTGTTAGAGCCATCCTCAGATAATGTGCATAGCTTTGCACTTTCACCGTTTCATTCCTTGCCTTGATTTCCTTCTATTTTTCTTTGATGTCTTGGCTTTGTCCTATGGGAGGCCTGAAGGAGGATACTTCCACACTCTGTTTCCTTTCTAACATTTGAGTTTGAGAGGTGGAAGGTTCTTGTGTCCCTCATGAAGGAGTGTTGTGCCCAGTTTCTCTCCTCTCTACTCCTGAAATCCCTGTTGTCTCTTTAATGTATTATGTCTCTGCATTTGGATTTAACCTCTGCCTATTAAAATAGGTTTGGGCAGCAAGCCTACTAGAAGGAGTTGCTTCATCTCTATCCCTCTTAAGGTTCCTCTCCTCATTTAGAGGAGTTTGAAAAATAGGAGGATTGCTCATGATTTGTTTAGGTTGAGCAAGCTCCTTTGAAATTTCAGGTTGTTCAAATTCTTCTGGCTATTCTGAAAGCTCCGGTTGCTTTGATGGCTGTGCTTAAACTAAAGATTCTAGTTGTCCTGATTGTCTTGCCTCTACTGATAGACCTACTTCTTATGTATACCCACTGTGACGTTGTGCTTGTCTCTAAGACCGAGACTCTCCTGGAACCTTTACAAAGGAATATTCATCAAGTCTTCTATATAAGTCCATTAATACATTATCAACAACAACCTCTGTGCTATCATGATCTATCAAGGTACCTTCCACCCATTCGGATTGATTAGCATATTGTTCTATTTCAGGGATCTTGTGGTGGATGTAAGGAGATAGTTTTTTCTTTTGTCTCCTACTGCAAATGAAGCTAAATGGGTCATAGGTCCACATGAAACTTTGTTTCGGTTTCAATCTTTGCTAGATTTCATCTGCCTTATTTCCTGCTTCTCTACTGTTACAAATGAATGGACCTAGTTGATCCTTTATCCCAAGTTGGGCTTTCTTCTTGGCTCTTACAAAGTGCACCTCATTTGAATTGATCATTTTTCTGTAGTACTCCAGAGCAAATAATCTCATGGGGAGGTACCTTGGCAATTTGTAAGGTGGCAGTTCACATCCATAAATTCTGATTTCAGTATGGTTTTGGTACAAGTACCAATCCACTACTTTGTATTGTTTTGAAAACTGCAGGACCTTCCTGATGTCTGCATTGATTTTGGGTGGGGGGCCTCCTAGCAACATGGTTGCTACTGGATGTACAAAGAGGTCTATGAAGTCATTATAAGAGTACTAAGCATCAAACTGATGAATCAATGAAGTCCAAAAGATCACTGATCTATAGTTTCCTTTAGTATCCAGCTTTTGGAGGGCAATTTGAAATCTATCAGCTTGGTAATACAAGAATAAGTGATATAGAACCGAGGAATACTTAAAGACTCTTTCATTTTCCTACCTGATCAATTGATCATGCATTCTGTCAGCAATAAACATTGCATAGTCAAATATGATGGCTGGTGGTTGGCCAGGAGAGTAGATTGACATGGTGGATATTATGATCTCATCAACATATTCACTAGTGGTGCAATATAGTATACTGGAAATAATATCTATAATATCTCAACCAAGGTTGGAGAATATGGTCCATAGATAAGGATGAGAGACCTTTGAAATATACTTTTCTTCTCTGATAAAAGTCTGGAAAAATTGAGCTAGTCTGTTTGAAGTAACTGTAGGGTATCTGTTCAACATATCTCCAATGGACAAAAGGGTTAGGTTTTGCCTTAGTTGCAAATGGAGCATCTGGTTAATGGATTTATTAGTGGTAAGTAATAGAACAGATTGGTCAGGGGTTCTTACTGCCCTTTGGATAGGATCATAGTTCATGTGGCAGTAATGTACAATCTCTGGGAACACATGCACTCTGGGGAACTGGTACTTAGGAAAACCTGATTCCCAAAGTCTAATGGAGTTTGCTTGGTTTAAATATTGGTCTCTTATTTGTAGAACAGATTTAAAGGGGATTTGGAGATAGAGGTGTCTTTAATCCGGAAATCCTTGTCTACAAGGGGAAGGTGGTCTAAGTCCCTGTGAGGAGTTGTAATGGGCATGACATTCAGTGCAATTGGGGCTTCCATCCTTGGTTCTTGTGGATTCAAGGACAGGACAAAGGGTTTCAGGGAAATTGGGAACAATTGGTCTATTTTAGAGAATTTCAAGACCACCAGATGGCTTAATTCACCAAATTACTTACTATTTAAAGAAATTTAGCTCAGGTTCAGTAAGAAATCAGGGTTTCTCAGTCAGAATGGGATAAATACCTGGTGTCGACTGTTTGAATGGAGTAATGGTGCTGGTGCACTATTTGTAGGAAGCATACGGGTCTGCAAGGTGGTCTGGAGTTCAGCAGCTATGGAAAGTTGACTGTTGATAGCAGGTTTGTAGTTGAACGTGCTTTTTACTTTGCATGGAATCCAGAACGTCCTCTTCATGATAAAAAACAAGAAAGAATGAGTTTTTTGGCTTTATGTGTAAAGTCAATGATATTCGCGGGTGTAATGGGAAAATGACAGTCCGCGCCAATCGGGAAAAGTGACAGTTTGTCGTGTACCAGAGGCAATAAGTGGGATCCATCGCACCGCTTTCGGGGAAAAATGTTTTTGGGGGGAGGTTCCTCGATGCCATTCATCGGGCGCCACGTAGCGGTGGGGTGAATAGTGAAACTGCTCACATCAGACAAGTAAAGGTCATCCTTCGGGGGCTACACGATATGAGCATCAGCCATTGGATCTAAAGGGGTTAGATCGCATGGTGATCGGGGCATTGATTTGACCATGGAGTTAATGGAGGGTCCCAACGGGATATTAAATACGGGTTAGGGTGGATTAATGATGTCAGGGGCAATATGATTAGAGGAACAGGTTATTAATTATATTAATTAATTATAGTTTGATTAATTAACCCCTTTTCGTTTGGAGGAGAGGGTTATGGCTCTTAATTAGTCATGGATCGACTAATTAATCCATTTAACTAGTTTAGTTAATGAGGTTTATATTTCATACCATTGGGGTGGGATTATTAATATATGGGATTTTACTAAAACATACAGGAAAGGGGATCTTCTTTGGGAATTAAATATAATAAAAATTAGAAGTTAATATGAAGTGAAAGCGGGAAAAAAATTCGCTAAGTATAATATTTTTATATTTATTTTTATATCCATATGTATACATCATTACGTAGGCTAAATACTTTTTTATGGCTTTTTTGTGGGGAAAATGGGTTTTGTAGGGTTAATTACTTTCCCTAGGTAAATGATCATTTCACCTTAGGAAAAGGGATTTTTAAGTGAAATGAATGTATTATGGAGGAAATGAATGTTGGTAAGAGGGTTTTTAGTACTTAGACCCTATAAGTTATTAGGCCGAGGATCTGGTCCCTCCAGAAGTCAGAGAAATGCTCTGAGCCCCTTTAACCTAAGGTTTTAGGTACTTTTGACATTACTTGTCGGAAATTAGTGAAATTAAAGATAAAATGAATGGAGAAATTAATTATTTGACTTTGTAGATGTTCCATTATCATCCATACTCTTATCAACTTGATGATGAAAGTAAATAATATGATTTTATCCAATCAATCGCCATAATTCTGCAATCATCCAACTACTTACCCATCTACTCATCCTACCATTTTTTCTACTCTTTATTGGGGTGCACTTAAGTTGGAAAATCCTTATCAAAACATTTTCTTTTCTTTTATAATGGAAATCCATCTAAGTCTATCCTTGTTACATCCAAGGGCTTAGTGTTGTGGGGAAAAATGCCTATGCAGGACGATCCTATCCACCTACGGTGTGACAGTGCCTTAGCAACAAACAAAGACAGCTATTCTGGTTTCTTCCTTTATGAAATGTGAAAGAGGAGAGATCAATAGACTTATCGATGTCTTCCGTTTGTCCCTCTATCCGGTCTCTCTTCTCTTTGGGAGTTCACAACTACTTGCCTTCTCACTTGCCCAGCTTCAACAGGTTCATGCAAGATCACAAGAGAACAGCTACTTGCCTTCTTGCTTGTCCAGCTTCAACGGGTTCCTGTAAGATCACAAGAGAACAGCTACTTGCGACAAGAGAAGAACACTACACAAAGACAGATATTCACATTCATAACTAGTTTAGGATTAGAAATAAACTAAACATATTAATGCATTCATACATCAAAAATACATCAGCATATAGGAGAAACCAAGATAGCTTTATTGATGAATAACAAGGTTCAGGAAGAGGTACAACCCAGAGGGCTCCAATCCAGCATCTCCTTCCCAGCAAATGGAATTCCTATCTTCACCCCCTTCAAAGCATTAAGCACCCAATGATTCCAATCTCAAACCAACAACAATTCTTTGCAATAACAAAATTCCCGCCCCCTAGATCTCATGGAGGAGAGATCCATATATAGATGTTTGGAGAGAGGATGAGTCAGCTTGAGATCTGACTAGTGTCCTCTCCCTCTATCAGTTCTTGATTCCACTTGGAGGTTCTTGCTTCCACTTGGAGATTTGGAACCTCTTACTCATCACCAGTCGAATTCCCTGAGGCAAGTGTCATTTTGGAAGCTTCCTGGGTTTTGACACCTTGAGAAATGAGCCTGCCACATGTCCACTCTCGTTCAGCGCAGGTAGCCAGTGTTCCCTTTGACATTCAACGCTGGTAGCCAGTGTTGGCTTTGACATTCAGCGCAAACAGCTAGTGTAGCCACTGAAATGATCCTGAATTGACTTGTTTTTGAGCAGTTTCTGGTGGAGAACTTCTGTGAATTGCTGTGGTTTGTTAGCCTTGTTCCTCTAGGGGTAGGAACAACATGTTTAGGGACTTTGGATCCCTTAGATTATGGACATTTCATGCTCAATGTTGTAAGGCACAAAAATGTCTATAACAGTTGCCCCCTAAAGTATGAGGTTGTTTATCGGGTGAAATGCTTTATCAGGGGGATCCGAAGTTCATCCAATGCTGGGAGGAGACCTGTAATAAGATACAATACAATACATTATTTTTCATTCTGCTTTCATGATCATCTGAGGCGGGCATTCCCATGCTCAGCTTCATAAATTCATTTTTCTGTAGATAGAACAGACAATCATCTGATGGTAGACTGATAATTTTGATGAAATTATCATCCTTTGAGTAGGATGATTATCTGCTGCAATGATGTACATGTCAATGTCTTTATCTTTCCTAAATATATATCGCAGCTCGGATGGATGAAACTAGATCCGGGGTCTTCAAACTCGTTCGATCTTCACTCTAAGTACAAGTCGATCCATGTGAGAAATGTTCTGAAGTCGAACATGGAAAGACATCGATTGATTACCGGTCAATGATGTAAACCGTTAACAAGCGCGAGAGGAATCACCGATAATGATAATGACCCTCAAGGTATTGCAGTACAATTCACGTGGTGTGAATAAATGACTTGGCGTCGAACACCACGCAAAATCTTTCGGTCGAAGGTCATTGATGTATACCTGTCGCCAGAAGTGAGAAACTTGCCATTGAGGCATGCAAGCTTCAAAGTACTGAAGGGGTTGTTCCTAGATCAACTTCTTGGATAATGAGCTGATGTCGACAAGAAGCAATCCATCAAAGGAGGGCCTTAATGAATCCCACATCAGTGACACGGAACAGAGCTAATGATTTTAATGGAGGTGAAAATGATCTGTGACATATGATTCAGGGTGGCGGTCATGAAAGGATGAAGGATAATGTATGGCAGTGGATGGGACACGGTTGACTTTTCTGAACGACTTCTCTTGAACATATGGCGACACTGATACGATGGATCGGTAGCATTACCCAAATATGGATGGTATGGTGAGACCATGGATGTGACCGGTGAATGAAACAACCCAACCCGATTGTGGTACGGAGGAAAAGTGTCATGTTCAAGAGCGACTTGCTACCATCAAAGTTTTCTTTAGTTTCTCCCAATTTTTCCCCAGTCATTGCTGACCAGTACCTCTTTATTTTTGTCAAGATTGAGGAGGATAACATATGCTTGTTCTATAACCTGCCCTTCGGGCAAGCCCATCGCTATGTTTTAACGAGCCTAGTGATAGTGAAACTCGTTCTCGACTAAAGACAAGTTTGTCGCTATTTAATGATTTTAACGAGTCTAACAACAAGGATAACTCGGTCCTTTTCATTTTTAGAGAGTCTGAAAAGGTACATAAAGTTAACTCCAAAAGTCCTTTTTCGTCATCTAATCCCTTAATTCCGAAAAAGTATAAAACAATACAGAAGGGATGAGTTTTCGATAGTTTTAACGAGCCGAATAAAACAAGCGCTCGATCTTTTTGTGCAATAATCCCTCAGGTCCAAAAAGATTAAAATCTAGAGGAGGGATAGCTCTTCCTGTCCCTTTAACGAGCTGGAATGCCAAGGACTCGGCAATCTTTTCATATTTTATGAGTCAGCTGAAAAGAGCTTAAAGAAGACTCGTCTTTTGAGGAACGAGTGATAAACAGGGTTAGCAGCTAATTCCAGGTACAGGTTGGAATTTTCCAATCACGGCAGTGTCACAAGGATGGCTAGGTGAAATCACTCTTCGCAGCTGTTCCTCAAAATGGGTAAACAATCATATGGCGGTGAACGATCGGCGAATGGAAAAGTGGAGGTGACGGTGCAAACACGACCAAGGCTTTAATGGCTGATGATATTACATTCACAGTGGTTATTTACCGGGATAGTTCATTTTTTAACGAGCTTAAACGCGGGTGGAAACATTTGCTCGGTCTTATGTTTATTTTTTAACGAGCATGAACTATGTGCTAAAACTGCTCGGATCTTGCGTTTATTTTTTAACGAGCATGAACTGTGTGCTAAAACTACTCGAATACCCAGTCATATGATAAGAGTGTCTCATTGAGATTCTATTTTTTATGGAGCTTCATCTCACAAAGCTATGCCCCGCATCCTTTCTTTATGTAAGTTAGGAAACGGCTAACCCAAAAAAAACAGATAAATAACCGCTCTTTGCTTGCACTCCAAAAGGTTTTCATGCCCCCAGGTATAAAGTACGACTTCAAGGTTACCTCTACTTCTTTTCCTTCAAAACAATTGTTTTAAAGAGAGAGGCTTACCTCTTTCAGGTTACCCAAAGATTGTCTCGTTAATCTTTCAAACAAAACACTTCCTCAGCAATGTCTACCGAAATAGACAAAGGTGAGCGGCGATGCCCGCCAACTCACATAACTTTGACAAAAGAATCTTATTCTAGAATAACCCCTCTTCCTCTACGGACGGGGTACAGACTAGTCATATTCTCCCGCGGAAACCTACTCTATACCCAAAGTTTCCCTGCCGAAGCAGACCAGGACGCATGCCCCCTGGGTTCCAGTCATATCCTCCCGGATTACTCGCGCTCATCAGGAGGACGGACCGTGGGTTGAGACACTTCTTGCGTGAATAGACCATTTAGGGATGGTATATGACTATTTGCGATGCGTGATCTGGGAAATGAAAGTTGGTCTACGAGCTTGACCATTCTTCCTTCATGCGGAAAACACATTACTCTAAAGAGTGAGGAGACTATAGCTCCCATGCAATATATATAGTCTCGTCCAAGGAGTAAGTTATAATCCAAGGGTCCTTGAACGACCATCACGTTCATTTGAATGGTCTTCCCTTTCAATGTTATGGGCACATTGGGGAGGATCCCTAAAGGTCGACTGGTTCCTTTATCAAAGCCTGATAGATTTCTCATTTCAGGCAAAAGCGCTGGCGAGCCAAGCGCTTTCCAAGCAATAGAGGAAAGGATACTCACAGATGCCCCCTCATCAATGATAGTGCCAGCCATTACCATTCTGTATATTTGAGTGATAATTCTGAATGGTATGCTTGCTGGCAACCGGGGTCTGCCTAGTTGGTTCCAGTCAAAGGACACAACCAGGTTGCTTAGTGGTGGGACCGAATAGACGGCCGGGTATGACTCTGACAAAGTTCCTTCCTGCGACAAAGGAATGGGCAAATTGGCCCCTTGTTCGTCGGAGTCTGTGTTGATGAAGAGAATTTGGACGGTGTCGTCTTTATTCTCCTCTGTGATGGTATCATTCGAAGATAGAGCCTCTGAAGGCAAAACCGGGTCAACTGTCGTCTCAACCTTTTGACTTTCGTCAGGCATGGATCCAGACGGTTCATCTTCAATGATAGGTGCTTTGGCTGACCACCTGGGCGGGTCAGCCGGGTTCTTGACTAGTGAAGGACTTGGCAGGAGTTTTTGATATCCAGGAGGAAGTTGCGCTCGTAAAATCGGGCGATCTTCCAGAACTCTTTTAGCCTCATCTAAGAAGGGACAACGGTGGATGGCATGGTCACCTTCACACAGTTTGCAGGGAAATCTAGTTTTCCCTCTCTGTCCTGGGACTTCACTTTCACTAGTCGACGGTGAGCTGTCAACATGGCTATCAGAGGTCGACGCTACCGAATTATGCAAACGGGGAGACCAGTCCCTTAGTATCCGAGGGATGCAGGGACAATCTCTGTGGAAGTGATCTCCCTTGCATATGACACATGGCGATTTAGGCCTAGTCAGTGCTGTGTGTGGATTTTTGTCAGACGACACTTGTTTGCCCCCAGTCGCTTTTGGCTCCTTCTTCTTCTTCTCTTTCTTCTTCTTTTCCTTCTTCTCCTTAGGAACTTGGTTTTTTGTTTTACCAGTTCCGTCAAGCGAAGAGGAAGGAGGAGAGGAAGAGTTAGATGAGGTAGAAGGCTAGTTGGCAACTCTGGTCTGGTCTAACTGTTGACTCGACTGTTCAGGAATGGTGGTGTTCTGAACGACATTGGTTGAAAAGAGCCAGACTGGCAGGCCAATTGTCAGTCATAGAAGCGACAATGTGGCCATATGGGGTGCACCAACATCTCCCCAAGAGGAGAAGGGACTAGGATTTCCACCAAGGGGAATTCCTTGGTTGGTGTGCTCCATTTTTTCAACCTAAAGATCAACGCAGGAATAAAGGGTGATTGTTCCGTTTAAAATAAATTTTAACGACGCTTTAGACACAACTTGCTTTTTCACTTTTAAAGAGTCGAGAAAAAGCTAAAGATGACTCTAGTATCCTTCGATGTTTTAACGAGCCCGAAGTGACAAATGCTCGGATGGACTTTTTCCGTTATAGAGTCTGAAAAAGGCCAAAAGGAACTGCTCGGGAGTTCTAGGCAGAGGGTGTGCCAAACTTTTCGCAAAACCGCAGAATACTTTTTAGGGTACGAGCGATCGATCTTCCTGAATGCTGTGTTCAGTGCATTGCGATCAGTAGGGCGGCCGACACGGCTTCCTAAGGATAAAGGTTTTATGCCTATAGGGGTCTCCCAATATATACGCGACGGTACGTGGGAGCACAATCCGTACTGGCGCTATCGTCCCTCAGGAGGAATCACCCACCATCCACGAGATCGACAGTCACCAGGCTTAACGACGCCGGAACACGTCTCTAGCCTAGACCTCTATGTTGTGCGTTATGTTGCAAAGCGTTGTTAAGTTCATTCAATTTGTTTTAGGTTGATCTTTTTAGAAGTTTGCCTTTCAAGGTTCACCACGAGATGTATGTTACACTTCCTAAATGCAGTCTAAAGATGATAAGCAAGCTTTATATCTTTTCAACTTTGAAAATCCTAGCTACTAAGGGAAAAGAAAGACACCATCTTTTCTCAAAGAGCAATCAGTACACTCTAATGCACTTTTCCTAAATCAATCATGCAAACTATCAAATGCAAATGCACAATGCAGGTGTTTGTTTTCTGATTTCTTAGTATTGATGCCTACAAAGAAAGCTTTTTGTACAACTTTGAATTTGCTTTTAAATGACAAATACAAACAAGTTTACTTTTTTCGAAATCAGAGAGGGTAGAAGAGATTACAACACTTAACGATTTTCGAAATGAAGACTTGTTTTGACACTTAAAAGAGACAAACTCAAACCAATAAGCAAAAGTAAATGTATAATCAATCTGCAAACAGCCAATGAACTCTCTTCTAAGATCACAATCAACAGATCTGAATCAAGGGCTACAGGATGACTATTTCACTCATGCAAAGGAAAACTGTAAATGACGCCACAAACACATAAAAACACTCACAGTCTTTTTGTACAAAAGGAGGCGGAATCTAAGCAGAGAAAAGGAGTTATCAGACTAGTACCTATGCTGGTTACAGGCTGCAAAAATCAGAGATCAAAACAAGGCAAAACAGAGCAGAGAACCCCAGCTGCACAAGGACAAACTGGTTCAGCACAACCTCAACACAGCGGTTTTGACATTCAGCGCAGGTAGCCTTCACGGGACCTGCGTTGAAATGCAGAATCCCTTCACTGGGTCTGCGCTGAAGGAGAAACTCTCGTTTCCCATAGGTTCTGGGTCACAGATTGCTATTTAATTCACTGTTTCAGGCCAAATAAAAGCAACAACCAAGGTGTAATCAAAGGGATGCTTTGAGGGGGTACTAAGATCTATCACAAAGGATCATCAAATCATTTGTGAGTCCATTGTTCAGATCATAGACAAGTCCAGTGATTGGATCAAAGCAGCAACTGTCTACTTTGCATCCAGGAATAGTAGATGCAGTTCGATTGTTGCTGTCAAGTCTATGAAATAAACAATGATAGAAGCACAAATAAAATTACTAAACAAATTTCCCCAGCGGAGTCGCCAATTTGTTTTGGGGAAAAATGCCTATGCAGGACGATCCTATCCACCTAAGGTGTGACAGTGCCTTAGCAACAAACAAAGACAGCTATTCTGGTTTCTTCCTTTGTGAAATGTGAAAGAAGAGAGATCAATAGACTTACCGATGTCTTCCGTTTGTCCCTCGATCCGGTCTCTCTTCTCTTTGGGAGTTCACAGCTACTTTCCTTCTCACTCGCCCAGCTTCAACAGGTTCATGCAAAATCACAAGAGAACAGCTACTTGCCTTCTTGCTTGTCCAGCTTCAACGGGTTCCTATAAGATCACAAGAGAACAGCAACTTGCGACAAGAGAAGAACACTACACAAAGACAGATATTCACATTCATAACTAGTTTAGGATTATAAATAAACTAAACATACTAATGCATTCATACATAAAAAATGCATCAGCATATAGGAGAAACCAAGATAGCTTTATTGATGAATAACAAGGTTCAGGAAGAGATACAACCCAGAGGGCTCCAATCCAGCATCTCCTTCCCAGCAAATGGAATTCCTATCTTCACCCCCTTCAAAGCATTAAGCACCCAATGATTCCAATCTCAAACCAACAACAATTCTTTGCAATAACAAAATTCCCGCCCCCTAGATCTCATGGAGGAGAGATCCATATATAGATGTTTGGAGAGAGGATGAGTCAGCTTGAGATCTGACTAGTGTCCTCTCCCTCTGTCAGTTCTTGATTCCACTTGGAGGTTCTTGCTTCCACTTGGAGATTTGGAACCTCTTACTCATCACCAGTCGAATTCCCTGAGGCAAGTGTCATTTTGGAAGCTTCCTGGGTTTTGACACCTTGAGAAATGAGCCTGCCACATGTCCACTCTCGTTCAGCGCAGGTAGCCAGTGTTCCCTTTGACATTCAACGCAGGTAGCCAGTGTTGGCTTTGAAATTCAGCGCAAACAGCTAGTGTAGCCACTGAAATGATCCTGAATTGACTTGTTTTTGAGCAGTTTCTGGTGGAGAACTTCTGTGAATTGCTGTGGTTTGTTAGCCTTGTTCCTCTAGGGGTAGGAACAACATGTTTAGGGACTTTGGATCCCTTAGATTATGGACATTTCATGCTCAATGCTGTAAGGCACAAAAATGTCTATAACACTTAGATTAAATTATTGATCTCCTTTTATTTTCTCTACCTATCTATTTATCTGCCAAGATTACACTGTTTGGTCAGATTTTATTCTCTATCTCTTAACATGAAATTCAAAACATGGAATACCCAATATGAAACTGTTTGATTACCATGGATTGTGACCCGAATAACAAGTTGCACACAATCTTTTTATTCTACATCAAAAGTAAATAGTAGTGGCATTTGGACTTGCACACTTTCATGGTCTTTTTATTTTTTGGGCTTTATTTTTTATCCTTTTTGACCTTTCTCATTCTTTTTGTCCTTTGACTTTTCTTTTAGGACATATCGTCTTTACATTTTTTAATTTTTTTTTTTAAATATGGAAAACATTTGTAGAAAGCAAAGGTATGTACATATTACAGGTTTAAATCTCATCCATTCATAAGTTATGACTCCTATTGGTATAGGAGCCTAATAATTACTTCTATATTCTATCATCATTTTTCCTACGCCCTCGCGTTATGGTGATTCCTTTCCAGCATGTGATGTAGTTGCTAGTTTATATATTTGACACAATATATAAAAGAGAATTTGATCAAATTTAAGTGAAAAATAACAAATAAAATTAAAGGCATATATAACTTCCTAAACCTGAATAAGACACACTTGATCTGCCTATCCAAAACCCTTACTACTACCCATCTATCTATCTATCCAAAACCACAGAGAATATTTATAAGTATTTTTCATAATAAATAATTAAAATCTATCTATCCAAAACCACAGAGAATATTTATAAGTATTTTTCATAATAAATAATTAAAAGTATTTTATCTATCTAAAACCGCAGGGAATATTTCTAAATATTTTTCATAATAAATAATTATAAGTATTTTATGGAAAATAGTTTTTTTTTAATTATTTTTAATAGTTTTCTCAACTATTTTATCAAATTAATAATTGTTTTTCTTTTCATGTTCTACTCTCACGGTTACGAAGTAACTTTTCTCTCTGCTACGAATTAATTACCTCTCTTTAACAACCTATATCAATTTAGAGAGTGAACTAAAAATACCTCTCTTGAACCACATATATGAATTTAGGGAATGAACTAAAAATATTTACTGATATATGTATAACCCAACCCAGATCATACAAATAGAAAACACAAAGAACTGTACTACTTCCTTCCCCTCATTTAAACCCCGAATGAGATATTGAATTCTTAATTTAATTAAATTTTAAATTAATTTTTTTCGTCTTAGATAAGTGTATTCTTCACTCATATTATTATCGTTATATTCATGTTTTTATGGTATATGCGTTATTGTTATAATTTCTTTTTAATGCGTAAGAAGGTTATGATTAATGTTGATTAAGATTGATATAATTTTTTGAATTTTAAGAAAGTAAGGTTATTTAGAGTTATTTAGTATTGTATTTTTATGTCAGAAATTTTTTAAGAGAAGATTCTAAAATCATTATAGATTAATTAACTTAAAAGGTCAAGAAGATTCACAGTCTAACAAATGCCTACTTTCATTATGAAGTTTATGAGAATTTTGTTCTTATTTTAATAATGTTTATTTCTTTTTAACATTAGTCAAAACAAAGAGTTTTTTTTTTTAATTTCTTATTTTAATAATGTTTATTTCTTCTTAACTGTATATATGTGTTGGTGTTCACTCTCATGGTGCTCAAATAATTACGATGTAAGGCATTTCCCTATGAAATCAACTCCCCTTCTTAGCCCCCTGTCATCATTGTGTAACCTTAGATTATATGTTAGACAATTCAAAAAGGCGCAATCATTCGATCATGGGGAAAATAGTTACAAATTCATTGTAGACTGGGAAAATCATTACAAATTCTTTGTAGACTAGTGTTTGATTCAAGGCATAGGTAAAGACATCATCTACCATCTTCAATTGCTTGCCAAATAGGGACAACGATCACCACATATGTATAATCAAAGAAGGCCCTTAATATCTCAATCTACACCAAAGCTGCAGTGCCCTAGATGCCATCATTCACTATTAATTATGTATTCTCTATTGTGTATATATTCACATAAATATTGGGCATATACAAAGAATGTTGTAAGATGAGATTGTGCAGGCTGTAGATTGTGCAGGCTGTGGATCGCCTAGCTCTAGCATAAATATCGTGTAAAGAGCAAAGGTAGAGCATTAGCAAAAGCACTGTGTACCCTTGGAATGGAGTACTCCTAGAATGTAGTACTCCTGGAATGGAGTGCAAGTCAGGGAAGGTGTAGGTTTAGAAATTACACACACCCAAAAAATAAATGAGGGTTGAAGGGAAGCTAAAAGGAATCCAAATTTTGTTATTTTTTTGGCTTTGTGCTTGTTAGCACAAACCATGGATATGAAGCCCAATAGTTTGATGGGGAGGTATGAATTAGGGCATCTACTGGGGCAAGGGATGTTTGCCAAGGTCTACTATGTCAAGAACCTAAAGACTGGTGAGAGCATCACCATTAAAGTCATGGATAAGGAAACGATACTCAAGGTCGACACCATCAAGCATATTAAATGGTAAACCTCGGTTATGGACTGGTTTGGCAACCCAGCATCATTTGGCACTACGAATTCATGGCGCGCAAGTCCAAGGTTTACTTCGAAGATTTACTTCCTCCTGGAGTATGTGAAGGGCGACAAGCTTTTTAATCGGGTTGTGAAAAATGGCAAACTGAAGGAATGTGTTTTGAAGCCTCATTTTCTATATGATTCATATAAATTTTCCAAGCTCTCAAGATATTATAGAATTCTAAACTCCCAAAGTAAATGATTCTAGAAAATTTTCCATCCACTAGAGATGAGAACCTTAAAACCTTGTCATATACTTTACCTCAACAACCTTTATAATTTTCAACAGTAGGCCTACTACAACAACTGCATCTCAGGTTGTGCATTCCCAGTTTGCAGATAGATTGACTCTAATGGCTGCTCTTGAGCCTCGTCAAATATTGTGGAAAAACTTTGCCATTCCCTTCTATGAGAGGATGATTCAAGAGAATATTGTATACATTATTGTGTTTCTAGCTATTGTTTTCTATATGATTCCCATCACCTTTATCTCTGACTTAACACCCTTCATAATATAAGAAAACTTCTTCCTTTTCGGAAATCGGTTGTGGATAAAAAATCATTTAAAAGCATCCTTGAAGTTTACTTGCTTAAACAAAATGTTGTTTCATGGACTACAATTATAGGAGGATATGTTCAGAGTGGAATGTGTGAGGATGGGCTTACTTTGTTTAAGAGGATGGGATTGGAAGGAAAGAAACCCAACCACATTACTTTTGCTGGAATTCTTAGGGCAGCTGTTGAGCTCAGAAATTCGGATCATGGGCTTCAAATCCATGGGCTTATTGTCAGGAATAAGTATGAATTAGATATCTTTCTCAATAATGCATTTCTTACCACTTATGTGAGTTTTGGTTATGTAGCGGATGCATGGACAATGTTCGACAAAATGCCTAAACAAGATGTGGTGTCATGGAATACTATGATTTTTGGATATACTAAAAATGGGTATTATTAAGAGGGATTAAGGCTTTATGGCCGGATGCAATGGATAGCTATAGAGGTGGATCATGTTACCTTTTCCAGTGTACTTGGTGCATGTTCTGGCTCAGAAACTCTGCAACAGGGAAATCAGGTGCATGGCCATGTAATTGGAAATGGGTTTGACCTAGAGGACCATATAGGGAATGATATTTATACTATGCATGTCAGATGTAGGTTTGTTGAGAGTGAAAAACAATTATTTGATAAAATGCTTGAGAGATATGTGGTGTCATGGACCAATCTTGTAAATGGATATGTTCAGAATGAGAATGACGAGGAGGCTTTGCAATCCTTCAGG
Source organism: Pinus tabuliformis (assembly GCA_031772625.1). Classification (NCBI taxonomy): domain Eukaryota; kingdom Viridiplantae; phylum Streptophyta; class Pinopsida; order Pinales; family Pinaceae; genus Pinus; species Pinus tabuliformis. The sequence goes on from CM062805.1 coordinate 1,106,875,226, forward strand.
AAAATGCAACAGGAAGGTATTAAACCAAATGAGTTCACCTTGACTAGTATTCTTAGAAGATGTGCAATTTTAAGAGATTTGGAATTGGAAAAATATGTCCACGTGTTTTTGATCAAATTGGAATGTATGTCCAATGTCTGTGTCAGAAATACCCGGGTTGACATGTAAACCAAATGTGGGAGTATAAAAGATGCATGTCAAGTCTTTGAAGATATTCCAAAATAATATGTGATCTCATGGAAAATGATTGTTTCAGGATATGCCCAATGTGGCTACGGCGAAGAACCCCTCAAGTGCTTCTTTCAGATTCAATGGACTAGCATGAAGCTGGACACATTTTTTTTTCACCAGTATTATCAGATCTTGTGCTAGCCTTGCATCTCTAGAGTAGGGAAAGCATGTGCATGCCTACACAATGAAAAACATATTTGCCTCAGATGTCTTTTGGGTAGTGTCTTTGTCAATATGTATGCCAAATGTGGTAAGATTCACAGAAGGTGTTTGATAAAAGGGTTACAAGGGATTTAATCACATGGAACTCAATGACTGTGAGTTATGCTGAACATGGTCATGACAAAGATGCACTGGAGCTCTTTGAACATCTTCAACAGAAAAGAGTGAAGCCAAAAAACATTACATTTTTCAATGTGCTCTTCGCATGTAGCCATGTAGACTTATTGCGCGAAGGTTATTAGTACTTTGATTCAATGAGTAGAGAGTATGGCATCTCACCAACAATGGAGAATTATGCCTACATTTTTTATGTTTGTGGACTTGCATAAAAAACATGCCATTTGAACCCAGTGCATTAGTTTGGAAAAATTTACTTGGTGCCTGTAAAATCCATGGTAACACAGAAATGGGAAAACATGTGGGAGATCATTTATTAGAGCTGGAACCCCAAGACTCTACAAAATATGTTCTACTATCAAATTTACATGCTACAACTAATAGGTGGGATGATAGAGCTAAGGTGAGGAAAATGATAGAAAATATGGGGTTGAAAAATGAACGAGGATATAGTTGGATTGAGGTAAAAAACATAGTGTATGCATTTGGGGTAGGAGACACATGACATTCACAAACAACTGAGATCTACAACAAGCTGAATAAATTGATCAGACAAATAAAGGAGATGGGATATTTGCTTCAGAAAAACTCTGTGCTGCATGATATGGAGTTAGAGAAGCAAGAGTACACTCTTACTCATCATAGTGATAAGTTGGCAATTGCATTTGGGCTATTCATCTCATCTCCTATGACTCAAATTAGAATCATCAAAAACCTTCACGTATGTGGTGACTACCATACTGCCATCAAATTCATTTCCCAGTCCAGTGGACGACAAATTGTGATGAGAGATGTTAATCGCTTCCATCATTTCAAAGATGGTTTATGTACTTGTGGGGATTATTGGTGATACTGGAAGCACGACTAAATTTTCATATAGTTGAGTTTTAGTGATCATGAAGCACTTTTTTATCCAAATAAATATTATCAGATTTGAGCACGATGACACGTAGAAAGTATAACATTGCCCTAATAACAAATCAATAATTTCTCTTGGAATGATTTCACTCATGAAATTAATGGTCAAAGTGATGGAAGAATTCAAGCGAATGGATTTTCTGCAGAAAACTCTAACTATGCAGAGCACTTCTTTGGGCTACTTTACTGAGTATTTAAGCTCGCTAAGACAAAATTGCCTGAATAATACTATTATAAATCATCCAAGATATTCAAATCAAAAGTTTGTACTTCTGAAGTTACCTTTGTTAGATACTCCTTCAGCACAACCTCGGTGTATATGATATAACTTTTTCTTGCACTAAGATATCTTGCGAGTGCAACTTGTACCATCATTTCTCTGAGTTCTTCCCCCTTCCCCATACTCAAGTGGCTTGCAATGATGTCATGGAAGTTCCAAGCTTGTCCTCAGTTGTGGAGGCTTTTACCCCTCCCTATGTATTTGTGGAGGACAAGTTTGATGATGTTGAGAAATTTGAGGATGCTCGGTCCACCATTTCCTCAAGGATGACCTCTATTACTACATCCATTGCTTGACCAACCATACCTAATTTTGTTTCTCCAATTCCTTCTGTGTACAAAACCAGACATGAGAGTCAAGAGACTATTACTGCTTTTCCCATCGTTGTAAGAATAATATGTCATTTAATTTTGATAGGACCATACAAGCATTCCAAGATCCCCAAGACGAGCACAACTCAAGCTCTTTGTTGTAACATAGTTTAGGATGTATGGGAGCCTAGAGAGTCATGATTTTCTGTTTATCTTCTATTTCCTCTGCTTCTTGTTCATTCTATTTATTTTGTATATATCAAATGAATATGATATACAATGGTTGCTAGCTATTTTCATTTGTTTAGTTGGGCCAACATGAAACATATGTTTGTGGTTGTTTTCTTAGCTTGAAATAGTGTATATTTATGCCCTTTTTTCTACAATGTTTCTTAAGATTAAGTTAAAGTTGTTATGTTGTGAGTTTTCTTCATCATTTTGAGGCAATGCTAAAGCATTGTTCACAGAAATAAGGTTGAAATTTCCTTGCAATGTTTATTAAGATTAACTTAAAGTTGTTATGTTGTGAATTTTCTTCATCAGTTTGAGGCAATACTAATGCATTATTCATAGAAATAAGGCTGAATATTCTTATGGGATGATTTTTTACACAATCCTTTAATTGTGGAAAATATTTCAAAAAAATGTTTTTTGAACTGGCTTCCTCTTACTTACCTTAGCACCATTCAATTCAGTGACCTTCTACTTAGTGTTGGGGCCAGCCCACGTGGTCCCACCGTCTAAACGCTAATGTGTTATGTACTCACAATATATATAACAATGCAATTGATTTTGGTTATAAATGTCGTTTGATTTTTAATCTGCTTGGGTTACGGTGTGTGTACCTTGATTGTCTGTCTATTGGACAACTGTCCCTCCTCGGGATTTTGCAAAACCCGCCTTGGTTTGGGGTTTTACACCATTCGCGCTCATTTGGTTTTCATTGTTCCTCCGGTCTTTGGCTCTGCGAGCTCCTGGCGATTCCTTGCGACTTCTGTATTTTCCGTTGTGAGTTTATGAGTTTTGTCTGCCTGGTCGACGGAGTGATGTGCTCCTGGTTGCGGTCGTGGTCTCAGTCGTTCTAAGTCTCAGCCTATATGCTATTGTTTGCTCAGCGAAACCCTGGTAAGGTTTGCGTTATGGAATTTGTTTGCATTGTATATTCTCTGTCACTGTGGGTATATATTCGGCCTTAATGTCTGCCTCTGTGCGTTTTGGTCAATTTCTGCCTGTAACTCACAAGGGTTTACAGCTAGTCGAGAGCTGTAAGGTTCATGGTGACATTCGCTTCGGCTCTGGTTCGTTGGCTCCCAAATTCGACAGGTTATGGTGGCATGCTCTGTTCGTTCCTCCGTCAGCTTAACCTGGTAAGTTCCCATTCCATGCTAGACTTTTCCTTTGCTGTTCTTCCTGAGTCTAATGGCCTGGCTCCTCTGTGAGCAGGAGGTTCGTCCGGGTGAGAAATACGGCTATGGCTTGCCTGTCAGGTAACGACACTCGTTCATTTTGTTCAATCTCTTCGTTCCAGTTCTCTGTTTTTTTCTGTGGTTGGAACCTAACCCTTGTTCTGTTTGCCTTTGTGCAGGTGGAGCCGTTCGTTGGTCTTGATGCCTGGACTTTCGGCTGCCCCGAACAGTATACGGGTAGAATCGTTCTGTTGTTGTAGCTTTGCTTGTCTGGGTTTTTCGACTTGTAGGGTCTGTTTGTTTTTCGTTGGCCTTGTGCCGCTGTCTGTTCTTGGTTCCTTAGCTATTAGGCTTGGTGGTAGCTTCAAGAAATGAGTTCGGACTCTATGCGGTTGGCTTCTGTTTGTAGTTGTGTCAGTTCCCACGTCTGCGAACTGGGTTGGTCTTGTAATTGTTTTGAACAGAGAATGTGAATGTATATATGGACTTTGGATGACTATATTATAACCTTGTGAATTTATGCGGAAATAAATTTTGAATCGCTCTCGTAGTTTGTTTACATACCTGCTATAATTGTATATGCCTGAACGTTATGGTTGTGTGGCCTGTACTGGTCGTTGTTGCTCTTCGTTCGATTTAATTGTCTTTTCGCTCTGGTTCAGAATCTGTAGTGGTAATTTAACAACGTTCACACCATAAAAGAATTGCACAACATTAAGTTATACAGCATTTGAGGACGCTTGTAGGAATTGTATGTGCACTGAATAATGAATATATTCTTTACTGGTAATTTCTTTTTCACAGTCGAACCCGTATTGGGCTTGTTTTCCTCCTTTTGTAACACTGTTCTCAAACAGTTGGATAACTGTTGTTAGTTTGTGTTGTCGGTTATAGTAGTTATTTCATATATGAAACTTCTTCATAACTAGCACATTTTCCTTTACATGTATTTACAACAGTAATATAACTGTTCGGAAACAAATGATTCTAACTAATTACTACTGTTCCTAATTAGAAGTCATTACATTATTCTTAGGCATTTTAAACAGAAAAGTAAAATAAAAACAACAAATAAAAATAAAGACAGATATATTGTCCGTCCAGTGAGCTGTGTTCTCTGTCCTTTTCAAAAACCATGTCAACCTTCCTTCCATCTTTGCCCTGTTAGCCATATGCTCCTGCATCACTTAGAAGTGGTGAGTAGGGGGTATATAATCAACAAACACTGTGAAATCACAATTACAATCATAACCATGTCAGTGATAGTTCTGAGTTGACCATTGATGACCAAGTTAATTTTAGGTGAAAGCTTTATTAGGACTATTTTTCCACTCAAAAAAATATAGAGGAAGTTAGAGGTAAAATGTTTTTTCATAGATTACAAAAAAAGATAACATGGTACTTAAAAGTTCTCCCAAACACACTAAATATTATAGATCATTGTTATCTAAACTTGATTTCCTTAAGAAGAATCTAAATAATGACATAAATCAATTATAAATTTATTTTAATTGATGGAGACACCTAATATGAACTTTTTCATTTGATTATAGCTCAATAATATGGAGTTTTTAATGATACCAGAACTTTTATTAGACATTTCTATGAAAAAAGCATTTCTCTATGCATAATGCATAGAAGGAAAATAATTCATTTTATATGGTGTAGAGTTCTTCGCAAAATAACCCTGATAATGGGAATTTGACGAGAACCACCACTATCAAGCTAATGCTAATTTAAGGACACATCAACTGGATATTTGAAATGGGTGGAGAGTGAGAACATGGATTAGTGCTTAAGGATGAGCACCAAAGGGGGTTTATCAAATCTTTTGAGCTGAGGAATCGTTCATTAACTCTCAAGATAGAATAGGAAGTAGTCTAAAGAGGTCACTTTTTTCCCTTTTCTTAGGCTGAATTTTCGGTTGATTTTATTTTAAATTTAGTTATAAATTGGGAAAACTATAGTTGCAAGTTATTGAATCTATCCATTTCAATGTTTGAAAACACAATTTAATTGACAATGTTACAAGATTAGTATTTCTTGATTCTGTAAAAAAAAAAAAAATTAAAAAAGTGGCAGTGTTTGTCAGCTGAAGACATATATCCTCTAGTGTCTAGAGTCACTTTCTTCCAAATGATAGCCTTTTGATTTGAAGACCTTATTTGAATCTCTTTCTCTAGAAGAGGGAATAGGTTAGCACACAAATTTTGGTTTCAAAGAAAGGAAATTTCCTGGTGTCGATGGTATTCCTTTGGGGGTTTATCGAACTAATTTTGTTCTAATTATAATTGTCTGCTAGAATTTTATGAAGAGGCTATATTTGGCGGCATAGATTTTCTGAAGCCAAATCATAAATTACTGTGAATTGAATAGCCATTACGTTTCTTCATGTCATCTTATGAAATTATGTATTCTATCAAAGAGGATATATTGAAATTCTAGGAAGAGGCTATATTTGGTGGCACTTTGACTATAGGTCTTTCTAAATATATTCCCAAACCATATGATGGATTAGTTATATGTTTCTTACAAATTTCAAATGTGTAACCCTCAGTGATTATTTTCTTTCAAGGTGGCTTTTTTTTATGAGATTATTATTTTAGGAATTCTCATTCCTAGTTAAGAGGATATGTATTAGGTGAAGAATTTTGATTGCAATGTTGCTTTACTATTGATAGATTTTGAATAACATTTTGATAGGATTAAATAAGGTTTTTCTTTTTAAATGCTAGGATACAATATACTTAATATTTGGAGAAAACTTTAGGGTGATTATATTTACTTTAGGGATAGATTTTATTTAATCTAAAATATAAGACTTAAGATTTGAAGAAAGTTTATAAGAATGATTAGTGTTTTTTTTTAAACATGTTTCTACTCGTTTGGAAGTTAATTACGAGTTACTAATAATGTTTATCTTCAAAGTTCAATAAAAAATGTTGACTTCTTATTTTAGTGTTTTGTTTCATATGTTGAGGGTCCACATTATGTCTCAAGAGATCTATTTTTTTGGCCCAAGTTTATTCTTACCTAATTAGTAAGAGATTCTCCTCTACTAGTTTAGATAGAAATGGATTACCATTCTATATATTATGCCTATAATTGTTTACTTAAGAAATTTGATCCAAAACTTACTAAATGGTATTAAAAAGTTTTTTAAGTGGCATAAAAATTTCAAGCATGTATAGAAGTCATATAATCTTTGCATATCAATTGTGATTCTTGTTGGTTTTTAACAATTTGTCATTTTAAAAATAAAAAATTCTCATTATTGTCATTTTGAAAAAATAATAATGAACTATTTTATTTAATATTGGATTGTTTTGTTCCAATTTTTTGGGTCATGACCTTTCTCAATAAAGGCTCTTGGATACTTGTTAGATTGGAAAGTTCACTAGGTAAGGTTAAAAAATATCTATTTCTTGGGTCAAATGTCGAAAACCTAAGTCATGCTCACTTTGAAAATGGTCCCCCTTCCTCACAAGGAAAACGAGATTGAGTGTTTAAAAAATGTGATGAAATTCCTAGAATCTTTCATATATCCTTAGGGTCTGAACATTTCGTGGACCAAAAATATGTCATATAAACAATGCTAATGAGCTTCTAAATTAATTAATATAAGTTGGTTGTAGATTCCATTTAGGTAGATCTTTAAATTTCTAGGTATCCCTTTATTTTTAGGCCTCGACAAAAGAGTTGTGGCAAGTTCCAATTAAATGAAATGAGCAAGATGTGACAAAATGGATTATGAAGTATATGTTCTTGGTAATTAGACATCAAATTTATATGAATGTCCTCTTCTACGCATGTTTATTATTCCCTACGTTAGTGTTCCTTCGCCTTGATTTATAGTATATTGGAAAAGTTTATGATATATTTTACAATATTAAACCCAATGCATGCCTTGTCATATAATAATCACATTGTCCATGATAATTCAGTTTGTCAGATAAATTTTGTATCTTTTCGTTGAATTATGTTAGGGCAGGTAGAACCTGTCATGCATAACTTCTCTTGAAACCTTCTACACACTGCCTTAAATAACTATGCTCCAAATATTGTATGTATCAATGACATATGATCACATGATGTGTCACCATTGGCATACCACCCAACAACAATGAATTATGCAAATTTCTAGCAATACTATACTCAATGTAACACCTATTCGACATTTTTTCTAAACCTATGGCTGATATGAAGAATAAATCAAGGATAAATTCAATCTGTCTTATGAAAATGTCACTAACTATCCAGGTCTATTTTTGCTATGTATGCACCGTAGATAAATCGAACAGAAACTGATACACACCAAATATTTTACTAATCCCCTCTGATTTTGCATTTGTACTTTTTCTCTATCAAACACATGTTTGTCACAAAAGGCAAGTAATTGCTTCTACTTGTAGTCGCAAGGTTTTGTATGAGATGATTTGCAATTAGCATTACAATAATTAGTGCAAGAATAGAGTCCATTCGAGAAATAATGGAAAAAAATTGCATCTCTCACAATAATTCCCTTCCTCGTGATCATCAGAATGAGCTTTGTGGCATTGTGGCAGTGCCCACAAACGCGAAGGCTTTTGGTAATCTGGATAGTTGATCTACACATCTGTTGATAACGAAAAGAAATGGCAATCTTCTCAGTGTGGCCATAAATTATTTGTTCCTTCTCCTAATCATCTCCCTCCTTGACATGGAGAGACACTTCTTGTGATTACACTAAACCTTGATCACTATAGTCGCATTGAATTTCACCTTGTTGTATCGAGACAGAGTTTCACCCTTGACAGTGAGAGAAAACTCCCATTTTCTATTGCCACTCATGTACTAAACAATTTCATTTCCTAGTTTGGTCATTTACTGGACATTAATAAACTTATATTATCTTATATACATTTATTTATTAGTAAATGCACATATAAAATGGGGCATGTACTCGGTAAGTGATATTGCTTACCTTATCCATTATCTCAGAAGATTCATATCTCAAGGCTTTGATTTTCTTCTATGGTCTTGTTAATGTGGGAGAATTTTCCTTGTCAACTTCATAGGATTATTGGGCAAAAGGACCAATTATTGAAATGGGAAGCCTGTTGGTTATGGACCAACTACCATAATCTAGGATTGATTGGTTAAAAATGAAATGCAACTAATAATGCAATGCAAGTGTGAAATATGGAATATAGCATAACTAAATCCTATTTAGCAGGAAAGAAAAGGCTAACATGAAATGAAATGAAATACAAATGCTAAAAGGAACAATCCACTCACTGCAACCTATGATGATGAGGATGGTTGGTCGATGCTCATCACGAAGCTTGTGTAATTGGTGTATCTGGTACATGGGGTGTGGGAAAAATTTTCTTGCTTAAAATCATCTACAATACCTACAAAAAAGAGGTCAATCATTTTTTTTATTTCGTCATTTGGTTTATAGTTTCTAGGAACTTTGAAATTGAACAATTGTATGCTTTCGTTGCCTGGGATCTGAATTTAAGTATGGAGGAAATTGCTAATGCTGATATTAAAAAGATGAAAATGACTGCATCTCTAAAACGAAAGAAGCGAGCATTAAATCTTCCTGGAAAAATCTGCAAGTATGGTTGAGCAATGCTAATTGCAAAGCTTGATATAACCTCCATTTAACCAACTCTATTTTTAACGGGTCCTCCCTAAATATCGATATCCAAACTTTCTTCCTAGATTCCAGGAAGAAAGAGTTTACGTAGTGGATATCATTTTGCCTTAGAAATTTCCCTAGCAATGATCTCATGTTTGCCTCTGTGGATTACCTCACCCAGATCTAAATTAGCCAAAGAGGAACAAACATATATGGATTTATATATACATACGAATAAGAGGTAGATTTGTTCTAAATGTTCTCTAGTAATTTCTAGCATACTGAATTGTTTACCATCATGCATGCTCAATATAGTATCATTCAAGGCCAATATACATCTACCTTAAACGAAATTATCCACATGTTTCCCATGTAAAGTATTAATTTATTAACATGAGGCTTAGGCATCACTAATGAAGCTACCAACAAAATGGAGATGACACCTTGGATGAATAGGCAATTAATGAGCTACCTCCTAGCTCTCATGATGAGGATTCATTTATAGTTTTTAGGGATTTTTTCCTTCTGTAACAAAAATGGAATGGAAGCGTGAAATTGTCAATTGAAACTACAAACTTATTTGTCATTAATGTCAAGAAAGCAAGCCTAATGACAATGTCACTGCTAAGATAGAAATAACATAGGTTATTGGAGAAACATTTTTTGGAGATAACACAAATTAAAACAATAAAAGGAGATGATACAAAATTTCATGAATCAATAGCCTAAAGGGTTAGCTCGACTGATCAAATCAGTGCCTCGCTGATCGGGAGGTCACATTGTCAACTCTCCCCGAAGCCCTTTGTGTTAGACCCAGTTATTGGCCGCGGGGCTCGATTTCATTTGGGGTTGATCAGTCTAGATATTTTTGTGGATGTAGCAGCCGCCCAATGACTACAGTGTCCGTGAACCACATCAAAAAAAAAGTCATGAATCAAGATTCTTAGTATAAATTTTTCAAACATAATGTGAATAAATATGTCCTTTACTTTCACAATTGTGAGGAACTAATTGTGCCACTTATCATTGACTTCTTAAATGATATTCTCACGAACAAGGATTATGATGCCAATATCAGCATGGTCAAATAACGATTAGAATGGGGAATTTCACAATTGTGAGGAACTAATTGTGCCACTTATCATTGACCTCTTAAATGATATCCTCACGGACAAGGATTATGATGTCAATAGCATCATGATAAAAAACAGTTAGAATGGGGAATTCATAAGTGGCGAGAAAGGTTCAAGATTTAGATGACATCATCATATGGTAAGAGTAATACAATTTTACCCCAACCAATGTACACTCCTTTCTAGAAAGTGAAATATATTGGTTTTACACCAACATTTATTAAACCAAATTTATGAAATGCATTTATATGCATTGAGTCACTATGGAAAGAGAATGATTGGAACCTAGTTGAGGCTATAAAATGATTGAGTTAGATAAAATGCAATGGTCTTAAGAGACAACAAATAATACCATTTTTTTATAGTTTGGATACTTTATACAAGTGAAATAAGGATAAGAAGCAACAAGTAACTAAATTAACAACATTTACTTTGTTATGAAATGTTTGATTTAAATCATTTACTTATAAAGGTTCCAGGCTCTTAATGAAGAGAATTTTAATAGATCCTTCACTTTGAACATATCCTAGTTGGAATTGTTAGAATTAATGGAGAAAGATATAGTTAGTTGTTTTAAGCATAGGATTGAGACTCTAAGATTAGGTCTCAGATATTACTATATAGGGAGTGGTTGAAACCACCCTGTTAGTGCGAAAGATTTTATATACTACGTTCTCCTGATTGAATATCAGTGTGTGTGTATTGTGTGAAGTGCTTGGGCACTCTCCAAGTATCTCACTTGGAGAGCCACTTAATTAATAGAACATTGTTTTTTATCATGGTATTAGAGCTTCAAGTTTATCGATCTTGTAAGTTGAGTGAAGAGCATGACTGAAGCAAATTCATTGCAAGGTTTAGGTGGATAAACACGACGGTCACAGAGGAACACTACTGCACATTGCATTTCCAAAGCTCGGTGCGAATGCTGCATAGATCTTCATGACTAATCTTTTGCATAACTACGATGATTTTCGTGAGACTATCGTGTATAAGAGCATTGATTGTGTAAAGGCTGGATCGCCAAGGGATTGTGTGGATCGCTGTTCGGATGAGGGATTGGTGTGAATGGTAGGATTCAAACCTGCGTGGGGCGGTAGAATAAAGGATGCCGAATTCTGTTCATTGTATGCTGGCAGCATGAGGCTATTGTTGGCACAACTATAGGGGGTGCTCTCACTGAAATCTCTATGCCCATTGCAATATGACCACAATCACTTGTATTGGACAATCTGTTAGAGTTGTGGTTGGATTCTCCAGTCTTGTTGCTTGCTGGCTAGAAGAGCAGCAAACATTGTGGACCACCATTCAAGAGCCTTTGGAATTTTAGGTTGATGTAGATCACTTAAAGTCAGGTTTTGTGGTGCGTATGGTTTTGACTATCATAAGAGACTAGTCACTGGTTCAAATTCTTCCCAAATCTCTTCCCACTGTCATTCCTAACGGCTACCATAGGCGTCCTAAGGTGGCCTCTTCCACAAATCATTGTGGCCTAGTCAATAGTGGAGACTGCAAAATAGCGACGACACCACCATGCAAAGTTTCTGTTAAGAAGTTGGCATCAAGCCACACGTTCTCAAAAACATGGATCCACAATAACAAAGAGCCTATGGCCACAAAACCCCACACTAACAACAACCACATCACGGACGTGGCTACTAGTTTCAGCAATAACCCAACCCCTTCTTTATAACCACCTATAGCTCTAGAAGTCCAAAGAATAAACAGAACTCTGTTGGGGACGAAATAGCAGAGTTGTAGAAAATTGGATGCATCTGCCAACAAGGAAGGAGATGTGCATGGAGGCTCATGGAGTTCTAATTATTTGAGAAACTCAAGTTGCAGGTTGTGGAGATCCCAAAACCAATTGGGCAAACTTTCTCGTAAGTTGTTATATGCCACAATGAAAATGTGAAAGTCATTGCTGATTTGAACCTATTTTTAGAAATATATGTTATCAGAAATTGCTAATTACATAAATCAGAATTAGATATTGAGAATGTTTCCAGCTTGTGGGAGGCCATTTTGTTCCTCGTTGCCAGAGCCGAGGGCACTAAGACCTTCGTGGCACAAAAGCCACAGTCTACAAGTTTCTACAGTTGAAGAGTTGCCAAAGCGAGAAGTTTTCCATCTAGATGGTAACAAGGTTGTTGGAGCTCGTTAGAGGACGGTGTGGAGTCGAAAAGGAATCTCAAAGCGAGATAAGCTGGACTTTAACAGCATGTCTATATTTTTGGATATTTTTGATTTTGATGATGATGATTTCCTCATGTGGGCATTTAGAAGCATGAGCATGGGTAGTATGTTCGAGTCGGAAGAAATTTTAGAAAAATAATGTGGTTCTGTTGAAGACCACGAGAATCAAGAGGCACAATTTGTTGTGCAAGATCTTGAGATTGAAGACACATGAGCTGATCCTACTATCTAGGGAGTGGTTGAAACCACCCTATTAGTGTGAAAGCCTATATATACTAGGTTCACGTGATTGAATAACAGTGTGTATGTATTGTGTGAAGTGCTTGGGCACTCTTTAGGTATCTCACCTGGAAAGCCACTTAATTAATAGAACATTGGTTTTTATGAGGAATCTCCCTGAAACATAACATATGATAAAAAAGAAACAACAGTAAAAAAACCAAATTTCATTAAATTTTGACTTCTTTCTTCTATGCTATTGTTTCTTATATCATTGCCTTATGGAATTTCCTTTGTAACATATGATGCAAATGCTAATTAATCCACCTTTAATAATATATATTGTTGAAAAATTTACTTTCACCCTCTCTACTAAAATTAGATTTTTTTCGTTGTGGGGTGGTATAGTAATTTATCACATATGTGACTGGAGTAGGCTTTGAAAGTCATGATATTTCTCTAAAGCTTTAATCGACTTTCCGCATTTATAGCACTTGTAACCTTCCATTATATGTGTGGATCTCTAACTTCAACTTTCAAGTAGTACGCATATGAATATGTTAGATAGTATCTATTTTGTAAATGCTCTTTTCTATTTTCTATCCCCAATCTATATTCAAAGTTATTGTGAACATTCCCTCTTGATACATGAACTCTCATGAGGTATTCAATCTCTTTATTTTTCCAGCTTTATTTATATGAAAACATTTATGCGTACATATCTCTCCCTCGCATTCAATATTTTTTTAATGTTCATTCAATATTAATCAAAATGAATCATAACATTCATGAAAGTATCACTTCTTTTCATTGCTTGGTTTGTTTTATTGAAGAATTACTATATATATATCACACTTTACATTTCAATAAATTATATTGTCATTCATGTTTACGAATATGTAATACTCATTAGTTCCTATTTACTATAATAATTTATCTAGAATTAAAATGTAAATTATGTATAGATAAAAAAGTGTTATTGTCATAATAAATTGTAGTTAGTCTCACAAAACTCAACTATATATTAAACATAATACAAGAACTAAATATTAAGATGAGACGTTAATAATCATCATAAAAATTGTATATGAAATATATAACCATTATATTTATCATAAAGGTATAACAATCATGTTATTTAGAGTAACGTGTATGAGAACATACACTAGGAAAAAATATGTTTCTAAGTATTTAGCTAGAGAAAATAATAGTTATTATAAAATCGTTATCTTTAACTATATTATATTTCCTTTGAGCCTTATCTGTTTCTTTCATTTGACTATAATGTAATCCCGATTATGTTTAATGGCGCCTCTTCCTTTAGATGATGCCCTATCACCAATATCTGCTAACTCAGTGACTATCCTTTGTTCAAGAAACATCACCCATGCTTGTTTGTCAAGAATAATATCATTTTACCATTTAGATACATTTTTTCTATTATGCGCACTATCGTTTCTATTAAATCTTTATTCATTTGACATTTCCACTTTCTTCTCCTATTCAACTTCTCTAGTTTTTAGGAATAACTCTTCTTCCAACATATTTTCCTTCATCATGAAGACATAATGTGTTCCTCCATCATCCTCATCCTTAACCCTTTATGTTACTTTTCTCCACTGCTACTTCGCATTTTGATCTTGGACCTTGGTCACCATGGTAACATGTTCCCTATTTCAGACGCTCATTGGAAACCTTCTCTATTATATATACCTTCTTCTCATGGATTTTCTTCTTAATAGACTATTTAACCCATAAGCAGAGTTTACGAAATATTCTTCACTATCTCTCAGAATATAAACTATAATAAGCACTTTATAAAATACATCAACATATTCTACATGCCTATTTTTCTACCATACTTTTTCGAGATTTGTCCTCATTTACAAAATATATATAAAAACAATCTAAACGTATAATTTTGACCATCTTCTCTATAGGCTAGATCTCGACTTTACTTGTAAATTTTTTTTTCCTCTCCCCAACTTCCTCCACCACTCAGATGCATAACTAACTCTTCAATCTTTCATAGACGACCCACTCTCTAAAGTTCCAGGTGTTCTATATTCAATATGATACTGCATTTATAAATCAATTTAACCAATACTTAAAAAGGATTTCACTTCCAAAATATACATATATCTATTTCTAATACGATATATCTTCTTCTAATGAGCTTCATTACTTTGTAGTTTTTTTTTTTAACTTAATGTATTTATTCTTCATCATGACTTTAATCTTAATTATTCACAATTTTCTCTTCGTTACTTTGTAGTGTTTTTTTTTCTTTTTAAATCTTTATTCTTCATGGTGACTTTAATTTTAATTATTCACAATGTAAAAGAAATATATGCTCATCCAATTAAATGATATCTATTATTTTTAATAGTATATATTATTTTATTACACGTTATAAAAGAAAATCTAATGCTTCCAAACCAAGGCCTTTTCTTTTACTCCTTGTCCCAATATAAATTCGCAATTAAAATATGCTCTAATTCAATGGTATCTATTATTTTTATTACACATTGTAAAAAAATATAGTATACTATCTTTTTGACTGAATATACTATATTTTTTACTGCTTCCAAACCCTCACCTTTTCTTTTAGCCCTTGTAATAATATAAATTCTAATTCCATCCCTATTCTAACTTCCAACGTCACTTGTACTATCTCACTACAATCCTGAGCATCACTTCATTTTTTTTTAAGTCGTTTCTCTTTGTAACTCGTTCCGGTAATCACCTCATCCTGAATAATTACGCCTAACAATACACACCTATTCTAAATTGTATTCTAAAATAAAAATCTTCAACTACTAAGATTTATTTTCAATAATACCATTTATTTCAGAGTTTATCACCACCAAATCAAAATACATAGTAAAAATACACAATCAAACAAGTACAATTAAAATTTAAATAATACATATTCAAAACCACAACTTTGCATTATTTATCATCAATATTTAACACAATGACATGTGAAATTCATTATATGTAGTAGTACGGTGTAAGCCTAAAATTCTAAAGCCAATTTGTTATTTTTCAAATAGATTAGGCAATGTCTAAACATATTATGCGTTTTGAGTCATTACATGATAAATTAATCCATTTACTTTAAAATTAAATAATAATTTATAATATAAAATATAAAATTAAACGTTACAAAATTATTTATTTAAATTTAAATAACTCAGATGTAATTATAAATTCAATATATATAAAATTTTACATGTTAAATATATGTAATATTAATATTGGGTAGGTTGTGTTTTCCGTGGTTCTATTGTAACCGTTGTAAATTCATAGTTAACTAAATGGGTAGTAATGATTGTGTTTAAATATAGCGTGAGAGATATATTACACTAATGTGTTACATATGATATGATAGGGTAGTTTAATTTATATATTTAAATTATAATATACATATAAATTAATATTAATTATATATATATATATCTATATATTGTTTTATTTTTTTATTATATAGATATAAAATAAATTTAAATTTACATCGAATTTATAATAAAAATTCCAATTAACCAAATAAATTAGGAAATCATAAAAATTAGGAAAATAATATGGTGAACTATTTTAGGTGTGACAAGGTTTTTTTTCTTATATTTTGTGTTTTGGTTTGGTTAAAAAAATTATGTGTGTAACATATGTAATGTGAAATAAAAATAATACTATCATAAGAATATAAAGTAAATGGTTAATAACTATTGATATGCATCAATCAATGATAAACTAAAAAATAAAATCATAGCAATTAACTAAATTATAAATTTATTTTAAAATTAATTAAAATAAAATAACTAACTTGGAGATAAATCTTAACCTTTGAACTACCAATATTATTATAAATATTCAACATACTCTATGGAGAGTAAATATCATTCACCTAAAATTAAAACTATGTAAAACATATTATGAAATAGACATGCCTATTGGCATAATTCTTATTGTTAATTATAAAATAATTAATAATATGTTAAGCTTATATACTTTTGAAAAAATATGGAACATATTTACCCTCACTTTACGATAGATATTCTTGATGTGTAAATATAATTTGTTACAATACCATGGGACAATATTATAGGTTATCAATACCACATGCCTAAGAAATCATAATCCATTTCATATGGCACTCGTTTAGATGACATTTTTTTAATTAATCAATTTAATTAAAAAAAAGAAAAAAATAGCATAACTAGTTTGCAAGTAAATCACAACCTTTAATTTGTTTGTAGTACTAAGAATATTATAAAATATTTAGAAAAGGTTAAATATTTTACATCCACCTAATAATCATTGATAATAAAATTAACATTTTGAAAACATTATTCCAAAATACACATCCCTATCAATATAAAAATAAAAATTAATGATTAAAAAAAATTCATAAAAATATGTAATTGAATTTTTTTTTTGTAAGCTGTGGCATTTCCATTTCTATTATATACATCAAAAATAAAATTCACATGCAAAGGCAACCTCAACCTGCCCCGAAGGGAAACCAGGTCTGTTGGTCCCTCAAAAATATTGTCTAGAGCAGTTTACTTGTCCAACATACAACCATCGTCTATCAAAAAACCTTACACTTTTCTGTCTGCAATTTGTTCCTAACTGTTTATAATCAGAGACATGCCAAGCTACCATAAACTTAGGAGCACTACAGTTTATAACAGCATGCAAAAACAAAAAGAATGACTGGGCAGACATGTCAATCTACCGTAATTTCTTGCTTGGGCGCCTCCTCTCGCTTTGCTTTTATCAGGTCCTTCAACATACCTTTGATCTCCTCAATTTTGATGTCTTGTTTCCGGGTCATAAACTGCAGGCTGGCCAGTTCTTTCTTCATATCCGGCACCCCATGTGCAATCTCTGTCATCTCGACTGCTACTTGCTCCATGGCCCTGGCAAGTAGATGCTTCATCACCCACTACATATGTAATGCTCTCTTGTACAGTGTTAATCTCCCTCTCGTGTTCCTAGGGTCTAGCAGCAAGGTATCCCACTCTTCCATTTCAGGGTCTGAAGGTTCTTCCAACACTCTGTTCTCCAACACATCGATTATCCTTCTTACATCTGCATTTGTTTCATTGTTGTAGGCCGCCTCTGCTACCTGAGCTGCCTGCCCGATGGAGCGCCTTCCTCTCTTCGGCTGATCAGAAGCTGGAGTCTCCCTTCCATCATAATCACACTTCCTTGTTCTCCCTCGTCCTCTGTGTCTTCTTCCTTTCCCTCTTTTACCCGGCCTACCTCTGTTGCTACTTCTACTGCTCTGTCCGGCTTCAAAGGTCATTTTCACCGCACCGTCCTCCTTTTCTATCTCCATATCCTTTTCGTCAGAGCTATCAGTCGCCACCGTCATATAATCCTGCTCTCTCCCGGTGGTCTTCCCTTCGCCTTCCTTCTCCTGTCTTCCCCTCCTTCCTCCCTCCATCCTGACACTTAGGCAGCGTCTGAGTCTTTGATTTACGTCTCTCTGCCAAACTAATTCTTCCCTCTCCACCTTCCCTGCCTTCCGGTTATCTGTCATTCTGCCTGCGTTTCTTCTTAAATGAGTTTCACCACCTAACATCTGGCGCTGCCGATACTCGCCGCCGAACCTTTCTCCTGCCCTTGCCATTATTTGTTTCTCTCCTTTCCTTGGTTTGCGTACTACTCCACCACCTTTCACCTTAGTTCTATTAATGATCGACGATCTTAATGATGCCTGCCGACCACCTCCCCATCCCATCACTGCCCTGTATTGGCCGTGGTTCTCCACCCCGATCGGGGAAATATGTAATTGAAATTTTATTTTTAATCATAAAAATAATTAATATATGAATTAAACAAATGTACATTTAAAAAGAAATTGTATAACAAGATTCTTAACCATGAAGATTCTTCATAAGTTTTGTTAGCCAATTCCATGGCTTATCAATACAACGTGCCCAAAAGACAGATAACTTATTTCATATGACACTTGTTCATATGAAACTTTTTAAATTGATTAATTTAGTTAAAATGGTAGAAAAAGTATAACACTAGTTTTGAGATAAATCTTAACCTTTAATCTCTAATCATTACTAAAAATATTCTAAAATATTATCTAGATGTTAAAGCCCTACCATCCACATAATAATTATTGATAATTAAATTAAAATTATGAAAATCTTATTAATACTACTTGATTTTCAATACTACTTGATTTTCATAATAGAAACATTCCTATCCATATTATTATTGGAAAATAATATGTAATTTTAATAATAAGTCAATACAACAACTTCAAATTAATTTTTTAATAAAGATCATTAATGCCATAAACTTCATTGCAATTGTGTACATCTATGACAAGTCAGTTAAAAAAAAATGTTACTATCCTTCTCCACGTTAAGCTTTAAATCATATATAAACATAATCACTTTATAATGGTTGATCTCATAATTGTGCTAATTAGTGAAACTAACTAACTATTACCTTAAACCGACTTTACAACTTCGTTTCTCCACGGTTAATTACTGAAACTTACACACTATTACCTAAAACTGACACTTTACAATTTCTTTTCCCTAGATTATATATGAGATTCCAGAAATATATCTTCTGCATGCAAAATTTAGCTACATGATAGATCTCCACGATTATGAAAACGTCACAATGACCTATAATAGTAGGCATTTAAGAAATTCATATTATTTCGAATCAAACACATTAAACCTTTATATTCACCAAGGGAAAGAATTATTTTATGAAATTATAAAAGATTAACACGAAGATCATTCTACCAATTTATGATTGTTGTGAGCTTCACTTAGTTCTACTAACCAAATGTTTGGAATTTACAACAATACTAGACGGAAACACGTAATAATATATGTGGACATCATATATATGTCACCTTGTAGGTATGTGTGAATTTTCACTTTCAAAAAAATTGCATGCAGAGAAGTGGGGGCTAGGGATTTAGGTATGGGTTTTAATGTTTGAATTGAGTGGCACAATAGATTATATAAAAAGAAATAGGAACTTAGTGCGTATAGTTCAAAACTATACAGGTTGATAATATCATGCACACTATACGTTGTTGTGAGTTTTGATGCAGACTATCTAGGCATGGTATCTCAATTTCATTAATTTGTTTATACAATGTTCAACAAATAAGTTTTACTAACCAAATGTTTCTCGGAATTTACAACAATACTAAATGGAAACATATAAATAATCTATGTGGACATCATATATATGTTACCTTGTAGGTATGTGAGAATTTTCGCTTTCAAAAAAATTGCATGTAGAGAAGTGGGGGCTAGAGATTTAGGGATGGGTTTCAATGTTTGAATTGAGGGGCACAATAGATTGCATAAAAAAAAATAGGCACTTTTTTTGTATAGGTCAAAAACAAATTTTAATATATGCATGTTGATAATATCATCCACACTACATGTTGTCATGAGTTTTGATGCAGACTGTTTGGGCATGGTATCTCAATTTCATCAATTTGTCTATACAATGTCCCAGAAATAAGTAGTCAGACAGCTAGTGCTAATGCAAACTAGAAATCACACAATAAATTTCAGAAGTATTAAATAATTTCAGCAAAAAATATATTCTCATTATTATTAATTCTCAATGCATATCATTCATATAATACACTCTTGGATTCTTCAGTTTCCCTCACCTGAATTATATTCAACACTCCACTCCCTTTTCCTTTCACTCTCCTCCTAAACCTATTTCCTCAAATCTATAGCACACTTCCCTCTTAAGTCAAAATTGCACATTGATTCTGCACACCACAAATTGTGCATTGATCCAAACTATTTATGCATAGACATGTTTTATTTCACATGTACTAATACTTCTTATCTTGCATATGAACTTCTTTTTCTATTTTCCCCTAAACAGGTCCATTAGAACTCAACGTCTACACTAAAATCAATGCATCTAGTGCAAGAAATCAAATAGGATTAGAAATCAACAACCACATTAAACTTAATACATCTATTTTAGTGAAAAGCCAAAATATTCATGACTTTCTAGGTCTAACTTCTATGTCTGTATTTGTCTCTATGTGTATCTTTCTTCTTCCCTCTCTATCCACCATCCATTATGTGTCTATATCCCTCCCTCTCTCCTTCTCCCTTTCCCCTACCTCTCTCCCCACCACTCTCTCTTTGAATCTCACTCCCTTTCTCTATATTTCTCTTATTCCTTCTCTCCAGTGCCATCTATGTCGATACCTCCCTTCATCCCTCCTTGTTAGTCTCTCTATCTTAGCCCCCTAAACACATCTCTCTCTCTCTCTCTCTCTCTCTCTCTCTCTCCATATATATATATATATATATATCTTCCTCCCTCCTGCTATTTTTCTCTCTCTTCTTCCCTCCCACGCCCTCCATTTATATCTCTATCTCCCTCCGTCTCTCCTTCTTTATCTCTTTATATCAACCCATAAACATGAACTCTCTCTCTCTCCATATCTATCTATTTATCTATCTCTCTCTCCCCCTTCCTCTCCTTCTCTTCCTCTCTCTCTCTACCCCCTCCAACTATATCTCTATCTTCAATTATCTATCTCTTCTTTCCCTCCCTCTTCCTCTCCCTCTCTCTCTCTCTTCCCCTCCCTCTCTCCCTATCTCTCTCTCTCTCTCTCTCTATCTCTATTCCTCCCTCCCTCTCTTTACCTCTCTCTTCTGCCCTCTCTCCCCCCTCCATCAATATCTTTATCTCCCCTTGTCTCTCCTTATCCCAACAACATACACACTCTCTCGCCACATCTTTCTCTCTCTCCCTCCCTCTTCCTCTCCTTCTCTCTATTCCGCGTCTCCTTCTCTCTTCCCCTTATCCCCCTCTCTCTCTAATTCTCTCTTTCCCCCTTCCCTCTTACTCTATTCTCTCCCTCATTGTCTCTCCATATCTCCCTTGTCACTCTCTCTCCCTCTCTACCTTTACCTGTCTATGTATTTCTTTCGCTTCCAACTCCATCTCTCTCTCCTCTCTATCTCTTCCTTCCTCTCACTCCATTTCTCTCCCACCCCCCTCTATCTCGCCCCATTACTCACACACACTCTCTCCACCCTCCAACTCTGTCACTATCTCCCTCCCTCTCTCCTTCTCACTCTCCCCCTCTCTCCCCCTTCCATATCTATGTCTCCCTATCTCTCTCTTCCCCTTCTTTCCTTATCTCTATCCTCTCCTTTTCTCTCTCTTCCTTCATCTCCTCTCTCCCTCATTCCATCTTCATCTCTATCCACCTCTATCTCTCAACAAATTTGTTCTTCCCTCCCTCTCTTTCCACGTTCAAATCCATATCTCTCCCTCTCCCTCTCCCCCCCTCCCATCTCTCTTCCTTCCTCTCTCTCCTTGTCTCTCCCACCTCTATGTCTTTGTCCCCCACCCTATTCATCCCTCACCTCACTCTCTCTCTTAAATATGATCCCATTGTATTGTATATAACAAAGTATATAAATTAAGAAAAAAATATTTTGTTGTAAAATATTAAACCTATATTTTGGATTAATAATGTCAAAGAAAATACAAGAATAAAAAACTTAAAAGAGTCATGCACTAAATTTCCTCTATCATTGTAAGTCACTTTTCTTCATTTCTTGGCTTGGATCCTTGGTTAAGATGCATCTATCCTTGTTCTTTATAATATTATTTATATTATATAAATTTCACATATGCATATATAAAATTATTCTCATATTTAATTTATTAAAAACTCAATTTAATCTCTATGGGAATATTTTTAGTATTCGTGAGGATGAAGAGTTTAGATATACCTCAAAAATAATTATAACATTTTTTCTTTTAGATTTAATTAAAAAATGTTATAAAATTAAATTAAAATAAAGTATTTGTAAAATATTTTGATTTTGAAATAAGTTATGTTTTTTTGGTGTGTGGTATTGATAAGCCATGGTATTGGAAGAGAATAATTAAAAGCCTAGATTCATCACATAATAATCAAAAGCCTAGATGGCCCATGGTATTGATAAACCATGACATTAGCAAGCCATGTTGTTGGCTTATGGTATCCGAATAGAATAATTAAAAGCCTATATCCGTAACATAATAATCAAAAACCTAGATGGCCCATGATATTGATAGACCATGATATTAGTGCATGGTATTATGATTTTCTTCCCTCCTCTCTCTCACTCTTTCTATCTTTCTCTCCTAGGCATAGCCCATGCTATTGTAGAAAAACCTATTTAGTAGTTAATAATATCCATGGTGAATATTCATGATTAAAAATATTGTTCTATTGTAAATTTATAAGTACTATTTATATGTTATATATTTTAATGTGATATGTATATTATATTTTATTTTATCTAAAATTTGTTTCGTAATTTTATTAATAAAAGACAAAACTAAAATATAAAAAAAATTAATTTAAAAAATGTCTCATATCCCAGATCTCACTCATGCACATCTACCCTATATTGTGCTAGAGCATCTCTACCCAAAAATTATGTTTTATATTGAGTATTTATTGATGCAACAATTATGTTTTATATAAAGTATTTATTGATATTTAAGAATTTTAATTTAATTATTGATAATTATGAGTACGCATAAAGGTTGACATTTATGTCTAATGTCAGTATACTAGCAATTGCACCATATGTTGCAAAGGAAATGTCGTAAGGAGGCAACATAGGAAAGACCAGCGTGAAAGGAAGAACTAACAAAAATTATTCAATTTTCTTTCTTATATTTGTGTGAGAAAAATTTTAAAATCTAAACTTTGCATAAATAGGCTACAATAATTAGGAAGTTAGGAAAGATGATTGTGGTTGGATGTTCCACTGAAACCATATTTGCTACCATTTAAATCTCATATACTCCCTTATCATGATGTAGCTTCATATCCAAGGTTAAACAAAATTTGATTTCAAAGGTAAATTTATTATAAAAACAAAGGATTTTCTTATCTCATTCAATTGAAAATTTACTTTAATCTTCAACAAAAAAAATTGATGAGTGTGAATAAAAAGAAAATTGAAGGATTTTCTTATTTCATTCAATTGAAAATGTAATTTAATCTTCAACAAAAAAAATGATGAGTATGAATAAAAAGAATGAAACTACATGTTCTTGGGGAAATGAGTTCAGGATTTTATTATATGTGTCTATACAATTGAAAATTTATCAATTTTAATAATTCTTACATCTGTAAATCTATGCAAATGATAAAAATGACTTGCAAATATCTGAAATTAACATATGAAAATGTTTTTGGAATAGAAAGTGAAAAGTGACCATCCTCACTATTTTGGCAACAATAGTAATTCCTATATATGCAAATCTATGAAAAAAATTTGGCCACATGAAGTGAGAAGTCACATATTCAAATGTTCTTGGAATAGAATGTGAAAAGTGACCACTATTTTGACAACATCAGTGATTATATCTGCAAATATATGCGAATTTTTTGGCCACAAAAAGTAAGAAGGGACCACTCCGACTATTTTGGAAAGACTAGAAATCCTTCCTTCTGCAAATTTATGCAAATATTTTTCTTACGACTCCAAAAGTATGTAAATATTTTTCCACGGAAAGTGAGAAGTCACTACCTTGATGATTGTGACAAGATCAGTAATTTTCACATCTACAAATCAATGCAAACATTTTTGCTACAGAAAGTGAAAAGTGACTATCTTGATTACTACGGGAAGATTAATAATTTTTAAATATTCAACTTTATGCTAACGTCTTTTGCACAAAAAGTGAGAAGTGAACATCCTTACTAGTAATTCTAACATTTGTGAATCTATGGAAAAACATTTTCCATTGAAAATAACAAATGACCATCCTAGCTATTGTGACAAGATTTGTAATTTTCACATCTGCAAACTCATGCAAATATTTTTTCCCACAGAAAGTGAGAAGTGACCATCCTAACTATTAGACAAGACCAATAATTCTTACATCTCCAAATTTATGAAAATAATTTTGCCAAGAGAAAATGAGAAGCTACATCCGACTATTGTGACAACCAAAGAAGATAAGGCCTCTTTCGATCCATACCCGACAAAGAGGACATTTCACGATATGGTACCGAGTCAACACTTTGAGGCACAATGTCTGTTGATCAATCCAAATTACTCCTTTCTCCTCACAAAAATCCCACCAAAATTATTTACCATGTTCTTCTAGCAAAAAGAATTATCTACATAGTAAAATATATTTACCAGAGACAGTGTCAAACAACACACCCTATATATTTACTAGAGACAGTGTCAAGCAACACACCCTATATGTAAAGCAGGGTCCAAGTAGTTTGACCCACTCAAATTCTATGGCATACAAACTTCTACTTTTACACCTACAACTACCTTATTCTCGGCCTCTTCCATGTAAAATCACATTCTCATAATTCAAAATTACCAAGGTTACAGGTTATGGGCAAGAAATACACCAGAGCTCACCGATTGAAAATATAGACCATTTCATACATTGCACATTTCCCTGTGTGGGGCCTCCTTGCATCTGGTTCCTTGCCTTGCAATACCTACCATGTTCATCATTGCAACCTATTCTATACCAGACTAAAACACTATTTTATACTCTCTTCATGCATTATCTGCATTCACATTTGAACATTAGCTGGTCAAAG
Organism: Pinus tabuliformis; assembly: GCA_031772625.1. Taxonomy (NCBI): domain Eukaryota; kingdom Viridiplantae; phylum Streptophyta; class Pinopsida; order Pinales; family Pinaceae; genus Pinus; species Pinus tabuliformis. The sequence continues at coordinate 1,106,900,513 of CM062805.1, forward strand.
GCAAAAGCGATACAACTCTTATGTTTACAACTTTATAAAAACAATAAATCGTCATGGATGAAACCCACAATGCAACACCTAGTTCACAGTGGCAACATTATTGAATCCACTAACTTAAGGATCTTTTAGCTCCCCTCGACACTGGAGATACAATTTACGCTGTCATTTTTACATGGTTAAGCTCTTCATGAATTTTACAGTCATCAATCACAATGATGGAGGCATTATACATAAATCCATAGTTTACCTATGCTAAAGAAATCACCACTTGAGTAGCTCTAAGTTGAACTGCTTGCTAAATGGATTTGGGTAATGATCTAGATCTTTGTCTTGAATTGTTGGCATTGAATCTTATGTAGCCCGCTAAAATTCTGGGTTTCATTCTTGATCAACCAACACTGATTTGGGAAGTGAACGAACCTGATCGTCTTCCTAGTAAACCAATTGAATCAAGATATCTATATCCTATGCCCTAGTCCTATGCCCGGGTCACTACGTCCTATTCCTTATCTAACAAGGAAAAATAATAGGATATACTATTAGCACATATATTAATATGTCTAATGAATCCATCTATTGAACGAAACAACTCCATATCTTGTAGTGGGGCCCATTTTGGATCCACCCGAATAAACATTAGTATCGATGCCAACATCCTAGTAATCACCTTTGCCAACAGCACAACTAGTTCTAGCCCCTCCTCCACCTCAATAATGTTGCATTATACATAAATTAGTATTTTAGGTATGTTGAAGAAATCCATATTTTATCTATGTTGAAGAAATCACCATTGGATTAGCTCTCAGTGTACATAGTCCAATTTGGGATTGAACTATGAAACCTGTAAGACCAAATTTTCCACTTAGCTATTGTACCACAACCAATTTACCTCTAATTCAGGGGTCACGTTTGAAAACTAAATTTTGATACTGGGTTCTAAGAGCTACAATTACCATAGAAAAGTTTATCTAAACGTTGGGCATGTTATTGAATACGAATTGATGGCTCAATGATCCATAAAAGAAACAAGAATAGGTAAAAATAAAATACAGTAGGCATCATTGGAGTACACGAATTCATAAGCACATATTTTCAATTACTCTGATTGGGTTTAATAAGGAGCAGAAGGATGAAAACTCACTCACGAACCAAATGTTCTTTGCAAGAAATTCGTTAAAGATGAGCTTCTCCAGCTGGAAGCACATATATTTGTTTGTTAGATTTTATATTGGGTTATCTGTTGGCCAAATTCATGCCAACATGGTCAAATATAAATACATGAGTTCATTTAATACTAAATCTCCCCTGTTTCATGTAAACTATTTTACAAAGAAAAATTATGTTTTGAAGATTGAAATGCACAAAATTGTCTCAGAAAAATCATAAACTGTACATCCAAAACTCACAAATAAAATGAGAAGCTACCATCTAACTATAGTGAAAAATAATTACCACGATGTTCCAACATAAAGAAATATCTACATAGTAAAATATATTTACCAGAGATAGGGTCAAGCAACACACCGTATATGTAAAGCGGGGTCCAAGTAATCTACCACATTCAAATTCTAGAGCATACAAACTTCTACTTTTACACCTACAACTGCCTTATTCTCGGCCTCGTCCATGTCAAATTACATTCTCATAATTCAAACTTACCCAGGTAACATGTTTTGGGCAAGAAATACACCAGATCTCATCGATTGACAATATAGACCATTTCACACTTTGCACCTTTCCCTATGTGGGGCCTCCTTACATTTGGTTCCTTAAGTTGCAATACCTTCATTTGGGTTTGTGACTACTGCTCCTTGAGCTTACTGAAACAAACGAGGCGCTCACGCTCCAATAATAGGCAACAATATAATGGAATGAGAGATTAAAATAAAACGAGCTTCCTAAGCTTGAAATTCCCATTCCTTTCATCGAGTAATGACAGTTGATCAAATGCACCTAAATGAAGCTCAAAAAGGAAATAAAATGCACCTAAATGAAATAAAGCTCAAAAAGGAAATAAAATGCCTCTCTGCACAAGCATATGATTGCTTAGCAAACACTTAAAAGTAAGTCCACCGAGCCACCCACAAAATTGAGAGAGGTGTACCAAATCCAAGAGGGAAAAGAGGGATTTTGTAGTGGAAATTCAATTTCCAAATAATAACCTAGGGCACCAAATCATATAAATAAATGCCATGAGTTGGCAAAGTAAGGCACATAAAAACACGATGATTGGATTATAAAGTCATTGTTTTGAATGCAAGTATCTATGGGAGAATTTGGATTTGATTGTAGAAAAAGAAATCAGATCCTATTACCAAAGGCCGCAAAATTGATTAGGATCACCAAGAGGTAACCAAAGGCATTAACACTGGATTCAATTGAGGGTTGTAAAATTCACATAAAGATATTGTGCAGTGAATACAATTTTAGTATACACGTTGGTTGTAAGAGCATTTATAATTGGCCTGTATTTATGCTAGTAAAATAAATACATAAGTTTGAACATATATTAAATAGGTTACATAAAAATGGAAAGTATCTTTGCAAATCCATCAGAGTTCAACCCTTCACTCAAATCATGACTTCAGCTATCCCACACAAGGAGCAGCGTTAACAATGGATATGGATAGTGAAGTAGTAGAATACAACAAATTCTCTACAAGGGTAAAGCATTATTTTCTACTCTCTTCAACCATTATATGTTTTCAAATTTGAACATCAGTTGGTCAAGGGAAAAAGCTACACAACTTTTATGTATACAAATTTATAACAACAGTAAATCCTCAGGGATGGAACCTGTAATGCAACACCTAGTTCATAATGGCCCAACATTCTTGAATCCACTCAATTAAGGATCTTATAACTGCCCTTGATACTGGAGATACAATTTACATGGTCATTTTTACATGTTTAAGCTCTTCAACATAGGTAAAATATGGATTTATGTATAATGCCTCCATCGTTGTGATTGAAGACTATAAAAGTCATGAGGGTAACAATCTAGATCTTTATCTCGAATTGCTAACATTGAATCTTATGTAGTCGGGTAAACTTTTGGGTTTCAATCTTGATCAACTGGCACTGGAGTGTGAAAAAGGATTATATACATTAACTTAAAGTGAATCTTCGAAATTACTCACTGAAATCGCCAAAACAAGTAGAAAGATGTCATACCTTAACAAACTCGTAGTTCAGCTGAAATATCATAGATATAGTTTCAAATCGGGTAATTAAAAAAAACACAAGGGGAAAATGAATACTCTATTACGAAGAAAACATAAAACGCTATAGACACGGCCAAAAAAAAGAAATACTTTTGACTCAAATTTTCCCTACTAAAATCAATTTTAATCTGAACTATCCAACTGCTGTATGGGGAAAAGAATTGATGGAATATCAATTACCTTTCGACGCTTCCTCGAATTTTATTTGCACAGACAAAGAGTATGGTGATATTTTACAAGGTAGGCCATGGAAGCCACGAGTATTATATGTGTATATACAATTGAAAATTTATCAATTTTAATAATTCTTACATCTGCAAATCTATGCAAATGATAAAAGTGACCATTTTGACAACACCAGTAATTCTTATATCTGCAAATGTATGAAATGTTTTTGGCCACATAAAGTAAGGAGTAACATATGCAAATGTTTTTGGAATAGAAAGTGAGAAGTGGCCATCCTATGTATTTTGACAACAACATTAATTCTTATATACGCAAATCTATGAAAAGTTTTTGGCCACATAAATTAAGAAGTAACATATTGAAACGTTTTTGGAATAGAAAGTAAAAAGTGACCATATTGACTATTTTGGCAACAATAGTAATTCTTATATCTGCAAATCTATGTGAATTTTTTGGCAACAAACAGTAAGAAGTGACCATTTTGACTATTGTGGCAAGACCAAAAATTCTTTCTTTTGCAAATTTATGAAAATATTTTTCTTACAATTGCAAAAGTATGAAAATATTTTTCCACAGAAAGTGAGAAGTCATTATCTTGATGATTGTGACAAGATCACTAATTCTCACATTTGCAAATTTATGCAAACATTTTTTCTACAGAAAGTGAGAAGTGACCATCTTGATTATTATGAGAAGATTAGTAATTCTTAAATCTTCAACTTTATGCTAATATTTTTTGCACAAAAAGTGAGAAGTGACCATCCTGACTAGTAATTCTTACATCTGTGAATCTATGCAAAAAAAAGTTCAATTGAAATTAAGAAATGACCATCCTAGCTATTCTGACAATATTGGTAATTCTGAGATCTACAAACTTATGCAAATATTTTTTCCACAGAAAGTGAGAAGTGACCATCCTAACTATTAGACAAGACCAATAATTCGTACATCTGCAAATTTATGAAAATAAGTTTTCCAAGAGAAAATGAGAAGCTATCTTCCGACTATTGTGACAACCAAAGAGGATAAGGCCTCTTTCGATCCATACTCGACAAAGATGACAAGTTTTCCAAGAGAAAATGAGAAGCTATCTTCCGACTATTGTGACAACCAAAGAGGATAAGGCCTCTTTCGATCCATACTCGACAAAGATGACATCTCACGATACAGTACAGAGTCAACACTTTGAGGCACACTGCCCGCTGACCAATCCAACTTACTCCTTTCTCCTCACAAAAAATCCACCAAATTTAATTACCATGTTGTTCCAGCGTAAATAAATATCTACATAGTAAAATATATTTACGAAAGACAGTGTCAAACAACACAACCTATATATTTACCAGAGACAGTGTCAAGCAACACATGATATATGTAAATCAAGGTCCAAGTAATCTAGCCCATTCAAATTCCAGAGCATACAAACTTATACTTTTACACCTATGACTGCCTTATTGTCAACCTCTTCCATGTCAAATTACATTCTCAGAATTCAAAATTACAAATGTAACAAGTTTTGGGCAAGAAATACACCAGAGCTCACCGACTGAAAATATAGACCATTTCATACATTGCAACTTTCCCCATGTGGGGCTTCCTTGTGTCTGGTTCCTTACCTTGCAATACCTACAATGTTCATCGTCACAACTTATTCTATGCCAGGGTAAAACACTATTTTCTACTCTCTTCATGCATTATCTGCATTCACATTTCAACATTAGTTAGTCAAAGGAAAAAGCGATACAACTCTTATGTATACAACTTTATAACAACAATAAATCCTCAGGGATGAAACCCATAATGCAACACCTAGTTCACAGTGGCAACATTCTTGAATCCACTCCGTTAAGGATCTTCTAGCTGCCCTCGACATTAGAGATACAATTTAAGCTGTCATTTTGACACGGTTAAGCTCTTCATGAATTTCACTGTCATCAATGACAATGATGGAGGCATTATACATAAATCCATATTCTACCTATGCTAATGAAATCACCACTGGAGTAGCTCTCAGTTGTCCTGCTCACTAAATGGATTTGGGTAATGATCTCGATCTTTATCTTGAATTGTTGGCATTGAATCTTACGTAGCCGGGTAAAATTTTGGGTTTCATTCTTGATCAACTGATATTGAATTGGGCACTGAACGAACCGGATCCTCTTCTCAGTAAACCAAGTAAAGCAAGGTATCTATATCCTATGCCGTAGTCCTATGCATGGGTCACTATGTCTTATTTCTTATCTAATAAGGAAAAAGAATAGGATATATTATTAGCACATATATTAATTTGTCCAATGAATCTAGCTATTGAACGAATCCACTCCATATCTTGTAGCAGAGCCCATTTTGGATCCATTTGAATAGACTTTAGTATCGATGCCAACATCCTAGTAATCACCCACGCCAACAGAACAACGCTCCTCCTCCACCTCAATAATGTTGCATTATACATAAATCGATATTTTAGGTATGCTGAAGAAATCCATATTTTGTCCATGTTGAATAAATCACCACTGGAGTAGCTCTTAGTGTACATAGTCCAGTTTGGGATTGGACTATGAAACCTATAAAACCAAATTTTCCACTTAACAATTGTACCACAACCAATTTACCTCTAATTAAGGGGTCTTGAAAACTAAATTTTGATACTAGGTTTTGAGAGCTACAATAACCATAGAAAATTTTATCTAAACCTCGGGCATGTTACTAAATAGGACCTCAGGGCTCAATGATGCACAAAAGAAACAAGAATAGGTAAAAATAAAATACACTAAGCATCATTGGAGTACAAGAATTCATAAGTAAACATTTTTAATTACTTTTATTGCGCTTACTAAGGAGCGGAAGCATGAAAAACACTCACGAACAAAATGTTCTTTGCAAGAAATTCGTTAAAGATGAGCTTCTCCAACTAGAAGAACACATATTTTTTGTGTTAGATTGTGTATTGGGTTATCTGTTGGCCAAATTCATGCCAATATGCTGAAATATAAATACATGAGTTCATTTAATAATAAATCTCATATGTTTCATGTAAAGTGTTGTACAAACAAAATTTATGGTTTGAAGACTGAAATACACAAAATTGGCTTAAATAAAGCAAGCTACGATCTGACTATTGTGACAATAGGAATTCTCCTAACAAATAGCCCACCAAAAATAATTACCATGATGTTCCAACATAAAGAAGTATCTACATTGTAAAATATATTTCCATATATAGTGTCAAGCAACAGACCCTATATGTAAAGTGGGGTCCAAGTAATCTACCACATTCAAGTTATAGAGCATACAAACTTCTACTTTTACACCTACAACTACTTTATTCTTGGCCTCTTCCATGTCAAATTACATTATCAGAATTCAAAACTACCTAGGTAATAGGTTTTGGGCAAGAAACACACTAGAGCTCACCGATTGAAAATATAGACCATTTCATACATTACACCTTTCCCTGTGTGTCACCTCATTGCGTCTGGTTCCTTATGTTGCAATACCTTCATTTGGGTTTATGACTGCTACTTCTTGAGCTTACTATAACAAACATGGCGCTCACGCTCCAATAATAGACAACGAGATAATTGAATGAGACAATAAAATGCAATGAGCTTCCTAAGCTTGAAATTACCATACGTGTCATCGAGTCATGGCATTTGAGAAAATACACCTAAATGAAGCTCAAAAAGGAAATAAAATGGCTCTCTACACAAGCATACGATTTCTTAGCAAACACTTAAAAGCTAATTCCACTGAACCACCCACCAAATTGAGAGAGGTGTGCCAAATCCAAGAGGAAAAAGAGGGATTTTGTAGTCGAAATTCAATTTCCAAATAATATCCTAGGGGACCAAATCATATAAAGAAATGCGACGAGTTGGAAAAATAACGGACAAAACATAATGGTGATTTGATTATAAAGTTAATGTTTTGAATGCAAGTATCTACAGGATAATTTGGATTTGGTTGTAGAAAAAGAAATCAGATCGTATTACCAAACGCAACAAAATTGATAAGGATCTTAGGATCACCAAGAGGTAACCAAAGGCATTAACATTGGATTCAATTGAGGGTTGTAGAATTCACACAAAGAGATTGTGCAGTGAATACAATTTTAGTATACACGTTGGTTGTAAGAGCATTAATAATTGGCCTATATTTATGCTACTAAAAGAAATAGGTAAGTTTGAACATAGTAAATAGGTTATACAAAAATGGAAAGTATCTCTGCAAATCCGTTAGAGTTCAACCCTTCACTCATATCCTGACTTCAGCTATCCCACACAAGGAGAATCGTTAACAATGGATATCAACAGTAGAATACGACAAATTCTCTACAATGGTAAAACACTATTTTCTGCTCTCTTCATGCATTACCTGCATTCACATTTGAACACTAGCTGGTCAATGGTAAAAGCTGTATAACTCTTATGTATACAAATTTATAACAACAATAAATCCTCAGGGATGGAACCTATAATGCAACACTTCATAGTGGCAACATTATTGAATCCTGGCGGTTAAGGATCTTCTAGCTGCCCTTGATACCGGAGATACAATTTATGCTGTCATTTTACATGGTTAAGCTCTTCATGAATTTTACAGTCATCAATCACAACGATGGAGGAATTATATGTAAACCCATATTTTGCCTATGTTGAAGAAATCACCACTCGAGTAGCTCCCAACAGGGTTGCTCGCTAAATAGATTTGGGTAACAATCTGGATCTTTATCTCAAATCACTAGCATTGAATCTTATGCAGTTTGGTAAACTTCTGGGTTTCAATCTTAATCAACTGACACTGGAGTGTGAAGAAGGATTATATACATTAACTTAAAGCGAATCTTTGAAATTACTCATCGAAACCGCCAAAACAAGAAGAAAGATGTTGCACCTTAACAAACTCGTAGTTCAGGTGAAATATCATAGATATAGTTTCAAATCTGGTAATTAAAAAAAGCACAGGGGGAAATGAATACACCATTATGGAGAAAACAAAAAACACTATATGCACGACCAAAAACAAAAAATATCTTATGACTCAAATTTTCCCTACTGAAATCAAATTTAAGCTGAGCTATCCAAATGCTGTGCGGGGAATAATAATTCGTGGAATATCAATTACCTTCTAATGCTTCCTCGAATTTTATTTGCGCAGAAATTTTACAAGGCAGGCCATGGCAGCGAGGAGTATCCAGAGAACTTTTAGTCACGCAAGGAGGAGCTGGCTCACTGGGTCTCCAGAGTTTGCAGATGTTACGGAGGGAGAAGGGTTGTGTGCGGCTTTGGCCTTAACTGTGAATGCCGTTATGGGCACGTGTGGGTTTTCCCGTGAATGCAGCTATGAGCGCGTGAGGGTTTTCCCTAACAGTTAGTGCGGTTGTATACATTTTTTTTAGTTATTAATCTGACGGTACATAAATTTTTAATCGTCGAACATTTTGATCTAACACTGGTGACTAGTACATGTGGCAGTTAAGGGAGTTCTTTTCAGAGGGGTTACGATATAATTATTTTTTCCATTTTAATTAGAATAATTAAAAAAATGTGATATAAACAAGTTTTACATTAAGTGACTTATAATTTTCTAGGCATGTAGAATTGATAATTCATGGTATTGGCAATGATATTGTAATAAAGCCTAGTTACAAATTAACCATCTAGCATCTTCTTCTTTGATATAGGTGAAATGTTAGCCCGAAACATTGGACACATCAACCATACTACATATATTCCAGAAAAAACTCTCAATATTGTGATTGTGAAAACCTACATGCTAAAATGAAAAATCTTCTTAGTTAACAATATTATTTAATGTTCATATATATATATATTAACAATAATAATAATTTAACATTTTATATGTGAAACTTTTTGAAGAGTTTTCCATCTCTAGTTGATGAGTGGATTCTTCGCAATCCAATTGTCGCAAGGGTTTTGAGGGTGTTGAATCCATATCTCCCATCAAGAAACCAGTCTAAAAACAGAAAACCTTCAGTAAATTCGGAAAAGTCTCACATATAGATAACTCTGTTTTTTTGTTTTGTTTATTTCTTACATTTTAACGATATAAGTTTATTTTAAACCACCTATTTAATTTATTTATGCTATTTTAATTTTTAATTCATATTATATTTATTTTTTTGGTTTAAGTGGTGGTGAAAATGATCACAAGTACACCAAAAAATAGCGGACAAGAATCTAACTATGCTAAAAGCTAATAGAACCCATGCTATCTTCACATGATTAATCTAACCATGCTAAAAGCTAGTGCTGATAGACCCATGCTATCTTCACATGCTTTTGGCCGGATACTATCTTTAATTGATTTTAACCACTTACAAAGCATGGATTAGATTTGTTGATTTAAATTATAATTTTAACCGCTTAGAAAGCATGGATTAGATTTGTTGATTTAAATTATAATAAAAACATGTAAATTAATGAGGGATGGCCTCACCTCAGCTGTGGATGCAAACCCACCCGGTAAGAGAAATGCCGGGCGAGCCCGCTGCCATACGTCAAGCCCTACACGTAAGGACATAGTTATTATAACTGTTTTTTGTTAGTAACCATGAAAAACGAGTACACGAACGGTACTGGACGGGAGGACGGTAGTGAGTGGAAGCGGATTCGGGCTGACTAGTAGCAGGTAGGCGTGAAATAAGCCAATACAACCAGACCACGGTTGGCGGGACGGCTCTTATTGGAAGATTATAGTATTCTCTGTTGCTACTGTCGCCCAATCACTGTTGTCTCCTCGAAACTACCCCAACTGAAACCCTTAGAATTGATCTTTAACTACACCGAGGAGACTGAATACCTTTACAAGTATCCAGACATCTCTGGGAATTTGCATTGTTCGTGCTTTGTTTCCACTTGTATTTCAGTTTTTCAATGCTCTGTTTTATTTTGTAGTTGGTTTATTTTTCTTATATAATAGAAACCAAGTACGTGACAGATGCTGTTGTTTCTTTGTTGAGGTTGGCTGGAATTATTAACTATAATTTCTGATTGATTCCGTTATCGTCCCTGTGTAGCCAGTCCAATTCCAATGGGAAGTAATAATGATGACGTGAAAGTGACATTGAGAACTGGTGATGGGCACATAATTTCGGTGGATAAAGAGGTGGCATTTGAATCGAAGATGTTAAAAACTATAATACAAATTGTGGGGGAAGACCAATTAGCTCATCAGGTGATGCCTGTCAGTACTGTATCAAAACAAACTCTAGAAAAAATGTTTGAATACATAGAGTATCACCTACGCAACTCTTCTCAACCTGCCAACGTTATCAGGACATGGGATCTGAATTTCATCGCCGATGTCGATATTGACATGTTAATAAATCTAATAAAGGTAACTATTGGTTGTTTGTTTGTGTTTTTTTTTTTTTCTATATATAAAGGAGCATTTGCATTGCAGGTGCCCAATGTTATCTGACATTCAACACAAATTGTTTGTTGATATGTTTGTCAATTCTTTCGGACATGGATTGCAATATTTGTCTTTACATTGCAGGCAGCAGATTGGCTGGGTGTGGAGAGTCTTCTGAAGTTGGCCGGTGAAGAATTCGCCAGGGATTCTTGTCCAGGCCAAAGGATTGTTGAAGAAAACCGCATCATTACATAATACCTCAGAGGACGGGCGCTGATCGATATGCTACTAATCTAATCATTAATTATTCGTTCACATTCCCAATTTAGGTCTTAGATATCTCAATCACTTATAACAATCAATTATGCATTCACATTGCAATATTACAATCTTAATTGGAAATCAATCAGAAAGCGTATGCATTTATATATTATTATGTTTATGGCTTGTGTACAAATTCATTTTTTGGTTATGGTGAATATTATGTTTTCCCTATATTACTTTGTTATGTTTATGGCTGGTGTACAAACTATTTTTTTGGTTAAAGTGAATATTATGTTTTCCCTATATTACTTTCATTCTAATTTTCCATCCCTGAAATAGTCATTTAATTGTACTTCTCTCATGTGACAAGGTTAATCTATAACCTTTGTGTAATCACTTAGATCTTCGCGGTTTATTTGTACTTCCATCATGCGTCAAGGTTAATCTATAACCTATGTGTAATCACTTTTATTTTCGTGGTTTATTTGTACTTCCTTCATGTTTCAAGGTTAGTTTATAATTTTTCCATATTCATCTAAATCATGCATTTTATATGTTTGGAAAAAGTCATTTTGTATGTTTGGCAAAGGTCAAAAATCAGCTTTGAAAGTTTGAACTCACAATTTATATATTTCATTGAGGTTGAGGCTTGAGTATATTTTACAACCTAGTATGAGGGGATGTGTAAGTTTGGGGCTCATTCTACAACCGAGTATGAGAGGATGTGTAAGTTTGGGGCTCATTCTACAAAAGTATGAGGGGATGTGTAAGTTTGGGGCTCATTCTACAACCGAGTATGAGGGGATGTGTAAGTTTGGGGCTCATTCTACAACCGAGTATGAGGGGGTGTATAGGGGGTGTATAAGTATGAGGTTCATTCTACAACCAAGTATGAGGCTCAATCTACAACCTAGTATGAGGGGATATGTAATTTTGTCCCTCATTCTACAAAATTATGAGGGGATATGTAATTTTGTCCCTAATTCTATAATATTATGAGGGGATGTGTAATTTTGTTCCTCATTCTACAATATTATGATTTGATGTGTAAGTTTGTCTCTCATTCTACAACTGAGTATGAGGGCGGATCTGTAAGTTTGTCCCTCACTCTATTATGAGGGGATGCATAAGTTTGTCTGTCATTCTACAACGGAGGTCATTCTAGAACGGAGTATGAGGGGATGTGTATGTCTGACACTCATTCTACAACATATGAGGGGATGTGTAATTTTCTCCCAACATATGAGGGGATGTGTAATTTTCTCCCAACATATGAGGGGATGTGTAATTTTGTCCCAACATATGAGGGGGATGCGTAAGTTTGTCTGTCATTCTACAACGCAGTATGAGGGGATGTGTATGTCTGACACTCATTCTACAACATATGAGGGGATGTGTAATTTTGTCCCAACATATGAGGGGATGTGTAATTTTGTCCCTCATTCTACAACATATGAGGGGATGTGTAATTTTGTCCCAACATATGAGGGGATGTGTAATTTTGTCCCTCATTCTACGATTATGAGGGGATGTGTAGTTTTGTCCCTCATTCTACAAGATTATGAGGGATGTATAAGTTTGTCCCTCATTCTAGAAGATTATGAGGGGGTGTGTAAGTTTATCTCTCATTCTACAATGTGTAATTTTGTTGCTCATTCTACAAGATTTCAAAGGGTTGTGTAATTTTAATCCTCATTCTACAAGAGTATGAGGCGATGTGTAATTTTGTCCCTCATTCTACAACCGAGTATGAGGGTATGAGGGGATGTGTAAGTTTGTCCTTCATTCTCAAACGGAGTATGAGGGAATATGTAAGTTTGTCCCTCATTCTACAAGAGTATGAGGGGATGTGTAAGTTTGTCCCTCATTCTACAAGAGTAGTCCCTCATTCTACAACCCAGTATGAGGGTATGAGGGGATGTGTAAGTTTGTCCTTCATTATGTAAGTTTGTCCCTCATTCTACAAGAGTATGAGGGGATGTGTAAGTTTGTCCCTCATTCTACAAGAGTATGAGGGGATGTGTAAGTTTGTACCTAATTCTACAAGCGAGTATGAGGGGATCAGTAAGTTTTTCCCTCATTCTAAAAGAGTATGAGGGAATATGTAAGTTTGTTTGTCCCTCATTCTGCAAGAGTATGAGGGAATTTCTATAAGAGTATGAGGGGATGTGTAAGTTTCTCCCTCATTCTACAAGAGTATGAGGGGATGTGTAAGTTTGTCCCTCATTCTACAAGAGAGTATGAGGGGATAAGTACGCTTGTTCCTCATTCTACAAGAGTATGAGGGGATATGTAAGTTTGGCCCTCATTCTACAAGACTATGAGGGGATGTGTAAGGTTTTTCCTCATTCTAGAAGAGTATGAGGATATGTGTAAGTTTGTCTCTCACTCTACAACCAAGTATGAGGGGATATGTAATTTTCTTCCTCATTCTATAATAGTATGAGGGTATGTGTAGGTTTGTCCCTCATTCTACAACCCAACTTAAGAGATGTGTAAGTAGGGATGTGTAATTTTGTCCATCATAGAGATGTGTAAGTAGGGATGCGTAATTCTGTCCATCATTCTACAACCGAGTATGAGGGATGTGTAAATTTAATTATGAATGTGTAAGTTTGAGGGGATGTGTAAATTTAATTATGAATTTTTAACTTTGTCCCTCATTCTACAACTGAGTATCAGGGTATGTGTAAGTTTTTCCCTCATTCTATGACCCAGTATGACGGGATGAAGGGATGTGAGGGGATGTGTAATTTTTTCTCTCATTCTATGACCCAGTATGACAGTATGAGGGGATGTGATGGGATGTGTAATTTTTTGCCTCATTCTACAACCCAGTATGAGGGGATGTGAGGGGATGTGTAATTTTTTTCCCTCATTCTGTGTAAGTTTTTCCCTCATTCTATGACCCAGTATGAGGGGATGAAGGGATGTGAGGGGATGTGTAAGTTTTTCTCTCATTCTATGACCCAGTATGACAGTATGAGGGGATGTGAGGGGATGTGTAATTTACAGTATGAGGGGATGTGAGGGGATGTGTAATTTACAGTATGAGGGGATGTGAGGGGATGTGTAATTTTTTGCCTCATTCTACAACCCAGTATGAGGGGATGTGAGGGGATGTGTAATTTTTTTCCCTCATTCTACGACCCAGTATGAGGGGATGTGAGGGGATGTGTAATTTTTCCCTCATTCTACAACCCAATATGGGGGTATGTGTATGTTTTTCTATCCATTCCCTTTTAAGTAAGATGTTTATGTTTATAAAAAATATTTTTTTATGGTTAAAATGTTTATTTTCTCAAATACATACTCTATTAGTGCACTCCCATTTAAGTAATATGATTAAGTTTATAAAAAATAGCCTTTTATGGTTAAAATTCTTATTTGATCATATATATACTCTATCTAACATTTACAAATATAGTTTAAACAATGAAAAATAACATATTGTATTTTTCATGCTAAAGAAGTTTGCATGTGAAGAAATTTGATCCCTCTCGGCTCATGTTGGATTCATAATTAAGATGAAAAATAACATTGTATTTTTCACGCTAAAGAAGTTTGCATGTGAAGAAATTTGACCCCTCTAGGCTCATGTTGGATTCATAATTAAGATGGATTCATAATTAAGATGGATATACGTTGGTTTTATAGTTAAGGGTTTGATCCCTCTTGGCTCATGTTAGATTCATAATTAAGATGGATCTATGCTAGTTTTATTATAGTTAAGAGCTTTTGTTTCTTGTAAGAGGTCAGTTTCAAAAGGTTTGATCCCTCTTGGCTCATGTTATATTCATAATTAATATGGATCTATGCTAGTTTTATTATAGTTAAGAGTCTTTCTTTCTTGTAAGAGGTCAGTTTCAAAAACATAGGTCAACATATCTATGTATGTTTAAGTTCATAAAAAATAAAAAAAATTATGGTTAAAATGTTTATTTGATCATATATATACTCTATTTAGCATTTACAAATACAATTTCAACAGTGAAAAATAACACCTTGTATTTTGCACTATAAGGAAGTTTGCATGTGAGGAAATTTGATCCCTCTTAGCTCATGTTAGAATCATAATTAAGATGGATCTATGCTGGTTTTATTATAGTTAATATTTTTTGTTATTAAGTTATAGTTAAGAGTTTTTATTATTAAGATGGATCTATGTTGGTTATAGTTAAGGGTTCTTCTTCATTGTAAGAGTTATAGTTAAAATTTCTTCTTCCTTGTAAGAGGTTAGTTTCAAAAAAACAAAGCTAGAGTATGTAAGTCGAATCATAATTAAGATGGATCTATGCTGGTTTTATTATAGTTAAGATTTTTTGTTATTAAGTTATAGTTAAGAGTTTTTGTTATTAAGATGGATCTATGTTGGTTATAGTTAAGGGTTCTTCTTCATTGTAAGAGTTATAGTTAAATTTCTTCTTCCTTGTAAGAGGCTAGTTTCAAAAAACACAAAGCTAGAGTATGTAAGTCTTTGGCGAGTAGAGTATGTATGTTTTTGGTGGGTTTAATAGGCCCCTTGTCCCACAAGGAATGGCATAAACCAATTTAGTGTTAATGTTTTGTTTCACTGTGACCTTAAAATTGGATATCATATCATAATCAATAATATTTCAAATATAATTTTATTTTCTATAAAAAAGTTACTTCAAAGTTAAAATCTTTGAAAAATGAAAAAAAATAAATATCTATATAGAAAATATATACTTCATATAGATGGAATATAGAAAATATATACTTCATATAGATGGAATATGAAAAAGATAGGAAAATGAATTGAATGTTTTATATACATATTAGAATATAATTAATATAAGTGGAAAAACATATAATCTAGAGGATTTTCATCCTATTAAATAATCAAAATTGAATCTTTCCTTATCACTTTAATGGATTTGAACTCTTTTAAATCAATGATTTATGAATTTTTTTTAATATAATTTTTTCCAATTAGTTATTGGATTTTTTTTTAACAACACGTTATCCTCCCATTCTCCCATCGAGTAGATTGATTCCATGTGAATCACTCTAAGATTCCATATCATTGATTTCTTTTGGCATTGAAAGACGAATAATCTCTTTTTTCCTCGACATGTGAATCACTATAAGATTCCATACCATTTCTTTCTTTTCGCATTGAAAGACAAATAACCTCTTTTCTCGGAATCACTATAAGATTCCATATCATTGATTTCTTTTGGCATTGAAAGACATAATCTCTTTTTTCCTCGGCATGTGAATCACTATAAGATTCCATACCATTTCTTTCTTTTCGCATTGAGAGACATATAATCTCTTTTCTCCTGAGCGTTCTATTCCTTAATATGGTGTACTCCATTAAAAAAAAAAAAAAACTTCATCTCAAACTCTATTCCTTAATATGGTGTACTCTTCCATAAAAAAAACTTCATCTCAAACTCACGCCCACAACATAAATTTCATCACAAACGCTTTATATACTTTTTGATATGATAATTGGATTGACCTTTAATTTCCATATTTAAAATGGTCATTCTTATGCCTCTTAATTGTAATAACTTTATGAACTAGATATTAACAAGATTCACTACAAATACGTGATTAATGACAATTTTATAGAGAAAATTTGAATGGAATCAAGTTATACTTATTCATGTTCATATAATGTTCACTATCATGGCATCCACATTAGAGGTTTGGTTAATCTCAGAACTATGAAGATGTTTGCCTGTCACAAAACTATGAAGATGATTTTGTTGGGGGTAAAAAACAAAATCAGTTCAATCCACTAACAATGCCATAAAAGTCGAAAATATTATTCTTTATTATTATTTATTTATAAGAATGGTTGGGTAAAAAACTAAAAACAATGCCATAAAAGTAAAAAATGTTATTTATTATTATTATTTGTTTATAAGAATGGTTGGGTAAAAAACTAAAAAAATATTATTTTTATTTTTTCTTTATTTATAAGAATGGTTGGGTAAAAAAATAAGGCCAATTTAAAATGGCCATTGTGAATATCACAAAATCTATAGGAATGGGTTGGGAGGTCTTCTTATCACCTTAATGACATTAAGTTGATTCCAAGAACTACCTTCTAGGTGTCTACCTATGCCCCTTAAGCACAAGGTGAATGGGTGAATGGGGGAGGACGGGAAGAGGGGGATTTAAAGCTTGAACAATGTGAATGGGGGAGGAGGGGGGATGTGCGGATTTGAATCTTGAACATCTTTGAAGCTTGAACATCTTCTCACATCACACTTCACATTATTTTCACAAACATCACAAACATACCCAGTTGAGTTACCCAAGACGTGGGGGAGGAGGGGGAATAGGGGGATTTGAAGCTTGAACAAGGTGAATGGGGGAGGAGGGGGGATGGGGGGATTTGAATCTTGAACATCTTTGAAGCTTGAACATCTTCTCACATCACACTTCACATTATTTTCACAAACATCACAAACATCCCTAGTTGAATTACCCAAGACGGAATTAATGTAATTTTCAAATATTTTAAAATTCTCTATGCATCTCTTTCCCTCTACATTAATTAAATCTGAAGAGAAATGAGATGTATTCTTTGCAACCTTAATTTTTCTTGCAACGTTTAATTATTATGTAAGATATCGCGAAGGTACCATTATTCATGTTACTATTATATCAATGAAACAAGGAATATGATCTAAATCCACTATTTCAAGCATGCTTCTAAACTCTCACCATGCTTCTTAGAGTAGTTTGATAGAACTACCTCCCTTACATAAAGGGCTCAGTCTATCCCAATCTATTTTTTTATAATAAGATTTATGATAAACATGACTTTTATGGTTAAGCATGATGGGCATATGGTTGATAATCCATAACATGAATTTATTTACTAAATTCATACAATCCACGTAATAATTATTAATAGTTAATTTAAAATTCCGGAAGCCCTTTATCATCATATGGACACAAAAATCAAACCCTTTTTGATATGGGTTTCACAAAAAGGCCTTGATTATAACCTTGTATTTTTTTATATTTGGAAATACTAAAAATATTTCATGGAGGCTAAATCCATACCATGAAATTATTTATTATTTAAAATTAAATTAAAATCATTTTGTAGAGGTTGGATCTGAGCATCCACCTAATAATTAATTAAATTAAAATTTTGAAAGTCATGATATAGATAAAAAAAATATTCTTTGATATGGGTGTCAAAAAGAGTTTGATTATGACCTTTGAAGATCCTTCCATAAAAATAAGTGTAATACAACATTAATGATTTTTATTATTATGCATTTATTTTTAACATTCTAACAACTAGGAAAATAATATTTTATTTAAAATAATTTTTTTTAAATATGTACTTAGAACATAGTATCTCTTCAAATTTGATTCATTATCTTACTTTTAGTTTACAATAATTTGATTCATTATCTTACTTTTAGGATACATTGGCATTTGAAGTGAATTATTTGAGTATAACAATTGTGGAAGTTTATATTGTTCAGGCTTTGTTTCAGTGTCTAATTTTATATATGTTGGGAAAAATGCTGAGAGGAGGGTGAATTAGTATTTTAACTTTCACAATAATGCTTTTCCTTTTCAAACAATATACGGTACTTTACTGAAACCAACCAGCGTATGTCCACAACCATAAAGAATGAAACCAACGTATAAGTAATAAACATCTAATTCATTGTCTTAAATGAGAGTGAGATGCATTAACCAGTAAAGAGATGCAGTAAGAATAGAATAAATTAAAACACATAAGCAACACACATAAACACCAAGATTTTTTAAGTAGAAACACAACGTGGGAAAAAACCACCGTTGTTGTCATCTCAATCTTCTTATAATAAAAATGTTTACAAGTTTTGTACTGGTGCAGACTTTTCCAGTATGCAGGCATCTACCTACTAAAGGCTACAACCTTCACTCGTTTTCTAGCTTCTAGTGGAAGGGAGCTTCAACCACCTAGCTCTTGTACTAGCTAATATGTTTATTAGTCTGTAGGCGTCAGCCTACAAAAGGCTACTACCTTCACTCTTCCTCTAGGGACCACGTTTCATAAATTTTCAGACTAGATAGTCTTGGTACATAACATCACAATATGAAGGCCACGTTTCATCAAATTTTCATATTGGACCCATCAGTAACATTGAAGCTCAAAATAAATCACCATTGCAATAATTGCATCTACCAACAATCATTTAATCTGAACAATCAGATCATTGTGACCAAAACACAAGGCCGAACCCAGAATACTGCATCAACAGTTAGAACCAATTGCAACCTCAAAAATCATATGTCAGAATGTATACGCTACTTCATTGAAGCCAAAGTGCATGTATATGCTACTTCCTTTAACCCAACCTGTGTATACCTCTAAAGATACTAAATCATAAAACCTATAAACCACAAACTATACAAATTAGTGGCATTCTGAGGATCTACTATCAATTTACAGAGTTCTAAATAGATAGCAGCAAAGACCACCCTTCTTACTTAATCAATCAATCAATCAGACTCAACCTCCTTATACAGTCAGTTCTACTTTCAAATTTAATGCAAACATCATTGACATGCAACAGTAAAACAACAAAAATGATCAAATAGATTAGCCATTTTAAAAAAATATACTTTTATTCTGCATACGCTACATGGAAGTGCTGAACCAACGTGTATACACGCCTTCACCAATGTGAACCATCGTATATATATGCAAATAATAACTTATAATTTTGCAACTATTTCAAACTTCAGGTATACCCAGATCATAATATTTAAGGAATGAAACATGTGTTACCATTCAGATCTAGCCCATCCATTATCAGATCATACAATGATAAGTCATTTCAGGTCTCATGATCTTTATTCAACATTGTATCAAAATGTGCACAAGATATTTCAGATCATAACATAACCATAACCCTTACAACATAAGATATACTTCCGATAGAAGCATTCGTGAAAAACCTTTTCACTTGCACACATAGCCCTTTGATCTTCTCCTCCTTATATAGTTTTAGCCTTTCCCAATATCTCGGACCAAACAACACTTAGAACTTGTGGTATTCTTGGATGAGATCAAGTAGTTGTTATTTCACTAAATATTGTGGGCTAATACCATGGTATGGACCCTTGGTATTAATTAATATTAATTTTCCTTGATTTTGCATCCCATACACACTTTTTCTCTTGTGAAAGTGCGTGCATACATATACACTCCTTTTATTCTGTGAACATGCTTATATACACTACTTGGACTAGGTGAACCCACATATACAACTTAAAATAACTTAAAACATTCTTTTTCTTCAATTTCTTGATTCTAATCTATAATCCTTTGTCCCATCATAATTTTCTTCTATACCATTACCGTGTTACCTCTGAGTTGACCTGTTACAATCCGAATTTCCCTTTATCAAATCTGAACTAACTTGTGAGTGGGTTGCCATCAAGGACAACACCTATACCATAATGCCGACAATATTGTTTTAGATTACTACCATGGAGATCGTAGACATGAACCCAAGCTCATTGAGTAACCCAACCAATATCTATTCAAACATGATAACATGATGAAGTGTAACAAAAATGTGGCAATCATTAATCGCTTACTATATATGGTTGTAGTACTAAGAATGAATTTTATATCCCATTGATAAGTTGAAATTGAAATGCACATCATAATCTAAATTTTATAATTGGATTGGCTACAAAAGAGGCACCGTGTGATTTAGAGGAGTGTGTCACAAATTTACATCTCAAGAATTATATCATGACTATGTATTTTATGATTTACTGTGGTGCCAATGGATGTTTACCATTTTGTTCGATAAAGGTCTTGGAAATTTGAGTAAGAAATTATTAAATATGGAGTAAAGAAAATTGTAAAAAGAAGTTCAAATTAGTATCTATGAATAACGAAAAAGGAATTAATAGAAATAACAACCAATGTAGTAGTTATAAGTAGAATGATATTGAACATAGTAAAGGAGTACATCAAAATAAAATACAACCTCAAACAAGAAACAACAATTATTATTAAAATTTTAATAGTAGACATTCACAATAATATTTTTTGCTTTTTTATTGTAATGATAAATGATTTTAAAGTATCTAGGACTTATTGTAAAATTGAAGGTTTCAATTTGACATCATAGAGTGACCAAAAAAATGTAGATAAAGGTATTGGAGGGTTTTTAAAGTGCAAAATTTTCTATACCCTAAGTAGGAAACATGGAGGTCATGAATGAGATGTAAACAATTAGGGATCTTGAGAACACATAGTTGGTTTAACTCATACATCTTCTTGTATCTAATGAAATAATACAATAAGGGAATTTGGGTAACATCTATAGGAAGATTAATTTCCTACCAAACATTCTAAATAAATAATCATAGCATAGTGCATAGGGCCTTAGGTCTCATATACATTTACAATGTTCAAAACCTATACTGGGTTCGAACTTAGAATTTTTGTATACATGTTCCAATTTTATTTCTTATATTTATGAGCCCAATGAAATTATTTGATATAGGAATCAACATTTAAAAAAAGTTGTCGAATTTTTTATTTGGAATTAATAAAAATGAGAAAAATATGGAGGATAAGTAGAATAATTTCCTTACCTAGAGTGTAATGGTGTTGCACCTTCAAATCTTTAACCGGAGCATAAACTTCTTTGTCATAGATGTTATAATTCAGTTTTACCTCAAGAAATGTCTTAGAATGATAAGCCATACGTTGTAATCCCTATATAAGTACAATTAAAATCATTAAGTGTGAATAATCCATCTTAATCTTATAGGCTACCATAAGCTTGGAATATGGGACACTTGGATAAAAACTCAAGGTAGCTTTTAAATTTTGAAAACTATCTTCGGGTGAATTATTGAAATGAAAATAAATTAATTGTTAAAATAATGTTGGAGATGGAATATTTAAGATATGAGATGAACCCATTTAAGAGTTTAGGACCTAAAGAAATATTCTTAGTCTCTTTTCCATAGTGGCTATAGGGTAGTTAGAACTAGCTTGTTCCTTGGTAGGGCTATCACAAATCCCAACTTCATTAATAAAAAATACAATACATGGATTGGAGTTCTTGAAGGAAGGAGTTGTTCTACTTCACTTACATCTTGTGATATTTTAATATCTTTAACGCCAAGACCATATATTGTTATTTCCCATCCCATGTCTGATTGTAAATCATGAAATCCTCTATATAAATCACACTAAAGTGGCCTATGTGTTGATGGAAAATTTCGGCAAGTAGCTTCTAAAATGTAGTAGGGGAATTAGTGGAGCCTAATCGAATCACCAAAAACGCATGTGAACAAAATTTAGTTTAAACTTTTGCTTTTGGTTATATCAATAATTTATGCATATTTGATGATAAACTATAGTTAGGTCCAAATTCATAAAAACATGCTTCAAGAAATCATAACTGCAAGGTAAAATGTAGTAGTTTTCAATAATGACCTTATTGTGAGCATAATAATCGACGATAAAATTCCATGAATCAATACGCTTTTTTTTAGTAATAATGAACATTAGTGAACCATAACGTGAGGACCTAAACTAAATATTTGACAATTTATTTTGGTAGCTCTAGAAGGTATGAGGTAATATCCTAGAACATCAAGAAGAGATGATAATTATACTATGTCAATATGGTGATGGTTATGCGTAAGACAAGGAAGTCCATAGAAAGAGAGAAATACATCTTACAACTTATCCTACAAAAGTTGCTTAGAGGGAGAATAATAATCTTTATCTAATCTAGCTAGGAATATGGCAGAAAGTAAGAGACCCTTTTGAAAGATAAAATGATGTATGACAACATTGATGAACAAATTTGGGAATATAAGAGGTTCACCCTCACAAGATAATTTTCCTTAAGACATTTATTGTTAATATGATGGATTACATAGAAATGACGATGTTATTTTTAATAAGGGGTTCTGAAGGGTAAATTAGTACAATTAAGTGATGAACCATCACACTGTATTGTATCATGAAAATCCAATGAAAAGTGCAAAGAAAAAAATGATGTTTAGAGAGAGAAAAACATGGAATATATTATTCTGTGTAATCCAAATGATAACAAAACTAATGGTTGATGGTGGAAAGTTTAAGTGAAGTGACAAAATCATGGGATACAAGGTTCCTTTATCAACTAATACCCATGCTCATATATAAGTGCTATCAGATTCGGTTGGAGCAGAAATTATGTTGCAAAAGAGATCCGATTTGTAGTTGATGAACGGTTAGCAATGTTGCAACGTATTGAACAGCTTGCAGATGCATTGAAGGTGAAAATGGGACCAAAGGGTTGGAATTTTGTCATCTAACAAAGTTTTGGAGATCCGAAGGTCACGAAGGATGGTGTCATCGGGCAATATTTACATAGGGTTGTAAATCTGTAGCATCTAGTATGAATACAATGGACTTAAGGAATGAATAAACTCGGCCCTTTCTCTGAAGCTTTGATCCAACAAAGAGGAAAATCAACCAGCAATGAAAATGAAGAAAACTCGTCCCCCCTTTTGTGACTGATTCGACCTCTTCAAGCAGTGAATAAACTCATGTAGCAAGGAAAGGGAAACTCTAAAAAACAAGCTCTATGTGGCCAAAACAAGTTATGTTGCCACCGCTATTTTCGAAAAAATGGTGACCAATTTTCTACATTTACTTTCACCTTAGCTTAAGGAATATGATATAGTTTTGCATTTGGAAGTGAGTTTCACTGGGGAACAAGGGCTTGGTAGCAACTGAACTAATAGTCGACCTCCCTTGACCATTGCTTGGTGGAAATTTCTGTGAGTTTGCTTCTTCGAATTCGATGCTCTCTGAACACCATCCACATCACCAAAACTTGTGCTCAACATTCTTCAAAGACTCAACCTCTTCAAGAGTAGTTATGACCTCCTACAATCATACAATGGGCAGAATTCTATTTCAGAGTTGCATTATGTCATATAGACCACGGCTCTGAGCAACACTGACATGTGCATACGCATTCTTTTAGTGTCAGTCTTTCCAGCCTTCCTCCAGTGATCAAACGTGCTCTTACAAAGTGATTTTGAAGTGTCAAGGTCAAATTTTGTCATTTCACTGAGTCTTCAAGAAAAATTTGGTCACTAGGCATTAGGTCTAGGGTTTGCTTTCACTCTTTTCAAAGTTGCCCAAATGTCAGTCTATGTCACTATTCAGCTAAGTCAATCATCATTCATTGGGTTGTCATTATCATGTCAGTGTCTAATGAGTCATTGTACACCTTGTTCATGCTTCAGTTGTGCCTTGGCAAGGTCATTTCCCTCTCCTAGGGTTTTGAAAGACAATTTCTCTTGGACGGCCAAATCATCGGCAAAACTTGTATCTTGATGTTCATACACCTTCCCCTATCCTTAAATTACCTTATCAAACACTTCCCATCCCTTAGATCCACCAAATTTCTCATTTTTGCACAAACCCTAGTTTCTAGCTACAACCTGGCAATTTTCTAGGTTTGGCCTGTGTTTTGCCCTTTTGGACCCCTTCCCCTCACTCAATCTCTGAGATTCCACTTTCCACTGCTTCCTAACATCCCTCCCTACTTCCAAAAATTTTCCCAAGAATTTAGAAGCCCCTTATCCCCTTCATTTCGCTTCATTTCGACAAAATTCCTTGTTTCACACATCGGGACAAGTTTCACTCAAATGATGTTTTAGAGCAATAGAAGATGCATTTTCGAAAACGGAGAGAGTTTTTTGTCCAAAACACGCGAGAGAATAAAAACCTCCTTCACTTTTTGCACAGGTGTCATGGTTTGAGAGAAATGTCAAAAATACCGTTGCCTCAGGAGAATCAAAGACACCTCTGAAAGTGACCTTGGGCAAATCAAGTTTTCTCCTAGCTTGGTTGGCCAAATGATTTGCTTTATGGGTAAAATAATAATTAGACACAAATATGTTTCCAATGAGCTATCATGAGCTCAATTTGAGGTTGAGGAAGGCATTCAAAAGTTGACTGCAACAGCACTCTTCCTTCAGGCAGCCTCATTTGGCACTTTTTGACCAGTCTTGGGATATTTGATTTTTGACAGGTCAAATGAAATCCAAATTGAAAAATTCCAGTTGGGTTGGAAAGTAGACTCAAAGACCTTTCCAACGCGCTATCCTACACCTGATTCTGACACTGGAAAAGCCTCCAAACGCCTCTTGAAAGGCGCGCGACCCGTCAGAGGCACGCTACCCGTCAGGCACCCTCTGCCAGTGCAAAAATTACACTGGCGCGACCCGTCAGGGGCGCGCGACCCGTTGGGGATTTCTCCACAGAACTTTGCCAGTGAGCTGCCAAGGAACCACAAGTTGTTAAATTTGTTCAAGGTAGGCTCTCTACACATCATTTTGGTGGTTGGTTATGAATGTAAGCACTCATGCTTGTGTTTTAACCTCAAATCATGCAAGTGACAAGACACTATATGGCTGCATTGTTAATGTGTAAATGTGCTAGGGTTTGTGTTGTTTCAAGGTATTCCCCTTGGTAAATTGTTTCCCTCCTTCCCTTTTTACTCATATTTGCATTCATATCTATTTTCCCCATGCTATGTTGTAAATAATTGCAAACCCTTTCCCCTCCCAAAGTATCAAAAACTCAAACCCTACTCTTGCTTCACCATATGCATGCTATAAACATAAAAATTTCTTGGCGAATATGTGAAAGGTTTTGTAAATAAGTTTCCAAATGTCCCCTTGTTACATACATGTATTCCCTTATGTTCACTGTTTACACATGTATTCCTATATGCAGTGATTTTGTAAATGATTCCCTATATCCTTGTTATGTACATGTATGCCTGTATATATGCAAATATTTGTTTGCAATGTATTCCCTAAATTCCCTGTTATTCATATATTCCCAATTCCTTGTGCAAGAGGTCCCTCCCCTAACATTTCCCTCATGTCATTGTCCCCTTGAAACAGCATAGAGTTCAGCACTTTTACAAGCAGAAACAACAGTACATTTTGTCCACTCTACTCCTCAAACATGTCAGAAACCGAAACATATGAGCAAAGTGATGACCAAGCATCAGTGTCAGAGGTTGAGGTACAGAGGAGACTAGAGGGTGCACAATGGACCATCACCTACCTTGAGCAGCGCAACACATAGTTGGAAGATGAGCAGGCACTTGATGAGTTATGGAGGATTTGTAGTGACAGAGTCTTGAACCGAAGAAGACCCGGTGATCCATTGCCCGCTCACCAAGAGTCCATGCTCATCCAGAAGAACGCACACTTGGAGAGGCTGTTGGCTAAGGCCAACCAAGATAAAAAGTTGCTGAGGAACATGAAAAAACTATTACTGGGCAAGAATGCATGTGTGCAAGGCCAAAATGAAGATGTTTCAAAGGCGGTTGTCCGAGGCCCTAAAAGGGAAAAAGAGGTCCAATCCACTCCGTATCTTGGCTGAGGCTTCACTCAAAGATAATGGCACTCAATAGCCTAGCCACAGCTCAAATTCCAAAAAATTTCGAGAATTTTGGGTAATTTTGGCATTTTTTGGTAATTTACAGGTTTTGGCTCTTTAACGGGTCTCACCCCCCGTGAGACCCTTTGTCATGGCAACTCCTTTTCACAAAAACTCAGCATTTCCTGATTTTTTATGCAAATTTACATATGCCCATGGATGGAATTGAGTTTTTATGGAGTTTTGGGCCTCCAGAAGGTCAAAATACATGCAAAATTTGACTTTCTGCCACTTTTTTGAACTGCAGAAAGTTGTCCTAGGAGAAATGGTCTTTGACAGGGCAAATGAACTCCAAATTCAAAAATTCCTGTTGGGTTCGAAAGTAGACTCACAGATCTTTCCAACAAGCCCACTTTTGCTCAATTTGGCCACCTGCAAGTGCCTCAAACAGAGCTCCAAAGGGGCGCGACCCGTCAGGCAGGGGGGCGCGACCTGTCAGGCAGTTTTTTGCCAGATTGCACTGTACAACCCAAAAAACGTAGATTTGACTCAGTTTGACTTTTTGGGGTTGAATATGATTATCTTTGATGTAATTTTTGTAACTATAAGACACTTTTACTCTTGTTTAACACTTCTAGAACATTCATTCATGAAAAGGGTAAAAATTAAATGAGTGAATTGGTTTCCAAGTTTATAGAGGCAACTTGTTTTGACTGCCTAGTTTGTAGTGCTTAGTTTAGAAGTGGTTGAAACAACTCCTAGGATAGTGAGCTCGACCCATGGAGGCAGTGAAAGAGGTTAGATCATCTATATTATGTACTTTCTTGCTCATTTTCATGGTTGGACTCTTGAGGGAGAAGCTATCATTGTATTATTTCACTGTATCTCTGCAATTTTTGGCTAAGGAAGACCAGGGTTTTGCAGTCATCTTTGGGATTCTTGTGGACTCATGTGTTGATGGTGTGTTTCTCAATGTTCTTGTAAGCTTTGTTATGTGATTCATTTCCTTTCTTTACTTCTGCACATTAAACAAATGAAGTGTTAAAGTAAGAATTCATGCTTGCCATGCTCTGCTTTTAAATTTGTTTAATTTCTATGTTTTCTGCTGTTTAAGGAGAATTCAAAGTATTGCTCTCCTTATCTCCTCACCGGTCTTTTCCATCCATTCACCTCAATCAAAAGCATCAATACGGTCTCCTATCTCGCCCCAAAGAACCCCCTGTAGAAACTGTGTCAAATCCCCGCACCCAAAATTGCACTTTCCTCAATTTGCCACCAAAAACCCCAAAAACTCCAAATCAAACTCTTTAATCAATTTACTAGCCTAATATCAGTGTTACCTTGTTGGTCATCTCATCCATTTGAAGATCTACCGAGATTGACCGGAGAGAGCCTTCTCCTACCCCGTAGGGCTAGCTACGAGGCTGAATGGTTTGATGTTGCCTTGAGGTTTGCCTTTCTCAGCCTGAGCTGAAATTTCAAGCGCTAACACATTCAACGCATAAAAAACATTTAATTAGCACATCACCATAGTTCAAGGTCTTCAACACACATTGTTTTAATTGAAAACAATATTCTTTAATCATCAAAGCACCAACTTTTGGACGAATCTTATTTTGGCGATTTCAGCAGTCTTTGACCCCGAATGAAGGACCATCACAAAACACTACTTCCAAGGACTTCGAAATAATTTCACAGGAAATAGTGGTCTCCAAATTCATGAACTACGAAAATGCTCACAACGCAATTTATGTCTTGTGATGCTCGATTTAATGGGAGAAAGTAGAGGAATTTCAACACCATATAACAAAAAAATATCAACTGGATTTAAATTCGAAGAAGCCTAAAAAAATCTTACTATAGAAATGGCACAACAAGCTTTCTTCCGGTCAGGTTCAACAACAATGTTTGTGCGGCCAAAATACCAAGTCAAGAAGGGACGCAATGACGGGCTCACATATTCTCTATGTTGTTCATATTAGCGACAGGTTCTATTGATACATCGTGGAGCGTTTCAACTCACTCACATAATATTTCAACAGTCTGAGACACTATGCGTATGTAACACTATGTCAAGGCCAGTGAGATATAACATGCAACATTTAACCCTGCACACGGATGACTTGAAACTCTATGTAATCGAACAAAGGCAACCAACAAGGCGATTTGCTCACAGATATTCTTCAACAAAGAGCAACATCAAATGGATCGTATGGAAAGAGTAGAGAAGGCTTTGTCCAAACACAGAAAATAGAGAAAATAGGGATAAAGAATATCACAGAGAATTGCAGGAGCAAGAGGAGTTTAGAAATAGGGGTTGGCAGAGCTTGAAGTGCGCAGGAGAATTAGGTTTCCAAGGAAGATAAAATTCCCAAGCTGAGCATCTTAAACGCATTTGCATAGTATGGTTATCAGTCCAACGCAGACGACAGAGTATAATGGCTTTTATCAGACAAAAAATTTTAGTGGAGCGTTAGGACAGGGCACAATGAGAATTCTCAAGTTATGGCATTAAAGAACTGCAATAGGGTATAACTAACAATAGTATAGAACTAAAGAGCACAAAGATGCCATAAACCACTAGGTCAAACAATATTCAACAGGTTAGGAACACACCAGAGTTGATACCATGTTAAACATACATGGAATGTAAATAGTGAATGTTAAAGATAAGCATTGAATTACTTATATTATTGACATATCATACATTTATAGTACATTGACGTGACCCTTGGATTCATACCCCAAGTGGTCTCTTCGACTCCGGTGGCATTCACATTCCACACCAACCCATAGTGGACTAGGTTTCCAACAATTTCTAGGATATTTATACTATTTTTCTATGGGTACTATATTTTTATCCTTTCCCCCTTCCCACTTCTTCTTCCCCTCCTTCGAAGAATCATGTTTCTTCTTCTTCTTAGATCCACTTGATTTCCCTTTCTTTAGGCCTATGCTATCTAGGTATCGTGCTTGTACACAAGCCTTGTCCATTAATCTAAGCTTGAACAACATCACTTTCTTTTACATATGGCGTTGTAAACCCCCGATATAATTGAGAAGTACATATGGGTTCTTTTGGGGATATACCTAGAATTATCGCCATCTTTATGATATATGTGGTGTACTCTCATACACTCTATCCTTGATTCTTCCTTAAGTAGTGCCACCGGATCCAGTATTCCTATACAAACATTATAGGGTAAAAATGTGAATTTATGAGATTTTTGAAGTCACCCCACTTAGTGATTGGGGGGTGTCCCTCCAACCTCAAGGTCTCTATGTGGGTTTCCCACTAAGTTAGGTCATGGACCTCTAATTTCAGTGGCACAATTGAATTTTTTTTTCTTACTAAATATGATGGACACTGATATGCACTTCTAGTTGGTGAAACCATTGACTTAGCTTCAAATAAATGATCACACCTTAGTACGACTTAATATCAATGTTAACTTCCATTTTGAATAGTGATTGTGAATAATTCATGGCACTCAAACTAGATTGATCTTTTTTAGGTCCCTTATTCAAATGGTTCTTTGCTTCTTCTCGGTCTCCTGATTTCCCCTCTAATTTATCTTCTGAATTGGAACCCTCGTCTCCTCAAAATATTTTAAACTTATTGCTCAAGGCTGACATGAAGCGATCCATATTATGATTTATATCTACAACTTGTGCATCGAGCTATGAAAACCTCTACTCTAGAGAATCACAAGGGCCATTCATAAATTCCTTGGCCATGATTAGTGTTTTACAAATTTTAGCCCAATCAATCTAGATCCCCTCTAAATATCCACAATATACCCTAAGAAACCTACTCTAATACCAATATGATTTGTAAACTTGCATGGATATTCCATTGGATAATTCATCACAACATATCTCATAAAACGTTATTTAAAAAACTCAAATCTACAATTTTAGGGTTTTATTTTTCTTTAGATTTTTGGAATTGTAGATCATTGTTAATTGCACATACATGAAATTTAAAATTATTCAAAAAATAGAGGACCATAAAATCAAAAAATAAAAAACCATGATTGACACAAGATATGACGTGTAAGTTCTTTTGGGAGAAAACACCACTGCAAGGTGAGGTCACTATGCGCTTTCTCTTTGTGAATAGAAAATGGATTTGCGTACAAAGAGTATGGAATGTGGCTCATGGGTTACTATAGTGAAAAAAATACTCTTAGTGTGCTCTATCTCCTATACCTCTCATCTATTTTATCTCATTAATGAGACAATGTACTCGAAAGAATGAGACCCATTTTCCTCCTAGTGGCAGTATTATAACATAGCTTGACAACCTAATAGTGCTAAGGTTTGACAACATCAACTCTTACCTATAGTTACAATATGGACTCTTCTAGAGTCTTGTTCATCATAATCATATGGATAACCCCTTTTCCATGAACAATGGGGTTGATGTGACATCGTCTCTAATTATGATAGTGAAAAAGGAAGCTTTACGTTTAAGTGCCATAACATTTGCTTACATACTCCATTTGAGGTGATTCTTGCATCCTTGGTAAGGTATATATGAGTAGAATATGAAAAACAGGTGCCACAAAAAAGAAGAAAAATTGTAACCCCAAATAATGTTGTTTTGTGCCTTAAAATTATCCCAAAAGGTTTCATACTCCAATTTTCCAAACGAGGTCGCATGGATAAAAATGCCCCTCTGAGGTGATTCCTCCACTTTTTGCACTGTAAAAGGATCGTTACAGATGCATAAAATTATAATGATCCAATTTATATCAGCATGGATCATGAAGGGGAGAAAAAAAGAGATAGAAGATGAGGCAACTTGATGTAATGTTGGCTTGGGATAAAGAAAAAAGAAAAGGTTAAGATAGACAAGGGTGATTCTCAACTTTATAGTAATAATGAAATGATTACATAGGCTAGTTATCTTGAATATTTCAAATTCATTCAACATATTTACAATAAATGATAATTCATTACCAAAATATGTACCCCTTCAAACTCCTAAATATGCATATATATCTAGACCTTTTTAAAGTTGTTACATTAATACGAGATAAAATTCCTTTGTACTTCATAAATTTGTGGCCATATACACGTGATATTATAAAATTTGCATTGAGGATAAAGTTACCAATAAATGAAATAAAATGAATTGTGCGAAAGACTTGATCTACTAAGAGATGAAATTTCCAAGGTTGTCTACCTTGAGCTCAATGTCTTCCACTAGGTATAGGCCACACCCTTGAGTTAGTTCTAGAAATCTGTATGATGAACACTTCAAAAAGTTAGGAAATGTCTTAAAATATGTCGTGAGATTGTATATCCATAATAGATTAGTTCTCCATCTTTCTCTACTAGATACTTCAGGACAAAATTGTAGGCATCCAACTATATGGGGGAAGAGCAAAACACGGGGTTACAATTTCACGATGTTGAAAAGGAAAGGGATAAATCCTATTCCAAGTTAGTATTGGTTGTATTAGACTCTTTAGAAGTAGGAACTCTACGTGTATGCATTGTGGTGACATAGTGATTCAGGTTTGATTACTATATAATTTGTAATCCATCTTAATGCTTTTAGAGTGGAAAAATAAGAGGAATCAACTCACAAGACCATTTAACTAGTTGTCCCAGTTTGAAATATATTTGGTAAAAAAGGTAGGATTGAATTTGAGGCCTTAAAAGAACACGTTTTGTGGTATTTTCCTTCCTATGAACCTATATTCAAGAACATACACATTCATACATTTCCAATGGTGAAGTAATGGACTCAATCAAAGCTCATATGAGAAATTTATACTTCCTAGAAGTTGATCTTTCAAAATTGACCAACATAATTTTATAGGATGCCATATCAACCCAATTACTCATGGAAAAGGGGCTAGCCACTTGATCATGATGAATAAGACTCTATAGGAGTCCATGTTATAACACTATTATTGAGTTCGAGTCAAATGACACTATATGGATGTGTTATAAACAAGCCATTAGGAGGAAAATGGGTTTTATTATTTCCAAGTGCATTATGTTCCATAGACGAGTAGAGTAGTAGATAGGGTTATGGAGAAAGAAAAAAAAGAGAGGAATTATGCACTATAGTAGCCCACAAGCCAGAGCCCTTAATTCTTTATATTCACAACCACTTTCTAATCAAAGAAACAAAGTAAAGAAACCTCACCTTCCATCTAGGTTTCCTTCCAAAATCGTTTCCCATGTTATATCCTGTGCCAATAATGTATTTGTTTTTCAATTATACTTTGCATGCAGATGAAATAAACAATTATTTATAGATAAAACAATCTAAAGAGAAATAAACCTCGATGGTTTAGGTTTTTTAGGTATAATTTTATGAGATATGTATTGACAAAATTTGTAGTGGAATATTAATGAAAGTTTACAAATCACATAGAAGGTGAAATGACTAGTGCACTAGGTGGGTATGAAGCTAAGAAAACCAGTCCCAATCTCGAAAGTTTACGAAGGTGGAGGATATGGCCACAAATAAACTCAAGTCACATCAGAATAAGTTTTCTAGCTCTACTAAATAAAAGTACTATAATGCAATAAAAAGAATAGTTCTAGTAGAGAAGTTAGTTCAAGAAACCTAACAATAGAGAAAAAATTTTATGGGTGTTATGGTGAGAGAAATAGAATCATCTTAAGAGAAAGCCTTCGAAATATTCCTATAATACCAAATGTTGAGAAATGGGAAACATTGAGTTCAATAACATAGAACATAAAGTGTGCAAAATTGCATATAACATTATTAGACATAATCAGGCATGGACATTATAAAAGTTGAATGGAAAAATACACAAGATAAATGTATTTACTTATGTTTATTTTTAAATATAACTAGTAACAAATAATCTGAAGGCATGAAAATGCATGCCCTTATGGAAAGGTGCACTCCTTCAAAGGTGTGTAATAACAACCCATCAAGATAGTTGGGAAAATTAATATCTCTTCATAAATGATAATACCCAATGTATTACAAGAATATAATCCTAAATTATACTCTTTAGGGTATAAAGTATTCAGGAAGTCTACTCACACAGAAATCTACCTCCACATTGAATCCCATTATCACCCATCCCAGAAGTTTGGCATTCTTAACACTCTTGCTATTAAAGCCCTTCAAATTTTTTACTCTGAGCATCGAGACAAAGAGAAGAAACATTTAGCTTCGTTATTTAATGGTATAGGATATAAAGAAAAATAAATTAAAAAAGCTATAGAGAGGGCTGAAAGAAGGGTGTTATCTCAGGAGCCTAAGGTTCAAGACCAACCTTAGTGTGGTAGAGTATTCCTACCTTATATTCAAGGGGTGACAGATAATATTGCTAAAATCTTAAGAAGGAAAGACATAGTCACACAGTTCGCAGCACCTGGAATAATTAAATAAGGGATAAGGTCTGTCAAAGATAATATTATTATACATCAACTCAAGGGAGTTTATAAAATTAAATTTTCTTGTGGAAGAAGTTACATTGGTGAAATAGGTCATTCTCTGCAGAAAATACTAAAAGAACATGGAGTTGATATTAAGAATGGAAGGTCTTGTACTTCGGTTGTAGAAGAGCATTCTTCAAAACCTAAGCACCATGTTTGTTTGGAAAGTGCCTCAATTATCACTAGGGAATAACAACATCATAGGTAGAAGATTAGGGAGGCTCTTGAGATTATAAAAAATCCATAGAAACACAACAGGGACAATGGTATCGAGATCCGTGGAAGTTGGCTTCCCTTAATCAGAGAAATTAACACCACCAATACATCTTAGATATAGCTTCTTAGGTAACTCTTTTCCTCTCCTATTCTCCTAATATTATATTATAAATAAAATTAAAAATAAGTATTATTATTATTATTCTTAATAATAATTATCATTATTATTATGAAGTATCTATAATAATAATAATGAGTATTTAATTATAATAATTATAATAATAATTAATTATTATTATTATTATTATTATTAATTATTTATAATAATAATTAATTCTTGATTATTATAAGATCTATTAATCAATTAATTAACTAACTAATAATTAGAAATAAATTTTAATAACCATAAATTTTTAATTAATTAATTATTCTAATAATATCAAGCAATATTAATCTAATTAGTTCCCCGGATGCGGGTGATGACGTGGTGAGGGAGGACGAGCCACATGCCCTGCATGTGCCGCCTCGTGGTTATTCTTAAGGAGATGGTTCGACCGTCATTCCATAGTGGTTCTGCACACACGCGACGGAATTCATGGTAGTTAATGAGCCGGGACGGATTGCAGTTAATGTTCTGGGGAAGGGGAAGCTCGGAACTCGATTACAGAGAACAATGTGGGAACCTTGGCAAGATAAATCCAGGCGAATGTGGGAGACGAGGAAGAAGGAGCCGAGGCAGGCCAGAAACTCCGCCGCTGTGCACAATTTGGTATGCCGCTGTAACTGGTGGTGTGGCAAACTGCAGTGGTGGAAATTCTCAGGCTCTCTGGCTCAGTGGGAGGTTCGAAGGGGTAATTTGCACACAGAGGGAGGGTGCTTGGCAATTAAAGTGGTATGCACATACGAGGGAGGCAAAGAAGCAAACATGGTTAAATTGCGGGAGAGGCAGCCAAGTAGACGAGGACCAGGAAGGGGGTCCTCCTCTCGAACTCCTGCAGCAGACGAACATCATCATTGCTGCTGTTGCTACTGCCACAGGAGAGCCAGAGCAACGCAGCTCCCGTATGGGCAATTTCTGGAAGTGGGCAGTTCGAGCGAGGGAGGGCCACTGCTGCCTGCGTTTGGCTCTGTGGTTTTCACCTTGGGTGGCTCTCGGGATACCACAGGAGTCAATGTCCATATCTCTGTTATGTTTACAAGAATTCCTGAAAGTGGCGAGGCAGGCGCACCAGAGGGCATGGTGGAGACATCTTCAGAGGGGGCGAGCAAGGAGGCAATGGAGACCCTGCCAAAAAGTTCGGGCAAAGAGGATAAGGGCAAGGGTAGCATGGAGGAGCTGCCGCCGGTTGAGCAAGAAAGTTTGGGAAAGGAGGAGGACAAAGACACCGGACCAAACTTGGGGCCGGCACCTCCAGGCATGGACGAGGAAAGATGGAAGGCCATGTGGGCAGGTGTCCCGGAAGGAAGGGGATGGTGCTACGTGGAGGAGGACCCAAGCCTTAGCGAGGAACCCGGCAGCGAGCCCCAAATTCACTCAGTCCCTCCTCTCGCCACCAGAAGCGACGACCAAGGCCCCTGCGGGTAAGTCGGTCACAGCATCATCTGTGCGTCGGTCTAATTGGAATTTTCTGAGTCTGTCTATCTGGCCCATGTATGAAGGGTTCAGCTTTACTTTTCTTTACTGTTATGTTCAGTCAATCATGGTCGACAGCCCCTGCGTGGGCAGAAATGGTTGTGTTTTTAGCAATGAAACGTTGTAGGTTGTTGTTTTTCTCTGCTTCTGTTCCTCCAGAAGCAATGGTTTTTTGGAAATACTCTGTTAGCTTGAATAGTTGCCTAAGGGAGAATTTTGGTTCAGTCGATGCTGCCCCTGCGAGGGAGCTTCTTGTTTCAGAGTCTAACCTTTCCAAGGTGCATCTGCTGGCCTTGGATTGCCTGCATTACTGTCTGTAATTTGATTTTGTACATATAATAGAAACTTAGATAGTCTTTTAACGACAAAAAAAAAAAAATATTAATCTAATTAGTTATAATAATATTAATACTCTCATTATTATTCTTAATTATTATTATTATTATTATTATTATTATTATTATTATTATTATTATTTATAATAATAATTAGTTTTTAATTATTATAAGATCTATTAATCAATTAATTAACTAACTAATTAAGTATTTATAATAATAATTAGTATTTAATTATAATAAATATAAGAATTATTTGTAATAATGATTATGATTATTAATTTTTATTAATTATTTATATTAAGAATTAGTATTTAATTATTATAAGATCTATTAATCACCTAAATAACTAACTAATTATTTCTATTAGAAGTAAGATTTAATAATAATTAATTTTTAATTCTTATAATATCTTTGTAATTAATTAATTAATTAATTTCTTTTAATAAGAATATTAATTATTCTAATAATACCAAGCAATATTAAACTATTCAAAAATTATAAAAATTATAATAAAAATTTTAAATATTGTGGATAATAATTATTATTATAAATAAAAATATTATGTCTTAACTTTAGCCGACCTTTATCTCATCCTTAAAACAAATTATCTCATAGCCATTTATCTTCTCATTTAGCTCATCTTTTATCATCATTCAAAAATTGTCTTGATGATAGATGCCTATTAGGATTTGAAACGTTGACGGAATATGCTTATTACTATAGGTACTCAAACCTAACTAAAAAAATGAACCACAGATGTTTAAAATCCATAATCCTAAAGTCTTTAGATGTAAATGGTGATTCCATAAATTCAACAATTTCACGTTATTGATAAAATTTTGCGAATTTTACTTAAATAAAAACCATAATTTTATCGAAATCCAATTTGGGTTTTCAATACTCTTATTGTTACTAATAACCTACTTGACTATTTCTTATAGTTATATTTTGAATTAAAAAAGAGCAAAGAAATTTATCGATTGTTTAATAGATACAATTCATGTAGATGGCATTTTGCAATGCAATAAATTATGACATAATACTTCATTGAGTAAAGAAAGGTTGCAATTTTTCATTATGCGAGGAATGAGACAAATAAAAATTCCCCTATCCCTAGCTAGAAGGCATAAGATTACAAAAATGGCATCTTCTAGGTTTTAATACTTTTGAAGATTTAGGAGATATGTACACTAATATAAAATTGTTTATGTTAAGTGACTTTTGAGGCATATATATGAAGTATACATTTGCGTTGTAACTTATAATTTAGTAACGGACCATGATAATCTTTTGTTGTGGGCTATTAGTTCTAGTGAGTACTTTGTATATTTTGGGAAAAAGTTGTAACAATCACTACAAACAAAAGGAGTTTGGGGTTTTAATAAGAATGATCATCCATATGTACTTATTCTTTTTAAAATTACGAAATATGGGCTATGTATTATTTTGATGAAGGGTTACATCCAAACATGAAACTCCTATTCCACTCCTATTCCACTGATATCGAAATATTATAAATACGATTATAAAAATTTTCATACCATCGATAGGTTGCAAAATATGTTAATGAAAAGAAGAAACAATGATTAAACAAGAAGGGCTGCGGTGCAGCTAGTCCCTGCCATATTTCATGCGCATGTACCTGGACCAGTCGATCTGTTATTAAACCGTTGAGAGCAGATTGGCCATGTAGCAGGCAAAGAGCAGATTGGCCATGTAGCAGGCAAATCGGTGATATAGCTGGAGTAAGGTCATATTTTCGCAAAGTTACTGGTCTTTGTAGCCGGAGTGAGGACGTATTTTCACAAAATGCCCGGTGCCCGGTAACAAAGTATGGAAAGTTGCTTTTCCCGCTATGTGACGTATGCGGTGTTCGTCGCGCGGCGATTTCAGGCATCAAATATGACACCACTACTCATATTAATTTCCGCGAATTCATCAGTTACTTGCCGTTGGGAAATAACGAGGGTTCCGATCCCGTTTTACCTGTCCATCAACATATTTCAATAGCACATTCATTGATGTCACTGCCATATAACATATTTGAAGTCACTGCCATATATATTTGACCATGCAATAAACCAACGGGAAGTCGCTGCAATTTATAACAATGATATATTTGACCATACAATAAGCCAAGGGGAAGCCACTGCCGTATGACAATAATATATTGGACCATGCAATAAGCCAAGAGGAAGCCACTACCATATAACAATGATATATTAAGTTGGCAAACAAATTTGAAAAGATCACAAGAGAAAATAGCTGCAAAACATTCTCCATAATATGTTTTCTTTTGAATAGCTGCAAGACATTCTCCATAATATATTAATATGCAATAGATAACACACTCTCCATGATATAAATTTCCAGGAATGAAGGCTGCTCCATAATGAACGCTGCTCAACGCTCTCCAAGCTCAACGTTGCCAATCAAGCATTGAACATTTGACGGAAAAGAGTGATGTATATGGTTTTGGAGTTGTTCTTCTGGAGATCGTATGTTGGAGATCACCCATAGATGCACATTTAACAGACGACGAGCTGAACCTCATTCAATGGGTAAGAAATGAATGGAATGGAAAATCGTTACCTTGAAAGATTAACAGTATAATATGTTTTTTAAGTGAATTATTGTGCTACGGACTAACGATGTCTACATTTGGGCGTATTGGAAAGGTGAGGTCTTATGTGGAGAGGAGTGAAAATCCTGGGGAAATAGAAGAGATCGCAGATAAAAGGTTGAGTGGAAACTACTGCATGGAATCTATTACCAGTATTGTGAAAGTAGCGCTTACATGTGTGGAACCAAAACCATCGTTGAGGCCGACGATGGGTGAAATAGTAGGAAAGATAAAAGAAGCCCTCTTTCTTGAAAATGGAAATAATTCTCCTCTTCCAGAGCCGGAGCGGACTCAAACGGAGTTTGGAGATATCCGTGTGCGAGGGGACACAAGTCGACCCGAAAATATGGAATGGGGTGATAATAGCACCAACATCCCCCATGTAGGAAGATGAGTTCATTTTTTCATAATAATGCTTCACCGTAATATATGAGTCACATTTCTTCCTTAATCATTAAGCTAAGTAAGGATGTGTATTGTGATTATGCCATAATAATATATTAACCATAAACATAAACCTCGTTGTTTCAAGCTGATTCCCATTGGTGTGAATAAGGCACTGATTACAGTTGATGGAGCTTTCATATCTTGGCATCCTGTCTTTTAAGGATCTTTTTAGTAAGAGATACTGCCTCTCTTTGAGAGAGCCTTGTCAACTCAAACTCTCTTGCTGTTGGTTATAAATCGTATTGCGTATATTGTAATTATTGGGTAAAGCAAGTGAATTCTTGGCCACTGAACCTGAAAATTTCTTCCAGTTATTAAAAAATCGTATTGCCTATATTGTAATCATGGGGTAAAGCAACTAAATTCTTTAGGATTCATAGATCACATTTATTTAGTTGTTTTTCATATATTAGTTTAGTTTTAGTTGTTTTCATATAATATTTTTTATTAATATGTAAATATATTGCAATTATTTTAAACCATTTATGATTATTATAGTAAACCATATTATATTAAACTTTTTCATAAGTAAAAACCATATAGTATAATAAAAATATATCAAGCAATAATAGATTACATGTAGATCTGTAAACCAAATCGACCGAGACAATGTCATGAAGTTATCTATAAAAGTCTACAATCAAGCATTAAAGGCTGCAATTAAGTACTCAGCGTTGTAATTATATATAGATAAAAGACTTGAACCACCAATCAA
This sequence comes from Pinus tabuliformis, assembly GCA_031772625.1. Lineage (NCBI taxonomy): Eukaryota > Viridiplantae > Streptophyta > Pinopsida > Pinales > Pinaceae > Pinus > Pinus tabuliformis. The sequence goes on from CM062805.1 coordinate 1,106,940,409, forward strand.
GCATTGAACACTGCATAATGCCAAGAAGGGTGGTATAATATATGAACACTCTTCATAATGCAAAGAACTTAATGCTCTGACTCTCCATAATATTAAAGGATGCTGGCATATTAAAGATATTGAATATTAATTTTATTCTCTCCAATGCATATTAAAGATCCAGAAATTCTCTCCAATGCATATTAAAGTTTTAACAAATTAAAGATTTAGCAATTGTTTGTTGCAGCGAGATATGAGTTCTTAGCGAAGGCGACGAAACAAGCTTGGTAAATCGTCTCGTGGCGAAGAAACATGCAGAATACCCGACGCGTGTTAAATTATCATGCTTTTCCAGAGCATAACACCTGTGCACATAATTTATTAGCTGCATGTTTCACAGATAGTGTAACATGTCAAACCAGCTTTAACTCCGTGATTTCTATGCCCAGGTATCGGCTTCAGTAAGACCAATGAATTGTCCGTCGCGTTTCCATTATCGCCTTTGTTGTAAGTTGTCAGTCGCACTGCCATTATCGCCGTCGCTGTAAGAAACCTATTCTCAGCGTATCATGCAGGCCGAGGGCACAAGTATGATGTTGCGGTTGTAACTGAATGCAGGGCCATCTGTTGAGAGGGATTTAGTTTCTGTGCAATTTTAATCCTGTTGTAGCCCATAATTTGGCTATATTCGAGCCAGAATTGCCCAATTTTGAGGGATTTTCACTGATTGAAATCAGAATTAAAACCGATGTTATGTTTTGTGTATTTAACCATTAAGTTCAATAATGATGTCGTATTCATCCCTTTGCATGTATTGTGAACAGTTGTCAATATAGCTTTAAGGTTCGCGAGCAAGTGACATTTGCGTTGTCTTGGTAAGTTCTGTGATGGCTGTAAGCACTTTCAGCAAACACTGTGTCAGTCTGGTCTCTGGTTCAAAAGCCAGCAACTAGCAGAACAGTGACTGAATTTGATGTTAGTGAGATTTGTGTTATATTCGTAAATTCTGCCTCTGTGTCACGGCTTCTGGTACTGTGCTTCACTCTGTTCGCTGTTCGAACATCTTGTACCTCAAGCTTTGAAGAAAGAAAGTGAAAAAGAAAACAGGCAATGGGTATGCCCAATTCAACGACTGCCGGTGGCGCACAAATGGTTCTGGCAACCCCTTCTTTTGCCGGAAAGTTTAACATTTTGAGGCGACCCGGCTTTGGCAATTCTATACAGCCTATTTCCCTCTTGGCACATCATTACAGGGTTCGGTTTCAGAACAAGGAGTTGTTCCATGCCTCTGTGTCAGGGCTTCTAGTACCTTGCTACGACTAGTGGTGGTGCATTCTCCACTGCACCCTGCAAATTATTAAGCGATACATATTTTCTCCACGGCAACCTGAAAATCATTAAACAAGAAGAGAGCCATGGTACCACAAATACTTCATGATTGTTTTGTCATTCTGATATTATTGTTTTAGTCATGACTCATTTTGTTTATTTTTTTTTCAATTCACGTAGAACGCCAGAGCCAGCGTAGGTCAGAGAGGTTGGCACAGAGAGTTCCATATAAATCGCACTCCAACCTCCAGCCTTTGCAAGAAAAGGAAAGATATAGTGAGTAATCTTGGGTTTTATAAGGACCGGCTGACCTCTGCAGCGCTTGATAAATTCTGATAATGCAATGATACTATAAAGAATGGTTAGTCACGACTCATGTTGTTTCTTTTTTCATTTCAAGTAAAACCCCAGAGCCTGCGTAGGTCAAAGAGGCTGGCACAACTGAGACGCGAAGGAACTATTAATGATCTTCCCGACGACATCATTCGATAGTGCTTTGGCAATTCTGGACAGCCTATTTCCCTCTTGGCAAATCATTACAGGGTTCGGTTTCAGAACAAGGAGTTGTTCCATTACAATGTATGTATCTTTCTCCTTTTCTTTCACCGTCTCTTTTTTATGCGGAAATTCATGTCAATGTCTGGAATGATCTTTTTGGCTTTAACCGTGTAGGTTACCATTGAGCCGAGGCCTCCTAAGGGTTTCCAATATAAGATTATGTATGAAGCATTCAAGAAGTACCCTGAGGTCCCTGCTTATGATGGGCAGAAGAGCCTCTATACAGCCAAGCCTTTCAGCGACAAGCAAGTGGAACTGGACGTAGCTGACAAATCAAGGTCTCTGGGTGCTAAAAATGTTCATGTGATTGCTGCCGATGTGACCAAAGAAGAAGACTGTAAGAGATTCATAAACCAGACTATAAATCTCTATGGTTGCTGTAAGATCCCTTTCTGAGCTTTAAAATGTTCTTGTAGTCCTCTGTGTATATTCTATGTTCTGTTGGTATAACAGAAATTCTTCAAATTAATGCAATAATTGTGGAAACCTGTATAGTAGTATTAAAATTGCATGTTTTATTATGAGTAATTGTACCAGTGAGAGTTAGAGAGGTATAATGAGTTTGGAAATGGGAAAATTTGGAATCAAAAGCGAGCTTTATCATGAGATAAAATGAGCATTTGAGAGTTGTTCAGGCGGGTTAGGACTTACCACATGCTATTCAGGCAGTCCGCAACGATTCACTTGAAGCAACTGGCACAGTGTTTAGCAGGGGAGCCTGTGTCGCTTCTGCAAGAAGCATCGCAGGTCATGGATGTGGTGCTCCGTCCCTCAGCAACATCGTCTCGTTCTTCACCACCTGAAACAACTGGTTATGCATATCATCTGGATATGCTTTTAGGTATGCTTATACAACATCTGTTTTGTCTACCCTCAGCAACAGCATCTGTTCTGTAGACACCACAGCAGCATGACACCACAACAGCATGCAGAGTGGCACATTGCAACAGTGATATCAATCGGTTCAGCCTCCTGATAGCTCAAATGTAATAAGAGCTAGAGCTAGCATTTTATATGGCTAGATTAATGCGAGATTAATGTTAGCATTAATCATCTAACATCTGAAAAATGAATGAGAAAGACCCGGACAAATACAACATAAGATATGATTTCAGCGCCTCTGCCTCGGGAAGAGGCCAAATAAGGCCATAAACCACTATGATGTAAAAAACTTTGTTTATACTCGATAAACAGACGCATTCAAGCAGGTGAACTAATGTTAAGTACATCTTTTCTGATTACTATAGTCCTTTGTCATCGAGATGGCAGGGACTAAAAAGATATTTGTGTTTAAAAAAAAGCAAAAAAAAAATTATATTCATGAAAATATGTGGACATTATAAGGAGGTTTTGATTACTAGAAATAGTTATTCATCTTTAACCATAGGTTTAGGAATTAAAGGTACCTTCTAAGTTTCATAAAGCACGAATGATGTCTTCAAACATAAAATATGCTCGTTTTATGGGATATTTAGTTTATTAGAGGGGATATAAGTTCCATTAGAAGGATTTTAAAGCAAGGCATGGCTGATGGGTCCTTACCTAGTATTACTAGAGTGAATGCAATTTTTTATCCCTAGAGGAAACTTCTAGGCATCCAAGGTGAAAAATATCACCTAGAAACATCACATATGATAATCCCAAGGATATTTTTAATATCACAGTGGAGATATGGTCATTATTAAGAATTTTTGAATTCTAGATATAGGTGTTGGGACATTAACAATTGTTCTGGGAGGAAAAATAGGCATTATTTCCTTAAGGAAGCTTCTTGGGCTCAAATTTAATGAGCACCAACTTGAACCACCAATAAGTGAATTTTGTAAGAGATATTTGTCCTTTAATTAGGGATATGGGAACCATTAAAGTTTTTAATAACTTGTGAGCACTAACTTGAACCAACAATAAGTGAATTTTGTAAGAAATATTTGTCCTTTAATTAGGGATATGGGCACCATTAATGATTTCAATAACTAGGTATGAGACTTCGGGCCATGAACATGGTTAAGAAGAATAACCTAGCCTTATGCCCAAAAGAAGCTTATAAACATCAAGGATTAAGAGCACATGTTAAACCATATCGAAGGGTCTTTCTAGGGGATGCTTGGAATGCAAATATTGTTGTGATTAGGATATTTTCAATAATAAATATGGGTGTCATTGTACTAATTTAATTTGGGTAAAAAACATAGGGCATTAGCTTTTTTACATTATCTTTGAACCCAAAGCCTATTCTTACTTTCGAAAAGAATCATGTACAGCTTGTCAAAAATGTGGCTAATCATAATAATCTTGTAATTAAAGAGTTTGTGTATGTGCAGGGTGGGGATAGGTTCTCCCATATTAAAAATTTTAGCTTGGTGGCCTTCAACGACATTATTTTTCCCATTAGTGAGATTCTTAAACCCAAAGTCAATGTCTTCAAAAGAAAATATATCATCATATATATGGGCATTCAAATCTTGTCCATAGTATTAGCAACATCATAAATATTTTTAAGGTAAATGTTGCATTTTTTCAAGGGAATCAAATTGTATTCTTTATCCTTACTAATTAAAATTTTCCTTTAGATTTTTTTATGGTCAGACTTAGAGAGATGTAGTAACAAATATTGATTTCTACTTACATAAGTATGTTTTCTATCTTTTAATAAAACAAAAATGATAGGAGCACCCCTAATTTCTTTTCTAGCAATCTTACAATCATTATCACAGTTCCATTATTCCTTTTATTTAACAATTTGGTAGATGATTTGCTAATTGTTTCATAGAGGAATTTGGTAGAGGAATTTGATTGTAGTAAAATTATTATGTTATAGATCTAATATGAAAATATAAGACAATGCAAATAAACCTAGAAATAACAAGATTTGAATAGATAGAAATTCTTCTTTATTGATGAAACCCTTAAGGTAGGGCAACACCATACATTCGCGCCTTAAGGAAGGAGAACAGTCCACAAGCCATATGCATGTTCATACAATAATCCTTGACACCTCTCAACGGGGAGTCTCTAGCCTCTATGTAGGCCTCATATTACCATAGTTCTCTCAATACCATCTATCTAATACCATGAGCTTATTACATTATTGTTAACTACTTGTGGTTCCTTACATGATATGGGTTAACCACCTTATTTATTACTATGGCCCATCCCATTATTACATTATTCCCTTGAGTACTTCCCTTTGTACCCCATATTATCCCCCCTAGGTATGCTACATTCCACCTGCCTTAAAATGTTTCATCCCTGAAACATGGAAAGAACACAAATAATAAGATCTACTTGAAAGAGTAGTCCACTGGTACCATGCACGTGCATCTATCCATCCCAGAGAAAGGTAAACCATGAATCTAGCTGGTGCCTCGCTCACTTGAGATGGAAGCTAACCGTCGTGGCTCTTTTGTGTGGATTGTCGCTCCTCTCTATCTGTCATGTCAGGGTTGTTGTCCTTATGGCTAATTTGTTGCCATCTTGTTGGTTATTTTCTTGCGGGGTGATGTGGGTGGTGATATGCTGAAGTTTTAACCCACGGTGTCTTTTTCTTTAATTCACCACCTAATGGAGCCTGATTGGTAGCTGGTACATGTTGTGGCATCTTTTGTTGTTGCTTATCTTCCAATATTACTTCAACCATTGATTCCTCATCTGATGTATTTGTACCTGTAACATTTTCTGCTTCAGCCTCCTTAGACTCTACCTGTACTTGGTTTGATGTTTGTGTTTGGTTGTCAACCATCAACGGCTCATAATCCGATGTGTCAGTCCCTGGAACATCTTCTGCTTGGGTCTTAATGGAAATATCCTGCAATGTAATTTTCTTGTTTTTATACCAGAGCTTCAGGAATTCCTTCTGCACATTAATATTGAGAGTACCCACAGATTCCCTCCAAGCATATCCCAAAACAACGTCCATGTTATCCATATCTGATGTATAAAAGTCACAATGCAACACATACTTGTCCATAGAAAGCTTCAAATCTTTATAAACTTGAACCTCCCCACTATCAACCTGTGTGTTTTCAATGTGTTTTGCTGGAACTTGCAATTTTTTTGCCAAATTAACATTGATAAAACTATGCTTGCAACTAGGATTTATAGACACAATGATCTTCTCCTTCTAAATCAATCCATGAACCTGCCATAAGGAGATACCAGCAGAAAATAACCCTTTAGGTCTCTTGGTTTCCTTCTTTCCTGCGAAAATAAAATCTTTTCTAGGTTTTGTAGTTTCCTCCTTTCTAGTATGAGACCATTTGTCCAAAAGTAGTTCTTCAATTTCGTCAGCATGACATAACTTCATAATCTCACTATCAAGTGATTTCCACCATGTAGCAGCATCATCTTTAAAATAATACCCTATTTTGTCCTTCCAACACCCTGGGAAGTCAAACTTAAGACATGCTATAAAATTTTCAATAGAAGACCCATTACTTTTTCTTGTAAAAAAATTACTGTTATAAGCCATGAAGATGGTTTTTGGAAACAAATCGTTTCCTTGCCGAAAATTTGAAATGGACACAATTCAATCAATATTGCCCAGAATCCCTATTATGACCTATTTTTAGAAATGGAACAACCATTCTACATCTTCCCATGTGCTATAAATCCTGATCTAGGCACTGGAATTTAATATTAGCATTGCAACTATCCGACCGTGAGAAAAAATTGATGAAAAAATAGCTAATTTTAGATCAGCGATATTCATCTGGACTTTGATTCGACTGATTTTTTTTGAAATTGGGTATTTTTTCACAAATAATTCAGATTTGCAATTAGATTCTACAGATTTTGCACCAGAACATATAGATCTACATTGGAAACTCGCTGCCCCAAAAAATGTCTGTAATAGCACTGATTTTTAAATCAGCGAGATCTCCTTCATCCAGACTCTGATTCGACTAATTCTTTTTTTTTTGAAATGGAGTATTTTTTCATCAACAACCCAGATCTGCAATTAGATTTTGCAGATTTTGCCCCAAATCATACAGATCTGATCTACAAATACCAGTGATTTTTAGATCAGCGATATCTCCTTCATCCGGACTCCGATTTGGCCGATCTTCTTTTGAACTTGGGGTATTTTTTTTAGAGTTTGCAAATTTTGCTCCAAAACATATAGATTTGATCTACAAACTCACCACCCAAGAAAAGAAAAATCTTCACTTTTGCCCAAGAAAGTGCTTTGATACTACTTGTTATAGATCTGATATGAAAATATAAGACAATGCAAATAAACCTAGAAATAACAAGATTTGAATAGATAGAAATGCTTATTTATTTATCAAACCCTCAAGGTAGGGCATCACCATATATTCACTCATTAAGGAATGAGAACACTCCACAAGCCATATGCCTGTTCATACAATAATCCTTGACACGGGGAGTCTCTAGCCTCTATATAGGCTTCATACATACAATACCATGGGTCATTACCATGGTTCCCTCAATATCATCTATTTAATACCATGGGCTTATTACATTATTGTTAACTACTTGTGGTCCCTTACATGATATGGGTTAACCCACCTTATTTGTTACTATGGTCCATCCCATTATTACATTATTCCCTTGGGTACCTCCCTTTGTACCTCATATAATGGCCCCTAGGTATACTACACATTATAGAGCATTTTAAAACTATACTTATAAGTTAAGTGATGTAAATACATATATATGTCATTTAGGAAGAGATCCATTTTACTCTTGTGATATTTTTGCATGATAAAATTTAGAGTTAGGGCTAAATATGTATGATCATAAGAAGGTTCATGGCCATTGAATATGTCAAACATTAGAATTTTGGTTGGAAGAAAACGTATCAAATATCACATAATCCACTACTACACTACTTCCAAAACTTGAATATAAGTCTTCCAGTTGGAGTTTGGTCACTTGATTAACCCATTCCAAATAACAATGTCTTGAAAATTGCATTGCTTGACTAAGTCCCTATCAAATAATTATTAGTTAGGATATTCAATTTTTTTTTTAATTTACTAGCTAAATCAAGGTTGGACAATAACTGCCTTACTCCGAGAAACAAGAGGAAATCACATAAGAAGGTAGACGCAACATCCAAGAACTGAGGTGGGAAAGAAAAGCTAAAAGATGAAAAATAGAGAGAAAAAGGCAACTCCATCATTATGTTTGACTAATTCCATGTCAAATAATTATTAGTTACCATCTTCAATATTTTTTTGAATTTAATAGCTAGATCAAGGTTAGGAAACAATTGCCTCACTCAGAGAGACAAGGAAAATCTATCTCTTAAGGTGGGAAACAAAAGCTAAAAGATGAAAAAGAGAAGGAAAAAGGCAACTCCAACATTAACATATAGACTTGTTGGACTTCTGAAATCAATTGCTAAAATATTTTAATTTTCTGTGTTTTTGATAATGCACTAGTTTTAGAATTAAGAATAAATATATACGTCCTTGGATATAAAAAAAATTATATTTATATTAAAAAGTCAAGAGAGTGATTTTCTACTCATAGCTCTATGTTCGTACACCATTCAATGACTTCTCTCATTGTTACTTTGTGTTTTTATTTTTAGTTTTTTCAAAATATCTGAAGGTCCGTGTTATGTTTCTCATGATCTAAATTCAGATCAGAAGTTCTCATATAGCAAAAAAAATTATGGTTTCAATCATTTATTAAGAAAATACATTATTTAAAATATATTATTTACAAAATAATATTACTCCCACGTCTTATATATATAATCATTTCTCATAGGCTTTTAAAATAATATATATGTATGAATCTAATATATAATAAAGTCGGTTTAACCATAACAAAAAAGCGATATAATAACGTCGGTTTACTAATAATAATAAAAAATAAAAACGAATGTGGGAATAAGCATATATATATGTGTGTCTCATCGAGTCTTAGTTGGCCAACTCAAATCAAATTACGATTTCCATGCACGTGCTCTAATTGCGACACACTAATATTTTCGGTTGCTACTATCGGTTAATCACTATGGTCTATGAATAAGGAAAAATGAGATAATAGAAATAACAATCAATGTAGTATTTACAAGTAGAATGATGTTAAACATAGTAAAGGAGTTCATGAAAATAAAATACACCCTCAAACAAGAAACAACAATTATTAATTACTATTAAAATTTGAATGGTATACATTTACAATAACAATTTTGTGTTCCTTATTGTAATGATAAATGATTTTAAAGTATATAGAACTTATTGTAAATTGAAAGCTTCAATTTTACATTATGAAGTGCCCAAAAAAATTTAGATAAAGGTATTAGAGGGTTCCGAAAGTGCAAAATTTTCTAGACTTTATGTAGGAACATGGACATCATGAATGAGAAGTAAACAATTTGGGGTATTAAGCATGCATAGTTGGTTTAACTCATACATCTTCTTGTATTTAATGAAATAATTTAATAAAGGTATTTCGGTAATCTCTATAAAAAGATTAATTTCCTTGCAAATCATTCCAAATAAAGGGCCATAAGTTTGGAATATGGGAAATTTGGATCAAAACTCAAGCTATATTTTAAATTTCAAAAACTATCTTCACGTGAATTATTACAATGAAACTAGATTAATTGTTAAAATAATGTTGAGGATGGAATATTTAAGATATGGGAAATGAACCAATTTAAGACTTTAGGACATCAAAAAGTATTCTTAGTCTCTTTGTTATAGTGGCCATAGGGTAGTTAGAACTAGACTTTTCCTTGGTAGGACTATCACAAATCCCAACTTCATCAATAAAAATTACAATATATGGTTTGGAGTTCTTGTCAAGGAAGGACTTCTTATAGTTCACTTATAGCTTGAGATATGTTAATATCTCTAACACCAAGACCATGTATTGCTAGTTCCCATCCCATGTCATATATTGGAAATCATGAAATCCTTTATATAAATCACAATGAAGTGGCCCATGTGTTGATGGAAAATGTTGGTAAGTAGCTTCTAAAATGTAGTAGGGAAATTAGTGGAGCCTAATGGAATCACCAAGAATGCATGTGAACCAAATTTAGTTTGAACTTTTTCCTTTTGGTTATATCAATAATTTATGCACATTTGATGATAACCTATAGTTATGTCAAATTTCATAAAAACATGATTCAAAAAATCATAAATGCAAGGTAAAATGTAGTAGTTTTCAATAATGACCTTATTGGGAGCATAATAATCAATGATAAAATTCCATGAATCAATATCCTTTTTAGGAATAATGAACATTAATGATAAATAAGGTGAGGACCTAAGCCGAATATTTGAGAATTTATTTTAGTAGCTCTAGAAGGTGTGAGGTAATATCCTAGAACATCAAGGGGAGAAGATAATTACACTATGTCAATATGGTGATGGATATGTCTAAGAGAATAAATTTCATAGAAAGAGAGAAAGACATATTACAACTTATCCTACAAAGATTACTTAGAGTGAGAATAATAGTTTTCATCTAATTTAACTAAGAATATGGCAGAAACTAAGAGACCCTTTTCCAAGATAAAATGATGTATGACAACATTGATGAACATATTTTAGTGGAAAGAGTGGTTGGGAATATCATATTTTCACCCTCACAAGATAATTTTTCTTAAGAAATTTATAGTTATTATGATGGATGACATAGAAACCACGTTGTTATTTGTAATAAGGGGTGTTCAAGGGTAAATTAGTACAATTAAATGATGAAGCATCAAACTCTATTGTATCATGCTAATCCAATGAAAAGTGCAACAAAATGATGTTTACAGACTAATAAGAATGGAATATATTATTCTTCCCAATCCGAATGATAAAAAAACTAGTGCATGATGGTGGAAAGTTGAAGTGAAGTGACAAAATCATGGGATGGAAGGTTCCTTCGTCAACTAATACCCATAATCATAGTACTCATTTATTTTTTTATGTTGTATATTTGGATGAAGAGAGATGTGAAAATATGTTTTAATGAGTATATATTTAATGACACGAGATGAGATCTAGAGTGGTAGGGTTTAAAATATTAATGACATTGACATACAAAATATTAGTCAAGGCTTTTGGAAATAAATAAAGGAATAATTCAATGCCTTACAACAATGGAATTCATTCTTTTTATAGGAAAATCGAGATGGGTATTACACTAGATAGTTCTTCACAACTCATCTAATAGAACTATCTTTATAAATTTGAAATCTGCATTATTAAGGTTTTATCTTTATTTAGATTTTTTGATCTATACATTATGGAGAATTGTGTATGGATGCACCTTAAAATTATTCGAAAGAAAAGAGGAAAATCAAATAGAAAACTCACAAAATATGAATGAAACAAGAGATGATGTGGGAAACCATTTTGCGATAAAACCGAATTGGAAGGTAAGGTCACTTTGCGCTCTCTCTTTCAATAGAAAATGACTCCAAGTACAAATAAGTATGGCATGTGGTCTGTTGGCTACTACAATTCACAAATCCTCTCTATGTCATTTATTTTTATCCCTATCAACCTGTTTTTCTCATGTATGGAACGATTCACTTGAAATAATGGAACCTCGTTTCCTTCTAGTAGCTAAATTATAACACAGTTTGTTAGCTTACTAGTGGTTTGGCTTGACTACCTGAACTTTTAGTAAGAGTTACAATATTGACTCTTCTAGATTCTTATTTTTCATAATCAAGTTTGTATACAATTTTCCATCAATAATGGGTATGGCATGGCATCCACTCAAATTATGGTGGTGAGAATAGGAAGATCAACTTCTAAGTGGAATAAATATGCATATAGATTTTGATTTAAGTGATTATTGCATTGTTGGAAAGGAATTTGTGTGTAGAATATGAAATAGAGGGTGATGAATTAAAGAAAGAAAAGTTTATCCCCCCAAAAAAAGATTTGATGCTTCAAAATGACCTTGAAAGGATTACAAGCCCAATTCATCAAACTATGTCTTGTGAATAGAAATCGTCTTATGAGATGATTCATCCACCTTTTCTAGTCTAAAAGAATCGATATTAATTAAAGAAAATATAAAGATTCAATCTATATAACACCCTCCCATTTTGGGAGGCTTTTCCTCCCCAAAATCTTCTATTGAATGATGCGAGGAAATTTTTCCTCCACCTTCTCTCGCGTGTACCATTTAGCTCTTCCTAGAAGTTATCCTTTCAACCCAATATTTTCTTCTAAAATTCATGTCGTCCCTACCTTGTAGTTTTGAATTTTTTTCTTAAAAAAGGTACCTTTTATCAACTCTACTTCGGCATTTGGTGCCAAATCCTCCACATAAGGTAGGACATGTTCCTCTTCCTGCTCTAGCATGGAAGGCTCATAGAGCTTAAAATACTCCACATTCACGAGAAAATGCACATGTATGGAGGTAGTATGAGTCCATAGGAACTATCTCCTACCTTTTATAGTATCTCAAAGGGACCATAGCATAGAGCCTTTATTTTCTTACCAGGACCGAATAACTTCTCCTTGTTCAACTATAACCATACTCTACTTTCCACCTTGAACAACTTCTTTGTTATGTGTTAATCATGTCTAGCCTCGATTTTTTCCTATGACTTCTAAAATACCTCTTGTACTTGTAAACAGATCTATCTACTCTTGTGAACGAACTTTTTAGCCCATAATGCATCCATTGTAAGATCCACCCTCACTCATCCTTTCTCCCCATATGAAATATCAAAAGGTGAAGATGCCAAATATTGAAAACAAGTTTCAAACACAAACTTACTAGTAAAAGTGTGGATTTCTTTGTTATAAGACTATTGTATATATTGAATTTTCATCCTAGGTCTTTAGATGCTTCTAATTATAACCCCTCAAAATTTGCACCAAAGTCTTGTTGATTAATTCTATTTTCCAATATTTCTGAGGATGGAATGATATAAACCTCTTCAACATCGTCTCCATCTTATTCCAAAATATAGTACAAAATGATTGATAAATACCCTGTCCCTATGTAAAATGATACTCCTTAGTATACCAAACTATAGAACAAACATATCCAAAGAACAATTGTATTGCTTCTTATCCATTGATGGTAATTTTATAAAGCATTAAAATATACATATCGTTGAACATGCCAACTACCACAAATAGATATTCATGTCACTTCTTGGTTGTTGATAAATCTCCGGCATAGTCCATCGAAATTATTTCCAAAGAATGAATGAGTATATGTAAGGGATGATATATACCTTATTTCCTATTACTAAGCTTGCTAGTTAAAAAAAGTATGCATCCTCTTATGAGCTTATGTAATTTTTCTTTTGTCTTGGGCTAATACACATAAGTTTGCAATATGGCCATTGTCTTCCTAGCAACAAAGTGCCTTGCAAACTTGGAGGTGTGAGCCTCTTTAATAAATTGAAATCACTCACCTTTAGGAATGTTTATCTTATATAGCATGTTGAGTAAGCCAAATTAGAGATAGTAGTCAATAATAGTATCACCATTGTGTGCATGACTCTGACTCTAAAACTTTTGAAAAGCTTTCTTGAAGTCCTCATCCTTTGAATATGACTCTTTGTATGCATCATGGCTGAATGGATCCATATAAATCAAATTTCCCACAGTTATGATCTTTGATGTGGGTACCCTTGAAAGCATGTCGAGTGACTTGATTTTTCTACCCTTCTTATACTTGATCACTCAAAGAAACTATTGTACAAATCCCATCCACTTGTAATTTTTGGCCTATTGTAGGTTACTCTAGGCCTACAAGTATTGTAGTGGTTGGTGATCTGTGTGTATTTTTGTCTCCTTTATGATTAGATACTTATTCCACTTCTTAACAATTTTCACCACGGAATACAATTCCCTTTCGTAGGTAGGGTTGTTAAGAACTTCCCCATGAAATAATTCATAATGGTACCATACATGCCTTCCTCTGTGTATCAAGAATATTCCCATACCATGCCCACTTGCATCTGTCTATAGTTCAAGGGATGTTACAAGTGTGGTAATGTCAAAATTGGTGCTTGACTGATATTCTTCTTTATCTCCTCAAAATCCATCTCGTGACCCTTTCCCAACTTGAAACTCTTAACACTTGTTATTATCGTGTGAAGTGGTGTTGATACCACTAAAACTGAGGCTATGAATTTCTTTAGGTACTATGATGCCCCAAAAAAAATCCTAACCTCATAAACATTAGTAGGAACTAGCCATTTCATGAAGCCCTCCACCTTGGTAGGATCTATCTTCCACTCCTCTACACCTATCACATACCCCAGATACACCAATGACTATTTTGCAAACTCACACTTCTTAATATTTGTTAATAGGTGGTGCTTCTTTAATGTCACTAGTTCCTGTGACAAATGTGTGTTATGCTCCTCCAAGCTAGCCCTATATAATAGCATATCATCCAAATAGACAATAATACATGAATATATAAAATTAAGTAATATATCATTCATTAACCTCATAATATAGTTATTGCATTGCATAGGCCAAATGGAATTACTAACCACTCATACAAAAGTTTCCTCATTTTGAAGGCAATTCTCCAAATGTCTTCTTCTTTTACTCAAACCTGGTGATATCTAGACTTAAGTCAATCTTGGTGAAATATTTCACTTGTTGCAATTTATCCAACAAATCATGTATCCTGGGTAGGGGGTACCTTTTATTGAACTTGATTTTGTTTAATGCGCTATAATCAATACACACCTGTCAAGTCCCATCATTATTTGGCACAATGATGATGTGTGACCCACATGGTGATGTACTCGATCGAATTACACCATGTCATAGTAGTAGATGCAATTAGTTTTCCAACTCACTTTCTTCTATAATGGACTACCTATACAACCCAATGTTTGTTAATAGGGATTTTGATAATAGCTCGATCTCGTGTTCCACTTCTCTCTTGGGTGGTAACTCTTTAAGCCCTCAAAACACATCCATATGTGCTAGTAACAACACTTCCATTTGTTGTTTCTATTTACTATTACACCCATCAAGGGATACTTTGCCTCTATTAGACTCTTCTACAAGCATATTTTATTTAAAAAATAGTAAAACATACTTCTTTCTATAACTAATCAATTTCTTGGCTTGGTTAGCACTTACGAGAGAATTATTTTACTTTCCTTTATGCCAATTGATGATGAAAAAGTTTCCATCCTTGACGAGTCAGTAATGGTTGGCTCTATGCATGAATATTGCACATCACATATACATGTAGGGGCTTCTAAACATGACTCCACCTACATCAAGGGGAACTACATCTAGTTCTACGTCATCGATAAAATCAACAGTGATGGAAATTATTTTTTTGTACTATTTTGCTACCTTCAACTCTACATCCTCATTTACCCATCCCAATGGATATGGAATCAGATGATCACAAACTTCCAATCCCAATTTGTTGACTAGCTCTAATGCAATGATACTTTCCTGTGATCTTAAGTCAAATAGAGCAACAATATTTTTTTCTTGTCCCGTATCTTTATGTGGAAGTGTTTGGTCACTTCATTCTCTTCCTATTGTTGAAGGATACTCATATTCACTTCCTTCTACACTCACTTATATATGATCTTATCATCCATGTATAAGCTACCTTTATCTTATTTAGTCAAATAAGTGGCCATGAGATTCTTCTTCTTATTGTATTTCCTTTTGTACTTTAGGTTAAGCTCTGGATCAAACTTCCAACACTTCTCCTCTATATGTCCATCAATGTTGTAGTGATTGGAGTGGTTTCTGGGATATTTACACTATTTTTCGATGTCTACTATACTTTTATCTTTTCCCCCTTTCCACTTCTTCTTCCCCTTCTTAGAAGCATCATGTTTCTGCTTCTTCCTGGATCTATTGGATTCCCCTTTCTTTAGGCCTATGTTCTCTAGGTATTGTCCTTGTACACAAGCCTTGTCCACCGCTCTAAGCTTGAACAACATCCCTTGCTTTCATATATGGCATTGCAAACCCCCTAGATACTTGAGAAGTAAATATGGGTTCTTTTGGGATATAACTAGCATTATGGACATCTTCCTAAACTTTGTGGTGTACTCTCATACACTATGTCCTCGGTTCTTCCGTAGGTAGTGCCACTAGATCCAATAGTCTAGTACAAACACAACAGGGTAAAGATGTGAATTTATCATGGTTTTGAAGTCCCCCCACTTAGTCACCATGGGATCTCCCTCCAACCTCAAGGTCTCTATGTGGCTTTCCTAATAAGTTAGGGCATGGATTTTTAATTTCCAACACACAATTGAGCTTTTTTATTTTTCTTGAATATGATGGACACTGAAATGCACTTCTAGTTGTTGAAACTATTGATTTAGCTTCAAATCATTGACCACACCTCGACACAATTTAATATCAATGTTAACTTCCATTTTGAATAGGGACGTTTAATAATTCATGGCACTCAAACTGGGTTGATCTATTTTAAGTCCCTTCTTCAAATGGTTCTTTGCTTCTTCCTGGTCTCCTGATTTCCCCTCTGATTTATCTTCTGAATTAGAACCCCCATCTCCTAAAAATATACTAAGATTATTTCTCAGGGTTGACATGAAGTGATCCATATGATGGTTTATATCTACAACTTGGGCATCGAGCTATGAAAACCTCTACTCCGTAGAATCACAAGGGTCATTCATAGATTCCTTGGCCATGATTAGTGTTTTACAAATTTTAACCCAATCACTTTATATCCCATTAAAATATCAACAATATGCCGAAAGAAACTAACTCTCATACCAATATGATCTGTAAACTTCCACCGATATACCACTGGACAACTCATCACAACATATCCCATAAAACATTATTTAAAAAACTAAAATCTATGTTATTAGGGTTTTATTTTTCTTTAGATTTTTGGAATTGTAGATCATGGTTAATTGAATATACATGCAATTTAAAATCATTCCGAAAGTAGAGAACCATGAAATAAAAAGCTCAGAAGGCATGAATGACACAAGATATGGTCTAGGAAATTGCTTGTGGAGAAAACCCCATTGCAAGGTGAGGTTGCTATTCTCTTTCTCAATAGAAAATTGATATGAATACAAAGAAGTATGGAATATGGCTTATGGCTTACTATAGTGAAAAAATACTCTCAGTGAGCTCTATCTCCTGTCCCTCTCATCTATTTTTTCTCATCTATGAGATATTGTAATTGAAAGAATGGGACCCCTTTTCCTCCTAGTGGCCCAATTGTAACATAGCATGACAACCTACTAGTGGTAAGGTTTGACTACATCAACTCTTACATAGAGTTAAAATATAGAATCTTCTAGAGTCTTCTTCATCATTATCACATGGCTAGCCCCTTTTCCATGAACAATGGGGTTGATGTGGCATCGTATCAAATTACGATGGTGAAAAAAGGAAGGCTTACCTTTAAGTGGAATAACATTTGCATACATACCCATTTGAGGTAATCCTTACATCATTGGAAATGTATGTACTAGTAGAATATGAAAAAATATGCATCATTAAAGTGGAAAATTTGTACCCCCAAATAACTTCATTTTGTGCCTTAAAATGCTCCCAAAAGGTTTCATATACCAATTTGCCAAATCAGGTTCCATGGGTAAAAATGGTCCTGTGAGGTGATACCTCCACCTTTTCCACTGTAAAAGCATCAATATAGATGCATAAAAATATAATGACCCATTTCAAATCACCATGGATCGTGAAGGGGAGAAAAAAATAGTAATAGAAGATGAGGTAGCTTGATGTAATGTTGACATGGGATAAAGAACAAAAACAGGGTTAAATAGACAAGGATGATTCTCAACTTTATAGTAATAATGAAAGCATTACGTAGGCTAGTTATCTTGAATATTTCAAACTCATGTCAACATATTTACAATAAATCATAATTCAATACCAAAATATGTACCACTTCAAATTCCTAGATATGCATATACATCTAGACCTTTTTAAAGGTGTTACATTACGACAAGATAAACCTCCTTGGTACTTCATAAATTTTTGGCAATATACACATGATACTATAATATTTGCATGGAGGATAAAAATGCCAATAAATGAAGTATAATAAATTGTGCCAAAGTCTTCACCTACTGAGAGGTTAAATTTATAGGGTGGTCTACTTTGAGCTTGATGGCTTCCACTAGGTATAGGTCACACCCTTGAGTTAGTTCTATAAATTTGTATGATGAACACTTCAATTAAGTTAGGAAATGTCATAAAATATGTAGTGAGATTGTATATCCATAATATATTACTTCTCCATGTTTCTCTACTCCATACTTCAGGAGAAAATGGTAGGTATCCAACTATATGGGGTAAGAGGAAAACATGTGGTGATAATTTCACAATGCTGAAAAGGAAAGGGATAAATCCCTTTCCAAGTTAGTATTGGTTATTACAATCTTTAGTAGTAGGAAATCTATGTGTATGCATTGTGGTGACATAGTGATTGAGGTTGGATTATTATATCATTTTTAATCCATCTTGATGCTTTTATAGTGGAAAAATAAGAGGAATCAACTCACAAGACCATTTTACTGGTCCTAGTTTGAAAGATTTTTGATAAAAAAATAGGAGTGAATTTGAGGCCTTAAAAGAACATCTTTTGTGGTCTTCACCTTAATATGTACCTATATTACAGAACATACACGTTTATATGTTTCCAATGGTGCAATAATGGACTCAATCAAAGCTCATATGAGAAAGTTATATTTCTTAGAAGTTGACCTTTCAAAATTGGCCACCATAATTTGGGAGGATGACATATCAACCCCATTACTCATGTTAAAGGGTCTAGCCACATGATCATGATGAATAAGACTCTATAGGCATCCATATTATAAGTATAATTAAGAATTCATGTCAAATGAGGCTATACGATTGTGTTATAATCAAGCCACTAGGAGGAAAAGGGGTTCTATTATATCCAAGTGCATTCTGTTACATATACGAGTAGATTAATAGAGAGGGATATGAAGAAAGCACACAAAGAGAGTAATTATGTAGTGTAGTAGCCAAAGAGCCATAGCCCTTACTTCTTTATACACACAACCATTTTCTATTCAGCGAAACAGAGAAAAGAAACCTCACCCTCCATCTAGGTTTCCTTCCAAAATGGTTTCCCATGTTATATCTTTTGTCAATACTATTTTTGTTTTTCAAATATACTTTGCATGCATATTAAATGAACAATTATTTATAGATTGAACAATCTAAAGAGAAATAAACCTCGATGGTCTATATTTTTAAATTATAATTTTATGAG
Organism: Pinus tabuliformis; assembly: GCA_031772625.1. NCBI lineage: Eukaryota > Viridiplantae > Streptophyta > Pinopsida > Pinales > Pinaceae > Pinus > Pinus tabuliformis. The sequence goes on from CM062805.1 coordinate 1,106,959,486, forward strand.
ATATGTATTGACAAAATTTCTACTGGAATGTTAATGAAAGTTTATGGATAACATAGAAGTTCAAATGGCTAGTGAGCTAGGTGGGTATGAAGCTAAGAAAACTAGTCCCAATCTTGAACATTTCTTAAGGTGGAAGATATGTCCACAAAGAAACTCAAGTCACATCAACATAAGTTTTCTATCTCTCCTAAATAAAGGTACTATAAAGCAATAATAAGAATAGTTCTAGTGGAGAAGCTACTTCAAGAAGCCTAACACTAGAAAAATTTTGTATGGGTGTTATGCTTAGATAAATAGAGTCATAATAAGAGAAATCCTTGGAAACATTCTTATAATACCAAATGTTGATAAGTAGTAAATATTGAGTTCAATAACATAGAAAATCAGGTGTGCAAAGTTGCATATAAGATTATTAGACATAATCAAGCATGGAGATAACAAAAGTTGAATGGAAATAGATACACAAGATAAATGTATTTACTTATGTTTATTTTTAAATATACCCAATAACAAATAATTTAAAAGGCATGAAAATGCATGCCCTTATGGAAAGGTTCATTCCGTCGAAGGTGTGTAATAACAATCCATCAGGATAGTTGGGGAAATGTATATCCCTTCACAAACAATACCAAATGGATTACAAGAATATAATCCTAAATTCTTTAGATGTAGATGGTGATTCCATAAATTCAACAATTTCACTATATTCATAAACTTTTGCGAGTTTTACTTAAATAAAAACCATAACTTTATATAAATCGAATTTGGGTTTTCAATTCTCTTATTGTTATTAATATCCTACTTGACTCTTTCATATAGCTATATTTTGAATTCAAAAAGAACAAAGAAATGTATGGATTGTCCAATAGATGCAAATCATGTAGATGCCATTTTGTAATGCAATAAATGGTGACATAATACTTCATTGAGTAAATAAAGGTTGCAATTTTTAATTGTGCCAGGAATGATACAAGTCAGAAATCATCTATCCATGGATAGAAGTCATAAGATTGAAAAAATTGCATCTTGTAGGTTTTAATACTTTTGAAAATTTTGGAAAGATGTATACTAATATACAATTGTTTATTATGAGTGACTTTTGAGGTATATATATATATATATATATGAAGTATATAGTTGCCTTATAACTTATAATTTAGTAACGGATCATGATAATTGTTTGTTGTGGCTTATTGGTTCTAGTAAGTACTATGTATATTTCGGGAAAAAGTTGAAACAATCACTACAAACAAAAGGAGCTTAGGGTTTTACTAAAAATGATTATGCACATGTACTTATTCCTTTTAAAATGATAATATTGAAAGTATGAAATATGGGTCATGTATTACTATGATGAGGGGCTACATCCAAACATGAACCTCCTCTTCAGCCGACATGGAAATATTATAAATATCATTATTAAAATTTTTGGAGCATCAATATGTTGTGAAATATGTTAATGAAAAGATGAAACAATGATTCAAAATATATTTTGGTTACAAGAAAAAGCAAAAAGAAAATATTTAGATTCATGAAAATATTTAAATATAGACATTCTAGGAAGGTTTTTATTACTAGAAATACTTATTCATCCTTAACCATAGGTTTAGGAGTTAAAGGTACCTTTTAAGTCTCATGGATAATTAATGATGTCTTCAAACACCAAATATTCTCTCTCTATGGCATATTTGGTTTATTAGAGGGGATTTTCAAGAACTAGGTATTAGACTGGGGCCATGAACATGGTTAAGAAGAATAACCTAGCCTTATGCCCAAACGGAGCCTATAAACATCGAGGATGAAGAGCACGTGTTAAACCATATAGAAGGGCCTTTCTAGGGGATGCTTGGAATGAATATATTGTTGTGATTAGGATATTTTCAATAATAAATATGGGTGTCATTGCACTAATGTCGTTTAGGTAAAAGACATATGGCCTTAAGTCTTTTACATTAGTTTGAACCCAAAGCCTATTCTTTCTTTCGAAAAGAGGCATGTAACAAACATATGGCCTTAGCTGCTTTACATTAGCTTTGAACCCAAATTCTATTGTTACTTTCCAAAAGAAGCATGTATAACTTGTAAAAAGTGTATTTAATCATATTAGTCTTGTAATTGGAGGGAATGTTTTCATATCATCTCTTAAAGATATTAAAAATAGGACTTCGCATCCAGGAATAACTAAGTCTTGCTTCAATTCATAATTAAAGAGTTTCTGTATGTGGAGGATGGGGATATATTTTCCCATTTTAAAATTTTTAGCTTGGTGGACTTTAATGACATTTTTTCTCCCATTAGTGCGATGCTTAACCCCAGGATGGGGATATATTCTCCCATTTTAAAATTTTTAGCTTGGTGGACTTTAATGACATTATTTCTCCCATTAGTGCGATGCTTAACCCCAAATTCAATGTCTTCGAAAGAAAATATATCATCCTATATATGGGCATTCAAAATGGTGTCCATAGTACTAGCAACATCATAATTATTTTTAAGGCAAATGATGCATTTTTTTAAGGGAATCAAATGATTTTCTTTATTCTTGTTAATTAAAAATTTGCTTCAGATCTTTTTATGGTCACACTTAGAGAGATGCAGTAACTATTATTGATTTCCACTTATATAGTATCTTTCTATATTTTAATAGTATTTTTTTGTTAGGACCACCCTTAATTTATTTTATAGCAATTATACAATCATTACCATAGTTCCATTATTCCTTTTGTCTCACAATTTGGTAGAAGACTTGCCAATTGTCTCATAGAGGACTTTGGTACAAGACTTGTTGGTCGTAGTAAAATTATTATAGAGGGTTTTAAAAGTATACTGATAAGTTAAGAGATATAAATCCTTATATATGTCCTTTAGGAAGAGATCCATTTCTCTTGTCAAAAGGTAGTCGTATCTGACTCTGATAATTCTCATGCTTGTGATATTTTTACATGGGAAAATTTTGAGTTAGGGTTAAAGTTGTATGATGATAGGAAGGTTCATGGCCATTGAATAGATCAAACATTACAATTTAGTTGGAATCGAACATATCAAATATCACATAATCCACTACACTACTTCTAAACCTTGAATATAAGTCTTGTAGTTGGAGTTTGGTCACTTGTTTAAACCGTTCAAAATTATAATGTCTTGAAAACTACAAAGTTTGACTAAGTCCCTATCAAATAAATATTAGTTAGGATATTCAATATTCTTTGAATGTACTAGCTAAAGAAAAGTTGGGCAATCAAATGAATAATTCCAAGAGATAAGGAAGAGGAAGAAGGTAGAGGCAACATCCTCTAGCTAAGGTGGGAAAGAAAAGCTAAAAAATGAAAAAGAGAGGGAAAAAGGAAACTCCAACATTAAGTTTGACCAATTCCATGTCAAATAATTATTAGTTATCATTTTGAATATTTTTTTGAATTTACTAGCTAAATCAAGATTGGGAAACAACTCCCTAACTAAGAGAGACAAGGAGGACCCAACTCGTGAGGTGGGCAACAAAAGCTAAAAGATGAAAGAGAGAGAGAGAAAAATGCAACTCCAACAAGGAGGACCCAACTCGTGAGGTGGGCAACAAAAGCTAAAAGATGAAAAAGAGAGAGAAGAAAGCAACTCCAACATCGACATACATGACCATTCGACTTGTAAAGTCAATTTCTAAAATAATTTGACTTTCCGTATTTTTGATAATGCACTAGTTTTAAAATTAAGAATAAATGTATACATCATTGGATATAAAAACCAATGAAAATTTTAAGAAAAAAAAGTCAAGGGAGTGATTTTCTACTAATACCTCTATGTTTTTCCACCATTTGCTTTGTGATTTATTTTTTATTCTTTTTGGGCCATCTGAAAGTCTGTGTTATGTTTTTCATGATATAAATTCACATCACAAGTTCTCCTCTCCCCCCCCCCCCCCACCAAAAAAAAAGAGAGTTAAGGTTTAAATGATTTGTTAGCAAAATACATCATTTATAAAATCTTATTTACACGATAATATTACTCGCACTTCTTTCATATATATATATATAATCATTGTTAATATAATCTTTAAATAACAAATAATATATCTATATATATGATGAAGAAGAATAGGTTATAGGTATATAATGGAGTGTATTATTATTAATATAAAGGAAAAAACATATACATATCGCTTCAAACAAATATATGAATCCATAATGAAAATACTACATAATAAAGTCGGCCTGATAATAATAAAAAAGCTATATAATAACGTCCGTCTGCTAATAATATTAAAAAAGAATGTGGGAATAAGGATATATATATATATATATATATATATATACATATATATATATATATATATATATCATCGAGTCTTACTTGGCCAACCCAAAATAAAATTACGGTTTTCCTGCACGTGCTCTTATTGCGACATTACAATATTTTCGGTTGCCACTATCGGTTATTCACGGTTGTCTATTGCAAACAAGCGACACTAAAGCTTTCGCAATTGATCAGCTTTTACAAAAACTGTTCTCTCTTGGTTCAACCAGGTTGGCTGGAGTGATACGCACTAATTTTCATTATTTGAGTTTGAAATAGCACTGTATTGCTGTCGGATTTTTTTACCTGGGCGAGAAATTTATCGTTGAATTTTATAACTTATTTTTTATGTATGCTAATTGATACTGTTATCCTAGCTACGCAGCGGGTACTATTCCAATGGAAAATTATAAGGAGGACGTAAAAGTGACATTGAGAAGTGGTGATGGGCACATAATTTCTGTGGATAAAGAGGTGGCATTTGAATCGAAGGTGTTAAAAAATATAATACAAATTGTAGGGGAAGACCAATTTCCTCATCAGGTAATGCCTATTAGTACTGTATCAAAACAAACCCTAGAAAAAATGTTTGAATAGATAGAGTACCATGTACGCAACTCTTCTCAACCTGCCAAAGTTATCACCACATGGGATCTGAATTTCATCACCAATGTCGATATTGACATGTTATTGAATCTGATAAAGGTAAGTAAGTATTGCAATATCTCCTTTGGAGGAGCCCACTCTTATCTTACATTAACACAAATTACTTGTTTGTTGATATGTTTGTAAATGTATTTCTGACATGGATTGCAATATTTGAATTTGCATTGCAGGCAGCAGATTTGCTGGCTGTGGATAGTCTTCTGGATTTGGCAGTTGAAGAATTGACGAGGGATCCTTGTCCAGGCCAAACGATTGTTAAAGAAAACCGCATTATTTCATAATATCTCAGAGGACGGGCGCTGATCGACATGCTACTAATATAATCATTAATTATTCATTCACATTTTTATCTCTTAGATTTTGCAACGACTTATAATCAATCACAAAGTATATACATTAACATATTGTTGTGTGTATCGTTCGTTCTATAAGTATGCCGCTTCACTTATGCCTGGTGTACCAATTAGTTTACTGTGGGTTAAAGTGAATATTATTTTTTCCTCGGACTAGTTTCATTCTAATTTTTCCATCCCAGAAATAGAGGTTTTCTTATGGCTGATAGGTTTCATGTCTTTCATGTATTTCAAATTCGTTTGAACTCGTTTTAAAAGAGGCTTTTTTTATTTCTTATTTATGAATCAAAGTTATTTTTTAATCAGAAAGATTTCTATAGTGTTTATACTTGTTTACATTTTATAAAAGATTTGTTAGATTCATAGCTAGATTCCTAAATAAATAACTAAATGTCTAAATATTCTCAATACTAAATATTTTTATCAAAATAACTACCTTTATCTTGATGTTACAAAATGTTTAAATAAACTATGATATGTAATATTATAAATATTAAAATAGTAATGCATGGAAATTTGGTCCCGCACATCTTATAGTCCAATCCTAGACAATACTAAATATATCTAAAAACTGCTCCACATATAATTTCTTCACTTCAATTTTTAAAATTATTTAATTAAGCCCCCACTCCTCCTTTGATTTCAGTCTTCTTTAGTTTAATTCAATAATTTTAAAGTTCAATTCAATATACTAGATCCCCTGTTGCTCTTAGTGTCGATCAAATATATTTTAATTCAATATTTCCCATAATTCAATACAATATTCAACATTAGGCGATTCTTCTCTATCGATCGAAATTGGTTAAGCTAACAGATGAGGAGATCCGTGGTTTCAACAGGTCTGACTGCATACCATAGGGTGGACACTATTTTATTGTCAATACAATGTACACTAATATGATGCAATTCTATAGATTTTCAAGTATGCAAAATATATTTGCCGCTATCAATATATTAAATTCTCAATGCTGACAATCATAACAATCGTGCAATAGAGTTACGAATTAGCTCTTGTAATGCTTGGCTGGAAGCTACGAGGAACATTTTCTTTGTTTGAAAAACAATGCAACCAAACACATTAAATGAGAGGTATGCATGATTACCAATTTTCACACTTTTTAAGGCTATTAATAATTAGTACTTGTTCGCATGCATGCATCCAAGCATTTCACTAATACCACTACACTTCAAGTCAATTACTGGAAATAATGACAAAACTGTTTTCTAGAGATTTCAGATCTCGGGCCTCCATATTGGACCCACAAGTAATTATTCATAGAAGTCAGTACATGAAATGTTGCCAGAAGACAGGAAAAATACATATTGCAAGCGAGATTTAAAGGTTAACAAATCCCCAAGAAAACATCAATATATTTTACTAAAAAATCAAGTAGTGCCTAAAAGAATCTAAATCTATTATGAGAACCTGCAAGTTAGTATCATGGGTCCTGATTTCCATTGAATTTAAGCTCACGAAATTTGATAAATGACCATAATGAAGCTATCTCAAAATCATGTTAACCATTTGGCATAAGTATATCACTCTACTAATGTCTCATCGACAGCAATTGCGTTAGAACAATGATGATACCAGTGCTGATAGGATTCCTCCACATATTGAAGGGGAGAGGAAATTATTTTATCATCTTCAAAGGCGAAGTAATCTAGTAAATATCTACACTGTTGAACTCTTCACATGACTGTTATATTGTTGTTTGTGCCTCAGTAATTAAAGATGGACTATGGTCCGCAACATATAGAATCCTTTGTATTGCTGAAACTATCTGCTCAAAAATTATAGGTATCAAAACTCTGATTTTTTTCATTCCATGTAACTCGTGCAGAGAAAATATATTGACAAAAATGTATATGACTCTAGTTAGATTTGTACTTACAGGTCATGTTTCAACATCCAATTTTTGACAAAGGTATTTGAATATCACTCAGCTTTGCAAAGTAAAAGTCTCTTTCCTTCTCCGAGTCAATTCAACAACAGATAACATAGATATAAATATGAGAAGTTATGAGAGGCTAAATGAAGTTCATGTCTCTCTAGTTGGTTTGGAAAAACTCCTAACAAAGCGATCCAGTGATGACTATACCTGGATTGAGCTAACATTCTCTATGAGATAAACAAGATGCAATATAAATCTGGAGATAAATAGGAAATAGTATGAAGAAAAACACAAACATCAATGGTTTTTATATGGAGTACACTTTTTGACCTGTTAATTAAGAACTTGAACCTGTTCCGGGGTTATAGATGGAACGTTGGACATTGAAGACCCATAAAATGGTGGTTCTGTTGAAGTTGTTTGGAAGAGAGCAGACACATATCTAGTGCTAGCAGCATTTGACCTCGTCCTTGAATGTTTAGTACCGAAATTTAAAACTGGAACTGAAGGATCATTTCAAAGAGAGATAGCAATTGTATTTCCATTGTTTGAAGGGTGGATCATTTCACAGAGAGATAGCAATTGTATTGCCCTTGTTTGAAGGGTTTACTGGAGCTTCCCTCTTGTTAACTTCTTTTCCACCTTTGCAAGATTTTCTCTATTGGTACCTAATTATTGGTACCTAATTATCCGGATTGGGTGAATATAATGTAAATAGATAAATAAGTAATATGAAAAGTCATTAGGTGATGAAGTGAACAATCTCTTACTCGTGTATATAATGAAGAACTACCTGAAGGAATAATACACACAAATCAATTTTTGGTTGAGGAGTTAAGGCCTGGTCTCACATGGTATCAAAGTTAGCTATATTTTTAGTATTCTTGCTCTTGTAACTCCCTTTCCTGCGTGGCCTATTTTCTGCCCATATTGCAGAACTGACCTCCCTAACCTGGTAGCAACATTCCATTGCAGAGGGTGGTTTTCGAAAAGCGTTCTTTGCGTTTTTCTAAACATTGTATACATTTTGGTCCTGTAATATGTCATTGGCATGTTTCATGTTGATCTTGGTGTCTCCATTTACATTTGGAAAGTGAAATGGTTCCCAAATTGTGACGTTGCGTAGGACCTTGAACGACCTTGAAGGCCTCTCGAGCGATTACCGTGATGACGAGGAACTGGTGATCTTCTCGTTCTCTATCCATTGCTTTGCTTTACTTTGAAAATTGATAGCAGAAACACATTGTTGTTTTTCTACCAAATTCTCTGTCCATTACTTTGCTTTACTTTGAAAATTGGTAGTAGAAACACATTGTTGTTTTTCTACCAAATGTGGCGCACCTGCTCCTGCTGAATTACTAGTATTGCCCACCGGCCTGTACCTGTATATATAGACGAGATAATTTAATGCCGTGAGAAGGTAATGGTCAAGCTGGGCATGTGAATGGAAAATGGCATTTTCACTATGCTTCATGTGAGGTTAAACTCTTTCATTACTTCCTTGTACTTGATAGTGCCTCGAATGTTGATATTAGCAGCAAAAGGCGTAGTCATCACTGTCGGGTCAAGATTCAAAGCATATCCTCATATTTCTAACGTCTTTGTGTGAGCAATAAGTCGATGCAAGAGTGTTGTCTTTCCACTTCCTGCAACAACATTGTCTTGCCACTTCAATGCAACAACGTTGTCTTGCCACTGGTGCGCATCCATTCCAACCATAATGACAACAACGGTATTTCATTTGACTTCACAATAGAGTGGCACTGTGGAAGAGTTGAATGCTGCTGTGATTAAGGTATATGAACGCTGCTCCATATACACAGTCTAGAAGCCACTCACATATATACGCAGTCCAGAAGTTGAGTTTTAAGACTCGCTCAAAAGTCCAGAAGCTGAGTTTGAAGACTTATATATTATTTCTCATTATTTCTCTTGCATTGCAACCATATTGTAATACAAAAAAAAATTGTGATAGTCTACACGCATAGAATATAGTCTTGATCTTATATTAAATGAAGAAGGAAGAATAAGGTTGTAGTATTTTGAAGCACATTTTCCGACCAGAAGTATTTTTATAGTACATAGATTTTTTTGCCAGCAGAAGTTTTTTTACAGTATGCATTCAATCATATCTATTGTGGGAATGAGTGTCGGAGACGGAGACAATGAACCAGAACAGTATACCTCAGACAAACAGCTCATCAGTTTGGAAAATACGAACAACAAAGCTTATGCATTAATCACAACATCTGTAAATGAAGAGGAGATCTGCTATATTTCGTCGTTTTCAACTACCTTTGAAGCCTTACAAGAGCTTAAACAACTCTATGATTCACATTCTGCACTTGAAGTTGTTCAACTCATGATTAAACTCTTCACTCTTGAACTGCAAAATAATGATCCTCTTGCTCTTGCATCTCAAGTAAAGTCTATAATGCATGATATCACTAAGGTTGAATTCGATATTCCTCTTATCATTTTTCTCAAGGCACTTTATCCTACTTACTCCAATTATCTTGAGTCATTGCAAGCAATTGGAAATCTAAAAGATATCACCTTTAATTCTCTTGTGAAAAAGTTTGCTGAAAGAGAGAAATTTTTTGGAAAGAAGACAGCCCCTGAATCTTCTGAAGAGGCTATGTGCTTTGCTCATAAAGAAAAGCGTCCTGGTCAATATTAGTCAAGAGGAAGAGGTGGTCAAAGAGGAAGAGGAAGATATTTTAGAGACGGGGGGGCAGACACTCTCAAGGAGAAAAGGTAGATTTGCACTGCATACGCTACAAAAGAAATGGATCACATGATGCCTCTACATGCAAGCTACCATGGCACAAAATTGAGCAGCAAAGAAACCAACAGAAAGGTAAAAATTATGATACAGACAAAGGTTAACCACCTGAATCTTCTCAGTATGTTGTGGCACAATGTAACGTTGGAGTAAATGAAGATTTATTTAATGCTTCACTTGCTTCTTGGAAAAATGATTGGTTGCTTGATTCAGGAGCAACCTGCCACATGACTCATAGAAAAGAATTTTTTGAAGGATTTACTAACAATTTTGATGGAGTAGTATACTTTGCAGGCCAATCAAAGATCAAGCCATCAAGGCTTGGCACAATTAGGCTTAAATTGCCTCGTCTTCCAGACTTTCTTCTGCACCATGTTCTATATCTCCCACAGCTAAAGAGAAACTTGTTATCCTTGGTCCACATCTGCCAACAAGGTCACTCCATTCATATGTTTGATGGCAAGCTTAAGGTAAGAAAAGAATCTGACCACTCACTTGTCATGAGGGGAATAGAAGAAGAAAGGCTTCTCAAGTTGCAAGGAACCTCTGCTCATGCACAACATTTCTCATACAATTCTCATCATGAAGAAGGTACAGTTCCATCAAGTTTATTATGGAATGCTAGATTTGGACATTTGAACTATGACAGCCTCCGCTTGTTGAAAAAAATGGTGTTGCTTGTTTGCCTACAATTCTTAGGAAATTTAAGCAATGTGATGCTTGTATTCTAGGAAAGCATAGCAAACAGTCTTTTCATGATTCACATTCAAGAGCACATAAAAAAGTTGAACTCATTCATTCAGATTTATGTGGTCCAATGACTGTTCCTTTTGCAAATGGAAATAGATATATGCTGACATTTATTGATGACTACACCAGAATGTGTTGGGTTTATTTATTGAAGAACAAATCCCATGCTTTTCAAACATTCAAGAATTTTCATAAATGGATTGAAAATGATGCACAATCTCATATTGGGTCTATTCACACTGATAATGGAAAGAATACACATCAAATGAATTTGAAAACTATCTTCGCCAACATGGGATCAAACATCAAAGAATTACACCTTATAATCCCCAACAGAATGGTGTAGTTGAAAGAATGAATAGGAAAATCTTAAATATGGTACGATCCATGCTCTTCTTAAAAAAATGTAAAGAAAATGTTTTAGGTTGATGTTGTTCTATGTGCTGCATATATAAAGAATAGATGTCCATCTAATGCTATTAGAAACAAGACTCGATATGGAATGTGGTATGGACATGTTCCTTCGGTAAAGCATCTCAGGGTCTTTGGCTCCATCTGTTATGCCTTGATACCAAAGGTACATAGAAACAAACTTGGTGCTAGAAGTCGTAAGTGTATCTTCTTGGGGTATTCAAACACCTCCAAAGCATACCATCTCTATGATGAAGTAAATAAAAAGTTTGTTGTATCTAGTGATGTAATTTTTTTTGAATCATCCAAAACTGACAATGTTGTTGAGCGACAACTTGATCACTTGGATAGATTCGCAAAAGCAAAATCATTTCAAGAATTCAATAATCAGATTCCACATCTTGAAGGGGGGATTCCTACACTAGATTAACATGTGGAATCTTCTTCTGAAGAAAACTCTCCCCTACATGAAACTCCAACAATGGATGATGCTTTATGTGATTTGATTGACAAAAATGGGAGACTCAATCTTGATTCAGTCCCAACTCAATCAGCGGAGCAGCCTCCACCATCTGAAAAGGGTCCCCCAAAGTGGCTAACAAATATAATTGAAAGTGTTCATCCTGATGAGGTTGGAAAGACAGGAACTAGAAATTTAAATCGGCAGAATGGAGGTGATGTGGATGACTCTAATTCATTTGTTGATATGGATGTTTCTTATGATTGTGAATTGAACTTGTCCATAGATTTTGAACCAACTTCCTTCAAAGAAGCTACTTCTCATGATGAATGGAAAGAAGCGATGCAAAAGGAGTATGATGCCCTCATAAAGAATGACACTTGGAAGCAGTTTGATATGCCATTAGGAACCAAACCAATTGGTTGCAAGTGGATCTACAAGCACAAGTATAAAGCTGATGACTCACTTGACAAGCACAAAGATAGGCTTGTGGCAAAAGGTTTTTCACAGAAGGAACGGGTTGATTATGAGCAGACTTTTGCCCCCATAGCAAAATGGGCTAGCATCCAAACACTCTTTTCCCTAGCAGCTCAGAACGGTTGGAAAGTCCATCAAATGGATGTTAAAAACTGCTTTCTTGAATGGAGATCTAAAAGAGAATGTTTTTATGTCCTAGCCTAAAGGATTCGTTGTGAAAGGACATGAATATAAACTATGCAAACTTGTGAAGTCCTTGCATGGCCTCAAACAAGCACCACGAGCCTGGTATGAAAAACTAACTGAGCATCTTCTGAAACTCAATTTCAAACATTATGATCTTGATGATGCAACTTTATTTTTCAAGAAAGTTGGCAAAATACGATGTATATCTTGTGGTATATGTAGATTATCTTTTAATGACAAGGAACAATGAAAGCTACATTTCATCCATAAAGAAGGAATTGGGAAAAAGTTTTGAAATGACTGATTTGGGCTATGTTCATTACTATCTTAGCATTGAAGTAACCCAACATCGGAAGCCCATATTTCTTTCTCAAAAGAAATACATTGGAGATCTATTGAATAGGTTTGGCATGATAGAATGCAATCCTCTTACTACTCCAATGGAACAAAACTTAAAGCTCACGTCTATTGAAGGAAAAGAATTTGAGGATGCAACAAAGTATAGACAGCTTGTAGGAAGTCTCAACTACCTAACCACTACCAGACCAGACATTTCGTTTGCTTTTGTAATCCTCTCCAGGTTTATGCAAAAGCCTTGTGAGGGACATTGGTCTACTGCAAAAAGAGTTCTAAGGTACTTGAAGGGAACTCAAGACTTTGGAATCAAGTATACACAGGTGGACGACTTCAGCTTGATTGGATACTCTGATTCAAACTTCGATGGAGACAAAGAAACTGGGGTATCTACTTCAGGATATGCTATGAGTATTGGATCAGGAGCTGTCTCCTGGAGATCACGCAAACAATTAGTTCCAGTAGATTCCACAATAGATGCATAATACTTGGCAACAGCTAAAGCAACAAAATAAATTGTGTGGCTGAGGAAAATTCTTGAAGATTTGCAGATAAAACAAGTACAATCAACTCCATTCATTATTGGCAATAACTCTGCAATAAAGTTTGCCAAGAACCCAAAGTTCCATGATCGAACGAAGCACATCAATACTAAATATCCTCTGATTCGACATCATGTTGAGGCAAAAAAAATCCATTTCCATCATTGTTCCACTAATGAGTAAATTGCAGACATCTTCACCAAAGCACTTGGAAGAGAAAAGCTTGAACGATTCAGAATGATGCTTGGACTCACCAACATCCCTTCAGATTAAGGAGGGGGGAATGTTGACACCTAATCATCAGGATTGGTTGAATATAATGTAAATAGATAAATGATTAATATGAATAGTCATCGAGAGATGAAGTGAACAATCTCTCCCTCATGTATATAATGAAGACCTACCTAAAGGAATAACACACACAAATCAATCTTTGGTTGAGGAGTTAATGCCTGGTCTGACACCCTCCATCCGAGTGTATTCTAACTAATGAAGCACATAATTAACAACCAACTAAAAATATGTTATCATGGGCATGTGAACGATTCCGTTATAATTCCTTTGGTGTATTTCCCTGCTACTAACAAAGATAACACAAAGCATATATCTTACATGGTATAAACATAGCTACCAGGGATGAGAGATAAGGCTACATTAACTATAGAACAGAAGAGAGCGCAAAAATAAAAAGACTATAGAATGGCAGCACTTGCAGTAATATATAAAGCACAAAAGACAATGTCCCTAAAATGTTTAGACACAATTAAAAGAAACCGCACCAAATGGAAAGAGATAGTCAATAACAAAACTTGGTGAAGATGTAAAAGATGCATACAAATTTCCAAAATACACATGCATTTAAACGGCCTACTCCTTCTGTGACAAAAATCAGTGGAGTGGCTCTACCCATTCATATAAAGAGAAAACATGCATATTCAGAACGTGAAGTCATCAAAGTTAGTACATACTTGGAGCTCAAAAAATCAAGGTCGTATGGAGGACTTAGACAAACAAATTGAAGTATGGAATCATTAAAGTTGTTATGTATGCTTAGTTTCATTGCTTCTTTTAATTAATAAATCAAACTGACCCTTGCATATAAAAGTCAAGTCAATCTCTAATCTTAACGTAGCATAACAACTATACGATCCATCTTGCCATATTTTTTAAAATTATAAACTCGGCCTCTATGCATGTGGTTCTTTGAAAGTAAAAAACAAAGAAATTTTCATGCATATAATAATTTGTCTTTCAATCTTACATTATTATCATGAAATACGAAAAAGATAAATTTGAAAAGCAGTTTCTCACTTCAAATCATGTGGCGTTTCAGGAGTGAGCTCTGTAATTCTGTTTTTTGCTTCCACCATTTTTCTTAGAGACCCCAATCTCACCAACCCAAAATCAAAACAAAGCTGAATTTCATCATAATTACCTACTTATGAGAAGAAAGAAAAATCTGGAGGACAACCATGCCTTGCTAATATTTAGCTTGTTGAACACATCCTGCAACACTTTGTAGTTTTGAATCATCTCATCTCATTCCCCGTGTTTGCATCAAAATTGACCTACAACAGAAACCAAAAAAACCATAATGATGTCAAGAACTTTGTTATGTCAAATGAAATGAAATATTGTTAGAGGTTCAGAATGGAGACCTTGTGCATGGGAACGATGTTGGTGTGTACAGTACGCATAAGTTGACATTGAACTGCTTTAGAAATAGCCTACAAGAAACTCGAATAAGTGATTTTTTCATTATTTTTTTAAATATCCGAAAAGCAAGAAAAGAAAAGGGTTTGTATATTCTTCACATAATAGCCCTAACTAATTTGAGATGGAAAAGCTCAGTGCTCAAGCATAACTTAGATGCTTTGAATAAGAAGACCCAAATTTTCAACCATCATTTCATGCTTGAAATTTCATTCATAATGAATCCAGTGAACCAGGCCACTTTCCAAATCACCCTTTCAAAAGGATCAAACAACGTCACTCAAAACGACAAGGAATGGATGAACTATAAAGAAACATTTTTCTGTTTCGGCATGCTCTAAAGAAAAGGCAGACCTTAGTCACAAGGACGTTTTAACCAATCTCAGTTAAAGTTATGCAATGCCATCTGAAAAACCAAAAATGAAAATAAAGAAACCATAAATAAAATGGAAAGATTGATCTCAATTTCTTTACAGCAAATCAAGAATAACCAATTTTTCCCTCGGTCCAATTGTTAGACTAGAGCATACATAACACACAACAGATTTATACTCAGAGACATAGATGACAATAATAGTGAATAATTCATAGAGACAAACGAATGGAGAAACAGCAAGATTACTTAGTCAAAAACAGCGGAGTAGATAAAACAGTCAGTGGAGAACAGAAATCACTTTGCATTACATAACAGGCTTGGGCCTAGGCTTGCTTTCCATGGCTAGAGAAATTACAAATTTATAGACGCAGAAGAAGGATCTAGAATCTTATATGTGATTCAGATGGAGATCTGGAATGATCTAGAAACTACTGGTGGTGTAGGAGGATCTAGAATCCTGCATGTGATTCTAGAAACTACTTGCAGTGTAGAAGGATCTAGAATCCTGCATAAATTTGGCTTCACACTTAACATTCTCCCACTTGAAGCCAAATAACAGTGATCAAGTCACACCAAGCCCTACCATGCCTCTACATAACTCATGTTTATTTCATGGTAGAATCTTAGTGAGCATATCAGAAGGGTTCCTATCTATATGGATCTTTTCCAAGGATAACTGTTCTTCCTCCAATACATGCCGGATCCAATGGTACCTTAAGTCAATGTGCTTGGTTTTTTAATGAAATGTTCTGTTTTTCGCGAAGTGAATGGAACTCTGACTATCACAATATAACACATACATGTCCTGTTTTATTCCTATCTCTCCTAGGAATCACTACATCCACAACATCTCTTTACAAGCTTCTGTTGCAGCTATGTACTCTACTTCTATTTTAGAGAGGGCTACTATTATTTGTAGCGTTGACACCCAAGATACTACTGCACCGGCAAATGTATACAAATAACCTGTAGTGGACTTTCTGGTATCCATATCTCCAGCCATATCCGCATTTGTAAATCCTTCAAGCATAATCTCATCATGACCAAAACATAAACAATAAATACTAGTACCCTTGAGATACCTGAAAAACCATTTTATTGCTTGCCAATGTTGTTAGCCTGGATAGGTAAGGAACCTGCTCACTACTGCCACTGAATATGCAATGTCTGGTCCCGTGCATACCATGGCATACACTAAGCTGCCAACTATTGAAGCATAAGGAATCTTGCTTATCTCTTCTTTCTCCTTGTCATCACTAGGACATAATTCAGTACTCAGCTTGAAGTGGGCTGCAAGGGGTGTACCAACTGGCTTGGCATCCTTCATATTAAAGCTGTGAAGCACCTTCTTGATATATTTTTCTTGTGACAGCCACAACCTTTTGCCTTTCATGTCATGCATAATCTGCATGCCCAATATCTGTTGTGTTGGTCCCAAATCCTTCATTGCAAATTTTCTACCCAAATCTTTCTTCAACCTACTGATCTTATTCTTATCATGCCCAAAAATCAACATGTCATCCACATATAACAATAATATGATATACGTTCCTTGATCATACCTCTTGATATAGACACAATGGTCAGCTTCCAACCTCTGAAAACCATGTTCCAACATGAATGAATCAAATTTCTTGTACCATTATCGAGGTGCCTGTTTCAACCCATAAAGACTCTTCTTCAACCTACAAACAAGGTCTTCTTTGCATTTTTCTATGAAGCCTTCTGGCTGCTCCATATAAATTTCTTCCTCCAATTCACCATGAAGGAATGTAGTTTTTACATCTAACTATTCACATTCTAGGTCTAAAGCAGCATCTAGACCAAGAATGACTCTAATGGATGACATTTTAACAGGTAAGAAAATTTCAGTTAAGTCAATACCTTCTTTTTGGGAAAAACCTTTCACTAGCAGCCTTGCTTTATACCTTTCCTTTTTTTTTTTCACCTTCATGCTTAACCCTGTAAACCCAATTGTTTTGTAGAGCCTTTCTACCTTTTGGGAGGTTTACCAACTCCCAAGTTTTATTTTCCTGCAAAGAATTCATTTCTTCTTCCATTTCTTTCTTCCATTCTTTATTGTGCTCGATTTTACAAGCTTCTTGAAGAAAATTAGGTTCACCTTCACCAGTCAACAAAATATAGTTTGAAGGAGGATACCTTTGTGAAGGCTTATGAGGCCTAGAATATCTGTGAACCAATTGTGGTGGTGCATTATCTGGTTGAATCTCCTGTAAAGGCTCCTGCAAGATTCTTTTTTGTTGTTGTTCATCATTTTCCACTTGTTGTTCTTCATGCTCCTGAATTTCCTGTTCATTTTCTTGTATTCATGGTATGTTTTCCTGCTACTCTTCAAACCTGTCAATTACCTTCTTGACCTCCAACTCACCTACAGTGTTCTTGAACATTTATGACTCATTATATATAACATCCCTATTTCTAATAATTTTATGTTTGACTGTATCTGATAGACGATAACCAAAATCTTCATCCGCATATCCCAAAAATATGCATTCCATAGATTTATCATCTAGCTTAGTTCTATTTTCTTTTGGAATATGTACGAATGCTTCACATCCAAAGATTTTCAAGTGAGAATAATTCAAATTCTCACCAGTCCAAACTTCTTCAGGGATATCGCAATCCAAGGCTGTAGTTGGAGATCTATTTATGAGGTAGCAAGCGGTCCTCACTGCTTCAGCCCAAAAATTCCTCTCCAAACCGGAATTGGACAACATACTTTGCACCTTTTCCATAATGGTGTGATTCATCCTTTCTGCGACACCATTCTGTTGAGGAGAATCAGGCACAGAATTCTCATGCTTTATGCCAAACCTATTACAATATTCCTTAAATGCATTTGAGCTATATTCTCCACCTTTATCTGTTCTTAAACACTTCAACAGTTTGTTAGTCTCTCTTTTAACAGCAACATGGAATTTTTGAAATATTCCAAACACTTCACTTTTATTTTTCATAGGATATGCCCAAACCTTCCTGGATGCATCATCTATAAATGTTACAAAATATGATTCTTCTCCTAATGATTTGATGTTACCAGGCCCAAACACATCCGAGTGTAGCAATTCTAAAACATTTTTCTTTCTGTCATGGCCACCTCTAAGGAATGAAACCCTTCTTTGTCTACCACATATACAATGCTCACAAAGATCAAGATTGTAGGATTTCAAACTTGGCAATAAATTTTTACCAACAAGGATTTTAAAGCCCTTCTCGCTCATGTGACCCAAATGCTTATGCCACAGATCCGTTGAATTTCGTTCTTTTGTGACAATAGCCAAATCTGATTTTCCTATCAATGTCTTCAATGTGTATAATGTTCTTGTCTTGGGTCCTTTGGCCACGACCAATGCACCTTTGCTAATTTTCTAGCCTCCTTTTACAAAGATTATCGGATAGCCTTCATCATCCAGTCGTCCCATAGAGATTAAACTCATGCGCATTTCTGGTACATGCCTGACCTGTTTCAGCAATATATCTGGTCCATCTTTCATCTTGATCTTGACATCTCCCACTCCAACAATACTGCAAAAATTATTATTCCCCAAATGCACTCTACCATTATCATCAGGATTATATGAAACAAAACTATCTTTGCATGGGGTTACACGGTGAGATGCCCCAGAGTCAAGGATCCAATCAAAGCTACTACTAGATGTATGTACACATGCATCCTCTACTAAAACAGTAAACAACACATCACCATTTACGGCTACAACAGTAGTCTCACCTTCATTTCTGTTGGATGACTTGTGATTTGTACTAGACAATCTTTGATCCTTTGGTCCTTTCTTCCAGAATCGACATTCTTTCTTCATGTGCCCAAGTTTACCACAATGAAAGCAGATGATTATCCCTCTCCTTGATTTTAATTGACCTCTTGATCTTGATCGCCCTTGCCAGCCTTGATCCATTCTCCTACCACGATGAGCTAGAGTTATATCTTCTCCTCCCTAGTTTTCTGCAATTGACTTGCATCGCAGCTCCTCATTCATTAAACTACTGCTGACATCATCAAACTTTAGGGTCCCTGTGGTTGTTGAAGTTCTCATGACTACAATTAAATTTTCCTAGCTGTCTAGCATAGAACACATTAGCAAAATAGCTCTAATTTCATCATCTAAAATGATTTTAACAGAGGCAAGTTGACTAGTAATAATATTTAATGCATTCAAGTGGTTAGCAACTGAAGCACCCTCCTCCATTTTGAGATTACAAAGCTTCCTCGTCAAGAACACTTTGGGCGATGTTGTGTTCTTCTCATATAGATCATGGAGCTTCTTCCATAATCCTTCAGCCGTCTTTTCTCCGGACACACTGAAATAAACATTCTTTGCTAAATATTGGCAGATTGTTGCAAATCACCTTTCTATCTAGCTTATTCCACTCTTCATTTGTCATCAATGAGGGTTTCTTTGTTGTGCCCTCAATCGGAAAATACTGATCCTTTAAAATCAATATATCCTCCATCTGTGATTTCCACAGGGCAAATTTAGCCCCACTCAACTTCTCCATATCTATAACTGTTGTCTCCATTTTAAATCAAATTCAAGCCCCAAAACACAAAACTCCACTTAAAAATAAAACTTTAATTATTACTCTTTAAAATTTAGTAATAATGACTTTCCTCCTTTTAAAATACCCTTTTCAAAATTCATGCTCCTTTTTTAAATATACTTTTCAAAATTACAACATATAATTATTTAAATTTCATAATAAATATAAAAACATATATAATGTTTTAACCTATTCACATTTCACACATACATATGTTGGTTTGTGAAGAAAACTTGACGTATACGAGCAAGCTTGATGTAAAAAAAAACTTATGAACACCACGTTTCAACTCTAATCTTCACGAATCTCCACTTTCCAAACTCTAGAAGCACGTTTCAACATAGATCCATGACCTTGCTTTTCTTGCAGAAACTATCTTTTAGTTCCAGCATTCCTCAGCTATTTCCTAGACAGATCCTTCGACAACTCCAGGGGTAATAACCAACGTTTTAACGAATGCTGATAGAGCAAGGCAATGGAACTAAGCGGCTTGCATGATGAACCTAGCTTTGATACCAGTTGTTAGACCAGAGCATACATAACATAGCGGATTTATACTCAGAGACATAGACAACAATAACAAAGAATAATTCACAGAGACAAACAAATGGAGAAACAACAAGATTACTTAGTCAGAAATAACGGAATAGATACAACAATCATTGGAGAACTGAAATCACTTTGCATTACATAATAGGATTGGGCCTAGGCTTGCTTTCCTTGGCTAGAGAAATTACAAATTTATAGAGGCAGAAGAAGGATCTAGGATCTTGTATGTGATTCAGATGGAGATCTGGAATGATCTAGAAACTACTGGTAGTGTAGGAGGAACTAGAATCTTGCATGTGATTCTAGAAACTACTGGCAGTGTAGGAGGATCTAGAATCCTGCATGAATTTGGCTTCACACTTAACACCAATACAGAAAACAATAAGTATAGGGCATTAGGAAGTCCTCAGAATATTGGACCTTCATCAATCTGCACCTCATCACAGTAACCCTAATCCATATTAGCAGAAAAAATGGCACGCCCCAAAAAATTGAAAAAGAAATGATCTTCATACATAGTTAAATAAACAAACAAATGGGTGATTGCATTTGTTTCCAGAGGAGACTTTTCTATTCCATAACCTAGGGGAAAACAAGGAGAAAAAAACGAACGAGTTCTCTGAAATTATTTCTCCATATCTTAAAACTTGGAAAGAAGTTTAAGATGAGAAGATTTGCGTGCTTACCTCGGCAACTTTGCTTAGGGATATTTTCTTACATCTTCATCTATATTGATGTGTTTTTCCCAAACTCAAATAAATTCAATCGGGAAAGAAACAGAAATTTAGCGATGTTAGTGCGGAAAATTTGATAGCAAAAATATTTTTTATTCCATTAAATGACCTCCAAGCATTGTTTAAGGGTTTCTGGCACATGGTGAAGTGTTTCCTTGTATTTCTTTTTGATAATATAGGATGCAAAACAAACAACTTCAACAGAGGAACAAAGTTTGAACTCATACAAAATGTGACTCTAGGAGACTGGCCTGCCTTCCTTTGTCTTCATGGGTTGCATGTAAGAGCCCATGACTTGGGATGTTATGGTTGCATTTTTGAAGAAAGTTACAAACTCAAAAAGAAACTGACTTCGGAGGTTGATCAAACTAAGGTGGTAGTCTTACTTTTTAGATCACATTCAGTTCGGTAGTGCTTATGACATATCACTTGCAAGAGGAGTTGTCTTAGGAATGTGATGAAGAGTCACATGTTTGTGCAATCTACGATATAACGATGGATTTATATGAAGGAAACTTTGGCCAGTGGAACGAGATCATTTCACTATCATCAACGGTGATAGATATCGGGAAAGCTACTTGCGTAATGTTTAACCGCCCTTACGAAGCCAATAAGGAATATAATTCTTTGATCTATAAAATTTCAGGTCCGGTTTCAGAATTAAAGTCCGAGCACTTGATGACCCAATATCCGTTGGATAACATAGGCCATCAAATCCTACGGGTTGTGGGTCTTCAACTAACACATGGGTTGAAAACAGGCCTAACCTCGGCAGTTGACTTGGAACTAATAGTATGATAATGAGATCGAGGGTTAGGAGTAAGTACAGGAATTCAGCCATGATCAAGAAGAGTTGTCCTCTCCTACCCCCGCAGGTGCTGATTATCGTCGATCTAACAGATATATCGATCTGATCGAGATTTATTCCTCTTCCATTAATACTAAATGACCGTGATTAACACATAAACACTGAGATTTACAATTAATGTATGAAAATAGAGAAATACCCGATTAAGTTCCAGAATTCACATTCATAGAGGTAAACCAGAGTCTTCACCAGGATTAATGCATAGTTCACACTGAATCAATTTCTTCAATATAATAGCCTCAACTCAATTACAACAATTTACGTGACCTCTTTTCAATCTCAAAACCCTATGTATCAGTGAACCCTTGCCTCTCACTCAAATCTCAATCACCTCAGTTAATCCCTTGCCATTACATTTTCTTCTCTTTTATGAGCCAAATCCTATTCTAACTGTACTAACAACTCGATCTCTACCTAAGCTAATAACTTATCCCTTAGTCTAAAATAACACAATTTTTTAAATATTACAATAATGAAGTAAAGATCATTTTATCCAACCCTCTCTACCAAAGCTGACTTTTAACTAGTTAGGTCAGTGAAATTCAACTCATTTAGAACAACATGTGAACAAACCATCACATTGTTGGCTAAGTCCAAATGCTCCTTATCAAAAACATACAAGTGGGAATTGAAAAACAAAAAAAACTAATAAACATATTTTGACTCGACACATCAACAAATGTGCTGATGTGATGAAATTAAAAGGTTATTGGTCATGCACCACAAAAATTTACATAGTATGCTGCAATGATTCTAGATAAAATGCAGGGACTGGAAACAATATTCAGAGAGACCCTAATGGCATAGAGAAAATAAGACCTGGAACTGGGGCGAAAAAATGATTCGCATAAATGTCAAGCGGAGAGGAGAAGAATGCAACAACTGAAACAAGAGGTTTAGTGGGGCTTTTGGATGTTTACTACTATCTACAGTCTTCTTAGTATGGTTGTGGACGAATGTTCAATGTCATAGAGTGGGGCATAGAGGAAATATGTCACAGAACTCGGGCATAATGGTGCGCACAAATGTCAAGAGGAGACAAGAGGGGTCGGCCTAATATGTGAAGAGATTTTTGATGGAAAAGGAGAGGTGCAATTATCCAAAAGAAGCCCCGAAGCCATATCCGCCTAAATAATAGTTTAGGTTTTATGGAGTTTATTTAATAATTATCATATTAAGTTTGATAGTAAATTAAGTTTATAATAAATGTAATGATTTTTTCATATTATCAATAATGATAAGTTTCATAATAATATTGTATTTTATTTTTAAAAATAAATTTTATAATAATTTTAATGTTGATCTGAAAGTGATTAGAAATAACATTTTTACCATTTTAAATTTAAATATAATTAATATTTATTTAAATTTTTGTATAACATTATTATTAATTATTAATAACATTTTCATAAGAAAATTTATTATTATTAATTAATAATATTATAATTATAAATATTAATAATAAAGATAGTTTTGATAATAATATTATATTTTATTTTTAAATTTATTTATAATAAGTAATATCTATAATAAATTTAATATTTATACCAAAATAATGATCAATAATAACATTATCGATATCATTATTATATTAACATTAAATATTATGAGTATTAATATTAATTATTTAATAAAATTAATATTAATTATTAATACTATTTTTTTAATAAAAAAATTATTAATAATATTAATAACATTAACTATAATAATGTTCTATGTAATAATTAATAGTATTAACAATTGTTTTGGTGGGAAGATAAATGAAACATTTTATTATAACAGGTGATAGAAAGCTAAATGTTTTGATGTTAGCTTGATACAAGTTTCATAGTAATGTGTTAATTAGAATGCAGTGTGTCATGGTTGCATTTAACCTTGGTAAGGCTATCAATTTTACAAGGATATTAGTTTTTACATAGCAACATAGTTTTAAGGTAGTTTGTTTTTCGATAGGTTTATTTGGTTGTATGTTTTGACAGATAAAGGAACAAGAGAGGATGGTTTTTCCAAACAAAGAAAAATGTCCATTCTCATGTAAGTTCAGAATTTATCTATTAAACCACCATTTTAATTTAGTATTTTAATTCTAATTAATTTTTAATTTTGTTTTACTCTTCACTTATTATCTTTTTAATTAATTAAAAAACTTTTTTAATTAATAAAAATTATAATTAAAAATCAATAATTTTTAATTACTTATAAGAAATTATAATTAAAAATCAATATTTTTTTATTAATTATTTCTTCTTATGTAATCTAAAAATTTAAAATTCCAATCAATTTAATACTAAATTTTTTAACACATATTTTTATTTAAATAATCTAACAAATCAAAAATTTCGACGGATTAAAAATTTAACTAAATTTTCTGACTATATAAATTAATTTTAATTAAAACAAAACCCTTAAGATCAACCCTTCTCCCATAAAATTTATATAAGTGTACTTTTTTCTAACTTATAGATACAAGGTTATGGATTTTTATTTTTTGTTTTATTTTTTATTTCATGTGAGAGGAATATTTTTCATGGTATAAAACTCTTTATGGTTGTCATTTATTTGGACACAGTTTATATAATTATGCCAAAAATTATAGTAAAAATATATATGAACATACAAAAACTAAACACTTTTATAAATCAGTTGGTTAACTAAATTATTAACCATACAAGTTTTATCAATTATAATACCATTTGTGTAAAAAAAAAAGCAATATTAGACATAAATAATGAATAATTCTTATTTAAGTTCTTGAATATTACATGATTTGAATGTTGATTGAATTTCATTATATCTAAATAATTTATAAATTATATAAATTGCAACATGTGGGTTGCAATGGGATCTTTTTTTTCTCTTATAGTTGTCAATCTATTCATGGAGGATTTTGAGATCAAGGTTTTCGCCTCAACTCAATTTTGCCCTAAAAAATGGAAGAGGTTTGTTCATGGTACTCGAGTGATTTGGCATCATGGTCACAAGAAATTAGATTTGTTTCTCAACCATATTAATTCCCAATCAGGGTCCATGATATTCACAATGGAGGTTGAGGTCAATGAGTGTCTTCCCTTCGTTGACATCCTCCTCTCTAGAATGAAAGATGTTTCCATTTCTCACCAAATTTTTTGTAAATAAACTCACACATAACAATATCTTCATGCTAATTCTCCTTATTTTCCAGTGCAAAAATTTGGAGTTCTTAGCACTCTTGCAACCTGTGCTCTGAGAATTTCTGATGAGAACTAACTAGAGCTATTTAAGTCTCATCTTCTTAAAGTTTTTGAAAATAATGGATATAGTAGAAATTAGGGCCTTAAGGTCTTTCAAAGAGCTTGAAAAGAGTCTATTGTTAAGACTACCTGTGTTGATGTCAAATTTAGAATTCATCTTACATTTATCCAACAGACCACGGACATGATTTCCCATATCCTTAAAAATAGTAGAGTTTTTAATTCGTTCAAACCTCTTAATACCATTAAAAATTCTGTTAGATCTATTAAGAACCCTCTAGAACCTAAAGACATGAATGGGGTCTACTTGATCCCTTGTTCCTGTGGCATTCCCAACATTGGAGAAACTAGTTGCTCCATTAAACACGGAATCCAAGAGCATGCAGTAGATATTAGGCATAATCGTTCCCACTCATCAGCTCTAGATGAACATGCAAAGAAATCGAAGAACCATGTATTCATCAAGTATTACAGATTCATTTATAGGGTTGATCACTTCCATCATAGGAAGCTTAGAGAGGCTATCAAGATTGAGAAGCATGCAATCAATCTCAACAGTGATGATGGTTGGAAATTAAAAGTTGGATTATAATCCTCTCTTCTTGATTCTACCCCCTATTTCTTCCTCTCCTTTTTTATATTCAATTTTAATAAGAATTATGTCTCATTTATTTATGTTTTTCCTTACATTAGAATTCTTTTATTAATTAAAATAATATAATTTTGATTAATATAATTATTAAAACAATTCTATTAATTATTTTAATTCTTGCTATTCAATTTTTAGCCCTTTTCATTTTATTATTTTATTTAATTCTTTTAATTTATTTTAATCCACATATATTTATATAATTATAAATAAATATACGTGTAATTAAATTATTAACTGATTTACCAACAGCTATTTCCCTTGTAATTTTATTTAAATTATTTTTAGTATATATAATTAAAATATATATAGAAAAAATAGTTTTTAGTTAAATTAATAAGTAATTCTTACAACTAATTTATAACTAAATATTATTTTAATTAACTTAATAATTAATTAACAAATTTACTAAGAGTTAACTGGTAACGACTATCTCTAGGGCCTGATACATCCTTGCTATTTATTCCTTAGGATCAACTGATTTTTTCAACTTTGTCCTCAAGATGGAACACATTAGTTGGTTTGAAATGTCAACCAAATCCTAATAATGTGATTAATCCAAAAGACAATAATATTTACAATATGGATCAAAAAAGTCTAAGAGCTATCATTATAACCCTATGAGCAAGGGAATTGGTTGATAAAACTCGTCATTTTAAATGAACTTGACCATTTGGTAAGAAAAAATAATATCTTACATTTCAAAAAAGATGTAGGAATGCATCAGTAGTTCTGATGGTCATGCATATCAATCATCCTCTAAACAATTATAGAAACAAGTTTATTTGTCTTAAAACTGGTGTGACCTTAATTAGATTTGAGATTCATAAGGTAAGAAGAGATATCTTGATTTTCTTTCTCGCAAGCTATTTTATCTTCATTTGGATATGGAGAATGGTGTTCCCGGTTTTCTTTTGGGGAAAAGTCGATGGTGGTTCCACTGTGAATGCCCTTTGCTTAGAAGAGATTTGAAAAAAGGAGACAAAATTCGAGAGGATGTGTAGTGGCGTCTCACAGTTCTCTAATTATCGAACCTCATCTAATCAAGAATGAAAAACAATCAGTGAGGAACAATTTTTTTCTCTTAACTCATGGATTTGCAGGCAGATTTAAAAGTCAACCTCTCCTCAACATTCTTTAGCGCATTCGAATCACGCTCCTTCTAAATCTGAGTCTGACATCGACTACGCTTCCTCAAGCTCCTACATCTGCATGAGATCTGAAGTTTATTCAAATTTCTCTTTCAGAATATTTAGTCCCTCCTCCAAAGATTTCTCCATTGGCTCAAGTTCGAATCTCCGTCTTAGTAATGATATGCTCTCGAGCTCTAACCATGGAACTAACTCCTTGTGTTTAGTTCTTGATTCTCCTTTCCTCGAAAATGTAGATCGTGGTGGCTGTATTGTGTTTGATTCGAGTATTGAGATCACAAATTCAGATGTTTCTGTCGCCCATCCAAGGTCTGCAGATTTCAACATTGTTCAGCCTTCTCGTTGCTTATAAATTTTTCCCATATATATTCAACTAAAAACTCTTCTATTATTAATAATAAAAACAACCTCAATAATGATATTAAGATGAGCAATAATAATAATAATAATTCTCTTATTTTTAAAAAGGTGAATAATAATGATCATAATAATAATTTTAAGAATTATTTTTGTCTTTTTTTTTAAAATGTTATTAATCTCTCTTTTTTTATCCTCCTCGATAAGGGGCTTAATTTTTCCCTAGCTCCTAAAAAGATTCACATAGATGACATTATTTGTAACATCGTATATTGTATTAGGGACCTTCCCGATAATGTTAAAGAGGTTATTAGGCAAGATTGTTCTATCGTTCTTAGGAAGGCTAAGCATACTAAATGAAACATTAGCAAAAAATAATTTCTTGCCATTAAATCCCTAAGGGATAACCCAAACATTGTCATCCTTAAAGCTGACAAAGGTGGGGTCATCGTCATTTTAGATAAATTTGACTATGTTAACAAAATGATTGACCATATTTCTAATAATGGTAGTTACATCAATATTAATAAGAATCCCATTAAATCTATCACTAAAGGAGTAATGACTGCCATTAAATCGAATAATTCCCTTAAACCTCTCTTTAAAATTTTTATTGAAAGTAATCCCCTCACCCGAAGAATTTATGGCCTTCCAAAAATTCATAAAACTGGGGTTCCCTTGAGACCTATTGTTAACACAATATGTGGGCCCACTTATATTCTTGCTAAATTCTTGGCTCAAAAGCTTAAACCTCTTGTTGGTCGCACTAATTACTTTCTTATGGACTCTACATCCTTTATTAATGAATGTAAAGATATCAGGCTGGATCTTAGGGATTCACTAGTAAGTTTTGACGTTGGTTCCCTTTATACTAGTATGCATATTTAAGAGGCCATTGATGTCATAAATCAAGTCACTATCATTGACATTGAAAAATTAGTTGGCCTCTACATCCACACAACTTTCGTTGGTTTGAAAGGTGAGTTCTATGAACAAACCTGTGGGGTTGCAATGAGATCCCCTCATTCTCCTATAGTTGTCAACTTCTTCATCGAGGATTTTGAGATGAAGGATTTAGTTTGAGCTCAATTTCACACTAAAAGATGGAATAAACTTGTTGATGATACTTGCATCATTTAGGGTTATGGTTGTGAGAAATTAGATTTATTTCATAACCATACTAATTCCCAATCCGACTCCATCAAACTTAGGATGGAGGTTGAGTTCAATAGGTGTCTTCCCTTCCTTGACATACTCCTCCCTAGAACGAGTGATGGTTTTGTTTCTCACCAAGTTTTTCGTAAATAAACTCACAGAGAACAATATCTTCATGCTATTTCTCAACATTTTCTAGCGCAAAAATTAGGAGTTGTTGGAACTCTTGCAACCCGTGCTCTGATAATTTATGATGAGAACCACATGGAGCAGGAGAAGTCTCATCTTCTTTAAGTTTTTGAAAATAATAGATATAGCAGAACTGAGGGCTTTAAGGCCTTTCAAAGAGCCTCTAAAGAGTTTAGAGTTAAGACTTCCCATGTTCATCCAATATCTAGCATTCATCTTCCATTTATCTAAGGCACCATGGACAATATTTCCCATATCCTTAAAAAGCATAGAGTTTATGCTTCATTCAAACCTCTTAATACCATTAAAAATTCTCTTAGATCTCGTATGTTCCCTATGCACGCTAAAGAAATGAAAGGGGTACACTTGATCCCTTGTTCCTATGGGGTTCCCTACATTGGATAAATATGGTTGCTCCATTAACCAAAGAATCCAAGAGCATGAAGGAGATAATAGGCACAATTATTCTTGCTTATCAGTTCTAGATGAACATGTGGAGAAATCCAAGCACCATGTCTGTATCAAGGATTCTAGATTCATTGGTAGGTTGATCACTTCCATCAAAGGAAGCTTAGGGAGGCTATCCAGATTGAGAATCATACAATCAATCTCAATAGGTATTATGATTGGAAATTAAGTAAGAGTTGGACTCGAGTCCTCTCTTCTTGATTCTACCCCCTATTTCTTCCTCCTTTTTTTTAAATTCAATTTCAATAAGAATTATGGCTCATTTTAATGTTTTCTCTTATATTAGAATTCTCATTAGTAAGTAAAATAATATAATTTTTATTAATATATTTGTTAAACATTATTTATTAATTATTCTAATTCTTGATATTCAATTTTTAGCCCTTGTCATTTTATTATTTTATTTATTTATTTTAATCCATATAGATTTATATAGTTATACATAAATATCATTTTAATTAAATTAGTAACTAATTTAACAACGGCTATTTCCCTTGCAATTTTATTTCAATTATTTTTAATATGTATAATTAAAATAAATATAGAACAACTAGTTTTTAGTTATTTTAATAACTAATTCCTAACAACTAATTTATAATCAAAATCTTATTTTAATTAATTTAACAACTAATTAGCTAATTTACTAAGAACTATCTCTAGATTGTGATGAATCCTTGCTATATATTCCTTAAGATCAATTGATTTTTTTCATCTTTCTCCTGAGGATGAACCACGTTAGTTGGTTAGAAACATCGATCAAATCCTAATAATATGATTAATCTGAAAGACATTCTTATTTACAATATGGATCACACAAATCTAAGATCTAAAATTATAAAATATATAATTAATATTCACAAATTCTTATATAAAAAAAAAATTACGAAAATACATTATTTAATATATATATATATATATATATATATATAAATATAAAATAATGGTTGATAGACTTTTAAAATAAAAATATATATATAAACAAATATATGAATCTAATATGCAAATACTAGATAATAAAGTCGGTCTAATAATAATACGAAGGCAATATAATAACGTCGGTCTACTAATAATAATAAAAACGAATGTGGCAACAAGCATATATATATAATCGAGTCTTGGTTGGCCACTAAAAATCAAATTACGATTTCCATGCACGTGCTCTAATTGCGACACTAACATTTTCCATTCCTACTATCGGTTAATCACTTTGGTCTATGAAAAGGGACAAATACAAGTGGAATGATTTTAAACATATTAAAGGAGTTCATGAAAATAAAATACATCCTCAAACAAGAAACAACAATTATCAATTATTATTAAAAGTTGAATAGTATAGATTTACAATAACAATTTTGTTTTTTTATTGTAATGATAAATGATTTTAAAGTATATAGAACTTATTGTAAAATTGAAGGTTTGAATTTGACATCATAGAATGCTCAAAAAAATGTAGATTAATAATGTAGATAAAGGTATGAGAGGGTTTTCGAAGTGCAAAATTTTGTATACCTTAAGTAGGAACATGGACATCATGAATGAGAAGTAAACCATTAGGGGTATTGAGCACATAGTTGGTTTAACTCATACATCTTCTTGTATTTAATGAAATAATTCAATAACAGTATTTCGGTAACTTCCATAAGAAGATTAATTTCCTACTAAATCATTCGAAATAAAGGATTATAACATAGTGCACATGGCATGCAGTACGTCTCATAAGCCATAAGTTGTACTCCTTATCTAAGTACAATTAAAACCGTTAAGTGTGAATAATCCATATTAATCTTGATAGGATACCATAAGTTTGGAATATGGGAATGTTGGCTCGAAACTCAAGGTAGCTTTTAAATTTCCAAACCTATCTTCACCTGAATTATTACAATGAAAATAGATTATTTGTTAAAATAATGTTGAAGATGGAATATTTAAGATATGAGAAATGAACCAATTTAAGAGTTTAGCAGCACAAAAAATATTCTTAGTGTCTTGGTTATAGTGGCTATAGGGTAGTTATACCTAGATTGTTCTTTGGTAGGACTATCACAAATCCCAGCTTCATCAATAAGAAATACAATATATGAATTGGAGTTCTTATCAATGAAGGACTTTTTCTACTTCACTTATAGCTTGTGAGGTTTTAATATCTATAACACCAAGACCATATATTGCTAGATCATGAAATCCTCTATATAAATCATACCGAAGTGACCTATGTGTTGATGGAAAATGTTGGTAAGTAGCTTCTAAAATGTAGTAGGGGAATTAGTGGATCCTAATGGAATCACCAAAAATACATGTGAACCAAATTTAGTTTAAACTTTTCGTTTTGGTTACATCAATAATTTATGCATATTTTATGATAGCCTATAGTTATGTCCACATTCATAAAAACATGATTGAAGAAATCATAAAAGCAAGGTAGAATGTAGTAGTTTTCAATAATGACCTTATTGCGAGCATAATAATCGATGATAAAATTCCATGAATCAATATATTTTTTAGGAATAATGAACATTAGTGAACCATAAGGTGAATACCTAAGCTAAATATTTGACAATTTATTTTAGTATCTTCAGAAGGTGTGAGGTAATATCCTAGAACATCAAGAGGAGAGGATCATTACACTATGTCAATACGGTGATGGATATGTACAAGAGAAGAAAGTTCATAGAAAGAGAGAAATACATCTTACAACTTATCTTACAAAGGTTGCTTAGAGTGAGAATAATAATTTTCATCTAATAAAACTAGGAATATGGCGTAAAGTAGGAGACCCTTTTGCAAGATAAAATGATGTATGAAAACGTTGACGAAAAAGTTTTCATAGAGAGGAGTGGTTGGGAATATAAGAGGTTCACCCTCACAAGATAGCTTTCCTTAATAAATTTATAGTTATTATGATGGATGGCATAGAAACCACGATCTTATTTGTAATAAGGGGTCCTCAAGGGTAAATTAGTAAAATTAAATGATGAAGCGCCACACTCAATTGTATCATGAAAATCCAATGAAAATTGAAACAAAATGATGTTTAGAGATTGAAAATCATTGAATATATTATTCTTCCCAATCCAAATTATAACAAAACTAATTGTTGATGGTGGAAAGTTGAAGTGAAGTGACAAAGTCATGGAATACGAGGTTCTTTCATCAACTAATACCGACAATCATAGTAGTAGTCATTTATTTTTTTATGTTGTATATTTGGATGAAGAGAAATGTGAAAATATGTTTTAATGAGTATTTATTTAATGAGATGAGTTGAGATCTAGAGTAGTAGGGTTTAAAATATTATTGACCTTGACATACAAAATATTAGTCAAGGATTTTGGAAATAAATAGATGAATAATTCAATGCCTTACAACAATGGGCGTTATTCATTTGATAGGAGAATCGGGATGGGTATTATAGTAGAAAATTATTCACAATTGATCTAATATAACTATATTTAAAAATTTGAAATCTATATTATTAAGGCTTTATTTTTATTTATATTTTTTGATCTATTCAAATAAAAGAGGAAAATAAAATAGAAAACTCACAAACTATGATTGAAACAAGATACGACATGGGAAACGCTTACGGGATAAAACCCAATTGGAAGGTAAGGTCACTTTGAGCTCTCTCTTTCAATAGAAAACAAATCCAAGTACAAAGACGTATGGCATGTGGTCTATGGGCTACTAAAATTCATAAATCCTCTATGTTTCATCTATTCTTATTCCTCTCAACCTATTTTTCTCATGTATGGAACAATTCACTTGAAATAATGAAACCTCGTTTCCTTCTAGTGGCCCAATTATAACTCAGTTTGATAACTTACTAGTGGTTTGACCTAACTACCTAAACTCTCACTGAGAGTTACAATATTGACTCTTCTAGATTCTTATTTTTTATAATCAAGTTGGTATACCCTTTTCCATGAATAATGGGTATGGCATGGCATCCACTAAAATTATGGTGTTGAAAACAAGAATATCCACTTCTAAGTGGAATAAATTTGCATAGAGATTTTGATTTAATTGATTCTTGAGTTGTTGGAAAGGAATTTGTGTGTAGAATATGAAATAGAAGGTAACGAATTAAATAAAGAATTTTTTTTCCAAAAAAAAGTGATTTGATATGTCAAAATGATCTTGAAAGGCTTACAACCCCAATTCACCAAACCAAGTCCTACCAATCGAAATAGTCCTATGAGATCATACCTCCACCTTTTCCAGTCTAAAATAATCAATATTGATGAAAGAAAATATAATGATCCAATCTATATAACACCTCCCCATTTTGGGAGGCTTTGTCTCCCAGAAACATTCTATTGAATGATGTGAGGAAAATTTTCCTCCACCTTCTCTCAGTTGTACCATTTAGCTCTTCCTAGAAGTTATCATTTGAACCCAATTTTTTCTTATGAAATTCATGTTGTCCTCATCTTGTAGTTTTGAACCTTTCCTAAACTAGCATTTGCACCAGAAGTTGCAAAGGAAACGTCGTAAGGCATAAAGTGCAGAAATCCATTATCCATGTAGTGTGTGCATTATTGAACAAGGTGGATCTCTCTAAATTTGTTGCAAACATTTATGTTGTTGCATTGCTAATTTATTAGAATCTACTACTACCTCCTCTTCTTGCAATATTAAATTTCTTATTACAATCCCTCTGATTATTGGCATCACAATTTTTTCCACTTCAGTGGCTTTACCTTCAACCTAAAGAAACATGAATTTGAGTCACTCAATTAAAAAGAAATTACTAAATTACTATTTATTAGGTTTTGCATAAAAACAATTAATAACTCATATTTACAACCCTTTAAGTCTTGTATTTATAACTCATATTTATAACCCTTTAAAATGAAACTAACTATCTATATTTTTATTAATAATAAAAAGAATCTTCTTTATAAAACGAACACTCACATGCTACTCTTATATATTTATCTTATATTTAATATTCAGTGTCCATCAATTGAATGACAAGTTGAAAGCTCAACTTAATTGCACCTTTCTGAACTCCTTTGTGGGAATTCATGTCCCATTGATTTAATGGAAAATTGAAGTTTCAAATATAGTACACATTTTATACTAGATTCGAAGAGTTCATGAAAAAACGTTCAAGGTTTTGATGGATTTGGAGAGTTCATCAACAAACTTTCAAGGTTTCGATGGATCTGGGTCGTTTGTATTTTCTCTGATGTTCTAGGTCGTTTATATTTTTTCTGCTGTTGACTATATTACAAAATAAAAAATCTCTTTCATTGTGGTGAAACCATGGCTAAAACATAATCCAAGTGGAACCATGAACAATCCAGAATTAGTGAGTATATTACGAAACCGAAAATGGTGTAACCTTGGCTAAACCATAAATCCAATTGGAACCATGAACAGTCAAGGATTATCGTCGCCAAAAACATAAAAAGGTACAATGTTTATATTATTATACGTACAATAGAACTTGTTGTACCATATTGTGTATTCCTGTGGCCAATCAATGAGAACCAAATACTATGCTACCTTTGTGGGTGGAATCTAATTCACTGTATCTAACCCTGGCCAATGTGCCGTATGCCCCAATGAATATCTAATAAACTATATAATCCAAGAATTCTGTAACACAACATATACTGATAAGGAAGTCTCCTTCCACAAGCTCTGGCATTTACAACGTGGAGTTGCATCCCCTTGGTGATTCATCTCGTTCCACTTGGTGATTCATCTCGTTCCACCCCTTGTACTCTCTAAGAATGACCATTTTTCTTGTAAATTCGGCACAACACCCAATCATCAAGCTGGAGAACAGAGGTACCATCAAAATCAACAATACCAATTTTAGTTGAATGAATCAATTCCTATTCATAAAGAATCAAAACACAAGAACTGTGAAAGGAAAATCATTCATATTGATCAATATTCACCGGTATATGAACAATAATACCATCAAATATTATCACAGAACAGTCAAATTAGAAGATTTCAACAATATTCTGGAGCCTAGAGACATGAATTCAACTAATAGCTATACTTACTCTCAAAGAACCCATTCTTGCTAGGTATGTAATGGGCATCCTCCACTGTGCAGTCAAAATTCCAAGATAGTCGTCAGCTTATGCCGTTAGCAATAGCCAATTTTCTAGGCATAACAAGGAGTACTTTATCAAGCTTCTACAGTATACAAACCTGGGTCTTTTACACCAAAATCCAACCTCCCTTACATTACAAATATATATTCTAATGAAAGAATATATAGTAAAAACATAATCCTCAAGCTGTTATAAGATTTTAGAAGTAAAATCCGAACAGTAAACTAAAAATAGAATAAATTTTAAGTTGCTACAAGGAATACAGAAATGATAGAAAATCCTCTCCCATCAAATTGGAAATTGATTCTTTGACTGTTGATATCCCGCCTGCAAATTTGAATCCGTTGTAAATATTCCTGAAAATCTATCGACCTCCCTTTAAACAAGGTCAGCTATGCCACCTGTTATCCAATGGTCCTTTTATCCAATTTTGAAAGAGAAATTTTTGTCATATGTTGAATTATTGTTTACAAAACCTTTTGTTTCATATAACTTATTTGAAAAATATGCTCTACTTTATCCATGGGTTAATTAATCATGTAAAAATATAATTAGTGGTAAAATTCGTAGGATAAATTAATTACTCTTTTCCTAGACATCTGGAAAAACTACAAAAAAAAAGTGCCTAGCTATCAAAAACCATGGTTTTCATCTCTTTGATATCCTAATGCCATAAAACCATGATATAGGAGTCCATCAATAATTGGAAATCCATTGTGTTTGGTGTTTCTCAATATTCGTACGTTATTTTCCTACCCTCTCTTTTCCAACAAGAGTTACAAATGTACTAAGACAACATCACTGGCAGTCAATTCCCTCATATATGGCTCTGCATGTGCTTCAAGGAAAATAAGCTCCTTCATGTGAACAACTTGGTCATAGACACCACTGAAGCCATCTCTATTATCAACATTTTGTTGCTCTGTTTTGAATACATGACCAAATTGCAGAGGTAGCATCTTCTCATGCCTAAGAAACTGCATAGATTGAGATTGATGGAAGTCATCATTAACTTACATACCAGATGTAAAAATGTCGATTCCGCCTAGATTTGGTACCAAACTGTCCTGAATTGAAGATCTAGTCAAAGCTGGAAACCCTAAACCAAGAGAATTGTTTTGTGTCCAAATGCAGCTGTGATGGCTGCTGTGGTGAGATGAGAAATTTGAGAGTCCCATGGACTCAAACCTTCAATCCATCGGCAAGATCAGAATTTTCTTCATCGTATCTCAAACCCTGGCTTTATGCTTTTTCCTACCACTGCGTTGATAAATCTCGTGCTTCAAAGGCATTTTCCCGAGCCCTCCTCTGCAGAAAACTGGCTATTTGTGTGTGCACGACAGACCAAGTGGGTAGACATACGGGCAAATAATTGTTGAATTGTCTAACAATAGATCTGACAGTTAACATTAAGATAGAAGGGCGTTTAGGGGAGCTCATTTCAGAGGGAAACGCCTTACGGCATAAATATCTTGACTGTGAACTAGTTTTCTTCCAAATCTGTCAAACAAGTTATGCGCAAATGGAGAAACAGAAAATCCTCTCATCTATTGATTTCTCAAAGTTAGTAATGACAAACTGAATACATATAACAGATATGGTGTTTAGTGACTAGCCAACAAAATGGGCACATGAAATGATAATAGAAAACGTGAGACATGCTAACCATAAGTAGCTCAAGTTTGTCACACTTTCCTTTCCCGAAACAGAACCATTCCTAAATAATTAAGTTCTGTGAGTATCTCAATGCCATATATGTTAATGTTTTTTTTCCATTGGCAAGTCATAAAATTCCAGTAACTACCTAAATAAATCACAACTAATATGGCATCAGTTCAAGGATTTCTACACATCTTCACCTGTGAAAAACCAATATATTGTAAGGACAACATTCGTTGGGTCTAGTACTTCTCGGAATGTAGGTTGTAACTAATGATTCCTGGGGAGTAAGTGCCCTAAATCATAAACAAATGGCTAAAGGGGATGCATAAAACATAGGGCTCTGTCAAATCACAAAGTCTAACCTTCCTGCGGTTCCATCGCTTATGGGAGAAAGAACTGTGCTAAAGAAGCAACATTTACGTTTCATATATCTGCTGAAGAGTGGTTTAATTGTACAAATCTATTACTTATACAAATACAAGTATCAAAAATTTCTCTTCTGATCAACAGCACAGGGCAATGATTTACTGAAGAACCCCTTCTTTTTTAATTATTTTTTATTTTTATTTTCTTGGATTTTTTGGTGGGAATAGCATTTCCCCCTAATTCCCCAAGTTTACTGGTTGTTTCCTTTCTAGGAATGTTTTTAGATAGAAACAATCGGGGGAACACGTTGTCTCTAGACTCTGATAATTCAACTTTATAGTATTCTACTTAGGGCTTGTGACTGAGGAAAGATGCATTTGTCCATTTTAAATTTCTCACACAACATGGGACCCAAGATCAAATCTTATGTTAGTGATCACGCCAAGTAGATGCCTTGTAAAATAGTTTAATTTGGTTATTTATGAAGGCATGGTATGAATTAAGAATCACAAAAGTACCAGTTAACCAATGGAAACAATATAACAGCTGAATTGACTCCCAACCAATTTCACATCATCTTGTAGATCATTAAAAGGCACACATCGAAGCATTAACACAAATAAAGTTTTAGAGAATATACTGCCAAGGGTCCAAATAGAAACTCATTGGAGATATTAGGGGAAATATTGAAAATTATCCAAAAATATCAGCAAGAATAAACTTGGAACTAAGGAATTCTTAATATATCATTGACAACCTGAAAATCTTGGGAGAAATTGGAAATATCAAGAGAAATATATAGTGAGTCCTGAGCAACAGCAAGGTCTCTACTCTGTTTTATCTCTTTACCAATTAGAGATGTTTGCACCACTGCATTGAAGAAGCCACAATAAAATTATATATATTGCCAAATCAATTAATAACATGTTTTACTTCCAAATTTGAAAACCAAGTTATGTCCAGATGGAGAGATATGATAAGATAATTGTATTGATCTCCAACAAATAACAACAAATAGGTCAATGGGACTGCTAAATACATCCGTGAGAATACAAAGTACAAGCACTAAAGGAGCTCCTAGAAAATCATGATAAAAGAATATCTATAATATGCTGAGAATCCAAAACCTAAATCTTGACTCCTAACAGCATGGAGAAGTGAAACAAATCAATGATGCACATACATGAAAATGCAGCATAGAAACTTTTCACATCTATTCATCTACCATAATCAACAAAGAGAACTTGATGCAGCATCCGTGCAAGGACTCCCACGTTTGTATTGGTGTGTACTCATGCTTCCTGTCACCTGAATTGCAACTGATTAGTGCTAAGGAGGATGTGCACTAGATCACACAAATGCCTGGATGGGACCAAACACTGCAGTTATTAGGCTCAGCTCACAAAAAACTTGGCAGAGGCAAAAAAGCGAGTTCAAGTCAGGTAAGCTAAAACTTGAGGAGAGATGAGCAGAAATCAGGGAAAAACAGAGAAGAAAATGAAGCAAAGAAACTCAGTCTCTCAGATATATAAAAGAAGGTGGTGAGTTTTCTGACAGGTCCACAGGTCAAAAATTGTTGACCCATGAACAACCCACTAAGTACTCATAGGTCGAGTTATTCATAGCAAGTTAAACTTGTTGACATCAAGTTTGACTCACCATCAATTTGAATCCATGTGTTTCAGCAGGCAACCCGACTTTCACCCCCATGGGTGGGTCAAACCCAGCAGGTCTGGAAACCCTAACACCCACAATTTGGGACCCTATCACCTAATAGGAGCCAAACCTTCCTATGGTTCCACGCCTTAGGGAAAAGGAACACTGCTAAGGAAGAAGCATTTATGTATGTTTCAGATATCTGTTATAGTGTTGCACTACTTGGACTCAACAAAAAAACAGCAAGGGTTTGAAATCATTAACTGGGTAAAAGCTCAACAAAAAGTCACTCTACAATGAATATGAGAAAATCCGCCTTTTAAGTTACTTTTCTGCAGCAGCTGATGAATTTTTGAAAAAATGGTAAAAAAATGCTCGAATCACAATCTGTGCTACTAAATCATTTCAGACAGAACCCATCAACTAATCTGTGACTTCCACAACACTGAACTGTAGAATAGCATCTTATTTGCATCAGATTCAAGTTTCTTCAGCAGCAATCAGAATTGATCAGAATTGTATGAACAATTATCACAACATTAGAAACAGAACTCTTTATAACTATGCAAGTACTAGCGAGTTGATTCCACTCTCAATGCTAGCGAGCAGAGTCAAACCTTTGCCAAAACTCTTGGTCAGAGTTGGTAAATAAGTTTAAGTTCTGCTGGGCTTATATTCCTCATATTTTATAGTGTGTGTTTCCTGACATTTTTAATAAGACAATTTTTGCCATGTCACCAAGTAGACTCTCCACATTGGATTTTCCAAGTTTTTTCCAAGCCTGGTTCATGTGAATTTGATCAGGATTTTCTCTTCCGTTGAATAGTATAAGGTAATCATCTGGTGAAGGTCCCAGGATACCATAAATTGCATTCATTGTTGTATGTATGCCTAGTGCTAACACCGGTAACGATTTTGAAGCCTCTATGACAGTTTTAATACCCAAAATAGCACAAGCTAATACAAGACATGGATAGATAGATAGATAGCTCTTATCAAACATGGATGTAACCTGAAAAATACAGTACATCTAAATCTTCCCTAGAGACACCTTGGCATGTCTCCTCTTTCCTGCAGAAAAACAACTCCACGGAGGCAGTTTCAAGATATAAAAATATAACATACCTAAAGTGACTAGTGCAGACCAAGCCTCTGTGAGAACATGGATAACTAATAAACACGGAGTTATGATTGACCCTTGAGCTTGACCAAGTGAAAATAAAATTGCTTTTTGTGATATACATTTCATCCAGATGCATCGTCAATGAAAATTTACCCAAATTGAATAACAAATATTAGATATTTCTCTATATTAACCTTAAAAAGAGAAACTAATTATTCTCTATAAAGAAGCAACATTTACGTTTCATATATTTGCTGAAGAGCGGTTTAATTGTACAGATCTATTACTTATACAAATACAAGTATCACAAATTTCTCTTCTGATCAACAGCACAGGGCAATGATTTACTGAAGAACCCCTTCCTTTTTAATTATTTTTTTATTTTTATTTTTTTGGATTTTTTGGTGGGAATAGCATTTCCCCCTAATTCCCCAAGTTTACTGGTTGTTTCCTTTCTAGGAATTTTTTTAGATAGAAATAGTCGGGGGAACACGTTGTCTCTAGACTCTGATAATTCAACTTTATAGTATTCTACTTAGGGCTTGTGACTGAGGAAAGATGCATTTGTCCACTTTAAATTTCTCACACAACATGGGACCCAAGATCAAATCTTATGTTAGTGATCACGCCAAGTAGATGCAATGAAAAATAGTTTAATTTGGTTATTTATGAAGGCATAGTTTGAATTAAGAATCACAAAAGTACCAGTTAACCAATGGCAACAATATAACAGCTGAACTGACTCCCAATCAGTTTCACATCATCTTGTAGATCATTGAAAAACGCACATCGAAGCATTAACGCAAATAGCATTTTAGGGAATGTATTTCCAAGGGTCCAAATAGAAACTCATTGGAAATATCAGGGGAAATATTGAAAATTATCTAAAAATATCAGCAAACTTGGAACTGAGAAATTCTTAATATATCTTTGACAACCTAAAAATCTTGGGAGAAACTAGAAATATCGGGAGGAATATATAGTGAGTCCTGAGCAACAGCAAGGTCTCTACTCTGTTTTTTCTCTTTACCAATCAGAGATATTTGCACCACTGCATTGAAGAAGCCACAATAAAATTATATATATTTCCAAATCAATTAATAACCTGTTTTCCTTCCAGATTTGAAAGCCAAGTTATGTCCAGATCGAGAGATATGATAAGATAATTTTATTGATGTCCAACAAATAACAACAAATAGGTCAATGGGACTGCTAAATACATCCGTGAGAATACAAAGTACAAGCACTAAAGGAGCTCCTGGAAAATCATGAT
Source organism: Pinus tabuliformis (assembly GCA_031772625.1). NCBI lineage: Eukaryota > Viridiplantae > Streptophyta > Pinopsida > Pinales > Pinaceae > Pinus > Pinus tabuliformis. Next base: position 1,107,000,826 of record CM062805.1, read on the forward strand.
AAAAGCATATCTATAATATGCTCGGAATCCATAACCTAAATCTTCACTCCTAACAGCATGGAGAAGTGAAACAAAACAATGATGCACATACATGCAAATGCAACAGAGAAAATTTTCACATCTATTCATCTACCATAATCAACAAAGAGAACTTGATGCATCATCCGTGCAAGGACTCCCACATTTGTATTGGTGTGTTCTCATGCTTCCTGTCATTTGAATTGTAACTGATGAGTGCTAAGGAGGAAGTGCACTAGATCACACAAATGCCTAGATGGGACCAAACACTGCAGTTACCAGGCTCAGCTCACAAAAAACATGGCAGAGGAAAAAATGTGAGTTCAAATCAGGTAAGCTAAAACTTGAGGAGAGATGAGCATATATAAGGGAAAAACAGAGAAGAAAATGAAGTAAAGAAACTCATTCTCTCAGATATATAAAAGAAGGTGGTGAGTTTTCTGACAGGTCCACAGGTAAAAAATTGTTGACCCATGAACAACCCACTAAGTACTCATAGGTCGAGTTATTCATAGCAAGTTAAACTTGTCGACATCAAGTTTGACTCACCATCAATTTGAATCCATGTGTTTCAGCAGGAAACCCAACTTTCACCCCCATGGGTGGGTCAAACCCACCATGTCTGGAAACCCTAACGCCCACAATTTGGGAACCTATCACCTAATAGGAGCCAAACCTTCCTATTTTTCCACGCGTTAGGGAAAAGGAACACTGCTAAGGAAGAAGCATTTATGTATGTTTCAGATATCTGCTATAGTGTTGCACTACTTGGACGCGGCAAAAAAACAACAAGGGTTTGAAATCATTAACTAGGTAAAAGCTCAACAAAAAGTCACTGTGCAATGAAAATGAGAAAATCCGCCTTTTAATTTACTTTTCTGCAGCAGTTGCTGAATTTTTTAAAACATGGGAAAAAAATGCCTGAATCACAATCTATGCTACTAAATCATTTCAGAAAGAACCCATCAGCTAATTTTTGACTTCCGCAACAATGAACTGTAGAATAGCATCTTATTTGCATCAGATTCGAGTTTCTTTAACAGCAATAAGAATTGTATGAACAATTATCACAACATTAAAAACAAGACTCTTTATAACTGTGCGAGTACTAGCGAGTTGATTCCACTCTCCAAGCTAGTGAGTAGAGTCAAACCTTTGCCAAAACTCTTGGTCAGAGTTAGTCAGGCTCAGTTTTGGTAAATAAGTTTAAGTTCTGTTGGGCTTATATTCCTCATATTTTTTAGTGTGTGTTTCTTGACATTTTTAATAAGACAATTTTTGCCATGTCACCAGGTTGACTCTCCACATTGGATTTGCCAAGTTTTTGCCAAGTCTGTTTCCTGTGACTTTGATCAGGATTTTCTCTTCCGTTGAATAGTATAAGGTAATCATTTGGTGAAGGTCCCAGGATACCATAAATTGCATCCATTGCTAGATGTATGCCTAGTGCTAACACCGGTAACGATTTTGAAGCCTCTATGACAGTTTTAATACCCAAAACAGCACAAGCTAATACAAGACATGGATAGATAGATAGATAGCTCTTATCAAACATGGATGTGACCTGAAAAATACAGTACATCTAAATCTTCCTTAGAGACACCTTGGCATGTCTCCTATTTCCTGCAGAAAAACAACTTCACGGAGGCAGTTTCAAGATATAAAAATATAACATACCTAAAGTGACCAGTGTAGACCAAGCCTTCGTGAGAACATGGATAACTAATAAACACGGAGTTATGATTGAGCCTTGAGCTTGACCAAGTCAAAATCAAATTTCTTTTTGTTATATACATTTCATCCAGATGCATCGTCAATGAAAATTTACCCAAATTGAATAACAAATATCAGATATTTCTCTATATTAACCTTAAAAAGAGAAACTAATTATTCTCTATAAAGAAGCAACATTTACGTTTGATATATCTGTTGAAGAGAGGTTTAATTGTACAGATCTATTACTTATACAAATACAAGTATCACAAATTTCTCTTATGATCAACAACACAGGGCAATGATTTACTGAAGAACCCCTTCCTTTTAAATTATTTTTTTATTTTTAATTTTTTGGATTTTTTTGGTGGGAATAGCATTTCCCCCTAATTCCCCAAGTTTACTGGCTGTTTCCTTTCTAGGAATGTTTTAGATAGAAACAATCGGGAGAACACGTTGTCTCTAGGCTCTGATAATTCAACTTTATATTATTCTATTTAGGGCTTGTGACTAAGGAAAGATGCATTTTTCCATTTTAAATTTCTCACACAACATGGGACCCAAGATCAAATCTTATGTTAGTGATCGCGCCAAGTAGATGCAATGCAAAATAGTTTAGTTTGGTTATTTTTGAAGGCATAGTATGAATTAAGAATAAAAAAAGTACCAGTTAACCAATGGCAAAAATATAACAGCTGAATTGACTCCCAACCAATTTCACATCATCTTGTAGATCATTAAAAAACACACATCGAAGCATTAACGCAAATAATGGTTCTGGGAATATATTGCCAAGGGTCCAAATAGAAACTCATTGCAAATATCCGGGGAAATATTGAAAATTATCAGAAAATATCAGCAATAATAAACTTGGAACTGAGGAATTGTTAATATATCATTAACAACCTAAAAATGTTGGGAGAAACTGGAAATATCAGGAGAAATATATAGTGAGTCCTAAGCAACAGCAAGGTCTCTACTCTGTTTTTTTCTCTTTACCAATTAGAGATATTTGCACCACTGCATTGAAGAAGCCACAATAAAATTATATATATTGCCAAATCAATTAATAACCTGTTTTCCTTCCAGATTTGAAAGCCAAGTTATGTCCAGATGGAGAGATATGATAAGATAATTTTATTGATGTCCAACAAATAAGAACAAATAGGTCAATGGTACTGCTAAATACATCCGTGAGAATACAAAGTACAAGCACTAAAGGAGCTCCTGGAAAATCATGATAAAAGCATATCTATAATATGCTGAGAATCCAAAACCTAAATCCTGACTCCTAACAGCATGGAGAAGTGAAGCAAAGCAATGATGCACATGCATGCAAATGCAGCAGAGAAAATTTTCACATCTATTCATCTACCATAATCAACAAAGAGAACTTGATGCAGCATCCGTGCAAGGACTCCCACGTTTGTATTGGTGTGTTCTCATGCTTCCTGTCACCTGAATTGTAACTGATGAGTGCTAAGGAGGATGTGCACTAGATCACACAAATGCCTAGATGGGACCAAATACTGCAGTTACCAGGCTCAGCTCAAAAAAAACTTGGCAGAGGCAAAAAAGTGAGTTCAAATCAGGTAAGCTAAAACTTGAGGAGAGATAAGCAGAAATAAGGGAAAAATAGAGAAGAAAATGAAGCAAAGAAACTTAGTCTCTCAGATATATAAAAGAAGGTGGCGAGTTTTCTGATAGGTCCAACGGTCAAAAATTGTTGACCCATGAACAACCCACTAAGTACTCATAGGTCGAGTTATTCATAGCAAGTTAGACTTGTTGACATCAAGTTTGACTCACCATCAATTTGAATCCATGTGTTTCAACAAGCAACCCGACTTTCACCCCCATGGGTGGGTCAAACCCAACAGGTCTGGAAACTCTAACACGCACAATTTGGGACCCTATCACCTAATAGGAGCCAAACCTTCCTATGGTTCCACGCCTTAGGGAAAAGGAACACTACTAAGGAAGAAGCATTTATGTATGTTTCAGATATCTATTATGGTGTTGCACTACTTGGACACGGCAAAAAAAAACAAGTGTTTGTAATCATTAAGTGGGTAGAAGCTCAGCAAAAAGTCACTGTGCAATGAAAACGAGAAAATTCCCCTCGAATGATTATAGAAAACCGAGAATCAAATTAGACAATTCATAAGCGTCTATATATCTTGTTGTCCTAGAAATTTTAGCCTGTTCTTTCTCCATGCATAGGCCTTTAACCAGCCCTCCCGCAGCGCTTTAGTCTTCAAACTGTATGTCTGATTAGCCAACGTATTAATGCCGAAGAGTTAAATCAGGCTTGGAGATATCGTTGCAAGATTGCGGTGCCATATCAGCGACATAGTTTTGTAATGTAATGCCATTAGAATTGTCGAGAGCCAATAGGTTTTGTTTTGGTTGGAAAATATGACCAGCTTCTCCTTTCTGATTTCTGAAACTACCTTGCCAGCTAAAATTGGCGCCCTCCTCTAAAAAAAAGGAGGGCCTCCCAACACCCTCCCGCCAACAGCTAAACCAAAGTAATTATTATCAAACCTGGCTACCCCTCTACTAATAGCTCTGCTAGAAGGCTCATTTGCGGCATGTTTCCCACTAATCTGATTTTCCATGAACCTAACCATTGACCAACCATGATTCCCCTACGGCAAATTATCACCTTCAGGGAAAGGTTTGTGAATCAAAGAATGTGCTTTTATCCCTAAAAGTCGACTGGGCATCCAACTTGTTTCCGAGGAACCGTGGAGTGGAAGTGATGCCATGCTTGAATATCTTTGTTCAAAAGACTCCATTCTCTATTCCCTTCTAGCCAAAGTTCTCTCACGCTTATGGGAATTTTGATGACCTCCTAATGCTTGAGAACTGTAGAATTTTCTTTGACAGAAGTTACAAGGTAAAACCTGAGGATCAGATCCTTGAGCAGGGGAAGAGGTTTCAGAATAAGTAGGAGGATCCAAGTCATTACTTTTTTCGCTTGTACTTACTACAGACTCACCCCATTTTGACCCCTTTTTAACATGGTCTGAAGTTTGTGCTACTATGCAACTGCTTTCTTTATTGACTTTGTCAGAATGGAGTCCAAATTGGTTTTTGAGGTCACAGGTCTGCAGATCATTCAAATCACCGCCGCCTAGGCTTAATTCTAAAGATATTTTTGAATTTTTTTCCAAGTTCTCTGAAGAAGAACAAACTTTTTGTTTGGCCTTGCATAAATTATTCTGTGTATCAAAGAACATATGAGGTGTATTGACAGAGGATCCTTCAATAGAATCTTTCAGCTACCATAAAACGACATGAATCTGAAAGAGCTCAATAAACCAAAATCTTCTCCACTCCAAAAACTTGCTTGTTCTTCCGCGGAAACCCTAAAAAATCCAAAATACATAAAACAAACCATAAAAAGGCTTGAAGGAATACAGCTAGAATACCTATTATGGAATACCTATTCTGCCATGGCTGCAGGAATTCAAGACTTCTAACTTCACATTTCAAGGCCTCGGCCGCTCCCGCTCCTACCTGAGAAGTTACAACATTTTTGATGGAAGGATGCCGATTTCATTTTTCTCACCAGCGTTATGAGGGAGGATTTCTTCTGCTTCATCACAATCTTTTTTTTGCACATGAGGTGGAGGCAGAGGCTCAGAGCTCGAGTCTAGGCAGAGCCCTTGTTGGCAGTACGAAATGAATGGCTCACTGGCGGTGCGTCCATCCAGCTTCCTCATTAACCGTTCAATTTTGGATCAATGTTGGATCAACGATCACAATTCATTCAATCGTCTAACACCACAAATCCACGGTCAAAAATAGGACACGGCAGCGGCTGGGGCAATTCATTTCAAAGGGGAACGCCTTACGGCATAAAAATGGTATCTTTTATCAACTCTACTTGATCATTTGGTGCCAAATCCTCCAAATAAGGTAGGACATGTTCCTCTTTCCTCTCTAGCATGGAAGGCTAATAAATCTTCAAATACTCCACATTCATGAGCAAATGCACATGTATGGATGTTGTCTAAGTCCATAGGCATTATCTCCTACCTTTTATAGTATATCAAATGGACCATAGCATAGAGCCTTGATTTTCATACAAGGATCGAATAACTTCTCCTTGTTCCACTATAACCATACTCTACTTTCCACCTTAACAATTTCTTTATTATGTGTTCATTATGTCTAACCTTTAATTTTTCCTACGAATTCTAAAATATCCCTTGTACTTATAAATATATCTATCTACTCTTATGAACAAACCTTTTAGCCCATAAGGCATCCATTGTAAGATCCATCCTCACTCATCCTTGCTTCCCATATGAAATATTAAAAGGCAAAGACGCCAAATATTGAAAACAAGTTTCAAACACAAACTTACTAGTAAAAGTGTGGATTGCTTTGTTATAATATTGCTGTATATATTGAATTTTCATCCTAGGTCTTCATATGATTCTAATTATAAACCCTCAAAAGTTGCACCAAAGTCTTGTTGATTACTTCTATTTTCCAATATTTATGAGGATGTGATGATATAAACCTCTTCAACATCTTGTCCATCTTTTTCCAAATATATTCCAAAATGCATTGACAAATACCCTCTCCCTATCTAAAATGATACTCCTTAGTATACCAAACTATAGCTAGACCTATCCAAAGAACAATTTTATTGCTTGTTATCCATTGATTGTATTTTTATAAAGCCTTAGAATATACATCTTGTTCAACATGCCAACTACCACAAATAAATAGTCATGTCCCTTCTTGGTTGTTGATGAATATCCCACATAGTCCATGGAAATTATTTCCCAAGGATTAATGGGTATATGTAAGGGATGATATATACCTTATTTGCCATTACTAAGCTTGTTAGTTAAACAAATCATGCATCCCCTTATGAACTTATGTAATATTTATTTCATCTTGGGCCAATACACATACCTCTACAAGTTGGCCATTGTCTTCCCTACATCAAATTTCCTTGCAAATTTGGAGGTATGAGCCTCTTTAATAAATTGAAATCACTCACCTTTAGGAATGCATATATTATATAGTCTCTTGAGTAAGCCAAATTATATATAGTAGTCAATAATATTATCACCATTTTGCACATGAATCTGACACTAAAACTTTTGAAAAACTTCCTTAAAGTCCTCATCCTTTGAATAGGCCTATTTGTATGCATCATGGGTGAAGGGCTCCATATACATCAAATTTCCCACATTTATGATCTTTGATGTGGGTAGCCCTAAAAGCATGCAGAGAAAATTTCTTTTTCTACTCATCTTATACTTGATCACTAAATGAGGCTATTGTGGAAACCCCACCCACTTGTAATTCCTAGCCTATTGTACCTTACTCTAAGAATATAAGTACTATAGTGGTTGTTGATCTGTGTGTACTTTTGTCTCCTTTCTGATTAGATAGTTATTCCACTTCTTAACAATTTGCACCAGGGAATACAACTCCCATTCATAGGTAGTGTAGTTAATAACTTCCCCATGAAGTACTTCATAATGGTACCATACATGCCTTCCTTTGTGTATCAAGACTACTACAATACCATGCTCACTTGCATTTGTCTTTAATTAACGGGTTGTTTCAAGTTTGGTAATGTCATAATTGTTGCTTCACTGATCTTCTTCTTTATGTCCTCAAAATCCATACCTTGACCCTTTCCCAACTCAAAACTCTTGACACTTGCTATTATGGTGTGAAGTGGTGATGCTACCACTAAAAATGAGGCTGTGAATTTCCTTAGGTACTATGATGCCCCAAAGAAAATCCTAACCTCATAAACATTCATAGGAACTAGCCATTTCATGAAGGCCTCCATCTTGGTAGGATATATTTTCAACTCTCCTAGACCTACCACATACCCCAGATACAACGAAGACTATTTTGGAAACTCACACTTCTTAATATTTATTAATAGGTGGTGTTTCTTTAATATCACTAGTGCCTGTGTCAAATGTGTGTTGTGCTCCCCCCAGGTGGCACTATGTAATATCATATCATCCAAATAGACAATAAGAAATTAATCTATAAAAGGAAGTAATATATCATTCATTAACCTCATCAATATAGTTAGTCCATTGCATAGAGCAAATGACATTACTAACCAATCATATAAACCTTTCCTCATTTTGAAGGAAATTTTCCAAATGGCTTCTTCTTTTACTTAAACCTGGTGATATCTAGACTTAATTCCATTTGGTGAAATATTTGACTTGTTGCAATTGATCCAACAAATCATGTATCCCCAGTAGGGGGTACCTTTTCTTGAACTTGATTTTGTTTAATGCGCTATAATCAATACACATCTACCAAGTTCCATCATTATTCTGCATAGGATGATGGGTGACTAACATGGTGATGTACTTGTTCGAAGGACACCATGTTCTAATAGCTGATGCAACTATTTTTTCAACTCACCTTCTTATATAATATACAGCCTGTACAATGCAATGTTTGGTAATGGGGATTATGAAAAGAGATTGATCTCGTGTTCCATTTCTCTCTTGGGTAGTAACTCTTTAAGCCCTCGAAACACATCCCTATATGCCTGTAGCAACACTTCCAGTTGTTGTTTCTATTTCTTATTACACTTGTCCAGGGATACTTTTCCTCTTATAGGCTCTTCTACAAACATATTTTATTCAAAAACTAGTAAAACATACTTCTTGCTAGAACTAATCAACTTCTTGGCTTGGTTAGCACTTACCAAAGAATTTTTTTTCTTTCTTTTAGCCCAATTGACAATGAAAAAAATTCCATACTTGACGAGTCAATAATGGTTGGCTCTTTGCATGAATATTGCACATCACATATACATGTAGGGACTTATAAACATGAATCCACATACATCAAGAGGAACTACATCAAGTTCTACCTCATCGATAGAACCAACAGTGATGGACAATCTAATTTTGTACTATTGTGTTAGCTTTAACTCTACATACTCATTTACCCATCCCAATGGATATGGGATGGGATGATCACAAACTCCAGTCCCAATTTGCTGACTAGCTCTAATGCAACGAGATTTTCCTATGATCTTAATTCAAATAGAGTATCAATATTTTTTTTCTTGTCATGTGCCTTTATGTGGAAGAGTTTGGTCACTTCTTTATCTTCCTGTTGTTTAAGGATACTCATATTCACTTCCCCCTACACTCACTTATATATCCACAATACACCCAATGAAACCTACTCTCATACCACTATTATCTGAAAACTTCCACGGATATTCCATTACATAACTCATAATAAAATATCTCATAAAACTTTACTTAACAAACATAAATCTACATTATTAGGGTTTTATTTTTCTTTAGAATTTTGGAATTGTTGATGATGGTTAATTGCATATACATGCAATTTACAATTATTCAGAAAGAAGGATTGAACCCTACATATGTGTATGGACTATTGCCAGTTGAACCTTTGCCTCACATAGATGAACTATTTGGTCAAGTGAAAGGGGCAACAGTATTTTAAAATATTGATCTATGATCAATGTACCACGAGATCAGAAGCATGGATGAAGACACAGCTAAAACCGCTTTTAAAACCCACTATGGACACTATGAGTTTGTAGTGTTACCCTTCGGCCTAACCAATGCCCCCGCGACCTTTATGTGTCTAATGAACAATATATTTCATCATTATTTAGATAAATTTGTATTAATATTTATTGATGATATACTGATTTATTCCCATAATATTGAAGAACATAAGGAGCACCTCAGGATAGTGCTGCAGACTCTCCGAGAACATCAACTGTATGCCAAATTCAGCAAGTGTGATTTTTTTAAAGAATAGGTTCAGTATTAAGGCCACATTAATACCAAGGATGGAATCACTGTATACCCCGAAAAGATAAATACCATAATGGAATGTCCAGTAGCAAAAGTTGTAGCAGATATAAGATCTTTTATGAAATCCTCTCCTCTATGGAATCACAAGGGTTATTCATAGATTCCTTGGCCATGATTAGTGTTTTACAAATTATTCCCTAGCCAATCTATATCCGATTTAAATATCCGCAACATACCCAAAGAAACCTACTCTCATACCATTATTATCTGAAAAATTCCACGGATATTCCAATAGACAACTCATCACAAAATATCTCATAAAATTTTATTTAACAAATTGAAATCTACATTATTGGGGTTTTATTTTTCTTCAGATTTTTGGAATTGTCAATCATGGTTAATTGCATGTACATGCAATTTAAAATTATTCATAAAATAGATAACCATGAAATAAAAATCTCACAAACCACGATTGGCACAAGTTATGACCTAGGAAATGTTTTCAGGAGAAAACCCAACTACAAGGTAAGGTCACTATGTCGTCTCTCTCAATAGAAAATGGATTTGAATACAAGGAAGTATGTAATGTGGCTCGTGGGTTACTATAGTGAAAAAATACTCTCAGTGTTCCCTATCTCCTATTCCCCTCATCTATGAGATAGTGTAATCGAAATAATGGGACCCCTTTTCCTCCTAGTGGCTTGGTTATAACATAGCCTGACAACCTACTAGTGGTAAGGTTTGACTTCATCAACTGTTACCTAGAGTTGAAATATAGACACTTCTAGACTCTTCTTCATCATTATCACGTGGCCAAACCCTTTTCCATGAACAATGGGGCTGATGTTGCATCATCTTGAATTACGATGGTGAAAAAAGGAAGGTTTACCTTTAAGTGGAATAACATTTTCATACACATCCCATTTGAGGTGATTCTTGCATCATTGGAAAGGTATCTATGAGTAGAATATGAAAAAGGGTGCAACATTAAAGTGGAAAATTTGTACCCGAAATAACATTATTTTGTGCCTTAAAATTCTCTCAAAAGGTTTCATATACCAATTCGCCGAACCAGGTTCCGTGGGTAAAAATGGTCCTGTGAGGTGATAAACCCACTTTTTCCACTAACAAAATGTCAATATAGATGCATAAAATTATAATGGTCCAAGTTAGATCACCATGGATCATGAAGGGGAGTAAAAATTGTAGTAGAAGATGAGGTAGCTTGATGTAATGTTGGCATGGGATAAAGACAAAAAAAAGGGTTAAGATAGACAAGGGTGATTCTCAACTTTATAGTAATAATGAAAGCATTACATAGGCTAGTTACCTTGAATATTTCAAATTCATGTCAACATATTTATAGTAAATGATAATTCAATATGAAAATATGTACCCCTTCAAATTCCTAAATATGGAATATATATCTAGAGCTTTCTAAAGGTGTTACATTACTACAAGATAAACACCCTTGGTACTTCAAAAATTTATGGTCATATACACATGATATTATGAAATTCGCATGCAGGATAAAAGTGCCAATACATTAAGTAAAAAGCCTACTTTGTGCTCGATGGCTTCCACTAGGTATAGGCAACAACCTTGAGTTAGTTCTAGCAATTTGTGTGATGAACACTTCATGTAAGTTAGGAAATGTCTTAAAATATGTAGAGAGATTGTATATCCATAATATATTAGTTCTCCATGTTTCTCTACTCCGTACTTCAGGATAAAATGGTAGGTATCCAACTATATGGGACAAGAGGAAAACATGGGGTGATAATTTCACAATTTTGAAAAGGAAAAGGATAAATCCCATTCCAAGTTAGTATTGTTATATTAGAATATTTTGTAGTAGGAATTATATGTGTATGCATTGTGGTGACATACTAATTTAGGTTGGATTATTATACGATTTTTCATCCATATTAATGCTTTCATAGTGGAAAAATAAGAGGAATCAACACACAAGACCTTTTTACTAGTCCCAGTTTGAAATATTTTTGGTAAAAGAAATAGTACTGAATTTGAGGCCTTAAAAGAACACATCTTGTGGTATTCACCTTACTATGGACCTATATTCTAGAACATACACGTTGATACGTTTCCAATGGTGTAATAATGGACTCAATCAAAGCTCATATGAGAATGTTATACTTCTTAGAACTTGTCCTTTCAAAATTGACCACCATAATTTGGATGCCATATCAACCCCATTACTCATGTTAAAGGGGTTAGTCACATGATCATGATGAATAAGACTCTATAGGAGTCCATATTATAACTCTATTTAAGAGTTAAAGTCAAATGAGACTATAGGGTTGTGTTATAACCAATCCACTAGGAGGAAAAGGAGTTTTATTATTTCCAAGTGCATTTTGTTCCATAAACGAGTAGAGTGGTAGAGAGGTATATGGAGAAAGCACACAAAGAGAGTAATTATGCATTGTAGTAGCCCATGAGCAATAGCCCTTACTCTTTTATACTCACAACCATTTTCTATTCATAGAAGCTAAGAAAAGAAACCTCACCTTCTATCTAGGTTTCCTTGCAAAAGGATTTCCCATGTTATATATTGTGTTAATAGTGTTTTTATTTTTCAATTATACTTTGCATGCATATGGAATACACAATTATTTATAGATCAAACAATCGAAATACAAATAGACCTCAATGGTCTATATTTTTTAAGTATAATTTTATGAGATATGTATTGACAAAATTTCTACTAGAATATTAATAAAAGTTTACACATCACATAGATTTTGAAATGCATAGTGAGCTAGATGGGTATGAAGCCAAGAAAATTGGTCCCAACCTTGAAATTTTCTTAAGGTGGAGGATATGTCCACACAGAAACTCAAGTTACATTAACATAATTTTTCTAGCTCTAGTAAATAAAGGGACTATATTGCAATAATAAGAATAGTTCTAGTGGAGAAGCTAGTTCAAGAAACCTAACACTAGAAAAATTTTGTATGGGCGATAAACTTAGAGAAATAGAACCATCTTAAGAGAAAGCCTTGGAAATATTCCTATAATACCAAATGTTGTGAGATAGTAAATATTGAGTTCAATAACATAGAATATCAAGTGTACAAAGTTGCATATAAGGTTATTAGGCATAATCAAGCATGGAAATTACATAAATTAAATGGAAATAAATACAGAAGATAAATGTATTTACTTGTATTTGTTTTTAAATATACCGAGTAACAAATAATTTAAAAGGCATGAAAATACATACCCTTATGAAAGCTGCACTCCTTGAAAAGTGTGCAATAACAACCCATCAACATAGTTGGAAAAATTAATGTCCCTTCATAAATGATAATCCGAAATAGATTAAAAGAGTATAATCCTAAATTCTTTAGATGTATATGGCGATTCCATAAATTCAACAATTTCAATTTATTATAATCTTTTGAGAGTTTGACTTAAATAAAATCCCTAACTTTATATAAATCCAATTTCGGTGCAATTTCGTTTTTCAATTATGTTATTGTTACTAATATCCTACTTGACTATTTCATATAGCTATATTTTGGATTAAAAAAGAACAAAGAAATTTATTGATTGTCCAATAGATGTAAATTAGGTAGATGGAATTTTATAATGCAATAAATTATTACATCATACTTCATTGAGTAAAGAAAGGTTCCAGTTTTTAATTATTCCAGGAATGATACAAATAAAAAATCATCTATCCGTGGCTAGAAGTCATAAGATTGAAAAAATGGCACACTGTAGGTTTTAATACTTTTGAAAATTTTGGAGAGATGTATACTAATATAAAATTGATTGCGTTGAGTGACTTTTGAGGCATATATATGAAGTATATAGATGCATTGTAAATTATAATTTAATAACGGATCATGATAATTGTTTGTTGTGGCCTATTGGTTCTATTGAGTACCATGTGTATTTTGGAAAAAGTTGAAACAATCACTACAAACAAAAGGAGTTTAGGGTTTTAATAAGAATGACTATGCACATGTATTTATCCCTTTTAAAATGATAATATTGAAAGTACGAAATATGGGCTATGTAATATTATGATGAGATGAGGGGCTACATCCAAACATAGAACCTCATTTTCAGCCGACATCGAAATATTATAAATATCATTATAAAAAATTTCAGACCATCGACAGGTTGTAAAATAGGTTAATGAAGAAATAATGATTAAAAAATATATTTTGGTTAAAAAAAAGAACAAAAAACATTTAGATTCATGAAAATATCTTAATATGGACATTATAGAGAGGTTTTGATTATTAAAAATAGTTATTCATCCTTAACCATAGGTTTAGGATTTAAACATACCTTTTTAGTCTCATGGAACATGAATGATGTCTTCCAATGCTAAATATGCTTTCTTTATAGGATATTTGGTTTATGAGAGGGGATTTCCAAGGACTAGGTATCAGACTTGGTGCCATGAATATGGTTAAGAACAATAACCTAGCCTTATGCCAAAAAGAAGCTTATAATCACTCAGGATGAAGAGCACATGTTAACCATAATGAAGGGCCCTTCTAGGGGATGCTTGGAATGCAGATATTGTTGTGATTAAGATATTTTCAATATTAAATATGGGTATCATTGTACTAATGTCCTTTTGGTAACACATATATGGCCTTAGCTCCTTTACATTAGCTTTCAACCCAAAGTTTATTCTTACCTTCTAAAAAAAGCATGTAACAAACATATGGCCTGAGATATTTTACATTAGCTTTGGACCCAAAGTCTATTCTTACTTTCCAAAAGAAGCATCTACAACTTGTAAAAAGTGTGGCTAATCATAATATTCTTGTAACTAGAGGGAATGTTTTCATATCCTCTCTTAAAGATATGAAAAATAATACTTTGCACCCATGGAATAACTAAGTCTTTCTTCAAATCAAAATTAAAGAGTGTGGGTATGTGGAGGATTGGGATAGATTCTCCCATTTTAAAATTTTTAGCTTGGTGGCCTTCAACGACATTAGTTTTCTCAATAGTGAGATGCTTAACCCTAAATTCAATGTCTTCAAAAGAAAATGCATCGTCCTATATATGGGAATTCAAAATGGTGTCCATAGTATTAGCAACATCATAAATATTTTTTTAAGGTAAATGATGCATTTTTTCAAGGGAATCAAATGATTTCCTTTATTCTTATTAATTAAAATTTTCCTTAAGATCTTTTAATGGTCAGACTTAGAGGGGTGCAATAACTATTATTCATTTCTACTTATATAGTATCTTTTCTATCTTTTAATAATATTTTTTTGTTAGGAGCACACCTAATTTATTTTCTATCAAAGTTATAATCATTATCATAGTTCGATTATTCTTTTTGTTTGACAATTTGGTAGACGATTTGCTCATCGATGACTTTGGTAGATGACTTGTTGATTGTAGTAAAATTATTATAGAGGATTTTAAAATTATACTTAAAAGTTAAGAGATGTAAATCCTTATATATGTCCTTTAGGAAGAGATCCATCTCTCTTCGGAAAAGGTAGTCAGCTTTGACTCTCATAATTCTCATGCATGTGATATTTTTACTTGGAAAATTTAAAGTTAGGTTTAAAGTTGTATGATCATGGGAAGGTTCATGGCCATTGAATTGGTCAAACATTACAATTTAGTTGGAAGAAAACATATCAAATATCACATCATCGACTAAACTACTTCCAAACCATGAATACAAGTCTTCTAGTTGGAGCTGGTCACTTGTTTAAACCATTTCATATTATAATGTCTTGAAAACTACAAAGTTTAACTTAGTCCCTATTAAATAATTATTATTTAGAATATTCAATATTTTTTGAATTTACTAGGTAATTCAAGGTTGGGAAACAAGTGGCTCACGGAGATAAGGAGGATCCAACTCTTAGAGGTGGGCAACAAAAGCTAAAAGATGAAAAGGAGAAAGATAAGGAGGATCCAGCTTATGAAGTCAATTGCTAAAATAATTTGACTTTCTGTGTTTTTGATAATCACTGGTTTTAGAATTAAGAATAAATGTATACATCATTGGTTATAAAAACCAATGATAATTTTAATAAAAAAAGACAAGAGAGTGATTTTCTACTAATACCTCTATGTTCTTCCACCATTCTAATCACTAGTTTTAGAATTAAGAATATATATATATATATATATATTTGGATATAAAAACCAATAATAACTTTAATTTAAAAAGCCAAGAGAATGGTTTTCTACTAATACCTCTATGTTCTTCCACCATTCAACTTCTTGTATATTCTTTCTTTGTGTTTATTTTTTAATTTGTTTGGACCATATCAATGTGTGTGCTATATTTTTCATGATATAAATTCAGATCACAACTCCTGATATAGTCCCAAAAAAGTTAGGGTTTAAATTATTTGTTAGGAAAATACATTATTTATAATATCTTATTTACAAAATAATATTACTTGTACTTCTTACATTCATTAATTATTTAATATATAATATATATAATCATGGTTAAAATTATTTTTAAATTATATATATATAAAAAGATATATAATAGAGTGTATTATTATTAATATAATCGAAAAAACATATATATCGGTTCAAACAAATACATGAATCTAATATGCAAATACTACGTAATAAAGTTGGTCCAATAATAATAATGAAAAAGCTATATAATAACGTCGGTGTGCTAATAATATTAAAAAGGAATGTGGAAATAAGGATATATAGATAAATAGATCATCGAGTCTTACTTGGGCAGCATAAAATCAAATTACGCTTTGCATTCACGTGCTCTTATTGCGATACTACAATATTTTCGGTTGCCACAATCGGTTAATCACTGTTGTCTATTGCAAACAAGCGAGACAGAAGCTTTCACAATTCATCTTCAGCTTTTACAAACTGTTCTCTCTTCGTTCCACAAGGTTTATTATGGCGTAAAAACTGATCTCTTTTACGCCATATTTTTAATTATTTTAGCTTGAGCTAGCCCTGTATTGTTGTCGGATTTTTAATCCTTTGTTATATATCAGCTAGAAATTTATCGTTGAATTTTATAACTTAATATTTTTAATGTATGATAATTGATACCGTTATCGTAGCCGTGCAGCCTGTACCATTCCAATGAAAAATTATAAGGAGAACGTAAAAGTAACATTGAGAAGTGGTGACGGTCACATAATTACGTTGGATAAAGAAGTGGCATTTGAATCGAAGGTCATAAAAAATATAATACAAATTGTAGGGGAAGACCAATTACCTCATCAGGTAATGCCTGTTAGTACCGTAACAAAACAAACCCTAGAAAAAATGTTTGGATACATAGAGTACCATGTACGCAACTCTTCTGAACCTGCCAACGTTATGAGGACATGGGATCTGAATTTCATCACCAATGTCGATATTGACATGTTATTGAATCTAATAAAGGTAAGTAAGTATTGGTTGTAGTTTCTTCTTTGTTATGGAAAAAGTATCATTTGCATTGCAGGTGCGCAATGTTATCAAACATTAACACAAATTGTTTGTTTGTTGACATGTTTGTAAATTCTTTCTAACATGGATTGCAATATTTGTATTTGGATTGCAGGCAGCAGATTGGCTGGGTGTGGACAGACTTCTGGATTTGGCAGTTCAAGAATTGTCAAGGGATTCTTGTCCAGGCCAGAGGATTGTAATAGAAAACCGCATCATTTCCTAATAACTCAGAGGACCAGCGACGATCCATATGCAACTTAACTTATGTATCGTACGTTCTATAAGTTTGCCCCTTCACTTATATCTTTTGTACCAATTAGTCTATTGTTGGTTAAAGTGAATATTATTTTTTCATCGGACTAGTTGCACTCTAATTTTTCTATTCCTCAAATAGAGGTTTTGCTGTACTTTATTGTTTCAATTTATATTAAGAATTAAATCAATTACTCTCCAAACTGTTATCAGTACCAAGTGAATTGTTTTACTTTTACAAAGTTTTATTGAAATACACTTATGACTTATTTTGATTTATTTAATCTTTATATTGATTTTTTTTAATTATCATAATATTGGGGTGTAAAATGTGTTTTTCAGAGTAAAAAATATTTTATATATATATATATATATATATTGTATAAGAAGATATTGATTTAATATGATTATCAAAACTGAATTTTCAAAAGCAAAATATTTTATAATAATATGACAAGATTCTTAACCATGGACTTTAATAATAAGTAGGCTTTTCTCAGAAGTGTCCTGTAATACAGAATTTTATAGATGTATCTCGTGAAGAAAGACTAAGGCTGCCTCTAAAGAGAGACATAGATTTCACCGTTGAACTGGCAGCCCCGGTGTCTTGAGCTCCTTATCATATGAACACACCAGAACTGGCAGAACCAAAAATGCAGTTGCAATCGCTGTTGGACAAAAATTACATCAGCTTAAGTGTGTCGCCTTGGGGAGCCCTAGTACTATTCATCCAAAAGAAGGATGGGACCCTAAGTATGTGTATGGACTATCATTAGCTGAACCTTTGCCTTGCACAGATGAACTATTTGATCAAGTGAAAGGGACGACAATATTTTAAAAAATTGATCTACGATAAGGGTACCACAAGATGAGGAAGACATAGCTAAACCGCTTTTAGGACCCGCTATGGAGACTACAAGTTTGTAGTGTTACCCTTTGGGCTAACCAATACCCCCGCGACCTTTATGTGTTTAATGAACAATATATTTCATAAGTATTTAGATAAATTTGTATTAATCTTTATTGGTGATATATTGATTTATTCATTCAACAAGTGTGATCTTTTTAAAGAATAGATTTAGTACTTAGGCCATTAATACCAAGGATGGAATCACTGTAGACTCCGAAAAGATAAATACCATAATGTAATGGCCAGTACCAAAAGACGTAGCAGATATAAGACCTTTTATGGGAATGAGAGGATACTATAGAAGATTTGTTGAAGTATTCTCTAGGGTGGCCTATCCTATTACCTCCCTATAGAAAAAGGGAAAAATCTTTTAAATGGACAACAAAATATCAAAAGAGGTTTGAGCAGCTTAAGCATCTTCTCACCATTGCGACAATTTTAAGCATAGCAGATCCAAGCAAGTACTATGTGGTGTGTACAAATGCGACCAAGGAAGGGGTAGGCGGAATTTTAATGTAAGATGGGAGGGTAATCACCAGTGAGTCTAGGAAATTGAAGGAACATGAGCAGAAATATTTTGCCTACGACTTAGAATTGGCAGTTGTCATTCATGCATTAAAAACGTGGTGTCACTATTCAATGGGTAGGAAGTTTCTTTTAATGACTAATCATCATAGCTTGACTAATTACTTTAAGTAGCCCACTTTAAATGCTAGACAAGCCTGGTGAGTATATTTTCTAAGTAGATTTGATTTCGAAATCAAACATCTAAAGGGAAAATATAACCAGGTAGTTGACACTTTGTGTCGAAAGGTACATTGTCTTTATGAAATTTCCTTTAGTGAAGTGCGAACTACATTCAACGAATTAATTAAAGAAACGAAGCAAGACCCGGAATATCAGCAGTTTGGAAAGCAAGCTCAAAACACAAACAACCATGAATATAAGCTAGGATATGAAATGGATTCTGCAGGTATGCTGATTTATAAGAGAATATTATATGTGCCTAACCAAAATAACATTAAAAATATGATTCTGGATGAATATCATAAGAGTCCCTATGGAGGACACCCAGAATACCAAAAACTAATTATAACACTCCAAAACTAGTACTACTGACCATGTATGAAAGAGGATGTAGCAGAATATTTGACATGCTGCCTGGAATGTTAGCAAGTAAAAATAGAACACCAGCATCCCGCTGGGTTACTACACTCACTACCAATTCCGGAATTATAATGGGAGACGACCTCCCTTGATTTTATCACAGGACTACCCAAATCCAAAAGGAAAAACAATTCCATAATGGTGGTGGTAGACAGATTAAGCAAATTAGCTCATTTTATACCAGTACAATCCACCTCCAGAGCAGTGCAGATTGCCAATATTTTCATGGAAAATATTTTTAGGCTACATGGGCTACGAAACATTATAATTTCTGACCGTGATGTAAATTTTACATCAGCTTTCTGGAAGACCCTATTTGAAGGGTTAGGTACTCAGTTAAACTTCAATACATCCGATCATCCTCAGATGAACGGGCAGACATAATGAGTGAATTGGGTAGTAGAAGATATGCTAAGAACATATGTAATGCAACAAATGAGCCCTTTTGAAGTTTTGTACGGACGTAAGCACTGCACACCATCTAGTTGGGATGACTAGAGCACAAGCTGATGTTGGGACCTGAGATATTAAAGGAAATGGAAAAAATTGTTAAGAAGTGTCGCAGGAGGTTAACGAAAATAATGTGGTAGTCTATAATTTGACTAGTGTTTAGCTTTATAGCCAATAAGCCGTGGGAAAGTAGGTTCTATACGTGTATTTTCCCCCTTGAGGGTCCCACTTTTCTGACCAATCACTATTGGACCCTCATTGACTTCTCCTTTTGTTGAGCACTTCAATCCGCACTATTGATGCCACTTCTCCAGATCCAACAGATATCATGTCTTCTGCTCATCAACTTACCTAGATGATCTCTGCCATCGATGTGACGCGTTTAATCAAACGGTCGGTGTGCAATCCATGCGGATTCTTGCACAGACGATATCAGGTCGAGAGCATGCGAGAAAAGTGGTCTCTTTGCACTATGTGTTGACAACTAAGGCTGATCGCATGAATTTTCCAAATACCATTTACCTCCTTTTGCGAGCGTGAGATACCACTTCCCACTTATCAATTACAACCCAAGTTCTTTAATTCATACTTTAAGAAAAGCGCTTAAGGAAAGGTTTAGTGCTTTAAGCTCAATATTAACCCTTAATACCAGTTGACTCTGATTTATGAATAAAGTGTTTAAATAGAGAAAAATACCCGATTAACTCCAGAATGTTGATACACAGATATGAATGAATTTCTACACTAAAATAGTTCGTCCACACCACACTTCAATGAATTATTCAACAAAATGGAAATTACAGAGTCTTGGCCCTCTCGGCTCGATTATAATAGTTTTTCTAACCTCTGCTTTAATCTCAAATCCTATCTTTCACTCAAAACTCTCACTTACTCACTTTATCTCTATAATCTAATCTCTTTGTCATTACATTCTTTTTCCTTTTATGAATCAAATCCTATCCTAACTGCATTGACAACTAAATCCCTATTTTTATCAGTTTAACAATCACATCCCTCTTTCCAAGCGCTGAGACACACCTATACTAACAAATTATCTCTTATTCTGAAAATAACACAATATTCTAATTATTATAATAATTGAGATAAAGACTAATTCGAGAGATCTAAACCTCTCTACTAGAACTGATTTTCACGACTCAAGTCAATGAAATACATCTCTTATTAGCCACAACATGTGAACATACAATCACAGTGTTGGCTAAGTCTGGATGCTCCTGCATCAAGAAGCTACGTTCTAACTTAAAGGATACCCAAGATAGGCAAAAGAACTTCACCGATCGAAAGAGGAATTTGTGGAGATCATGTACGTGTAGGAGTACACGCCAAGAAGAGTACGTTACAATGGAGAGGGTGTGCTAAGTTAGCACCCTGGTTTCGTGGTCCATTTCAAATTTTGGCAAGGGTCAGGAAAGTGGCATACCAAATTACCTTACCCAACTATATTCGAGTCCAAAATGTTTTCCATGTGTCTGTATTGAAAATATATGTTTATGATCCTAAACACATAATCAGTTGGCAAGATATACAGGTAAGAAATTTTCTTAAGTAAGCCAAATAAAAATTTAATGATAGTGGAAAATTGATTCAATTTATTGCTTTTTCAGGTCAAACCAGAAGGTCAATTATTGGTTGAGCCTCTAGTTATACTCAATTGGAGAGAAGTAATGCTATGGGAATGAGCTATCACCCAGGTTAAAGTGAAATGGTAGCACTTTGAGCTGGATGAGGCCACCTGGGAGGATGAACAATTCATGAAAGAAGCCTTTTCAGGATTGTTTTTAACAGAAAAACATTACGACGATGTTTGATTTCAGTAGGGGGAGATGTAATGTCACCAGAAAACTGAAAATATGTTATTTTACCACAATAAAAACAAAAACGGATATTATTATTATTATTTGAATTAAGTATCTAATTGTTGTTAATTATTGAAGAGATAAAATTGTTTGAGTATTAACAAATATTGTAACATTTCAAAACAAGGAAGTTAGGGAAGATAGTTTCCAAGAAAACCCCAACCACCTCCCTGATTATGAATACTCCAAAGAAAGCTCTAGGGGGGCATGGAGAAATGGAGGAGAAACCATGCTGAGAGGTCGGTCAGTAAGAAAAGCTAAGTCTGGTGGTGACTAGATAGAGAGAGTAGTGTATGCGAAACCTTGAAGAAAGAGATTGGTCTTATGAGCAAGCTCAGGGGAGACTTGGACCCGACTACAAGTCTCATGGTTGGGAGGATTGAAATCTATAAATAACAGAGGTGACTTCAACAGTTGAAATTTCTTCTTTATTACAGTAGTTCAGGTAGGTAAATAACCTATAATAATCTATTTTGGTGTGAGTTGTTTTGTTGAATGTTCAGATTTGGTAGAGGTTAATACCTGGAATGAATATTGTACAAGAATATCTGAAACTTAGAGGCAAATTATTCCTACATAAATAGAGTCTGGGCATTTAGGTACAAACTCAGGAAGATAGTCTTTATTTTATTCTTCTCCTAGAAAGGAAAAATAGAACTAAACATGCATAGCATAAACGAAATTAGAATTAAACATGCACAACATAATGATAAATAGAACTAAGACTAGCTAGATATGAGAAGAAAGAGTGAATGAATAATTCCTTGCAAAAAAATAGAAAACAGAGAAACTAAATGATGGTATGCGTAGAAGCAACAGGAAAAACCTGTTTAACTTTCCAAATTAAAGGAATCACTGTAACCCTCCTCTCCTTCTTTACATTTCCTGAGATTGGAAAATAGAATCCAAAAGAAGAGGAATAATGTACATCGAATAGTGGAAACCTGAAATATTTAGGAAGAAGCTACCATGCAAGCACGTTGCCAATGAGAAAATTATATTCATATAACAAGTATAACTATGAAAACTATACAAATATATATATATCGTAAGCAGATAAACATCTCGACATGAGATATTGTATATATTAAAATAACAGAACTTAAACATGACCCAGTATGTCAAATATTACATATTTAAATAACATAACTTAAACATGACCCAGTACCCCAAATATTACATATTTTATATAACAAAACTTAAAAATGACCTAGTTTCTCACATGCATCACTCCCCAGAACTAAGGAAGGTTCTAGAACAGGGGATACCCAATTAAATAGAAGTTAAAAAAAAGAGTTGAGATAGTTGTAGTTAAAAGCTTCATATTCCAGACAATAGAACTCCTAGAAGTTCCACGGAGAAGGAGTTTGGGCCTTCCATTGAGTTCCCAGAAATTGACAGTATAAAACCCTGAAACAATTTAAAAAGAGATTGAACAACAAACTACAAGACGTTAAAGGCTTTCATCAAAAAACTTCAAAAGAGAAGAGTTGTCTATAAACATCTCAAAACCAAGGCAATTTCCCTATTGTAATAATGATTCTCTGCGATAGGCTCAATCTCGGGCCAAACCCTTGGTCAAGATTCAAACAAGCCATTTACACCATTATGAATATGGAAAACCCTTGACGGATTACTCCAACCATTCGAAAATAGTAATCACAGAAACAATCAATCAATACCTGTAGCCCTTAACAAGGAAGTTAGAGAAGAGAGTTGCCAAGAAAACCCTTACTACCTCCCTGATTATGAATTCTCCAAAGAAAGCCATGGGTGGCATGGAGAAAGGGAGGAGGAACCATGTTGAGAGGTCAAATGGTAAGAGAAGCTAAGTCTGGTGGTGACTAGATAGTGAAAGCACTGTGTACGAAACCTTGAAGGAAGACATTGGTCTTGTGAGCAAGCTCGGGGGGAGACTTGGACCCAATGACAAGTCTCATGGTTGGGAGGATTGAAATATGTAAATAACAGAGGTGACTTCAACAGTTGAAATTTCTTCTTTATTACAATAGTTTTAGTAGGTAAATAACCTAGAATAATCTATTTTGGTGTGAGTTTTTTTGTTGAATGTTCAAATTTCGTAGAGGTTAATATGTGGAGTAAATAGTATACAAGAATATTTGAAACTTAGAGGCAAATTATTCGTACATAAATAGAGTCTGGGCATTTAGGTACAAACTCAGGAAGATAGTCTTTATTCTGTTCTTCTCCTAGAAACGAAAAATAGAACTAAACATGCATAGAATAAACGAAATTAGAATTAAACTTGCACAACATAACGATAAATAGAACTAAGACTAACTAGATATGAGAAGAAAGAGTGAATAAGTAATTCCTTGCAAAAAAAATAGAAAACAGAGAAACTAAATGATGGTATGCGTAGAAGCAACAGGAAAAACCTGTTTAACTTTCCAAATTAAATGAATCACTATAAGCTACTGTGCAAGCACATTGCCAATGAGAAAATTATATTCATATAACAAGTATAACTATGAAAGCCATACAATATATATATCGTAAGCAGATAAACATCTCGGCACGAGATTGGTGCATATAGAACTAAAAGAAAAGTGAAACGAAAACTTCAAATATTGTATATTTAAAATAACAGAACTTAAACATGACCCAGTACCTCAAATATTACATATTGAAATAACATAACTTAAACATGACCGAGTACCTCAAATATTACATATTTGACATAACAAAACTTAAAAATGACCCAGTTTCTCGCATGCATCACTCCCCAGAACTTGGGAAGGTGCTAGAACAGAGGATACCCAATTAAATAGCAGTAAAAAAAAAGAGTTGAGATAGTCATAGCTACAAGCTTCATATTCTAGACAATAGAAATCCTTGAATTTCCGCGGAGAGGGAATTCAGGCCTTGCATCGAGTTCCTAGAAATTGGCAGTATAAAACCTAGAAATAATTTAAAAAGAGACTGAATGAATAAACTACAAGACAGTAAAGGCTTTCATCGAAAAACTTCAAAAGAGAAGAGTTGTGTATAAACATCTCAAAACCAAGGCAATTTCCCTATTTTAATAATGGTTCTCTATGGTAGGCTCAATCTCGAGCCAAACCCTTGGTCCATATTCAAACAAGAAATTTACACCATTATGAATATGGAAAACCCTCGACGGATTACTCCAATTGTTCGAAAATAGTAATCACAAAAACAATCAATCAATCCTCTACTCTATTAATTTGTAAAATGCGGCTAGACAAGACATACCTGTAGCCCTTTAGACGAATGGAGTAGGAGGTTGGCAGCAGGTTCCACGTAACCCACTACAGTGCTCTTTGAGCACCCCATGACTGCTTCCGCGTGACCTGCAGACCAGATTCAACAACATGTCACATGAAATCTAGCAGCCGATAAACTAAAGTAAATGTCAAGAAAAATTATCCAAATAACTTGCCTGGTTCTTACTGCACTTGGGAAGAGAAGCCATCCACTCTGGGATACTTTGCCAAAGCCATGATATCCTTGGCGCTATACAAAACTTCATGAAGAAAAACCCTTGTAGCAAAGCCAAAACCCACCTGAAGTGAAACCCTGGTAGCAGAGCCGAGAGCTAATATCAGAGGTGGACAATGAATCACATCACCAACATAAGGTGTGTTGACGATTTCCAGAATGAAATATAGCCATCGGATCTGGGCCCGAGTTTCCACACCCTCGATGAAGTGAGAAGAACAAGGTAAGGAGTACAACTAGAGGGCCGCTGGGTGAACAGATGAAGCGTGCTCTTTCCACGACTCCGTGGTAGAGCATAACCATTAATACATAATAAATTTGTAAACAAAGCCATGTACAACTAAAGCCGAGGTTGATTTGAATATTAAAAAAAATCACTTGGGTATCATATCCCTGTCAGATCTCGATTATTTCAAAGGAATTATTGCATATAGAAGTCAGCTTAACTCTCATTTTAAGTACATTACATCCAAATATGCTGTAAATATTTTATAGCCATGTCGTAATTATTCCGTGCCATATTTACAACTGATGAAAATTTTCTTTTATTATGATATTTATGTGAATGCGGAGGTGTGACACCTTTCCTCAAGTCTTGCACTCAAATACCCTAAAATTTCTTATATCCATATAATTCGAAAACTTTTTAAAAATGTTAAAATACTACTAAATAAACTTCCTCCCATAATTAAGAAAATCATCTACACATGATATTTAACATCTAACATGGAGGATAAAAAAATATTATTAATAAATGGAATAAAATAAATTGTGGCAAGTATTCCTTTTGCTAGGTAAAATTTTCAGATCAAGGTCATCCAAAGTCAAGTAATTTATATTATGGTCATTTCAACCTTAGACAACCTATAAATGATCAATCCTAAGTGGATTACAAGATTTTAATCCTAAATTAAACTAATATTTTCTACAAACATGTTTTATTTCAAAATTATTGTTTATATACACACCCTATGTATAATATAAATAACTATATAATATTCAGAAATGCTATTTTTGTAAAGATGAAAATATTTTTAAACAAATGTAATATGCACATTGATATCTTATATAAAAAGTATTATATATATAAACTATTTTTAATATATATATATATATATATATATATATATATATATATATATATATATATATATATATATATATATATATATATAATTTTTAATTAAAATAATATTTAAAAATAATTGAAATAAATGTTAAATTTAATTTTTTTCAAAACTAATTAAAATTTCAAATTTTTTTACCAAAATAAAAAATAATATAATTTAAATTTATAAATATATAAATTTTAGATAATAAAATTAAAATTAAATATTTGTAAAATATTTTAATTTATGAGTGAGTATTAATGAACCATGATACACTAATAATATTATAACAAAACTCATGTGTCAATTAAAAATTCAAAAAAAAAAAACTAATTTGAAAGTCCATTTTAGCAATAATTTTATTGATATATAGAGACAGGGATATATCAATGGATATCGATTTAATAGTAATATAAATATTGATATTAATAATTTTTATTTAATTGATCGATCGAGAAGAGGTATAACGTGGCCATTGAGGTCCTTGTCATTCATTCATAGTATAGTATTATGAGTTACATTTTTGTTACTTTTACAATGAATCTCAAAAGGGTTTGTAGTAGTTAATTGGGTTCTAGAAGGGAAGGCCTTCGGTAAGGATATATCCCCTTCAAAAATGAATGGATGGTGATTTGATGTTTTATTGATGTGATTAACAAGGGGCTTGTGTGGCAGCTAGTCCCTGCCTTAAGCCAGAGGAATTTAGAGGTTTCTTGGGATGAGTTGATGGGACAGAACGACCTTACATGGGACCATGTTATACTTGGGATTACTAGTTCTATTAGGCATGAGAAGGAACAATCCAAGCTCACCTTAGTTCAATTAGAATCAGTTCAATTAGGCCTAGAAAAAAGAGATTGTGCCAGCTATGTCACCGCATTTGCATATACTACACTTGTATGAGTCCCATATACTACACTTGTATGAGTGACATGATACAGGTAAAGAAACGAGCATAATACATGTAAGAAAAAATAACTCAAAAGCACTTTTGAACGGTTAAGGGCTAGTGTCTGAATAAAATAAAAAACTGAGAGCAGCAACTACAGAAACAGACACAATGGTTTTCATTTCCATGTGCAATGGAAATGGTATTATTAATATTGGATGAATGCCAACCCTTATGCTCTAAATAGGTTTTCTCCGGATTGATCAAGTGGTTGACGATGATAGGCGGTTTCTAGAAATTGGAGAAAGAAAGTGATAGTTGAAACGTTATGTCCGCCTGATTTGCATTTGCGGATGAAATATTGCATCAGAGCTTTTAGATCTGAAATGGTGAATAGATTTGCATTTGCTGATGAAATATTGCATCCGAGTTTTTAGATCTGAAATGGTGAATAAATTTGAGTATTGAATCAAATTAAACATTTGTAGATGTATTGCTTGGAAAATGACGCGGTGCTCGGGATTTCGTTTAAACTCATGATTTTAATGTTGATATGTTTGACTCGACTATGTTAATTGTAAAACCATAGAGACTACATGTTATTTAATCTTAAGTTAATATTTGTTAATATGTTTGACTCAACTGTGTTAATTGTAAAACCAAAGAGACTACATGTTATTGAGTCTTAAGTTAATATTTGTTGAGTCTTAAGTTAATATTTCTAAGTTTAACACTCTTAAGTGATTGAGAGAATAGATTAGTTTTTTGAAGTTGCTTCCCAAATGGGATAGAAGTGAAAACCGATCGTTGTAGAGGTAGGAATAATGGCAGCAGAGGCTTTGATACCACTTCGATATTGTAGAGAAATATAATGCGCTATTACCTCTATCTGTCATTATGAAATTATTGCACAGTTAGTTGAATAGTTCCTGTTTGTGTAGCTCCTGCTTTCAATATTAATTCATGATGTATTGAATTAACAACAATTCTAAAAATTCATAATATGACAAATCAATTTGTGTTGAAATTGCTACTGCATAGGAGTCTGTGTTGAGATTTTAATAGCCATAGACATGGAGAGGATCATGTATTTAATAAAAACTATTACCATACATATTTTACAACTAGCCATCATAGATGAAAATTGACAATTGTTTCTCACATTTTTCTAATGCTTCACATCTCAATATTTCCGAACTCCAATTCCTCGGGACGGCAGAAAAAGCCCACTGGCAGGATTCCAGAAGTAGGTGGTGAATACTTTTCAAAGCATATGTGGTAAGTGGACGGGGAACATTTGAAACATTTACCAGCAAAGGAATTGGGAACTTTTCTTCCATCAGATATCTCAAAGCACCATACATCTCAACATTTCCCAACTCCAAAGAGCAAAGAATGTCGCACCCACATGATTGTTTTGTCATGAGAAACACAACCACGTATCTCTCATGCTAAATGCGAAAAACCACGTATCTCTCATGCTGAACACGAACCTGCATGCATACCAAATGCCTTATTACAATAAACCCATGCATGCATACCAACTGCCTTATTCTGGCATAAAGAAATCATTTCGTAGCGGGTGGTGGAACAAAGGTTAGCTTGGCTGTCAGCGAGGTCCATTACCTGTTGGCTCCAATGTCCATTACCAGCTAGATCTCGACTGTAAAAACCTATCTAATGGAGAAATCCCTTATCTCTCTCAAATATGCTAACTAGTTCTAGCTTCAACTCCTCTGCTCGTGGTCTATATGAAGACCTTGAACCAGCAGCCGCCATCTCACAAATTACTAGCGGTATATGAAACAGTCTGGCATTTCAAGGGCAAAATCAAAGTGAGTAGTTCCACCAGCAGTAGTTCAAGATGCAGCAAGTTCCAGAAGCAGGAGCAAGGCCACCACAAAGGTTACAGATGCTAGGATAGAAGCAAAGGTAGCTCGTAAAGTAAGACTTCCATGGAGGACACATAGCTTCTCTAATTAATCTGCAAGTTCCCCATACTGTATTTGATTGCTAATATTTCCACCAGATATTAATATTTTTAGTTGTTATCCCTAGTCTCAAGTTTGGTCTGGGCACAAAGTGCAAATAAGTTTATTGGAAAATATTCAAACTTCATCTAAATTGAAATGTGTATTCTGCAACTTACGAAGAAATGTGTATTCGATGTCTCTTTTGTTTACCCATTGGCAACAGGTGGTCTGTCGCATGTAAAATTTGTAAATTTTCTTATCCAGAAAGCAATCAGAGCATTGACATTGGTATAATAGTGTTTTTTGGATTCCATTGGTATAAAAAAAATGGAGATTTTAGCTATTTGTAAATTTTTATTAGTGTAATATATAAGTTGAATGGGGGATAATATTAATTTTACACCAGTTAGCATGGCAGCATAAACGCGGCGTTTACAACCATTAGCATGGCAGAATAGATAGTGCAGGTGTGCTTGCAGCAAAAGGCTTTTGAAGAAGCATCTTTCTTCATACTTCCAAAGAACCCAAGCTAATGCCTCTTGTAGCAAAAAAAAAGGACAGAAGCTGGAAATGTTGCTGGAAGATAGGTATTACTCTTCATGAATCATTAGCTTATAACATTATCTTTTATATATAATTTATATATAAAAAAGATGAGAATACCTTGATTGTGATAACTCAATGCCTCCAGCAACAAAAGAATGCCTCTGCGAAAAAGAGCGTGCAACAAAGATAGGTGAGCTAAAGCTTGCAACAAAGCCTGCAACAAAGATTACAACAGACTTACAAAGATTACAAAGATAAGCATGCAATATATTTTTTAATCAAAATGCATGCTGCTATTATATGAGAAAGATTTTATTTCTAATCATGTATGAGCATATGATATAGGCTTTTTATTACAAATGACAGAAATATAAGCCTCCAAGACGGGTATCAGGTATCATATTGGGTGCTGGAATTTGCCTCTAGAAGGATATCATGTTAGGCATCATGTTAGCTCTGGAATCTATCAGAGCTTTTGTGACATTTATTAGCTGCTGCAATCTGCCATCAACTTGCCATCAACTTGCAGGCATGGCAAAAGCGGGTCCTGTTATTGAAGCCATCAACTTCCATGCATCAGCTTGCCATCAACTTGCAGGCATGGCAGAAGCGGTTCCTGTTATTGAAGCCATCAATTTCCACGCATGTCGAAAGCTGTCCTGTTATTGAATTGTGGCATCACCACCCGTCATCCAAGCGGGTCCTGTTATTGAAGCCATCAACTTCCACGCTGTTCGGAAGCTGTCCTGTTATTGAAGTCGTCCTGTTATTGAATTGTGGAATCACTGCCCGTATGCTCGACAACGCGTATGCTCGACCACTGATAACAACATGCACCACCCCCTAGCATGCACCAGCGGCCAACTTCAACCACTGCTGCCAACTTCAACCGTTGGCACCTCAACAACAACATGCATGCACCACATGTAACCAGACACTTGTAGGTAATTATTTAATTAAGTCCCCGCTCCTCTGATTTGATTTCAGTCTTGTTTGGTTTAAGTCAATATTTTTAAAGTTGAAATTAGACTATGGTAACGATTTTATCAATAACCATAAGGTTGAGTGATGTGACACCATACAGTGAGCATACTAAATTCGTCTACTTTTCCAAATTATAAAAACCTCTATTTGAATTTAAAATATTGTCCATTATCATTAAAATTATAAGCGGCTATTTCTTTGAAAGCATTTGTAAATTTGGCTTCGTTGGTAAGGAATGGAAATGAGCCTAACCTCCTTCATAATAATATTATGTTTTACGCAGTTGTTTAATAATTATAATATTAGGTTTTATTTTGATAGTCAATTAGGTTTAAAACAAATTTAATGTTTTTATTATTATTATAATAATATTAAGTTTTAAGGAGTATGTTTAACAATTATAATATTAGGTTTTAGTTTGATAGTAAATTAAGTGTATAATAAATTTAAAGTTTTTAATTTATTATTATAAATAATGGTAAGTTTGATAATATTATTGTTTTTTATTTTTAAAAATAAATTTTTGTGGTTCTTAAAAAAGTTTTTGATATTGTTTCTCGAGATAGGTTTTCAGAGAGGCGTGAAGAGATCATAGTTCCTCCTGAATTGAGGATTATTGTGATTCGTCTCAATGAGACCTTCATTGTCAAGCTTAAGAGCAACAAAGGGTGGTCTAAAGATATTAATTGTAATATTGGGCTTAAGCAAGGTTGTCCCATTTCTCCTACCGATTTGTTTATTTACGTTGATAAACAAGAGGAGTATCTGGAAACTACGTGTTAGGACTTGTAGTCCGTGCGAAGGGCAGGGCGACTCCACCGTGTGAAGGACATGCAAAATATGAAACGAAACGAGCCAAGAAACGAGTTTATAAGGTGTTGGACGAGTTGGGCGGGTTGACCCTCCTCTTGGGCGAGACAACACATGTTGAACGAGTCGGATGTTGGTTGGTCGGGTGACACAACCTGCCACCCGCCCGTATATATTGGAGGGCCTTTGGAGGAAAATGACCATCATTCAATCACATGAGTTCGAACAAGGAGTCCTACAGTGTGTGGATGAGCTTGCATGATGGGCGGAACTTGGGTGGAAAACTCGTTTGAAAAGTCGTTCGATAATTTGTTCGAAAAGTCGTTCGAGGATTCATTCAAGAAAGTTGTTCGAGAATTTGTTCGAAAAGTAGTTCAAGGATTCGTTCGAGAAAGTCGTTTGAGAAATCCTTTGAGGAAGTCATTCAAGAATTCATTCGAAAGGTCGTTCAAGAAATTCGTTTGAGAATTCGTTCGAGGAAGTCGTTCGAGAATTTGTTCGAAAGGTCGTTTGAGAAATTCATCTGAGAAGTCATTCAGGAAATTCATTTAGAAAATTCGTTCAGGCAAAACTCGGGCGAGGTCATTCAGGTAACCCGGGTGAGGTCGTGTGGCGACCCGGGTGAGGTCGCTCGAGCGACCCGGGTGAAGTCGTGTGGCGACCCGGGTGAGGTCGTTCAAGCGAACCGAGTGAAGTCGTGTGGCGACTCGGGTGAACGAGTTGGCGAACGGGTGGATGTGTGGACAGACGGCCAGGTGAGGGCACGCTGTGCACACCGAAATGAAGAATCGTGCATACGGGCGACCAGGTGAGGGCGCGCCGTGCACGACGAAACGATGGAAACAGTGAAGTGTTGAGATTGTGAACGGAGGTGTGACTCGTGCAGAGGCACCTGTGTGTGGCGACTTGGTTACGACGAGGCGCACCCAAGTTGGGCAAACAACATGATCATGCGACGAGGTGAACGAAGGGTTGGTGAGTGGTGCGGTGACCGTGCAGAGGTGCCGACGAGCTGGGCAACCGAGTTTGCCGAAGTTGGAAAATTTGCTAAGTGTAAATTTGGGGTTTCCCAAGATTTAACTTGTACTTTGTAAAAGTGAAGATTGTATAATATATTGATTCGGGCATACTCATATTGCAGGGAGTTGCCCCTCCCTTTATACTGTTGTGCATTTCTCTTGTATAATGTTTTTTATGTGAATGTTATGGGCTTTCACTTGCATAAAGGAACACATTAAAAATACTTGGAAACGAAAATAAAACTAAGTATGGAATGTTAGGCGTAGTCTACAATGGTAAGTATTGGTGAAAAGAAGACGACTAGTAGTGCCGCACCTCGCTATAAGCGATTGAAAGACTACTGCAGGTGTAGGGGCGTGACAGGTGGTATCAAAGCTAGCGAACTAAATCAAGGAGCTCATTATACGAAGACCGAAGACTTGGCAAGGAGCTCAAGTTTTGCAGGTGACGGCTGGAATATCAGGGTGATTTAGGTGAATGGTTAAACAGGTTTAGCAGAGGTGAAGCTTAGTGCTTGGACCAAGTTGAATGACAAGGCATGGGAGGTTTGGGAGAATGCGAAGGGAAGCTCTTGCTTACCTTATACAAGTTGAAGCGGTTGAAAGAAGAGAATCCCCGGATTCGAAAGGAACTTGAAGTCCTGGAAAAGAACATTGAAGATGAACTTCTTCAACTTGGTTGGACAATGGAGCAAGATGAAGTTGCAGATTGTGCTGATAAGGAAGAGGAAGCCGTGATGATCAAGGATGTTGCAGATATGACAACGATGGAGGATGAGCTTGAGGTTCATCAAGTTGGACCAGAGTCGTGCAGTTTTCAGACATGGGTGGATGAGGATACTCACATGGAGGAACCTCACGATGATGATGTAAGTACTATTGATACTTGTGTTTCATTTGAGCATTTGGTAGATGGATCATATGCAGGGAAGGGAAAAATCCATTTGCCGATGCTAGGAAGGATCTTACCATGGATGTCTATGATGAGACCTTGTATGGAGAAGCAAGGATTATTGATTGTTGCAGGAATTGTTGGGGTTGTTTGTGACCTTATGGAAGAAGGTGTAAAGGCTTGTGAAGGATTGGGTCATGCTTTAGCCACATGGAGAATTGGCTAAGTGCCCGACATGACTCATGGACAGCTTAGAGAAGGGCACACACTTGGGTATGATGATGCTTGGGTGGACTTCTCATGGCCGAGACCAAGAGATAGTCTTGGTGGAGCCTTTAATGGGGGAGCTATGATGGAGAGACTCATGTGATGATGATATGGTTGGGTGATCGAGTTCACTAGATTGAAGATTGAAGACTTGGATGAGGATGACCGATTGTTGTGATGGGTCTACTTGGTTGGACTACATGGGAAACCTAGTTATGGACATCAGGTTGGAGACATGGAGCATGGCAGTCTTATGCAGGGACATTATGCAGAAGCACTTGTAGAGGTGTCACTTATGGACATCCAATGAGGAGTGCCAAGGCATGGATGTTGTGCAGGTAGATTTGCTGGTGTGACATGGGGATGTTTTACTTATGAGTCGATGGAGAGGTTGTGCACTTATTTACAACAAGGCCATGGACTTGGATGGAGTTGTGAGCAGACTATGGAGCATTCCTACTACATGGAGAGTTGAGGCATCTTGCAGAGACCTTTGGGCGAAGACTTGTATGCTTGCTGAGATGTTGGTTGGAGATGACTCATGGAGCTCATGATGACATGAGGTTTTGACTTTTAGTGACTTCATATATGGTGGACTTGGAGGATCTGATGCATTGAGGAGCTGAGGTTAGAGACTTTGATGCAGAATGGGATGCATACTTTCGAGTACATGTATGGGTGTGGCTTGAAACAGTGACTTGATGCGGAGGATCGATATGAGACACTTTGGAGTGATAGAGCTACGACGATGATGATGCCTTGGTGGCAACACCTGGGCATGGGTTGAGCCGAGACTTAACCGCTTTTGACACATGGGAGTTGATTGATCTATGATCATGGGCAGCACATGGATAGATGAGACAGGTGTATACTTGTTTCTATGGCAGACTTGAGGGATGGCACATTGCAGATATGATGGTGGTTTCTTCATGGACCTGGATGTGTCACATCGAGAGTTGGATTTTGATGAGATGATCTCTTCACTTTGAGGAGATGGATGTTTTTCACATATGGATGATGATGTGGGAGTTGATGTGGTTGATTTCATGCAGCACGTTAGTACTAGACATCATGGATAGCATGTTGCAGATGAGATGAAGGCTACTTCATGGATGTGAGCATGGCTTACGCTTATATGGAGATGGATTCTTGATCAAGTTGAGGATGTGACGGGATGTTCTGAGAAACAGTTGATGATGGCATGAGGATGTTCACTCTCATTATTTGAGCATGACAGTTGGACTGATCACCTAACTAGTTCAAACATGGGGTCTGGAAGTGTACAAATATGTGTTAGCATTTGTTGGAATATCATGATTGCAGTTCACACGAGGACAACACATGATGGGGTCGACATGAGATGTTGCAGTGGGCATGTAGCTTGAGATGGAGGGACTAGCCTTCCATGACGGGGAGTAGCAGGTGGAGACTATGATAGGGTAGTCGATGGCCATGGATTGAGGTGATTTCTGATGTATGACATACTGATGGGGTGTATACCTTGGTATGGTGATCTTGCTGATAGATGGTTGTCGGGATGAGATATTGTCGAGGACGACAACGAATTCCAGTGGGGGAGGATGTTAGGACCTGCAGTCCGTGCAACAGGCAGGGTGACTCCACTGTGTGAAGGACATGCGAAATATGAAATGAAATGAGCCAAGAAATGAGTTTATAAGGTGTTGGACGAGTTGGATGGGTTGACCCTCCTCTTGGGTGAGACAACGCATGTTGAACGAGTTGACTTAGGCGTTTGGTGTGGGTCGGCCGGGTGACATAGCCCGCCACCCGCTCGTACATATTGGAGGGTGTTTGGAGGAAAATGACCACCATTCGATCACACGAGTTCGAACAAGGAGTTCTGTAGTGCGTGGATGAGCCCGCACGACGGGCGGAACTTGGGTGGAAAGCTCGTTCGGAAAGTCATTAGAGAATTTGTTGGAAAAGTTGTTTGAGAATTCGTTCGAAAAATCGTTTGAGGATTCGTTCAAGAAAGTCATTCGAAAGTTTGTTAGAGGATTCATTGGAGAAAGTCATTCGAGAAGTCGTTCGAGGAAGTCATTCGAGAATTTGTTCGAAAGGTCATTCGAGAAAGTTGTTCGAGAATTCATTCAAGGAAGTCGTTCGAGGAAGTCATTTGAGAATTCGTTCGAAGGGTCATTCAAGAAGGTCGTTCGAGAAGTCATTCAGGAAAGTGGTTCAGAATAGTCATTCGGGCAGAAATCGGGCAAGGTCATTTGGGCGACCCAGGCGAGGTCATGTGGCGACCCGGGTGAGGTCATTCGGTCGACCTGGGTGAAGTCGTCTGGAGACCAGGGTGAGGTCGTTCAGACAAACCGGGTGGAGTCGGGTGACGACTTGGGTGAACAAGCTCGGGTTAAAATGTTGGTGAACGGGTGGACGTGCGGATAGGCGGTCAGGCGAGGGCACACTAAAACAAAGAATCGTGCGAACGGGCGACTGGGTGAGGATGCGCCGTGCAAGAGGAAATGGTGGAAACAATGAAGTGTTGAGATTGTGAACGGAGGTGTGACTTGTGTAGAGGCGCCCTTGTGTGGCGACTTGGTTATGACGAGGCACGCCCAAGTTGGGCAAACAACACGATCGTGCGACGAGGTGAACGAAGGGTTGGTGAGTGGTGCAGCGACCGTGTGGAGGTGCCGACGAGCTGGGAAACCAAGTTTGCCGAAGTTGGAAAATTCGCTAAGTGTAAATTTGGGGTTTCCCAAGATTTAACTTGTACTTTATAAAAGTGAAGATTGTATAATATATTGATTCGGGCATAGTCATATTACAGGGAGTTGCCCCTCCCTTTATACTGTTGTGCATTTCTCTTGTATAATGTTGTTTTATGTGAATGTTATGGGCTTTC
The DNA here is from genome assembly GCA_031772625.1 of Pinus tabuliformis. NCBI lineage: Eukaryota > Viridiplantae > Streptophyta > Pinopsida > Pinales > Pinaceae > Pinus > Pinus tabuliformis. The sequence goes on from CM062805.1 coordinate 1,107,037,326, forward strand.
ATTTGTATAAAGGAAGACATTAATAATACTTGGTAATGAAAATAAAACTAAGTATGGAATGTTAGGCGTAGTCTACAATGTAGGTATTGGTGAAAAGAAAACAATTGGTAGTGTCGCACCTTGCTATAAGCGGTTGAAAGACTACTGCAGGTGTAGGGGCATGATAGGTGGTATCAAAGCTGGTGAACTGAATCAAGGATCTGATTCTAGGAAGACCAAAGAATTGGTAGGGAGCTCAAGTTTTGCAGGTGATAAGTGGAATATCAGGGTGATTTAGGTGAATGGTTAAACAGGTTTAGTAGAGGTGAAGCTTAGTGCTTGGACCAAGCTGAACGATAAGGCATGGAAAGTTTGGAAGAATGCGAAGGGAAGCTATTACTTACCTTATATAGGTTTAAGTGGTTGAAAGAAGAGAATCCTCAGATTTGAAAGGAACTTGAAGTCTTGGAAAAGAACATTGAAGATGAACTTCTTCAACTTGGTTGGACAATGGAGCAAGATGAAGTTGCAAATTGTGCGGATAAGGAAGAGGAAGTCATGATGATCAAGGATGTTGTAGATATGACAACGATGGAGGATGAACTTGAAGTTGATCAAGTTGGACCAAGATCATGCAATTTTCATACATGGGTGGATGAGGATACTCACATGGAGAAGCCTCATGATGATGATGTATGCACTATGGATACTTTTGTTTCATTTGAGCATTTGGTAGATGGATCATATGCATGGAAGGGAAAAATCAGTTTGCCGATGCTAGGAAGGATCTTACCATGGATGTCTATGATGAGACCTTGTATGGAGAAGCAAGGATTGTTGATTGTTGCAGGACTTGTTGGGGTTGTTTGTGACCCTATGGCAGAAGGTACAAAGGCCCATGACAAGGGAGGAACATGATGATCGTTGCAAAGGATTGGGTCATGCTTTAGCCACACGGAGAATTGGCTAAGTTCTTGGCATGACTCTTGGACAGCTTAGAGAAGGGCACACACTTGGGTATGATGATGCTTGGGTGGACTTCTCATGGCTGAGAAGAAGAGATAGTCTTGGTGGAACCTTTAGTGGGGTAGCTATCATGGAGAGACTCATGTGATGATGATATGGTTGGGTGACCGAGTTCACTAGACCAAAGATTTGACACTTGGATGAGGATGACCGATTGTTGTGACGGGTCTGCTTGGTTGGATTACATGGGAAACTTAGTCATGGACATCAGGTTGGAGACATGGAGCATGGTAGTATTATGCAAGGAAATTATGCAGGAGCACTTGTAGAGGTGTCACTTATGGATATCCAATGAGGAGTGCCAAGGCAGGGATGTTGTGCAAGTAGATTTGCTGGTGTGACATGGGGATGCTTTACTTATGAGCTGATGGAGAGGTTGTGCGCTTATGTACAACAAGACCATGGACTTGGATGGAGTTGTGAGCAGACTATGGAGCATTCCTACTACATGGAGAGCTAAGGCATCTTACAGAGAGCTTTGGGCCGAGACTTGTATGCTTGTTGAGATGTTGGTTGGAGATGACTCATGGAGCTCATGATGACATGAGGTTGTGACTTTTAGGGACTTCATATATGGTGGACTTGGAGGATCTGATGCATTGAGGAGCTAAGGTCAGGTACTTTTATGTAGAATGGGATGCATACTTTCAAGTACATGTATGGGTGTGGCTTGAAAGAGTGACTTGATGCAGACGATCGATATCAGACACTTTGGAGTGATGGAGTTACGACGACGATGATGCCTTGGTGGCAACACTTGGGCATGGGTTGAGCCAAGACTTAACCACTTTTGACACATGGGAGCTGATTGATCTATGATCATGGGCAGCACATGGATAGATGAGACAGGTGTATACTTGTTTCTATGGCAGACTTGAGGGATGGCAGATTTTAGATATGTTGGAGGTTGCTTCATGGACCTGGATGTGGCACATCGAGAGTCGAAGTTTGATGAGATGATCTCTTCACTTTCAGGAGATGGATGTTTTGCACATATGAGTGATGATGTGTGAGTAGATGTGGTTGATTTCATGCAACACATTAGTACCAGACATCATGGACATCATGTTGTAGATGAGATGAAGGCTACTTCATGGACCTGAGCATGGCTTACAATTATATGGATAGGGATTCTTGATCGAGTTGAGGATGTGATGGGATGTTCTGAGAAATAGCTAATGATGGCATGAGGATGTTCACTCTCATGGTTTGAGCGTGACAGTTGGACTAATCACCCGACTAGTTCAAACATGGGGTCCGAAAGTGTACAGAGATGTGTTAGCATTTTTTGGAGTATCATGACAGCGGTTCACACGAGGACGACACATGACGGGGTTGACACGAGATGTTGTAGTGGACATGTAGCTTGAGATGGAGGGACTAGCCTTCCACGACGGGGAGCAGCATGTGGAGATTGTGACAAGGTAGTCGATGGTCATGGATTGAGGTGATTTCCGATGTATGGCATACTGATGGGGTGTATACCTTGGTATGGTGATCTTGGTGACAGATGGTTGCCAAGATGAGATATTGTCGAGGATGACAATGACTTTCAATGGGGGAGGATGTTAGGACTGTGATTCGTGTGATGGGAAAGGCGACTCCACCGTGCGAAGGATGTACAAAATATGAAACAAAACAAACCAAGAAATGAGTTTATAAGGTGTTGTATGAGTTAGGCAGGCTGATCCTCCTCTTGGACGAGACAACAGATGTTGAATGAGTTGGCTTGGACGTTTAGTGTGGGTCGACCAGGTGACATAACCCACCACTCGCTTGTATATATTGGAGGGCGTTTGGAGGCAAATGACCATCATTCGGTCACACGAGTTTGAAGAAGGAGTTCTGTAGTGCGTGGATGAGCCCGCACGACGGGCGAAACTCAGGTGGAAAACTTGTTTGAAAATTCGTTCGAGAATTCATTCAAAAAGTCATTCGAGAATTCGTTCGAAAAGTTGTTCGAGGATTCATTCAAGAAATTCGTTCGAGAATTCGTTCAAAAATTCGTTCGAGAATGTTGTTTGAGAAGTCGTTCAAGGAAGTCATTCGAGAATTCATTCAAAAGGTAATTCGAGAAATTCATTCAAAAGGTAATTCGACAAATTCATTTGAGAATTCGTTCTTGGAAGTTATTTGAGAATTCCTTTGAAAGGTCATTCGAGAAAGTTGTTTAGGAAAGTCGTTCAGAAAAGTCGTTCGAGCAGAACTCAGGTGAGGTCGTTCGGGCGACTCGGGTGAGGTCGTGTGGTGAATTGCCTGAGGTCGTTCGGGCGACCTGAGTGAAGTCGTGTGGTGACCCGATTCAGGTCGTTCGAGCGAACCGGGTGACGTTGTGTGGCGACTCGGGTTAACGAGCTTGGGTGAACGAGTTGATGAATGGGTGGACGTGTGGACGGGTGGCTGGGCAAGGGCACGCCGTGCATGCCGAAACGAAGAATCGCGCGGATGGGCGACCAGGTGAGGGCGTGATGTGCACGATGAAATGGTGGAAATAGTGAAGCGTTGAGATCGTGAACGGAGGTGTGACTTGTGCGGAGGCACCCATGTGTGGCGACTTGGTTACGACGAGGCACACCCAAGTTGGGCAAACAACACAATCATGCAACAAGGTGAACGAAGGGTTGGTGAGTCGTGCGGTGATCGTGTGGAGGTGCTGATGAGCTGGGCAACCGAGTTTGCCGAAGTTGGAAAATTTTCTAAGTGTAAATTTGGGGTTTCACAAGATTTAACTTGCACTTTGTAAAAGTGAAGATTGTATAATATATTGATTCGGACAGACTCATATTGCAGGGAGTTGCCCCTCCCTTTATACTATTGTGCATTTCTCTCCTATAATGTTGTTTATGTGAGTGTTATGGGATTTCACTTGTATAAAGGAACACATTAATAATACTTGGTAACAAAAATAAAACTAAGTATGGAATGTTAGGCATAGTCTACAATCGTAAGTATTGGTGAAAATAAAATGATTGGTAGTGTCGCACCTAACTATATGCAGTTGAAAGACTATCACAGGTGTAGGGGCGTGACACTACGGGTTGCAAAGGCACCGAGCTCGCTGGTATTGCCATTACTCTTCTCCTTTGTGATGATGATATCATTCTTCTTGCAAGGATCCATGATGACCTAGACAAGCAGCTTAAGACTCTTTATGTCTACTGCTCCAAGATGGGTATGACAGTTAACACCAACAAGACTAAAGTCACGATGATTAAATCCAAAAAGATCACCCATGATATTTTTGTCTATGGTAATCATTGTCTTGAGCAGGTTTCTTGTTATAAATATTTGGGTATTGACTTTCCTCATCAGCTGAACATGAATTATAGCAACAAGAAAAGAATTACTTAAGGTTGGAAAGCTTATTATGAGCTTGAAAACCACCGTAAGTCAGATGATATATATATTTGGAGTAAAAATAGGTTCCTCTTTGACATGATCACCACCCTTGTTATCCTATATGGATGTGAAGTTTGGGGGTGTAGTATAGCTAGGGAGTCATGGAGAAATATTGAGATGATCCAAAAGCAATTCATAACCTACAACCTCAAGATCAATGGAAATAATCCCTTTTGAGTCTTATTGATCGAAGCTCACCTATCCCCTATTGAAAGTGAGGCTATGTTTAGATATCTGATGTATAAGAGGAGGCTTCACAATATGGAATCCAAGAGGTTCTGAAAAATTTCTTCTAACTTCAGCCGAAACCCCCACATGCGCCTCAATTATGGGTGGTATCAGGATACTCACTCTTGGCTCAAAATTTTGGGGATTACAGTTAGGATCAACATGAGAAGTTAAGTGCAGTATTAAAGATACTATTACCTCCATTTTGAAGGATGAGATGTGGGATGCTAAGGAGCTAGAGGGCAAAAGGAAGCTAAGGTAATATAAGGAGGTGATTAACACCACCCTTGATAACCAAAATAGTCTCTCTATATTGAGTAGCACTAAGAGAAAAAGGAACATCGCTAGGATTAGAAGTAACTCTCTTGAGCTTCGGAGTGAGACCAGGTGGTGGTCTACTCCCATGACTCCCCGAGACGATAGAATTCTTCAAATTTGTGATACTAAGAAGGTGGAAAATGAAAAGAACTTCCTTTTAGACTACACCACTCTTGCCCACATCCACTCTCATTTCCCTATCATCAGCCACACATCCAGTCTTTTTCGCTTATTAAGCCAACCTAACTATAGCAATCTTGGAACACTTCTTTCCATACTCCTTGATAAAAGAAGCAAGATTTTGAAAAATGACAATCAGACTCTCTTTTCTTGAGGTACGATAAACCACATTGGTCTTAGTAAACGTTCATTGTCATCATCATCATTAAAATGATTATTAAAAATAATATTTATACTATAAAAACAGTAAGTATGTAGAGTATTAAATAAAATTAACACACATAAAAATTACCAGAAACATAGAAATGGCAGAGAAGGCCTCAACCTTACTATATTCCTCTCATAATGCAATGTAATGTACAAATAATGATAATATTACAAATAAATACATGAGAAATGTTTTCTCAAGATAGTATGTCTATCTTGGACATTATTGTTGAGAAAATGTCTCAACCAAACAATAATCTAGGAGCCTAATTAGTTGGAGAGAATCTCTCAACCAACTAAGCCTAAACTGATTCCTAACCATGCGGAACAAGCTCAATCTAGATAGGTAGGATTAAATGCAACTTTCTTGATTTTAATTAATTTAATTATTTTGGACTTATAATTGTTTTAAACACATGAGATTGAGGCTATCATGTGCCCCCTGAATGATAAGTCCAAAATAAGAATTAGGAACCATCTTCCAAGTTCTCATGCTCAAACTGTTGCTCCTCAGAAAACACTACCTAAAAAACCGCAAACCTGGATGTTGAAAAAACTCCAATCCGAAGAGAACATGAGTCAGTTGCAAATCTAAGTCATCTCTGAAATTTTGCTTGACAATTCCATCATGTGCCAAGCTGCAAAAGGATCCATCTGTCCTTTGCTTGCAATCATCATCCTTTGTCCACTGACAAAATATTGAGAACGCCCACTAGCTACTTTGATGTTGATCGCCCACTCGCTGCTTTGATGTTGATGAATACCCACTAGCTAATCTGTTGATGATGCTCACTGGCTGATTTGAAGATGCCCACTACTTGCTTTTGATGATGTTGTCGAGACTTTCAATCTGACAACGACCCTTAATTCCATTATCATTTCCCCCCTTTGTCAGTTGAAAGGAGAGACAATCATCTGCACTTGATTTCTAAATTTTGAACTCCCCCTTTTAGGTGTAGGAGAGTTTCACTGTTGTACTTCCGCTTTCAGGTGCATGATAGTACCATCTTCAATTGGTTGTTGGCTGCAATAGTTGATATTCAATTCTATTGTAAAACTTATACAATCATTTTACTGTTGACGACCATTCTCAAGGATCATTCCATGGATAATTCATCTTTAACCTAACAGGTTGGTCTTGTTTGCAGCATTTCTCTGATGATTAATTTTTCTTTCCATAACGATGACAAGGATGGAGATCAAAACAATGATATTCCATGTGACATTTTCTTTCACAATGTTTGCATGTGGGTTTGTCTTCCACTTTCTCATGGCTTATTGATGTTATTTGATTATGAAATCCTGCACTGATGAACTTGATCAGCTTCGAATAATTTGGGATATGAAAGTTGTTTTCATATTTTTCATATGCTAATCCTGATAGATTTTTGTTACTTTAAATTTCTTCCCATGGCTTGATGATTGGTTTGGAAGAAGCAAGTTCAGTTTGATCATGAAAAACTTCTACACTTGAAGCTATTTGGATGAGTGATTTGGAATTAATCTTTATCTCCATATGAATAGTTGAAATACTTGGAAGCATCACTCTTCTGTTGCAACTCATCTCTTTGTAGTTGCGACTCCAATTGAAGGAACTCAATTGTTCATGTGCCTGTTGTAGATTCATTGAAATATCAGCAAGAGTTTCTTTATTGATTTGTACCATGTCTTCAACAGTTGAGAGGATCAAATTGTTAAGAATATTTAACAGCTGAATGCTTTTCGTCATGTGAACTTGCTGGAACTCACGCTCACTTTCTTTTAATACTTGTTGGATTTTTAGAACATGCTCGCTTAAATTCTTGAGCTTTCTTGCTTGAACTCACGCTCGCTTGATGTAGATATGAACAAGCTTGATTGTTGTTTGAATATTTGCTTTCATTAAAGTTGAACTCGCTCAGTTTCAGGCTTGCTTAATGCTGTGAACTTTGCACTTGCTTGTACTCACAGTCTTGACTGATCAAAATAAGGGTGTATAATACTATCAAAAATCCAGCCAAGAGAAACACTTACAATGATTTGAGCGACTCAGTTGAAATCAATGGATTCACTTAGTTTAATTGATTCCCTATCAATTCAAAGCTTGGATGTTGGATTCAATCGAGAACGCACCCTTACAGTTCAATTCAATTTGACTTTGATTACAATCCAATGTACAAATTATGATTTGCAAGTTACAGTTTTGTATTGAACTTATTAAAAAAGTGGTGCAAGTGCATTTTACAAAATATTGTTGTTGAATTGATGTAAATGTTGTTGATGTAGATGACAACTTCATTAACTTGATTGGATGTTGAAGTAGAATTGTCTTTGAAAACTTGATTATTTATTGCTTCTTCTTGATTGCATTTAATTTGCTTGATTACATAAGCTTGAATGCTCGTTGCAACTTCTTAATTTCAGGTGCTTTGATTAGTTTGCTTATTTCATTCACTTTCTTTAGACTCGTTTTGTGTTAGATAAGATAATTGTAATGTAAAAACTAGACACAAAAGTAAGCAACATGAAGAATCATGCGCTACACAAGGTGTTCCTAAAATCCCCTTATTCAAATTTGGGCAGATCTAGGACACATCAACACTGCAAAAAAATATGTCTTTATTAAATATTGAAGTACATCAACCTTCACCTTCACATTAACATGAATGAAATTTCTCAAGCAATGAGAATCCCATGCTCGCAAACTTTGGAAGCAAATTGTCTTCAAAAAATGACTCAACCTTCTAGAAATAAAAATATTCACTTATCTCTCCAAATTTACAAAACACTTATTGCTCCAAAATTACAAAAAAATAATTCACCTTATCACTCCACACCATCACTTCAAGACTCTCAACATTCAACTTATCACTCCAAATTTAAATAAATAAAACTTATTTCTCCACAAAATCACTTATTACTCCATTACATAAAGAATTACAAATACTCCTTATCTCTCCAAAATGTACAAAAATCACTTCTTACTTCTCACTCCAAAAAAAACTTATCACACCAAAATATTAAAGCATACCCTTACTACTCCATTAATTTTATCATGATTACAAATCTTTAAAAAATTCTTTCATAACCTTATCTCTCCATAGAACACTTTATCATCCTACTTTCCATTAGAATATTATTAAAACTGTATGAAGTCATTTAAAATCAAGTTCTTTTTAAACTTTCAAATCACTTTTTAAAAAATGAGTTGAGGTTTCAAATGTGAATGTAAAAGTTATAACGCACACCCCATGATATGCTTATGCATGCAATTGGTGGAGAGGTTGAGAGATCAATTACGCACCATAAGATAACTCGTTGAAGACCCGAATACTCCACGCAAATGCTAGTTCCTTTTTTATTAAACGCACGCTGGTTCCACACTTCTGAATATAGAGTAACGTATACATTGGTAACAACTCTTCCAACATTGCTTCCACTCGGTTCGATCCTTGTGCAGGTCTCCTCTTCTCCACCACTCCGCCAATGTAGAAACTATACCCTTCACTGTACCCTCTTTTGTTTAACACATAATCAACAATTTGCAACAATCTCACCAAGATACTTTTCACCACATGGAACAGAGGATAGACAGAGGGCCGATCATGTCTCTCTTGTGGATGTCAAAGGGGATGAAGGAAGGGAGAATTTTCAATTCCCGTGGAAATTTCAAAGAAATCCGATGTCGACTTGTTATTCTGTATCTCAGCATCTTCCAAAGAGTGATTTTGAGCAGAAGAAATGTCAACATGCATAAAACAATAGGGTTTCATCTGGTATTGAACAGACTATCGATACAAAAATATGGAAATGTCGAATGAAAAATACCCAAATATTGAAACGATGACAACATTTCTTCCTCAAGTCTTCCACACTTCGATGCAGATTCCTTCTCACATAGATTTATGTCTTTAGAAACTGAAGAAAATAAAAACTTGATTTAAGATTTTTTTATTTTTTTTGGTTGTTTTTCCTTTTCCATGTCAATGGAGAATACTTGTTATTGGGCTTATCCAACATTTTGGAGAGCATAGTTTTACACCATATTTGACTCTTCCCCAATACTACCAATAACAATACACAATTCCGTGCGAATTTAAGACTTGCTTAAAGTGCAAGCCTGATCCATGAGCCTTTGAAGTCGTCCACCTTTCGAGGGCCTCTTAATTTACACAAGGCCTATCAAGTCTCTTTCAGTGTTACGACCCATAAAATTTTGAAGTGCATCCTCCAAGTTGTAGGGTGTCGCCGCGCCAAATACTATTGCACATTGATATCCCAATTGACTTCAGTTAGCAACAAGAAAACACGGTAACGCTAATCGCTTTTTCACTCTTCATGATTTTGGCATCCTTTTCACAATTCCTTTGAGCAGCTGTAAGTAATACAAATCTTCAAATAGTATGTATTCATCGAACAGATCATAAAATTGACAGGCTTGAGATACGCCATATATCCATAAATTAACCATTGTTGTGCGACCAATGTTGTGCGTAAGAAAAGGATATCATCATTGAATACCGACGCCAACCCTTAATGTGAAAGCCTTTTCCATGATTATTGCCGTGATTCCTTCATCATTGCTGCACAGATTTATAATCTCCACAATAGCTCTCTCACTTGTCTGACAGAGATTCTCCATGATCTTAGATTGCACAGATATCAAATAATGCAACAGATTGTTTTATCTTGACACCAACACTCACAACGATCTGCATAACATCTATTCTAAAGCACAAATATTTTCTACACTCTTATAAGGGAGGCAAAGCCGAGGCCCATATGGCTCTGATACCTCTATCACATGTAGAATATTAAATACAATTAACACACGTAAAAATTAACACAAACATAGAAATGACTGAAAAACCTTCAATGCAATGTAATGTACAAATAATGATAATAGTACAAATAAATATATGAGAAAGATTGTCTCAAGATAGTGCATACATTATGGTTGAGTAAATCTCTGAATCAAACACTAATTTAGGAACCTAACTATTTGGAGAGAATTTCTCAACCAACTAAGCCTAAACTAACACCTAACCATAAGGAACAAATTCAAAATAGAAAAATAAGATTAAATGCGACTTTCTTGATTTAAATTAATTTAATTATTTTGGACTTAATAATTGTTTTAAACACATGAGAGTGAGGCTAACAAAATATAATAAATATTAGTTTTAATTCTTATATAATATTAATATTAATCATTAAATATAACTAATTTTAATTCTTATCTAATATTAATATTAATTATTAATAAAATTTTGTTAAAGAAAGAAAATTATTATTATTATTATTTAATGATATTAATATTAGTAATAATTATAAACATTGATAATAAGAATACTATATTTCATTCTTATTAGCATTAAATATTATTAGTACTAATATTAATTATTTGATAAAATTAATATCAATTAATAATTATTAGTATTTAATAACATTATTTTTAATAATAATGTTCTATGTAATAAATTCTCTTATTTAATAGTATATTGTATGTAATAATTAATAATATTAACATTTATGTTGGTGGGAGGATAAAGGAAACGTTTTATTATAGCACGTGGCAGAAAGTAGAAGGTTTCGCTCTAGTGTGTCATGGTTGCTAGCATGTTATGGTTGCATTGAACTTTTCTAACCTTGTTGATTCAAAAGAGTACTACTCATAACTTGATACATGTGTTATAGTAACGTGTTGATTAGAATGCAATGTGCCATGGCTGTATTAAATCTTTGTAACGCTGTCAATTTTACGAGATATTAATGTTTAGGCAGTAACCTAGTTTTAAGTTAATATGATTTGATAGATTTATTTGTTTGTATTTTACGCAGTAACCTAGTTTTAAGTTAATACGTTTTGATAAATTTATTTGTTTGTATGTTTTGACCTATGAATGAAGAAGAAGAGAAGATGGATATGTTCATAATATATTACTTAAACTATTAATTTTTTTATTTTTCAATGAAAACGTCCATTTTTATTTATCAGAAGAGGTTGGACATGCTAAACAATCTTGAGTATAGAGAAATGTGAGATGTCTGGGTCAATTGAGTCTTCCTATTCTGACTTTTGTATTTGAGGTCAAAAGAGGTTGGACATGCTAAACAATCTTGAGTATAGAGAAATGTGAGATGTCTGGGTCAATTGAGTCTTCCTATTTTGACTTTTGTATTTGAGGTTAACTGATGATTTTAAGGCTATCGGCACTCAAAATAATCCTTGCTTTGTTGAAGTCAATTTAGAGTTCTTTTTATCTTACCTCTTTTCTTTGATACTTAGGTACTTTCCTTCATTGCTAAAAAAATCCACTTAGACTATGTTCTGCGGCTGAATAAAAAACCCACATATATTAAATTAGTTTAAATAAAACCTGTCTCTTCCACCGTGCATGACCCCACAACATGGTAACCACTGCCGTAGTCAACACTCGATAGCCATCAGATCTTCCCCTACCCAGATCCGACGCATATCGTGTCCAACGCTTTCCAAGATTTATCTCCTCATGAGAGTGCGATATGCGTTGTTTTGTAATGCCACATGTCGGCCCTTAAGAGGCATCACGTCCAATTAAATTAAACTACTATTTTAAATTAATATTATAATTTTAATTAATCTTGAATTTTGTCTTCATCTTCACTAATTATTTTTGTTTAATTAATTAAAGAAACTTATTTTCGTTAATAATTAATTAAATAGTAAATAAATATAATTAAAAATAAAATATTTATTATTTTGTATTATGCAATCTAAAATAAGAAATTATGATTAAAAAATAATAGAAAGAATATTTATTATTTTGTGTTATGTAATCTAAAATGTTAGAACTCCAATCAATTTAACACTGAACCTTTTTAAAAAGGCATCTTCTTATTAGTCCCTGCTCACAGGACCGCAAGGACTATAGCAATCGGTTTCACCAATAAGCATTAGTCTGACACTCAAACCAATGCCTGTTCTCTCATTTTAAGCAAAGTTCGTCTATATTAATGAAATACTTTTTATTTCTTAAAACGGAACGAAATTAAATATTTATTTTTAACCAATCAAAGGATTCAAAAGATTCATCGTCTTATTTGGCCCCAAACCAAGACATACAGACTCAAAAGTTAGGAAAAAGTTGAGAGAGGTACAAGTAACTAAAACAACTTGACAGCTGCATGAAGTAATGCTAGCTTTGCCTTAACATTAATTTGCAAACATTTAATGTTAAGAAAACTTATGTCATGATACACTATGGTTTAATGTTGAGGTTGAGGTGCCAGGTGCAACAGCTGCCAGCTGCCAAGCGTGGTGCATGTTGTTATTAGTTGTCGAGCATACCGACGGTTCGGTGCCTGTAAATTCATTGCTTTGCTTGTTTGCTGCCTGTAAATTCATTGCTCCACCAATTATCTGGACCAACTAGCATCAACTATCTGCACAGGTGACCATGAGGGATAAACTAGCATCAACTATCTGCACAGGTGATGATTTCATGCTTAGTAAGAAAAACAGCTGCATCCTTTGTGATGATTTCATGCATTCTTTGTTATGATAATCAATTTTGATATTATAAGTTTGCAATAAATTGTTATTAGTTGTCGAGCATACCTACGGTTCCGTGCCTGTAAATTCAATTCATTGCTTGTTTGCTGCCTGTAAATTCATTGCTCCACCAATTATTTTTCAAAACTCAACATTCTTGGGCTCTCTCTGATTTGTGCTTCTGCAAAATCTGTGCCTCTGTGAAATCTGGAATATGAAAATCTGTGCCTCTGTGAAATCTGGAATATGAGCAAGAACATGTGCTTCTGCACAGTGGAGCATGAGCAACAGCAACAACCTGTCTACCTCAAGCACAGTGAACAGCAACAACCTGTCTACCTCAAGCACAGTGGAGCATGAGCAACAGCAACAACCTGTCCGACCTCTACCTCTGCAAATTTTGGTACATAGAGAGCTAATTAGAATGAGTTATCTGCAACGGATAGGGAGAAACAACGCAGAAGGGAAGGAATGGGTGATTCAAGTGATTTTGTTTATGCAACAGTTGTGGGAGAAACAACGCAGAAGGGAAGGAATGGGTGATTCAAGTGATTTTGTTTATGCAACAGTTGTTTCTTATGATTCAATCGCAAATTTTCAGCAATTTTCATTCAATTTTCAGCGAATTCCAACAATTTCCATAAATTTACAAATTTATTTGCAAATTTTCATTCATTTTTTACTCTATAGCTTAGCTAGATTTGATTGTTTCCAATGAAAACAAAAACTAAAAAATAGACATGAAGGTAACTGCTGGTTTTTGTTTTAAGAAAACAACGTCAGCCAGAAACAAATGGGTATAGTACTATGATAGGAAATTTACCTCTGTTAATGAAGCTTTCACATCCAACTCTCGATTGATCGGATGATGAGTGCTATATGGCACCTTATCCAGCTGAATATGACCCATCCTACTGAAATGACTTATTTGGCTCAGCGAGAAGCCACCCCCCTTTCAACCCGCTAAGGTTTCGAAAACTATGATCAATTTGCTTTTTCTATTCAATATCTGAGATTGGCTGGTAAAATGACCAATCAATCCTGAACCAGGGTTAGACTAGTTCCTCCCATCCATTAGCTGAATGCGCGGTCTAAAGTCTGAGGAGCCCAGATGGTTCTCAACATGTTTCATTTTTTAAATATTTGGTTCCACATGGCTCAATCCTGGGATCCTGGGAATGGTAGCCAGATTGCTTACACCTTGGAAGTGTCGACTTCAGATGTTGGAAAAGTTTGATCTTTGGACTCTATTGCAGAAGAAAAGGTTATAATGCCCAATTATGTATTATATATCTAGATGCATTCACTTAATTTTCACAATTTTTTCCTTGGTTGATATTAGTTTATGTAAGATTATTATTTTAACATGTTCTTAATTGATAAACTGAAATTCATATATGTTTGATTAATTTTTTTTATTATATATATATATATATATATATATATATAGAAATTTTATTATGTTTTTATAGAAAAAATATTAAATAGAGTAGAGTAAATATTAAAAATGATATGAAAAGCAGTTTAAAAATAAACACATCATAAAAAAATTCCCTTAGAGCACCGTCAAATTTATCTTAGGAGGAAAACCGTGGCTCGTGGATGACCATGTATGGATAGCAAACGGCTTGCAAATCTTAATGGCGTTGCAGCCGGATGGACAGAGCTAGCTGTATTAAGTACCGTGAAAAGACGTGTAGGGGATCGTCGATTGCAGATTCGTTGAGGTTCTTTCTCAGTACAACTGCGAGTCTTTCTGTCTACGCAAACTGAATCAACAACGGAAACAGAGTGGTCCCCTGGCCACGTCAACAAATCTGAGTAATGTGCAATCGAGATAAGCTCGGCGGTGGATGCTGAAGCAAATTCAAAGTCTGGTCAAATAGTCTTTGGTCTTCGACGATTGAATCAATATCAAACTCATCTAACAAGTTGAAGTTGGCTGATAAAATCTATCTCTCGAGACGCTTTGGCTGAAAGGAGGTGCTGATATTGGTCGCTGTCGAAGTTTGAAAACTGGCCTGCTATGTGATCAAATATATCACTTTCATCCACTGCTGTTGCATGACCGTCCTCTTTTGCGCAGGAAACTCCATCGTTGTCAACGGAATCTGCAGGCATGGAATCAATTGCTGCGCAGGAGGGCAGCACGAAGAGATTTGTCGGTAGCAAAGTGACTTGTGATTACTCCGGGCACAATCATGACTGCGCAGGAGGGCAGCAGGAAGAGATTTGTCGGTAGCAAAGTGACTTGTGATTACTCCGCGCACAATCGATTCTGCTTGCTTAATCGTTGTTTCAAAGACACTTTCAAATGATTGATTGCATGTTTAGACAAGTGGAAAACATGCGGTCTTAACCTGGCACAACCAGGATTACACACATATATCTTGGAAAGTCGCTAAAATTCGTTACATGTTAGCCCACGCGTGTTTTTTTCAACTCGGTATAATTCATTACATGTTAGCCCACGCGTGTTTTTTCCAACTCGGTATATGCTGCTTTCGTGTTTTTTCCAACTCGGTATATGCTGCTTTGGTGGCACCCGTGTCTTTTCCAACTCGGTATATGCTGCTTTGGTAGCACGGTATACGCTGCTTTGGTGGCACCCGTGTCTTTTCCAACTCGGTATATGCTGCTTTGGTAGCAGGGACCTTGTTTAAATAATCTAACAAAACTAAGTTTTTTTAATCTAATTTTAATAACCTAACAAAACTTGGTTTTTTAAACTAATTTTAACAATCGGGCTCTTCTTATATAAATAATGAAATAAAACTTAGTTTTTTTAACTGATTTTAATAATGAGGCTAGTATATCTTTTATTTTATATTTTGCATGAAAGAATACTTTTTTGTCATACAAAGCTTTGCATGGTTATGATTTCTTTGCACAAAAATGAAACATCCTTATAAATGAATTTGTTAACTAAATTATTAACCATACATGTTTTATCGATCATAATAGAGTTTTCTTAAAAAAAAATAAGCAATACTACGCATATATAATAAGTAATTCTTATTTGAGTGGTCGAATACTATATGATTTGAACATTTATGGAAGTTAATTATACTTAAATAATTTATAAATTATAAAAATATATACGGAGTATTTGATGATGATGATGGTTAATGTCCACTCAGACCAAACTTTGGTTTATCAGACCTAAAGAAATGAATTATTTATTTTGATTTAAGATTTTATTCCTATGCTCAAAAATTTTGGAGAGAAGCCTCCCAAGTTCATTGTAATTTTGACAACGTAAAAGGGTGTAATTTTGACAACATAAAAGGGTAGGGAGGTCATTATTGGAACAAAGATTTTGAAACTGAGATCTAATGTAGTTGTATGTGGGGCCCTCTAAGAGGAAGTTATTTTCATCCTCGATGTTTATATTCTCACAGAGATTTCAAAACCTCTCCATCGATGGTGTTTTAGGAACTACCCAATGACCCGTTTCACTATAGAGCTCAAGAGAGTTCATTCTAATCTTGGCTATATTAATTTCTTCTTTAAGCTAGTTAAAACAGAGCGATACTTTTAATCTTCTAGGCTGAGGTTGATGAACTCCTTATAATATCTTAATTTTCTTTTAGCTTCTAAATCTTTCTCACACCACATTTTTTATTTGAAGTTAGAAGTAACAATATTTTTAATGTTATTAATGTTTTGCGATGCAACATTCTCGTCGATCTCCCAATGGTTTAACCAGGCCCTGGTGTCTTTATACCAACCTTGTTTGAGCCTTAGGTGGTTTTGGCTGGAATTTAAAGCTAGCTTAGGAAGTCTATGGTCTCCTATATTATTGAGTTTGTGCTTGTACAACAGAAGCCTAGTCATAGATAGGCTCTTGATAGGGGAAAGACCCACTTCTATAAGGAGAATAGGATATGGTTTGTTGTTTAATTTTTAGGTTATATCCCATAAAACGCTTCTGGATTTCCTCAATATTTTTCTAGGATTCTCTAGATATGCTACAACCCCAAACCTCACATTCATATAAGATAACAGGAGTGACTAAAGTTTCAAAGGTGAGCTTCTTTCTATCCCACATTACAAGGTTTGCCGTTTTTAAATTATTTTGAAGACCAAAATAAGCTTTCCATCCCCCATTAATACTTTTCTCAATTCCTAGGTACTTGTAGGAAGACACTTCCTCCAAGTTATTATTGTCATACATAAAATTAGCGTAAGCATCCTTGGATTTGATAATCATAACTTTTGTTTTGTTAGTGTTAACAATCATACCCATGGTAGAACAGAAATCCTTAGGAAGTATAAGTTGCTTATCAAGATCAGATGGGCACCTTGCGAGAAGAACATTATCATCAGCGTAGAGAAGAAGGATGATGACTATCCCAACTAAGATCGTGCCAGCACATCCTGCTTCCTCTAAACAACCTTCTAGCTTATTGATGTAAATGCCAAATAGGGTAGAGGAGACAAAGAATAGGGTAAATTGATATGAAATTATATTTTTTTATCAAAGAAAATTGATAAATACAACACATAATGGCTTAAGAAGATAAAATTCCAAAAATTAAGTCTTAACTTAAATATAACAAAGATATAAATTGCTAAATCTCTATAATATATTTATTAAAATCATTATATTAAGTAACACTTGTACAAAATTTATATAAATATTATTCATATAATAATAAATCACTAAACATATATAACATATATTTCCCATAAAAATATCCTCATAAATAACAATTTTAGAAATACTTTAGTATGTAATTTCAAATTGTATACTCCTCTTATTATATTTTGATAATGATGGTCAAACATGGTCCAACGTCACATTGGGACAAATATTGTCTCAATATGAATATCAACCATGGTCAACCATCTTCCAACATTGCGTTGTGACCAAGGCATTCTCAATATGAGAATCTATTGTGGTCAACCATGGTACAAAGTCGTTTTGTGACAAAGATTGTCTCAATATGAAAATCAACCATGGTCCAACGTCGCATTGTTACAATGAATGTCTTGATGTGAAAACCAATAATGGTCAACCATGGTCTAGCATCACATTGTGAGAAGGATTGTCTCAATATAAAAATCAAGCATGGGGGTTTACAATATTTATCTTAGGGTTTATATACCTTGGGTTTAGTATCATTCCCTTGGGTTTATAATCCCTTGGCATTTTAGTATGAATCCCCTGGGTTTTAATCCCTTGGTGTTTTAGTATTAATCTCTTGGGTTTATAATATCCTTCCCTTGGGTTTATTAATCTAAAGGTTCATATTCCTAGGGTATAATATTATTCATAGGGTTTATAATATTAATACTAGGGTTCGATATAAATTCACTTGGTTTATAATCATGGTCAACAATGGTTCACATCACATTCTGATGAATATTTTCTCAATATGAAAATCAACCATGGTCAAACATGGTCAACCATCATCAACCATGGTAAATCATGGTCAACACTAGTAAAAAATGGTTGACCATGGTCAATTATGGTCAACCATGGTCCAAAACTGCATTGTGACAAGGATTATCTCAATATGAAATCAAACATGGTGAACCATGGTCCAACGTCGCATTATGAGAAAGATTGTCACAATATGAAAATCAATCAGGTTCAACCAAGCTCAATCATGGTCAACCATGTTCCAATGTCACATTGCAACAAATATCATCTTAACATGAAAATCAACCATGGTCAACCACAATCCAACTCTAATTGTGATAATGAATTTCTTCCTATGAAAATTAATCATGGTCAAACATGATAAAACATGGTCCAATATTGCATTTTGACAAGTATTGTCTCAATATGAAAATAAACCATGGTCAAGCATTTTTGTTTTAAGGTTTATAATATTTATCTCAGGTTTTATATACCTTGGTTTATATTATTCCCTTCGGTTTAATGTTATTCACTTTTTCTTATATCCCTCTCGATTTTTAGTATTAACCTCTTGCATTTATTATTTCCTTGGGTTTATTATTTCTTTAGGTGTATAATATCGATCATGGTCAATCATTATCAACCATGCTCCAATGCCACATTGTGAGAAAGATTGCCTCAATATGAAAATCAACCATAGTAAACCATGGTAAACCACAGTCAATCAATTCATTGGTTTTGTAATATCAATCCCTTGGGTTTATTAATTCCTAGGGTATACTATTATAAGTAGGGTTTATAATATAAATACTAGGGTTTAGTATAAATCTCTTGGGTTTATAATCCACTGGGTTTAAAATATAAATTCTTTGGGTTTATTAATCCCTTGATTTTCTAATATTAATAATCACCCACTAATCCCAAAAAATTATTATGTTAATCTCTTTTTTTTATAACAATAATCACTTGCATTTATGATATTAATCCTTTGTGTTCAATATTATTTTCTGGGGTATATAACACATTGAGTTAATAATATTAATAATCTATTTGGTTAATAATATCAACTCATATATTTATATATTTGTTAATATTAATATTAAATCCAAATCCATTGATAATAGTCTTGTAATTAGAGGGAATACTTTGATATCCTCTCTAATATATGAAAAATAAGACTTTGCATCCAAAGAATAACTAAGCCTTGCTTCAATTCAAAATTAAATAGTTTCTGTATGAGGAGGATATGGATAGGTTCTCCCATTTTAAAACTTTTAGCTTGGTGGCCTTGAACAAAATTAGTTTCCCATTATTGAGATGCTTAACCCTAAACTCAATGTTTTCAAAATAATATATAGCATCCTATATATGGGCATTCAAAATTTTTTCCATAATATTAGCAACCTCATAAATATTTTTAAGGTAAATGTTGCATTTTTTCAAAGGAATCAAATGATTTTCTTTATCCTTATTAATCAAAATTTTCCTTCATATCTTTTTATGGTCAGACTTAGAGAGATACAATAGCTAATATTGATTTCTATTTATATAGTATCTTTTCTATCTTTTAATAAAAAATAATTTTTAGGAGCACCCCTAATTTCTTTTCTAGCAATTTTACAATCATTATCATAGTTCCATTAGTTGTTTTGTTTAACAATTTGGTAGACAATTTGCTAATTGTTTCATAGATGACTTTGGTAGAGGACTTTGATTGTAGTAAAATTACTATAGAGTATTTGAAAATTATACTTTAATGTTAAGAGATGTAAATACCTATATATTTCCTTTAAGAAGAGATCCATTTTACTCTTGTCAAAAGGTACCCGGCTTTGACTCTCATAATTTTCACGTATGTGATATTTTTACATGGTAAAAATTAGAGTTAGGGTTAAATTTGTATGATCATAGGAAGGTTAATGGCCATTGAATATGTCAAACATTACAATTTAGTTGCAAGAAAACATATCATATATCACATAATCCACTACAGTACTTCCAAACCCTAAATATAAGTCTTCTAGTTGGAGTTTGATCACTTGATTAACCCATTCCAAATTATAATTTATTTAAAACTACAACATTTGACTAAGTCCATATCAAATAATTATTAGTTAGGATATTCAATATTTTTTTTTAATGTACGAGCTAAATCAAGGTTGGGGAATAGCTGCCTCACTCCAAGATACAAGGAAGGGGAAAGAACAAAAGAAGGTAGAGGCAACATCTTGTAGATGAAGTGGGCAAGAAAGGCTAAAAAATGAAAAATAGAGGGCAAAAGGAAACTGCAACATTATGTTTGACAATGTCCATGTCAAATAATTATTAGTTACCATATTCAATATTTTTTTGAATTTACTAGCTAAATCAAGGTTAGGAAACAACTGCCTCAGTCAGAGAGACAAGGAAGATCCAGCTCTTGAGGTGGGAATCAAAAGCCAAAAGATGAAAGAGAGAGAGAGAAAAGAAACTCTAACATTGGCATGCACGATCATTGGACTTCTCAAGTCATTTGCTAAAATAATTTGATTTTCTTTGTTTTTGATAATGCACTAACTTTAGAATTAAGAATAAATATATACACCATTGCATATAAAAGGAAATGATAATTTTAGTAAAAAAGTCAAGAGAGTTATTTTCTACTAATAACTCTATGTTCTCTTCCACCATTCAACGACCTCTATCATTCATACTTTGTGTTTTTATTTTTTGTTTTTTCAGACTATTTGAAGGTCCATGTTATGTTGTTCATTATCTAAATTCAGATCAAAAGTTCTCATATAGCCAAAAAGAATTAGGGTTTAAATCATTTGTTAAGAAAACACATTATTTAAAATATATTATTTATAAGATAATATTACTTGCACGTCTTATAATAATTATTAATTATTTTATATATATATTACTAGCATCTTATAATAATTAATAATTAATAATTATTATATATATTTTTTTTCCCGTAGAAAAAGTCGTAATTTATATTCATATTGAAATAAATTATATTTTGTAGATGCTTCGAGCATATGCAGATAGCTGTCCATGAAAAGGACAAAAAAAACTAAAAAAATAAAAAAATATGTTTACAGCTACATCAGGCCTATACTTTTTTGCCCTTCTTCTTCTCCACCCTGCGCCAACCCTGAGAGTCAGAAGGGGGAACAATGATGGCCTGTTGGTATTCTTGTGTGTTCACTGGAGGTTCTTTGTCGGAATCTGATCCTTCATATCCATGAGTTCTTTTGTTGCCACTAACTTCCAGCTGTGGAATTTCTTGCTGCATAATTATTATATATATATATATATATATATATTCCTTATTGAGAGTCTTTTAAAATAAAAAATATGTATATTCAAACAAATATATAAATCTAATATAGAAGCCATGATGTTATTTGTAGTAAGGGGTCATGAAGGGTAAATTAGTAAAATTAAATGATGAAGCATCACACTCTATTGTATCATGAAAATCCAATGAAAAGTGCAACAAAACGATGTTTAGATACTGAAAATCATGGAATATAATATTCTTCCCAATCCAAATGATAACAAAACTAATGCCCGATGGTGGAAAGATGAAGTGAAGTGAAAAAATCATGGGATAGAAGGTTCCTTCATCAACTAATACCGATGATCATAGTAGTCAATCTTTTTTTTATGTTGTATATTTGGATGAAGAGAAATGTGAAAATATGTTTTAATGAGTATTTATTTAATGACATGAGATGAGATCTAGAGTGAAAGGGTTTAAACTATTAATGACCTTGACATACAAAATATTAGTCATGGATTTTGGAAATAAATAGAGGAATAGTTCAATGCCTTACAACAATGGATGTCATTAATTTGATGGGAAAATTGGGATGCGTATTACACTAGACATTTCTTCACAACTTATCTAATAGAACTATATTTAAAAATTCGATATCTACATTATTAGGATTTTATTTTTATATAGATTTTTTGATATACACATTATGGTTAATTATGTATGCATGGAAATTAAAATTATTCAAATAAAAGAGTGAAATAAAATAGAAAACTCACAAACTATGATTGAAATGAGATATGATGTTGGAAACCCTTTCGGGATAAAACCCTATTGGAAGGTAAGGTCACTTTTTCCTCTCCCTTTCAATAGAAAAGAAATCGAAGTACAAAGAAGTATCGCATGTGGTATGCGGGCTACTACAATTCACAAATACTCTCAGTGTCATCTATTTGTATCCCTCTCGACCTATTTTTCTCATGTGTGTAACAATTCCCTCGAAATAATGGAACCTCATTTCCTTCTAGTAGCCCAATTATAACACAATTTGATAGCTTACTAGTGGTTTGGTTGGACTACCTCAACTCTCACCGAGAGTTATAATATCGACTCTTCTAGATTCTTATTTTTCATAATCAAGTTGGTATACCATTTACCATCAATAATGGGTGTGGCACGGCATCCACTCGAATTATGGTGGCGAAAACAAGAAGATCAACTTCTAAGTGGAGCAAATTTGAATATATATTTTGATTTAAGTGATTCTTGCATTGTTGGAAAGGACTTTGTGTGTAGAATATGAAATAGAAGGTGATTAATGAAAGAAGGAAAAGTTTATCCCCAAAAATAAATCATTTGATGCTTCATAATGATCTTGAAAGGTTTATAACCACAATTCACCAAACTATGTCCTACCAATAGAAATGGTCCTATGAGATGATTCCTCCACCTTTTCTAGCCTAAAACAATCGATATTGATGAAAGAAAATATAATTACCCAATCTATATAAAACCTCCACATTTTGGGAGGCTTTTTCTGCCCAAAAGCTTTTATTGAATGATGTCAAGAAATTTTTCCTCCACCTTCTCTTGGGGTTACCATTTAGCTCTCACTAGAAGTTATCCCTTCAACCCAATTTTTTCTTCTAAAATTCATCTTCTCCTCAACTTGTAGTTTTGAACCTTTTCTAAAAAATGGTATCTTTTATCAACTCTACTTGAGCATTTGGTGCCAAACCCTCCACAGAAGGTAGGACATGTTCCTCTTTCCTCTCTAGCATGGAAGGCTCATAGAGCTTGAAATAATCCACATTCACGAGAAAATGAACATGTATGGAGGTAGTCTACATCCATAGGAATTATCTCCTACCTTTTATAGTACCTCAAAGGGACCATAGCGTAGAGCCTTTATTTTTTTACCAGGACCCAATAAATTCTCCTTGTTCAATTATAACCATACTCTACTTTCCACCTTGAACAACTTCTTTATTATGTGTTAATCATGTCTAACCTTTAATTTTTCCTATGACTTCTTAAATATGCCTTGTACCTATAAATAGATCTATCTACTCTTATGAACAAAATTTTTAGACCATAAGATATCCATTGTAAGATCCACCCTCACTCATCCTTGCTCCCCATATGCGATATCAAAAGCTGAAGATGGAAAATATTGAACACAAGTTTCAAACACAAACTTAATAGTAAAAGTGTGAATTTCTTTTTTATGAGATTATTTTATATATTTAATTTTCATGCTAGGTCTTAAGATGCTTCTAATTAAAACCCCTCAAAGTTACACCAAATTCTTGATGATTACTTCTATTTTCCAATATTTCTGAGGGTGGGATGATAAAAACCTCTTCAACGTCATGTCCATCTTATTACTAAATACTCTGTCCCTATCTAAAATGATAATACTTAGTATACCAAACTATAGACAGACCTATCCTAAGAACAATTTTGTTGCTTCTTATCCATTGATGGCATTGTGATAAAGCATTAGAATATACATCTCATTGAACATGCAAACTACCACAAATAGATAGTCATGTACCTTCTTGGTTGTTGATAAATATGCCACATAGTCCATGGAAATTATTTCCCAAGGATGGAAGGGTATATATAAGGGATGATATATCCCTTATTTCCTATTACCAAGCTTGCTAGTTAAAGAAAGCATGCATCATCTTATGAACTTATGTAATTTTTATTTCATCTTGGGCTAATACACATACCTCTGCATGTTGGCCACTTTCTTCCCTACATCAAAGTGCCTTGTAGACTTGGAGGTGTGAGCCTCTTTAATAAATTGAAATCACTAACCTTGGGAAATGCATATATCTTAAATAGCCTATTGGGTAAGCAAAAATAGAGATAGTAGTCAACAATATTTTTGCATTGTGCACATGATTCTGACTCTAAAATTTTTGAAAAACTTCCTTGAATTCCACATCCTTTGAATGTGCCTCATTGAAATGCCTAGTGAGCTAGGTGGGTATGAAGCTAAGAAAACTGGTCCAAATCTTGCACATTTATTAAGGTGGAGGATATGTCCACAAATAAAATAGTGTAATGAACCTCCTTAGCATACCCTAGAATTTCGCTCCTAGACCCCTTAAAATGTGGCATTTGGTCTCACTACAGTTAAAATTTAATGCATTCATTAGTAAATTAATCTGAATCACTTCATGAACACTATTATTCAGATCCATCATTAAGCAAAATTTTATAAATGGTGAAAAGAAACTAGTTCTGCCATGTAATCCATAACATTAATTGTTTAATTCCGCCACCAATATGAATTAAGCTAAGTCTAATGTAGTTAGCCTAGCCATGCATCAGAATTATAATTCGACAGACTTACTCAACTCTTATACAATAGGTAGAATGGCTAAACTAGCCTCCTTGAATACACATGTAATAGTTAATAGAACTATCATGGACTATACTATGAAATGCATGCATCTATGTCATGTGCCCATTATCTGCCCAGATATATATATATCAGAGACATAATATATACATTAAATACAAGCTATGTTCCTTAAACATAATGATGATTAGAGTTAGATTCACTGAACATTTTACTCATCCACATGCATAAGAGTGAAATCAATTACAGAAACACAAATAGTATCATCAACAATAAAAGTCTCAAATATGACTATTTACCTTAACAAGGGATTGGATATACCAATACTACCTAAGATCTACACATTGATCCTTTAAAACCCTAACTTATAATTTCATTTCTATGCCCAAATTGTCACATGCATCCATATAACATTATCTCATAAATGTCGTGAATATAGGTAAATCTACTCATCTATAACAGTCACAGATAATTCCTTCAATCATTCTCATTTCTAGAAAATTCATACAATTTCTTTCATAAGTTAAATGAATTTAAAACAAAAAGGGAAGAAAACATCATACATACATTCCACGCATCTGAAACCAACTAAATCTCACTTGGGGGGAGGAGCACCACCACCCATCCATGAATCACCTATGATTTCCCCCAAGCTGAGGATCTTGCCAAGGATCAATTGTCCTCCATTGATCGAGGCACTGGGTATTGAATACCCTCTTTCATGATTTAGTTACGATTAGTGGTGTCCTGCTTTATGGTTTTTTCCATTTGCGTAGGTCTTATCCTAAAAAGCTCGTCTTTATCTCCCATGATGATTTTCCACATAAAATATTTCCTTTATCTCCTACAAAACTTTTATTTCAGATAGATCTTTATCTCCCATCCATCCGATGGATATCCAATGCATCTAAGCTTACCTAAAATCACCTCTAGAAGCTTATCATGAAAGATTCATCTCTATCCCATTCCTCATTGGATTTGGCAAGCATCTCTTCTCTCTTGGTGATCCACCCTCCAAGTGATTTATTTTATTAATTTATATAATAATACATTTTCTTTTCATATTATATATCACCTAGCTTTCCTCAACTTAGGTGTAGAATAATTTAACCCACAAATGAGGGTATCAAACCTAGCCTTCCTTAGCTGAGGTTTACAACATTTAACACACAAGGGAGGTTATCACACCTAGCTTTAACTAAGATAGTCTTACAATAGTCTAGTACACAAGGGAGGGGTGTTACATACTCCCCCCCTAAATTTTACAGCATCCTCGATGTATCACTGCATCATGTCCTCATTCACAGGTAGCTAGTTTCCAATCAACAGCGTTCATGGCTCTGCCATCTGATGAAAATTTTCTGATGTACACCTTCCATAAGTAGTGGTCCCAACATCTCTCCTTCCATAGCTACTTGTAACACATTTTTGTTTCAAATCATTTCTGAGAATTTATCGATGCAAAGTTTAACTATGATAAATATCATAATTTGTTACTGTTAAAGAAGTTATTTCTTATCATTTATTTTATCTGAAGAATGCTTGTCCTCTGCTTGCAATATTTCAATCCTTTGCGTTCTTGTCGAACACCTACTTCTTGCAGTCTCTTTGCATACAATACATCAGTTATCATATTTTCCACATTAATATGTATGCAAAGTCATAACAGATTATTTCACATCACAATATCTATATCTATATCTATATCTATATCTATATCTATATCTATATATATATATATATATATATATATATAGATATATATATATATATATAAATATATAAATATATATATATATATATATATATATATATATATATATATATATATATATATATATTTAGTGTAATGTATGTACACCAAACTATGATTTACCATAGTCACTTATACCAAACTTACTTTCCTTCTTCTCGGTAAACTCCAAGGTTGCTTAGCTGGCCAGATATCCATCCAATGATTACTGTATACCCTGCATACAACGTATGTTATACACATTTCATTTTACAAAATTTTAGCATATGTTGTCATATGATCCCATGTACTGCTGTACATAGTCCAATTGTGGTACAATGAATAATACGATCCTGATGGTATCACCTGCATGACATAAACTTTATCCACATATTTTTCCATCATGTTAGTATCATACTAACATTCATTTTCATGGTTCATCTATGTAATTAAGAAAGTTTTTATGTCATGTGTAAATCCATTCTAGATGTCATGTGGTTACAATATCAATCCCATATTATTGAATTCATGGATAATTTCCTCTAATCATACTTTCTTCTAACCGAAGAATGAGTCGCATCGTAAGGAGATGAATTAATCAAAGGATTAATTTTACCACAATTTATACAGTTATATAGTATTTATACTAAAACATGCTCTCACCATCCTTTTATTTGGTATAATACTTTTTTAGCAATTATACCATTTATCAATTACTCTTATAGCATAACGACCTTATTTTAATCTCTGACGAGAATCATAGTCTAGTTTTGTATGCCACTCGAGTAATGATCTCATTGACCATTTGCACTACTTGTTATTAATTTTAACAAATTCAAACAACCTTACTTTTAAGGTATTTTCTCTTTATTGCATGCTATAACATTTTTAGTTATAAGATTTTTCCTGTTAGTAAGATTAATAACCTTCAATTTCTTTGTCCAGCATGACTCCTAACATAGTCATGCATACTTTCCTATTTACTATTGGCATATAACAGTCCCAATATATAATTTCAATATAGTTCAATCAATTTCAATCCCCTGCATGTAGGAAAAACAAAATTCCTACATGCTATGCATATTTGTAAATATTGATCGTAACATACCATTGATTCTGCAGATCACAACTATGCCCAACGTATAAGCAACAAAACATGCATTTTATCATCAGGTCAATCATGCTCTTTCCTTCTACAGAACATACTCCCCTTTAATAGGCATTGGTGTAACTAATATCTTTATGATTGTTGAGCATTGACTCAACATGTAAGAGGCTATCAATAGCATAATTAGTGACGAAAGCTTACATGGAAGGTTCACATGACTTACTACTATGCAACTATACTATACCATTCGATAAATACAATACTATTTTAAGTCTATAATACTGCACACACATGTGATTGCATGGTAAATTCATATAACTCATTAACATGAATGGATATTAAGTATGTTCCTCTTCAACGTGTTCATCTTGATGACTATTTAACCAACTATGGTAACAACATGTAAAATATCCATGACAAAGCCTATGTATATGTAAAAACAACAATTAAGCTAGTTACAACCATGGATATCCTCCATTATTTAATCCTCCCTTCATGTAAATTTCTTACGTAATCTAGTTTTCCACACGGTTGCTCAACTAGTACATGTTATGGTTTGTGTTAGAGGTTAAAAAACTTTCTAATTCCTTTTCGTCATTCATGATACCGATTTTACTAAAGTTTCCCTCTAGTTTCTATCATGCATATATGTATTTAACCTCCACTTCCAAAACTGTAATCTCCACATGTGAAAATATGACTAATTTTGAGATTTACATGAAAAAAAATCATCCTATTAAGATAACTAGAATTGACTTTTCTTATCATTATACATAAGAATTTAATGGATAATATTTATCTAGTTATCTGTTAGAAACATTCAATGTTCCATACAAAACATAGTAATGATCAAGTTTCGATTTAGAAGACGTCTCACCCATCCATATACATTCAAAATGTAAGTATTTTTGCTTACACATCATCATCCACGCAGATTCTATCATAAGTAGGATAGCTCTAATGAGTGTGATAACAATTACCCACTATGCCACTTACCACTAACTCTACTATTTGACACATTAGAGACACCTGCTCTTTATATTCTTAACATTGTTCATGAAAACCTGTTTCATTGCATAACACCTTACTATGGTTTGGTACTTCTTCTTTTATACAATTATCTTTTTAGTTAATTCCCTTTATAGAACTTGTAGAGATATCAATTTGCTTGCATTATAGTTGTGAATTAATCCATTCTATCCACCCCTCAGAATAATTTATATCATTCCCAACTTTAATTCTCCGTAAGGACAATAATATTTTAGGTGACGTCAATAAAATTAAAATGGATTTTCTTGTAGTCCTAACCATTATTGTGAATATTAATAAAGAAAAACATGAACATAAGCACAACCATATCCTTAATGAAAATTTAACAAGTGAGAGCATTTCCTTTCCTAATGAGGAATTGAACAGTGCCTTACATTGACATTGCTTTTTAATATCCATTTTATCCAACCTTTCCTAGATGATATAATTCTTATCCATTCTGGATGCAACTAGCATATTAGCTCCAAGGCTTCTTAAATATTACGTTCACATTGATTTTTAGTTACCATTTTTATCTGAACTTTACTCGATGATATAATATTATATTGTTATCCATTCCAGAGGCAACTGGCACACTAGCTCCAAGGATTCTTAAATATTATGATCTTCTTAAACTCCATGGCTTATTAAATATTAAGATTTATTTGTGGTTATCACAAGAATGTAAGTACAATGACTCTTTACTTGAGCACAAACTCCCAACTTGGAGAAAGGCATGCATCATGGTATGCATTCCAAAATGTGGCATCCCGTAAACACCCTGGAAAGGGTATCGGCAATGATAAATCTGGGATATGTAGTTTTAATATTAAAATATATATATATGAGGATCTATCCGTGCAATCATTGCCAAACACTGTTTTTATCGGGAAATCTAGTGTCTATTCAGAGCTGCTAGTCCCAATAAGATGGGTAGCTATCTTAGAAACAAAGAGATTAAAGTCACTTGTTTTTCCTTTATGAGAGAGAGATGAGAAAGAAGCAGAGAGTACCAACCTCAGTCTTTCGCTTGGCTCCTTTCTTGTTTCCTTTCCCCTTTGACAGAATCTTGCCATTGCTTCCTTACTTGTCCCGCTTCAAAGACCACCTGTAGATTCACAACAGCATAATACCATCAAAGCATAGAGATCTTTCACTGTAAACAATATAGGATCAGATATATATTGACCATACAAATGCATATATCAACACAATATTCAGAGATACAGAAGAATATGGAAGAAAATTCAAATAGCTTTATTAGTAAAAGTCATAGAAGAGTGGATTACAACCACTTGGTCTGACCCAGCGCCATCCTCCCAGCTTGAAAGCCCTCTTCACCTCACACAAAGCAAGATCACCCAACAATGTCTTCAAAGAGAAACTAGCAACACCTCTTTGCAAATTACCAAATTCCAACCTCTGGATCTCTTGGATGAGGGATCCATTTATAGATATTTGCAGGGGGTTGAGTCAGCTTCTGGGATTTTGATTAGTGTCATCTCTCTGATAGATCCTAATTCCACATGGAGATTTTAGATCTCTTACTCATCCTTGGGCGAACTCAGAGAGGCAA
Organism: Pinus tabuliformis; assembly: GCA_031772625.1. Lineage (NCBI taxonomy): Eukaryota > Viridiplantae > Streptophyta > Pinopsida > Pinales > Pinaceae > Pinus > Pinus tabuliformis. The sequence continues at coordinate 1,107,067,630 of CM062805.1, forward strand.
GTGTCAAATGAGTAGTTTCTAGAAGATTCTCTAGGTTTCCACCTAGCAAACTGCTTGTGCCATTAGTTTACTCTCGCTCATCGCACCCTATAGAAGTGCTTTCCAGTATGCATCACACCTTTTGCATGTGGCAGGTGAGATGCATCACACCTTTAGCACTGGGCAGTCTGTATGGTACTGCTTTGACCAGTTTTGAGTATCTTTTCATGGAGAACTTCTGGGAGATGCTGTAATCAGCTGACCTTGCTCCTTTAGGGTATGAAACAACACTTTTAGGGAGTTAGAAGTCCTTGGTTTATGGACATATGTGATTCGGGTTGCAGTGCCCAAATATGTCTATAACAACCGTTCAAACACAAAACATTTATATTATATGTTAAAATGAAATGGAATAAGCGGCCTCATCCATAATGGGCATGACAGGTCAACACATCAAAACCATCCAAATGACATTCCACTTGCAATCAGTTGTCGTTCATGTGAAAAACGTGAGGTTTATACAAATGAGAGTGGTTCTTGAAACCACCAAGAAATACCAAAAAAGGCGTTGACTGAACATATATTTGTGAAGGAATTTGGTAGTCATAAGCCGCCCATTACTATTGCCAATTGCACGTAACCAGAGCCTCAAGGTGTTGATAGTCAGAGGCTATTACGTATATACAATTATGCAATGATTGTATCTAAATATTGATATGGTCTGGATCAAGACTGAAGAAAGTCCGTAGCCTTTGCAAACTACCAGATGTTGGCTTTTAGATTGTTTTACAATCTAGTTAGTAAACATTGCAGGGAACATAGCTTTTCTCGTGAGTGATATTCTTATTTAAATTGCAGACATCCAGTTTTGTAATAACACATTACCAACGAGACCCGTTGCGCAGTGAGGTATGAAAAATATAGTGGGCTTCTCTACTGTTCATTTCCCATATTCATTAACAAATAGAAAAGTGCAATTGAAGGCATTGATAGCTTTTTACTGCACCGAAGGCACCGATGGATCATACCCCGCAATATCACTCACCCATTAGAATTTTCTTCCTAATAAAATATCAATTTTCTTCTTAAAAAAATAGCAAACTCTCAAGATCGACCTACCAAAGGATTGGCTAGACAACTAACAATTATGTGGTCGCAGTGCAATGCATAGGGATCCGTTTTAGCATGCGGTGATATGGTGCTACTTACCTATCCAAACCCATGCAGAATATTTGGTGGATATCATTAATCAAGAACACTAACGAACTTATATAAACACCTCTAATTTTTACTTCCAATAATGAGTTCCATTGTTCTGCATTCAATCTAATAATCCATATGTAATGGATGGTTCTAGTTTTTCTCTATAACTATTAGTTCAATAAAGATACTTACCAAGTTTTCCATTCACATTGATAAATATCCAAAGTGAGATTGAACAGGCTAACCGACAAAGGCAAGGTCTGGAAAGCTAAAAAAATAAAAGACTAATAAATACAATATTTCACAAATCTGCATACCTATCTACAACCAATTCCATTGGCGCCAAAGTTGATTGTAACAACATGTAGGTAACATGCATAATACCAATTCACGTATGGACACCTGCAGGCATGAATGACATTAAGGTGCCATCAACTGCATGGGGAAATGCATAGTGGATAGGCCGTCTCGATTTTACCTGAAGGTTAAGTGCGAAATAAAAAAACAAAAAGTGTTTGAATAAGTGCATATAACACATACCTCTGAGAATATAACAACCCTTAAATTCACTAATACTTGGTTTGATATATTTTCCACCCATATTAGCTATTCTTTTTTACTAATAGTTCAATAACAAAGGCGAGCTTTTAGGAGTGGATTTTATTTCTTTTTTTTCCTTTTTTTATATGTATTATAGTAACATTGTTTCTTTTATAGTAGCCTTTTCTTGTTGGCATGACTAGAAAACCTATGAATTTTGTCATTGCGTCCTCATAAAGCAATCAAAATAGAAGGAACCGCCTCTACTTTGGCAAGGCTAATCTTCTAGATCCTTGTCTTATCCTTATCTTCCACCTAATGGTACTTTACTGCTTTTACCAGCGTGTGAGTGAATAACATACTTACCTGTTGAAATCTGACCTCCCTAAGTCATTGGATGAGTTCGAACTTTCCTCAATGTTTCCCATGATGCGGATGTGCTCAAACCTATCCTGAATTCTTATCGGAAGTTAGCGGATGTTCATCATCTCAACCTATCATCTTCAATCGAGTGGATAGGATATTTTTTGTGATCCCTCATGGAAACATTATCGTTAGTTGTATGCCCAATTCACATACTTCTAACCAGAAATATGGTTTCCTTCCTCTTTAAATTCTGCATGAATTGTTGTTTTATCCCTAAACACAGGCCACAAGGAAGGAGCTCGACAGGAGGAACACAGATATAGGTGATCATATTTCACTGAATTTTCTCCAGCATCACATTTGAACCTTCATGCACAGAGCCTCATTCACCTCTTCGATAGAGGAGATTCTCTACAAGTGTTTCTTCACTGTCTTCCTCCTGTGAGCAGGTTATCTGAAAAGAGTCTTGGTTCTCCTTGTTTTTAGGAAAAACTCACGCACTCCAATTATCTGTGTATGCATGCTATAACAGAGATTCCAATTACCTACTCTGTTTTTCTTTTTTTGTCTTCGGTGTCTTTAATCACTTCTTTACCTGCATAGACACATAAAAATTCATATGCTAACTATAAATGCACAACTGTGATTTTTTTTTTTAATCACTCTGCGACTCACACATGTAATTATCTTTGGAGTGTCGCCTTTGTATGCAGGCCTTCACCTTATCCTAATAACTGGTAGCGTAGTTGAAGTGTCTTACGACTTCTTTTAAAGTTGACCAAATATTAGTTGATATGATCCCTCAGTAATTTCTTATGTTAGTATTTGGATTCATGCCAGATGAAACGTGTGGTTAACCGATGTTTTCTAATTGCATGTGTATGTGTATTTCATTGCATATAACACACCACTACAGGTCAAAGCAGATCATACAAACAATTGTTCACTATACGGCAATCTTAAAAGGCGTTTAAACCCTTACACCATTGTATCTTTTAAATTGCCTGTAACATTCTAAGACCTATGAGGGTTGATGATGATAAGCCTCAAATTTGGACAGATAATTCAGTGACTACCCATGGCCCAACCAAAGCTTCAGAACTAGTAAATCCATAGGTCAAATTGACTCATGTATCGTGGAGAAACTCTTATTCCTTTTGGTGTAGAATTGAAAAAGTAAGACAATGTGAGTCTGGCACAATATGATTTACTTCCAATGCATCCACAATTATACTTATAAGAGTTAACCGATCGAAAGGCCAAAAAAAATTATGTCAATAACCCTAACGAAGGTCCTGCATAACTTCTACGATTCGAGAACCAAAGGAAATGTTGGATGCTTCTCATTACATCTAGCCACAGAAAATTTCTGAAAGATAGGTCAATTTCTTGCTTCCTCGGAGTTTTCTTCACAGTGTTGTAGACAAAATACAAGGAGCGAATTAGCTTTCATAAATACATGCCCTCCTTCTTTTTTCCTTCACGCAATAGGATAACACCTCATTGAAATAATATGTTATATAAATCTTTATGTATTATTGACTCTTCAATAACCAGTTTAATATTTGCATTTATCTTAAATCAATCTAACTTTCTTGTATGACATGAAATTATGTTCTATGATTCAATATTTAACTTCTCCCTTTATAATTTTGGGTTATTTATTTTTTATTTTTCGAGCCAAACTTTACCCAGGTCGATGAGTCCATAGGCTTCAATGTTTGAACCTAGGATATGTTACCATTTGTAACGAACCTCCTTAGCCTACCCTCAAAATTCTCCCCTAGGCCCCTTAAAACTTTGGATTTCGTATCGCTATAGTTAAAACTTAACTGCATTCATTAGTAGATTAATTTGAATCACTTCATGAACACTATTATTCAAATCCATCACTAAGCACAATTTTATAAATGGTAAAAAGAAACTAGTTCCACCATGTAATCGATAACATTCATTATTAAATTCTGCCACCAATATGAATTAAACTAATTCTAATGTAGTTAGCCTAGTCATGCATCAGAATCATAATTCGAGAGACTTACTCAACTCTTATACAATAGGTAGAATGGCTAAGCTAGCCTCCTTGAATACACATGTAATAGTTAATAGAACTATCATGGACTATACCTAAATGCATGCATCTATGTCATGTGCCCTTTATCTGCCTGGATATATATATCAGAGACATAGTATATACATTAAATACAAACTATTTTCCTTAAACATAATGATGATTAGAGTTAGATTCACTACACATTTTACCCATCCACATGCATAAGATTGATACCAATTACAGAAACATGGAGAGTATCATCAACAATAAGAGTCTCAAACATGATTATTTACCTTAACAAGGGATTGGATATACCAATACTACATAAGATCTACACATTGATCCTTTAACAACCTAACTTATAATTTCATTTCTATGCCAAAATTGTCACATGCATCCATATAACATTATCTCATAAATGCCATGAACATAGGTAAATCTACTCATCTATAAGAACCACAGACCATTCCTTCAATCGTTCTTATTGCTAGAACGTTCATACAATTTATTTCATAAGATAAATGAATTTAAAACATAAAGGGATGAAAACATCATATCCACATTCCATGCATATGACACCAAGTAAAGCTCACATGGGCGGAGGAGCACCACCACCCAGCCATGAATCACCTCTGATTCCCCCCGAGCTGAAGATCTTGCCAAGGATCAACTATCCTCCATTGGTCGATGCACTAGGTTATTAATACCCTCTTTCATTATTTAGTTACCAATAGTGGTGTCCCGCTTTATGGATTTTTCCATTTTCCTTTGTATCTCCCATGACGCTTTTCCACATAAAAGCTTTCCTTTATCTCCTGCAAAGCTTTTATGTTCGATGGATATTTATCTCAAATCCATATGATGTATATCCAATCCATCCAAGCTTATCTACAATCACATCTAGAAGATTATCATCAAAGTTTCATCTCTATCCCATTCCTCATGGGATTTGGCAAGCATTTCCTCTCTCTTGGTGCTCCGCCCTCCAAGTGATTTATTTTATTAATTTATTTAATAACACATTTTTCTTTTCATATTACATATCACCTAGCTTTCCTCAACTTAGGTGTAGATTAATTTAACCCAGAAAGGAGGGTATCAAACCTATCTTTCCTCAGCTTAGGTTTACAACATTTAACACACAAGGGAGGTTATCACACCTAGCTTTAACTTAGCTTAGGCTTATAATAATGTAGTACACAGGGGAGAGGTATTACATGATAGTAGTCAACAATATTGTTGCCATTGTGCACATGACTCTGACTCTAAAACTTTTGAAAAACTTCCTTGAAGTCCTCATCCTTTGAATATGCCTCATTGAAATGCCTAGTGAGCTAGGTGGGTATGAAGCTAAGAAAGATGGTCCAAATCTTCAACATTTCTTAAGGTGGAGGATATGTCCACAAAGAAAATCAAGTCACATCAACATAAGTTTTCTAGCTCTGCTAAATAAAGGTACTATAATGCAATAATAAGAATAGTTCTAGTGGAAAATATAGTTCAAAAAACCTAACACTAGAAAATTTTTGTATGGGTGTTATACTTAGATAAATATAACTATCTTAAGCCAAAGCCTTGGAAATATTATTATAATACCAAATGTTGAGAAATAGTAAACATTGAGTTCAATAACATAGAAAATCAAGTGTACAAAGCTGCATCTAAGATTATTAGACATAATTAGGAATTGACATTACAAAAGTTGAATGGAAATAAATACAGAAGATAAATGTATTTACCTATGTTTATTTTTAAATATATCGAGTAAGAGATAATTTAAAAGGCATGAAAATACATGCCCTTATGGAGGGTGCACTCCTTCAAATGTGTGTAATAACAACCTATAAAAATAGTTGGGAAAATTAATGTCCCTTAATAAATGATAATCCCAAATAGATTACAAGAGTATAATCCTAAATTCTTTAGATGTAGATGGTGATTCCATAAATTCAACAATTTCGCTATATTTGATAAACTTTTGCAAGTTTTACTTAAATAAAAACTATAACTTTATATAAATCCAATTTGGGTTTTCAATTTGTTTATTGTTACTAATATCCTACTTGAATACTTTGACTATTTCATATAGCTATATTTTGAATTCAAAAATAGCAAAGAAACTTATCGATTTTCCAATAGATGCAAATCATGTAGATGACACTTTGTAATGCAATAAATTATGACATAACATTTAATTAAGTAAAAAAAAGCTTGCAATTTTTAATTATGTTAGAAATGATAGAAATAAAAAATCATCAATATGTGGCTAGAAGCTATAAGTTTGAAAAAATGGCATCTTGTAGGTTTTAATACTTTTGAAAATTTTGGAGAGATGTATAATAATATAAAATTATTTATGTTGAGTGACTTTAGAGGCATATATATGAAGTATAGAGATGCCTTCTAACTTATAATTTAGTAATGGATCATGATAATTATTTGTTGTGGCCTATTGGTTCTAGTAAGTACTATGTATATTTTGGGAAAAGGTTGAAACAATGGCTACAAACAAAAGGAGTTTAGGGTTTTAATAAGAATTAGTATGCACATGTACTTATTCCTTTTAAAATGATCATATTGAAAGTACGAAATATGGGCTATGTATTATTATGATGACGGGCTACATCCAAACATGAAGCTCTTCAGCTGATATCGAAATATATAAATATTATTATAAAAAATATCACACTATCGACAATTTGTAAAATATGTTAATGAAAATATGAAACAATGACTAAAAAAGATATTTTAGTGACAAGAAAAATTACAAAAAATATTTCGATTCATCAAAATATCTAAATATCGACATTATAGGGATGTTTTGATTGCTAGAAAGAGTTATTCATATTTAACCATAGGTTTAGGATTTAAAGGTACCTTTTAAGTCTCATGGACCATGGATGATGTCTTCAAACACGGAATATGATCTCCCTATGGGATATTTGGTTTATTAGAGGGGATTTTCAAGAACTAAATATCACACTAGGGGCCACGAACATGGTTAAGAAGAATAACCTAGCCTTATGTCCAAAATATGCTTATAAGCATGGAGGACGAAGAGCACATTTTAAAACATATCGAAGGGTTTTCTAGGGGATGATTGGAATGCATATATTGTTGTGATTAGGATATTTTCAATAATAAATATGGGTGTCATTATACTGGTATCGTTTGGGTAACAAACATATGACCTTAGCTCTTTTTCATTAGCTTTGAACCCAAAGTCTATTCTTACTTTCCAAAAGAAGCATGTACCAAACATATGTCCTTAGCTCTTTTACATTAGCTTTGAACCCAAAGTATAATCTTACTTTCCAAAAGAGGCATGTACAACTTGTAAAAAGTGTGGCTAATCATAATTAGACTTGTAATTAGAGGGAATCATTTCATATCCTCTCTTAAAGATATGAAAAATACAGCTTTTCATCCAAGAAATAATTAAGTCTTGCTTCAATTCAAAATTAAAGGGTTTGTGTATGTGGAGGATGGGGATAGATTCTCGCATTTTAAAATTTTTAGCTTAGTGGCCTTCAACGACATTAGTTTTCCCATTAGTGAGATGCTTAACCCCAAATTCAGTGTCTTCAAAAGAAAATATATTGTCCTATATATGGGCATTCAAAATGGTGTCCATAGTATTAACAACATCATATATATTTTTAAGGTAAGTGATGCATTTTGTCAAGGGAATCAAATGATCTTCTTTATTTTAGACCTTTTTATGGTCAGACTTAGAGAGGTGCACTAACTAGTATTGATTTCAACTTATATAGTATTATTACTATCTTTTAATAATATTTTTTTGTTAGGACCACCCCTAATTTATTTTCTAGGAATTTTACAATCATTATCATAGTTCCGTTATTTTTTTTGTTTGAAAATTTGGTAGATGACTTGCTAATTTTTTCATAGAGGACTATAGTAGAGGAATTGAGTAGGCGACTTGTTGATTGTAGTAAAATTATTATAGAGGATTTCAAAATTATATTTATAAGTTAAGAGATGTAAATCTTTATATATGTCCTTTAGGAAGAGATCAATTTCTCTTGTCAAAAGGCAGTCGGCTTTGACTCTCATAATTCTCATGCATGTGATATTTTTAAATGGAAAGAGTTAGGTTTAAAGTTGTATGATAGTAGGAATGTTCATGGCCTTTAATAGGTCAAACATTACAATTTTGTTGGAAGAAAACATATCAAATACCACATAATCCATTAGTCTACTTCCAAACCTTGAATATAAGTCTTCTAGTCGGACTTTGGTCACTCGTTTAAACAATTGCAAATTATAATGTCTTGAAAACTACAAATTTTAAGTCAGTCCCTATCAAATAATTATTAGCTAGGATATTGAATATTATTTGAATTTACAAGATAAAGCAAAGTTGGGCAATCAAATGAATAACTCCAAGTGATAAGGAAGAGGAAACCCTTGAAGAAGGTAGAGGCAACATCTTGCAGCTGAGGTGGGCAAGAAAAGCTAAAAGATGAAAACAAGAGGGAAATGGAAACTCCAACATTAAGTTTGAATAAGTCTGTGTTAGATAATATTAGTTATCATAAGCTAAATCAAGGTTGGGAAACAAGTGGCTCACCCAGAAAGACCAGGAGGATCTAACCCGTGAAGTGGGCAACAAAAGCTAAAAGATGAAAAAGAGAGGGAAAAAGGAAACTCCAACATTGGCATACATGATCATTGGGCTTCTGAAGTCAATTAATAAAATAATTTGACTTTCTGTGTTTTTTATAATCACTAGTTTTAGCATTGAGAATAAATGTATACATCATTGGATCTAAAAACCAATAATAATTTTAATAAAAAAACCCAAGAGAGTGATTTTCTACTAATACCTATATGTTCTTCCACCATTCAACTACTTTCTTTTTTTTGGTGCCAAATAAGAGTTGAGCCTTCTAGTAATCGCAGGAAATATTGCGTATGTTACATGGCTTTACAAGTGTAAGGACCAACAAGGGCTAACCCTCTGAAGAGTAACCAACTACACAACCCAAAATAAACCGGAAATCGTTTACCTGAAGCTTACAATTTAAACCACCTTCCATGATCTAACCCGATGGCCATATGATGAGGCCCCCAATGATCCAACGGTTATTAAAGAATTCACTTCAAAGGTAAGCTCGGCCTTTACCAGCTTTACGGATTCGACAGGGTAAATAAAGAGTCAATGTGTAAAACTTCGGGTCCATTTGTGGACCTAGTCTCCTCCCATGTTGAAACTCGATGTCCTTTCAATCCAGATCTCATAAGATCCGACGGTCATGAATACTATCACCTCAACAACATGTGCCCCTTTTGTTATGGATCTAATATGAAAATATAAGACAATGCAAATAAACCTAGAAATAACAAGATTTGAATAGATAGAAATGCTTCTCTATTGATCAAAACCCTTAAGGTAGGGCAACACCATATATTCACTCCTTAAGGAAAGAGAGCAATTCAAAAGCCATATGCCTGTTCATACAATATTCCTTGACATCTCTCAATTTGGATTCTCTATCCTCTATATAGGCCTCATACATACAATACCATGGGTCATTACCATGGTTCCCTCAATACCATCTATCTAGTACCATGGGATTATTACATTATTGCTAACCACTTGTGGTCCCTTACATGATACGGGTTAACCACCTTATTTATTACTATTTCCCATCCCATTATTATTCCATTGGGTATATCCCTTTGTACCCCATATTATCCCCCCTAAGTATACTACATTCCACTCCCCTTAACATGTTTCATCCTCGAAACATGGGAAGAACCCAAATAATAACATCTACTAAAAAGAGTAGTCCATTGGTACCATGCATGTGCATCTAGCCATCCAAGAGAAAGGTGAACCCTTGATCCAGCTGGTGCCTCGCTCACTTGAAATGGAGGTTGACTGTGGCAGCTCTTCTGTGTTGATGTGTAGTAGGTGGATCGACGCTCCTCTCTATCGATCATGTGGGGGTTGTCGTCCTTGTGGCTAATGTGTTGCCATCCTATCGGTTTTTTTCTTGCAAGGTGATGTGGGTGGTGATATGCTGAAGTTTTAACCAATAGTGGAGCCTGAGTGGTATTTGGTACATGTTGTCGTGCCTACTGTTGTTTCTTATCTTCCAATATTACTTCAACCACTGAGTCTTCATCTGATGTATAAATACCTGTAACCTTTTTTGCTTCAACCTCTATTTGTTTTTTATTGTCGATCATCAAAGGCTCATCATATGATGTGTAAGTGTCATTATAACTTTGTGATTTTTCCTCCATAGTCTCTGCTTGGGTCTTAATGGAATATCCTGCAATGTAATTTTCTTCTTTTTATACTAGAGCTTCAGGAATTTCTTCTACACATTAATATTGACAGTACTCACAGATTCCATCCAGGGATATCCTAAAACAAAATCCATGTTATCCATATCTGAAGTGTAAAAATCACAATGCAACACATACTTATCCATCGAAAGCTTCAAATCCTTATAAACTTGCACATCCTAATCATTAACCTGTGCGTTTTCAATGTGTTTTGCTGGCACTTGCAACTTTTTTGCCAAATTGACATTTAAGAGATTTTTCTTGCAACTAGGATTTATAGACACATTGATCTTCTCCTTCTAAATCAATCCATAAACCTACAATAAGGAGATACCAGTGAAAATAACCCTTTAGGTTTCTTGGTTTCCTTTTTTCCTGTAAAAATAAAATCTTTGCTAGGTTGTGTGCTTGTGTGTGTGAGCTTAGCAAGAGGACCCGAAAAATTAGATTTATGGTCAAAGTGGTCACAAATAGATTTTTCGAACATCTGCCAAGTAGCTGTCCTTGGATGGCATTTTTTATGACACTACCACCATTGCCATATTTCATGGTCCAAGTACATTGATTCCCACACTCAGCTAAGTCGCATCATCTATGATGTGATTCAATGTGAAATATTTCTCCATTTGTGCTAGCCATCTGGCTGGATGAGAGCCATTAAATTTATACAAGTCCCTCAAATTTTGATCTAGGCCTACCATCACAAAAAATTTTGGCAAAAATTTGAAATGGCCACAATTCTGTCAATATTGCTTAGAATCCCTATTATGACCTATTTTTGGAAATGGAACAACCATTATACATCTTCCCATGTGGTAAGCATATAGGTCTAGGCACTAGAATTTTAGATCCACGCTGTAACTGTCCTACCATCTCAAAAAATATCTAAAAAAAGAGTTGATTTTAAATCAGTGATATCTCCCTCATCTGGACTCCGATTCGACTGTTTTTTATTTTAACGCGGGTAATTTTTCACAAAAAATCTAGATCTAAAATTAGATTGTTTAGATTGTCCACTAGAACGTACAGATCTATGGCACAAACCCGCCGACCCGAAAAAATGTCTGCAACCAAAATGATTTTTAAATCATTAATATCTCCCTCATCCGGACTCCGATTTGGCGGATTTTTTATTTTATTTTTAACTTGGGTATTTTTTCACAAAGAATCCACATCGGTAATTAGATTTTTCAGACTTTTCACTAGAACGAGGAGATCTGATCTGCAAACTCGTCGCCCAAAAAATTCTTTCAAAAATAAAAAAAAATCGCCACTTTGCTCAAGAAAGTGCTCTGTTACCACTTGTTGTGGATCTAATATGAAATATAAGACAATGCAAATAAACCCAGAAATAACAAGATTTGAATAGATAGAAATGCTTCTCTATTGATCAAAACACTTAAGGTAGGGCAACACCATATATCCACTCCTTAAGGAAGGAGAGCACTCCACAAGCCATAGCCATGTTCATACAATATTCATTGACATCTCTCAATGTGGAGTCTCTAGCCTCTATATAGGCCTCATACATACAATACCATGGGTCATTACCATGGTTCCCTCAATACCATCTATCTAACACCATGGGCTTATTACATTATTGCTAACTACTTGTGGTCCCTTACATGATATGGGTTAACCACCTTATTTATTACTATTTCCCATCCCATTATTATTCCATTGGGTACCTCCCTTTGTGCCCCATATTACCCACCATAGGTATACTACACCTTTTACTCGGTTCACGAACACAATAATGATTGGAAGCCATTGGTTTATGAATGTTCAGGTCCGGTTTGAAAATTAAGCTCCAATCAATTTTAGAACCCAAAATCCACACGATCAAGCCATTGTTGATCTGACGGTCCTTTGAGATATCGGAACAGAAGCTTGCACAATATTTACATTATTTCCAGGCCTGATGAAGATTATAAACTGCTAATTGAAAACTGTTTGGGTGCACTTGAATAGCTAGCCTTAGATTACTTTTCCACCTGATGTTCATTCGATGACAAAGGATGTCAAGATCTGTGGTTGGCGACCTTCTAAGAATCCTGTTTTTTACCATGTGCCTCTCCCCTGTAGAAAGCTCTGTTTTAAGCATTTTTGGGGGATCAACAGTCAAGAATGACTTATGCTTTCATTTTCTCCTGTTTTCACTAGTCTTCCTTCTTGTTCATTCCTAATAGTTTGGAAGTTTTCCATGTCTTTGGCCGCATGTCTTTGACAATCCTCATGCAATTTCCTCGAGGGTGTCAAATCCCAAGCATACCTATTGTAACTTTCCTTGCAAAACACTCCTACATTTGCCAGAGTATTAGCTAGCATATTGGCTTTTCTTCACACATGAATGAAGCTAGATGTTCTTAGGGTTTGTAGGTGGGAACGAATACGCTGAAAGACCTACAAAAGTTGCCAATGCTTTGAAACTTTTCCAAGTTATTTTCCATTACCGATCTTCTTGGCCACATTAATAACCAATTCAGAGTCTACTTCAATGATGGAATTATGTAAATTTGACTTGATTAGTATTTCTAGGCACTTCTCTAAGGCCATGAGCTTCGCCATGTTATTAGTGGCAGTCCCCAAATGACTATGAAAGATATCCTTTATGCACCCTTTCTCATATTTGATAACCCCATCAAAACCAGCCATCCCTAGGTTACCTTTAGAGGCTCCATCTATGTTATTTTTCAAGAAACCATGAGGAGGCGGTTGCCAAAAGTCTTTACCATCATTCATCTGGCTCACATCCTTGTGTATGCTTTGGGGAAATAGCGAATGGAGACCCAATTGCAATAGTATACGAGCGTTCTAGGGAAGAGTCAGGTTCTTAGGAGGTCCCCTAAATATGGCACTAATATTGTCTTTGAGCTGTCTTAATATTTGTGCAATAGTGTTCTGGGTTGAGCCAGTTTTGTTCTTGAGAATCCTGCCATTACGTTCTTCCCAGACATCCTATATTAAGAAGCCCGGAACCAGAGTACAAGATTTGTTGATGATTTCATTTCCTGAGAAGTCTTTTCTAGAATTCTTCAAAGTGTGGGTAATACTGAGTCTGTCCCGGTCAGTTTGCCTGAAGACTGAGGCCACCCAATCCCACAAGGTTGAGGTGAATGGGTAGAGGTTGATTAAGTGTTCAATCATCTCCTCTTGTGAACCACATAGATAGCATTTGGATGGGCCAACAAAACCCCATTTTAAAAGATTTTCCCAAGTTAGAATTTTCTTTTGTTGAACCAACCACATAAATAGCTTTATTTTCATCCAATGCGGGTGCTATCAAAGGTCCTTCCATACCTTATCAGGGTTTTGATAATCAAACCCTAGGGCTATTTGTTTAGCTTCTTTGAGTTTAAAGTTACCTTCTGTGTTTCTTCCCCATCTCAATTGGTTAGACAAGGATGATACCAAAATCTTCCTCTATTCCAAGTCCATAGCAAGACAGTCTACTTGAGCTTTCAATGGGTTCTCTTCCTTGTAGCCTAGATCCTTCCATATTCTCAATTTTCCATTATTCCTTAGTTGATCCCAGAAGTCACTTATCATGCATAAACCTTTTTTGTTAGTGTCATTCATGAGAGAGGTTAGTTCTTCCCTAAACAAGTTTGGTTCTTGCTGCCAGTTGTCCTCCTAGAATCTTGCTAGGTTCATAGCTCGGATCTCCTAGAAGCCGTGTTGCTAGAAAATTCCTCTATTTTCTCAAGCAAGATTCTGAATGTGTGATCACATGATAAGCCCAAACATTCGAATTGTTGGCATTATGAGACAAGTGTTGTCCTTGATGGTAAATCACATAGATGACAAATCATAGTGCAGAAGGTCAGCAGCAAGGAATTGATAAGCAGAAGGTTAGCAGCAAGGAATTGATGATCAGACTACAAGTATGAAGAGAAAATACATATACGCAGGTTCATTGTGACCAAGCCGCGTATACACATGGGTTATACGTTACAAAGGCACGTATGCGTATACACGCACTTTCATGCAAGGAAAAGCACGTATATGTTGGAGAACTTACTTTTAGTCCGTGGTAGTTAGTCCTCGGTATTTGAACCTATGGTTTTGGACCATGGTGTCTCGTCAAAAGTGTTGATCTCAAGTATTGGGCCCATGGTATTGATTTGTTATGGTTTTGGACCGTGGTATTGAGCAAGTCCTAAGACTATAAAAGGAGAAGAAGATCATTAGGCAAAGGTATTGAAAAAAGTCTTGAATATCTGATGAAGTATGAGATCAAGTATGTAGGTTATGGGTTGATGATACATTGCTTGATCTGAGCTAAGGAGGGATCTCACCGGTTGATGGAGAACAAGATCTAAGGAGAGATCTGGATCAAATAGTTTGAAATGAACTATCTTTATATGGTTGATTATGCTTATTCTAGATCTGCATACTGACGCATGTAATATAAATGTTATGAGTATGACTGATGTCTGGTACAACTGCAAAGTTATAAGAAAATATTTTTAGATCTGTACGCGGGCTGGCCTTGGAAAAAGTGCGTATGTATGCGGGTTTGGTTCATCATAGTAGTGTATACCATTTGAGCTATGATGTCTGAATTTACAAGTGGTTCTGACTATTGATGAGTTCTGATGACTGTTTAAGGGTGTCAGTATTCTACATATCTTGGTTGGATGATTGTGTATTGATGGATGAGAACTAATATGGATCAAGATCCTAATGACTAATATTTATGTGATCCGATGGACTAGATCTGGGTGCTAACACATATATTATCCTTGTATATGTAATGATCTGGTTATGTCTGAAGTCAGGAAGTGTAGAGAAGTTATGAATAAGTAATTAATGACATATACGCTGGTTCACCTTGATGAAGTTGTGTATACACGTAGATTCAACACTTCCAAGTAGCGTATGCACTCTGATGCATGGTTTTGATGATACAGTTGGTTCTGATTGATTTTGTAGAATTCTGTGACTGTGTTGATTGACAGGATTTCAGTGATTCAGAGATTGATGATGCTAGTATTGATTGTTTTGTGCTTCAATGATATTTATGGGTCCAGTATGAAAATTTGATGAAACGTGGCCTTCAGATTATGGTGTTGTGCTTCAGGAGTATCCAATCTGAAAATGTATGAAATGTGGTCCCTTGAGGATGAAAGGAAATTGTAGGCCGGCACCTACGTACTAGTACATCGGCTAGTACAAGAGCTAAGGGGGTTGTAGCTCCCATCTAGGAGAGTCTGGAAAACGAGAGAGGGTTGTAGCCCTCTGCAGGTTGTAGCCTGCGTACTGGTATAAGACTGAACCAGTACAAAAGATTGTAAAATGAAGTTTCTTATTAAATGAAGATAGAGACGACTTGCAGCAGGTGGTTTTTACCCACA
This sequence comes from Pinus tabuliformis, assembly GCA_031772625.1. Taxonomy (NCBI): domain Eukaryota; kingdom Viridiplantae; phylum Streptophyta; class Pinopsida; order Pinales; family Pinaceae; genus Pinus; species Pinus tabuliformis. The sequence goes on from CM062805.1 coordinate 1,107,083,449, forward strand.
TTGGGTTTCCACCTTATATCATGGTGTTCATGTGTGATTCTTGTGTGTGATGATCTGTTCTATTTTACTGGACTTGCTTACTGTTCATATGGTTAATAAAGTTCTGATGCACTAACTAAAGATCAACATTTAATGGATTAACTGAATCTTAAGTATTTTACATATACGCTAGTTTCATTTGACACAGTCGCGTATACACGTAGGTTCCATTATCTGAAGCAGCGTATATGTATATAAGTATGGAAATGAAAAAGTTTTATTGATTTGATAATACTGATTCACACCCCCGCTCAGTATTATTTCCAAAAATTGGAATCAGAGAAGGTCCTTTGGTAGAAGCTTGATCACTTGAAGGAGATCCGTGGAATTATGGGAAAGAAGCTTAAGAAGAAAGCACCTAAGAAAAAGAAGACATCTAAGAAGAACTATGAAAGTGGGAGAATTGATTGGGGATTAGGTGTAAGAAGCTCTTCAGATTCAGAATCATTTCAGAATGAAGATGAACTATTAGGTATGAATTTGCTATCCTCTGATGTCCCAGCTATCTATCCATTTGGAAAAGACGAAAGTGATAGCGAAACAGCTGAATTTTCTCTGATGGGTGAAAAAGAAAGATATCAAGTAGAGGCATAATTTAAAAGGCTTTAAGATAAAATCAGAGATCAACAATATCTATTGAACAAAAGGGAATGTGACTTCAAAGAAGAAGCTACCAAACTAAATGCCCAACTAGAGGAAGGAAACAAGGTAAGGAAGTTATTCAAGGACAAATATCAAAAGTTGCAGGATGAAGTAACATCACTAAGAGATGAAGTCAAGGAAAGAAGCACAACCATCAAGAAACTCGGAGATAGATCGAGTTACTATGAAAGTCTTGAAGCCGCGATCTTCTCGCTAAAGGAAGATCTTGAAAAATCAAAGAAGCAGAATAAAGATCTACTCCAAGCTATTGAAAAACAGGTAAACGAAGTTATCAGCTCAAAATCTCAGCTGGAATGTGCCTTCAGAATTCGTCAAATGCAGCAGGATTTGAATGAAGAACAAGAAAAGGAGATTCTCAAACTAAGGCAACAAATGGAAGAAGGAAGAAAGTCTGAAGAAATCTTGAAGAAGCAATGTCTGGAAAAGGAAGAACAACTTCAGATTTAGGTAAATATCTTAAAAGGTAAATTAGAAGAAAAGGATAAACTGTTGCGATTTCAAGATAGTATTAAAGCCTTGGATGATATTCTTAGTAGTCAAAGTTCTCTTGCTATCAAGACTGGTCTTGGTTTTCACGAATCTTTTGAAGGTGAATCTAGTTCACAAGGTGAGGCAAGGAACTCTAAAGAGAAACCTAAAATGATCAACAAGGAGATAAGAGAGATGAGAGGTCAACCCCATCAACAATCAAGGAAAGAGATTCTTCAAAGAAAATCTTTTTCTCCTAACTATGGAAGTAATAGTCAGCCATTTACTCAGATGAATAATATTGAATGTTATGAATGTCATAATCTTGGACATCTTGCAGCTAGATGCAGAAGAAGAATGGTTCAAGACCATCATGCAGAAAGATCATCACATTCCAGATACTTTAATGGATATTGCTTTGCTTGCAATATGTTTAGTCACAAAGCTGTTGATTGCTACAGAAGGAATATGAAATAGGTAAGATGTTATACCTATAACAAGCTTGAACATATAGCAAAGGAAGGCAGGATCAAAGTATGGGTACCATATCAAAAGGAGAAAACGTCATCATCACGCTTGAAGATATGGAAAAAGAAGGAAGTTGAGTCAAAAAGATGTAGAACTGCACAATGTACTTAGATGTAGCACAACATAGACATAACAGACTAAGAAGGAGCTAAAAGTAGAAAACTTCAGTGTCTTGTATCTCATACGCAAGTTTCATAAAGGAAGTCACGTATATACGTGAGTTATACACAACAAAATTGCGTATATGTCAGTTTGATGAAAATCAATGGGGACAGGCTCAAAAAAGGGATCTGATATGATTCAGTCCATTATTTGCTCTATTGGTTAATAGTTACAGTCTGCTGAGGATGTGTGGGAATGTTTCGATACTTGTAAGATGTTTAGAAATGTTTTGATCCTAACTTGATGATGATGATCACTTGATGCTTATTGCTGATATATGCATGATCGGATCTAACAAATCGCACAGGTTGAGGGGGAGCATATGCCTTTAACAATGCATTATTGGCGTTATGGTTAATAGTGCTTCGTGATGATGCTCACATGGCTAAATGATATATCTTGCTTGATGTTGTTATGAGTTGTCCATGATAAAATCTCATATGATTCTTGGGGTTACATAGTTGATGTTCAGATCATATTTGTGGATTGACTCTTAGATGGTGCATATATGATGATGATCTTCATAAGGATAAGGAGAAGTACAAAACTTGAATACACATCTTGATTACTTGATGAATCACTCATATGAAGTTGTTGTCATATGCTACAGTTATGATGTAGGATTCCTATAGTTCTTGGTGCTCATGTGGATGAGGAGTGTTGATGTTATTGATATAAAGAAGCCTTGACAAATGAGCTTGAGCTCAAGATACATAGTGCTGGATACATGCAAAATTGCATTGTTGGAGACATGATGATGATAAGTTCTACCTATATGATGATAGGTTGATACTTACATATGTTGATTGATGCAGATATTCCCAAGTGATGATGATCTTGTTGATAAGATGGCTATGGTGTTTTGCACATATGATATAATATGATGATGAGTTGTTATCTATCTGCAGACATACCTTGTCATAGGACATTTATAGGTTGTTGATCTGGAATTGGTTGTACGTGAGTTTCATAAGGAGTATCCGCATATATACGCCCGTTTCTATGGATAGAGTCGCATATATGTTGATTTGAAGGAAATCAGTAGGGCCAAGCTCTGGTTGAAGAAAGTCTGATATGGGTCTAACATAGACCATCTGGTACAGATGGAACAGGTACAGAGGGAGAACATGATTGCTGGTCTAGATGTTGTTGACAAATGCTTATGGAGCAGATCATACATTGTGTATGACAGTTGCTAATGACTATAATGGTTTTATTTAGATGGTTGGTCTCATGAAAAGGTCATGATGTAATAATGTGTCTCTATCTATTGTAGTCATTTGATGAAATCTCTTTGAGTCACATAATGTAATTTGTAACCCCTCTTTCCATAAGAAGGATGATGAAATATTTCAGTCATGTATTTTATGGTGTGAAGGTCATGTAACGACCTATTTTGGTTTCCCCACTATGCCTGGGATGAAGATGTAATGTTCTTGTTTTATCATGTCTAAACATTTGATGAATCCCCACTTGGTTGGGTGGATGATCCCCACTTGGTTGGGTGATGGATGTATGTATTGAGTCTTTGGGTGATAGGAAGGTCTTTTATGATGTATAAGTCTTAGTTCTTCTTGAAGAAAATCTTTTGCAGATCTTGCCTACAGTCAGGGGGAGCATGAACAACACATTTCAGCAAGAGCAGATCTTTCAGCATGTAGCATCGACAGATTGGCACACCTTGGCATATACAAAGGGAGATCTCATTCAGAGAGTTCAACACGTACTCAGGGGGAGTATGAACAGAGAAATGCTTATCTTGGAAAGAGAATATCTTGGTTTGCCCTTTGCCCTTGATGTCAAAGGGGGAGAGTGATTTGGTGTTGTTGCCATCAAGTCCAAAGGGGGAGATTGTTGGCATTATGATGCATGTGTTGTACTTGATGGCAACCCACTCATAGAAGAACATCTCACTTACATATAACTAGATGAATTTACAGATGTGACCAAATGCATGGGATGCAGGACATATCAAAGGAATAAGAAGATCAAGTTCTAAGTGTGACAAGTTAGCTTTGCCATCAAGTCCAAAGGGGGAGATTGTTGGAATTATGAGAGAAGTGTTGTCCTTGATGGCAAATCACACAGATGACAAATCATAGTGCAGAAGGTCAGCAGCAAGGAATTGATGAGTAGAAGGTTAGCAGTAAGGAATTGATGATCAAACTACAAGTATGAAGAGAAAATACATATACGCAGGTTAATTGTGACCAAGCCACGTATACACGCCGGTTATACGTTACAAAGGCGCGTATGCATATACACGCACTTTCATGCAAGGAAAAGCGCGTATATGTTGGAGAACTTACTTTTGGTCTGTGGTAGTTAGTCCTCGGTATTTGAACCTATGGTTTTGGACCATGGTGTCTCGTCAGAAGTGTTGATCCCAAGTATTGGGCCCATGTTATTGATTTATTATGGTTTTGGACCGTGGTATTGAGCAAGTCCTAAGACTATAAAAGGAGAAGAAGATCATTAGGCAAAGGTATCGAAAAAAGTCTTGAATATATAATGAAGTATGAGACCCAGTATGCAGGTTATGGGTTGATGATGCATTGCTTGATCTGAGCTAAGGAGGGATCTCACCGGTTGATGGAGAACAAGATCTAAGGAGAGATCGTGATCAAATAGTTTGAAATGAACTATCTTTATATGGTTGATTATGCTTATTCTAGATCTGCATACTGACGGATGTAATATAAATGTTATGAGTATGACTGATGTCTAGTACAACTGCAAAGTTATAAGAAAATATTTTTAGATCTGTACGCGGGTTGGCCTTGGAAAAAGCACATATGTACGCGGGTTTGATTCATCATAGTAGTGTATACCATTTGAGCTATGATGTCTGAAGTTACAGGTGGTTCTGACTGTTGATGAGTTCTGATGACTGTTTAATGGTGTCAGTGTTCTGCATATCTTGGCTGGATGATTTTGTATTGATGGATGAGAACTAATATGGATCAACATCATAATGACTCATATTTATGTGATCCGATGGACTAGATCTGGGTGCTAACACATATATTATCCTTGTATATGTAATGATCTGGTTATGTCTGAAGTTAGGAAGTGCAGAGAAGTTATGAATAAGTAATTAATGACATATACGCTGGTTCACCTTGCTGAAGTTGTGTATACACAAAGATTCAGCACTTCCAAGTAGCATATGCACTCTGATGTACGTTTTTGATGATACAGTTGGTTCTGATTGATTTTGTAGAGTTCTGTGACTGTGTTTATTGGCAGGGTTTCAGTGATTCATAGATTGATGATGCTAGTATTGATTGTTTTGTGATTGAATGACATTGATGGGTCCAGTATGAAAATTTGATGAAACGTGGCCTTCATATTATGGTGTTGTGCTTTAGGAGTATCCAGTTTGAAAATGTATGAAATGTGGTCCCTGGAGGATGAAAGGAAATTGTAGGCCGGCTCCTATGTACTAGTACATCAGCTAGTACAAGAGCTAAGGGGGTTGTGGCTCCCATCCAGGAGAGTCTAGAAAATGAGAGAGGGTTGTAGCCCTCTGCAAGTTGTAGCCTGCGTACTGGTATAAGACTGCACCAGTACAAAAGATTGTAAAATGAAGTTTCTTATTAAAGGAAGATAGGGGCGACATGCATCAGGTGGTTTTCACCCACATTGGGTTTCCACCTTACATCATGGTGTTCATGTGTGCTTCTTCTGCGTGATGATCTGTTCTATTTTACTACACTTTCTTACTGTTCATATGGTTAATAAAGTTTTGATGCACTAGCTAAAGATCAGCATTTAATGGATTAACTGAATCTTAAGTATTTTACATATACGCTAGTTGCATTTGACACAGTCGCGTATACACGCAGGTTCCATTGTCTGAAGTAGCGTATATGTATATAAGTATGGAAATGAAAAGGCTTTATTGATTTGATAATATTGATTCACCCCCCGTCTTAGTATCATTTCCAACACGAATATGATCCCTCTCCTACCAATTATTTTCATATTTCTGTTTCCAAAGCTTGGACCATGGGATTGTCTATTCCTTAAGCCACCTCCACCAAAGCTTTGCACCCGAAACTCTACTGAGTGTCTCCAGGTCATGAAGCCCCAAACCTCCATGGGCCTTAGGTTTGTAAAGCTTATCCCAAGCTATCATTGGCCATTTATTTTTCTCTTCCCCTTTGCCCCAAATAAAATCTCTTTTAATGTTTCTAATTTGTTGTAAAACTCCTTTAGAAGTAGGAAGAGTTGACATCACAAAAATGGGTATGGCTTGCACGACAACTTTTCTTAGCACAAGGCGCCCTGCTAAATTCAAAGATCTGGATGTTCATTTCATGACCCATCCTGAAGTTTGTTAATGACCGGCTCCCACACTCCCCTGCTTAGAGGTTTGTTTGTAAGGGGCATTCCAATGTACTTAGAGGGTAACTGATCCCTTTGGGATCTTAGAATTCTAGTAAGGTTTCTTTAAATAGAAATGTCAGTGTTAAAAAAGAAAAATTTTGATTTGCCAAGGCTTACCTTTGTACTAGCGACCATAGCAAAGTCATTCAAGATTTGTTTAAAAGCTTCGGCTTCCTTGACCATGGGAATGCCCTGCAGCACAGTGTCATCCACAAATTGTTGGTGAGTTGAAGAAACTCCATCTATGGTAAGTTTCAATCCTTGGATTCTTCCTTCAACACTTGCCATTTTTATCGCTCTTCCTAGCCCTTCCATCATGAGCACAAAGAGGAAGGGGGAAAGTGGATCTCCTTCTCTAAGACACCCAGAAGGCATGAAGGTTCTTGAGGGCAAGCCACTAAGAAGGATTGAAAGATTGGTCGTGGATGCAAGGGCCATAACCCATCTAATCCAGTTATGGTCGAAACCATAAGCTTTCAACATTGCCCTGATGTAAGACCAGCTTAGCTTGTCATAATATTTTGCTAGGTCAAGCTGTATGATCATACTAGCTTTCTTATTTCTCCTAAGAGAGTGTACCATCTCATAAGCTTGTTTGATGTTGTTGACAATCTATCTTCCTTCCACATAACTAGTTTTCTCCTTTGAGACAAGATCTGGAAGAAGGGGCTTGAGTATGTTAGCGATCACATTGGAAATAATTTTGTACACCAAATTACATAAAGCTATGGGTCTAAATTTGTCCAGTGTCATAGCTTTTTCTTGCTTTGGAATCAAAGCTATGAAAGAGGCATTAAGAGCCTTCAAGACTTATCTGGATCTTCTTGAGTCTTTCACTACATCAAGGATATCTTATTTGATTGTTTACCAGCATGCTTTGAAGAAGTCCAAATTGAAACCATCCAGGCCAAGAGCTTTCCCATTTTGCATCTCGTTGATAACTCCATGACATTGGCCTATTAAGATTATGATTTTCTTCCCTTGTTACAATATTAGGAATGTACCTTGTGAATTTGTTAATGAACCATGACCTGTCTCAGACAGGCTCCTTTGCAATGCTAAGGAAGTGTTGTACTAGGAAAGATTCCATTTCTTTGTGGGTGACAAGCTCTTTCCCTTGAAAATCTCTGAGTTTTGAAATTATGTTATGTGATCTATGATCCAAATTTTATTTATGAGAAATCTTTGTGTTTATCTCACCTTATCTAATCCACTGCACTCTTGATTTTTGTCTCTAGAAAATCTTCTCCTTCCTGCAACTATCATCCCATTCCTTCTGAAGAGAATCAGCTTGAGTTTTCCTTTCCTCGGTAGAACCATATTTGATCATGATCTGATTAATCCCTTAAAGTTTCTGTCCAACTTCTCTTTTGGCTTTGAAGATGTTACCGAACTATTTTTGTTCCAATCTTTGAGTCTAGCTTTGATGTGTTTAAGTCTTGGTTGCAACATGAACATTTTAGTGCCTTACAAGGGAAAATCTTCCATCCACCATTTATCAATATTCCTGGTGAAGTCAGGGTGAGAGAGCCAGACATTTTCAAACCCAAAAGGTCTATTCCTCAGTGTAACCATAAAAGTGGCTTCAAGCTGGACAGGCCAATGGTTCAAGCCTCCAAAATCAAGGATTAAAGCTGACATGTTAGGGCCTATCAGAAAGAGGTCCTCTGAGATTATGAAACTATCTCATTTAGAGGCCACTTGAGAAGCCCCTCCTCTCTTGCTGTTCAAGGTGAAACTGCCATTTATTGTTTCAACATCCACTAATCTCATGTTATTTATGAAGTTTTGGAAGGCAACGCAGTCTTTGCCTAGTGTTTTGGTTCCACCCTTTTTCTCTATAAGAGATTTGATCATATTGAAATTCCCTACTAGAATCCAGGGCATATCAGGATATCTCTCTCTTAGCTCCTCAAGGGAGGTGAGAAGCTTGAGTTTGTCTTCTAGTTTTTGAGGACCATAGACATTTGTAATCATGTAAATCTCCCTATCACCCAAAGGTTGTATTACCAGTGAAAGATAGTTCCTGGACGCTTCCACACCCAGGATTCCAAGTTTCTAGGGATCCCAAAGCATAAGAATCCCTACCACCGAGTTGTCTACCTTAACCTCAAGATACTCATACTTTCTTAACCATTTTCTATGTATTTCTCTGATCTTATCCATCGAGCACTTTGTTTCCTGAATAAAAACCATATCTGGTTTTTCTTCTTTTATTCTACTGCTGAGATTTCTTTATTTCCTTTTACTTCATAGGCCTCTAATGTTCCAGGTTGTAAGCTTCATTAAGAAAGGTTTGTAAAAGATTAACTGGTGAGATATTTCATCTTACCTGTGTTAATAATGATTTTTCCACATTTTGTCAACAACTCATTCTGTCTTTTTCTTCCTCTTTTCTTACCCAGGTTCTTGGAAGGGTGCCCTAGTGTTTCCTCCATTGTCTTCATCCCTCTAGTTTTCTGGCTGTCATGGTTTCTTTTGAATCCAAAACCCTTCGATTGGGATCTCCATAGAAAGAGTTGTTGAACCCTATCAAACTCCTCTTTTGGTCGGGAGTCAACCGCTTTGGCAATACCCTGCTCTAGAAACTTTTCTAGATCTAAGTTCTCCCTTTCAAGAATCTAATGTAGTTCGTGGTCCTTCATTCCCACCTCACTTGGTGTCATCTCATGGTCCCCACTGAAGTCAACAATGCTCGATAGATCATCCTTTTGCTTGGTTTTCTCTGGTATATCCCCCATGCTAGTATCCCTATCCTTGTCATTGGTATTAGTCTCTGATTCCTGGTTTGCCCCGTTGTTTCCAGCTGCTTCTTCTAAGATTTTGAAACTATTGTGGCTCGGTTGCTTGTCCTCATTAATTTTTGTTTGCTTCTGCTTTCCTCCTTTCCCCTTACCCCCCACCTTAGTGAAACCCTTCGAATCTTTGTCTGTGGTGGTTTTTTTGTTGCTTTCCAGTTTGTTTAATGGGCAGTCTCTATATAGGTGCCTGTGTTCATGGCACTCATGGAACCTAAATGAGACATGCTCATAGTCCACCACCTACACCCATTCTTCATCATACACTTCTAAAATGATTTCATCTAGGAGTTCCCCAGATAAGTCCATTTCCACACAGATTCAGGCAAAAGAAGTGTATTTGCCTCTTAATGTCGCATCTGATGTCTTTATAAAATGCCCTAGTTTGTTACTGATAACCTTTAGAGACTTTCACAACCAATAATCTAAAGGAAGGGAGCATATTCTTATCCATACCGGTATTGAGGAGAACGTTTCTCATTATGGGACAAAATTCATCACCCATGGTCGCATGTAAAGGCCTGCAGCAGTGTAAAAATAAGGTCCTCCCTTGAACACTCTGTCTTTATCTTCTAATCTCGTGAACACCACCGTAAAGAAGCCCTTGCATCCAATGTGGAGGTTTATTTCCCCCTTTGGTTTCAAGTGGTTCCTTATCCATGCATGTAAGGCCTTCTCCGTCGGTCAAATCCCCATAAATTTGCATATAATCGTGTGTTCCGTCATGTGGTCTCTGTGCAACTGTAGTGCTGGGTCACTTAAAATGACTCGAGGAGTAATGGTCGACTTGGGTTTGCAAACCCTTGTTGCTCTCATAAGTGTAGCATTTTGACTACTTCCCTCCTTCCTCTTCTCCCTATTGTCTTCCTCATAATTTTCTTTCTGTTCGTGAGGTTTGATGTTTCCTGTGTTAGTATCCTTAGTTATCACCTCCGTTGGTTTCTTGAAGCACTGCAGACCAGCTTCCTTGCTTTTGTTCGTGGCTATTTGATTTTAGGAGGGAGCAAAACTCTCTCCTCGATGACCCGCTATGGTTACCAGTGGCCAAACCTTAGCACAAACCCTAGTTCAGATTGCAGAGCCCCTTCTCTACCCCCTAACTTTTTCACATTCGAAGATGCGTCCTTCTCTCTCTTATGGAATTAAACTACTTGTATATTCTTCCTTTGTGTTTTTATTTTTTTATTTTTTTTTGGATTATCTCAAAGTTTGTATTATGTCTTTCATATAACTTCATATCACAATTTCTCATATAGTAAAAAAAAATTATGATTTTAATTATTTGTTAGGAAAATACATTATTTATAATATCTAATTTACGAAATAATATTACTTGCACTCCTTTTATCTATATATATATATATATATATATATATATATATATATATATATATATATATATATAGATAATAATAATAATAATAATAATAAATGAAAATAAAGAATAAGTTAAAGATATATAATAGACTGTATTATTATTAATATAATTGAAAAGACATATATATATCGCTTCAAACAAATATATGAATCTAATATGTAAATACTACATAATAAAGTCAGTTTAATAATAATAAAAAAGCTATATAATAACGTCAGTGCGCTAATAATATTAAAAAGGAATGCGGGAATAAGGATATATATATATATATATATAGGTCATCGAATCTTACTTGCCCAAAACAAAATCAAATTACGGTTTGCATGCATGTGCTCTTATTGCGACACTACAATATTTTCGGTTGCCACCATCGGTTAATCATTGTTGTCTATTGCAAACAAGCGAGACAGAAGCTTTCACAATTGATCTTCAGCTTTTACAAACTCTTCTCTCTTGGTTTAACAAGGTTCGGTGGAGTGATACGCAATATTTTTCATTATTAGTCCCTGCCATCTGGCAATGGCCAGGGACTATAGTAATCGGAAAGCACAATGTTAACATTAATTGACCTGCCTGTGACCTGCTTCTTAGCATCGGTTGAGGGAGTATATCGAAATTTTCGTCGTATATAATAATTCACTGTGTTATTTGGCCTCTACCCGAGGCCGGAGGCAAAAACATAGGTTATAAATAATTAGTTTTTGCCATTCAACATTAGAGCAGTTTAATGCTAGCATTAATCCTAAGCGTTTAATGCTTGGGATAATGATTGGCACATTGTACTATCAGATGTATAGGTACACGTTGCTACGTGAAGACCCTTGCAATGTGTCTGCCATGTGTCTACTCTGCATGGCTACTCTCCATGTTGCTCTAGAACAAGTCCACCTGGTCATTCACGTTGGAGCTGTCAAGATATTAGTTTCTAGAAATGTACGCTCAAATCAAGGGCTTGAGAATCATACCGAAGTGCAGACTCAGCTGAGATTCATCCATATCTGTAGAATCACCTGGAGCAGAAGCGTGACTGCAATAATCATGGATCCCATCTCCGCGTTGCTTACCCTTCCTGCGAGCCCATACCCTGTGACCAGTTCTGGGGGCATTCGTTCCTGCCGTGTCCTTCCAAGGTAGATGGTATATTCCTGTAGATGGTGCCATTGCTTTGATTGACGGATTCCATCATTTCACTGGCCTCCCATGGCTTGATGAACTTCACTTACTCTGAAAAAGCTGAAGAAGAGAGCTCATGCAGAACGAAATTAATTCGCTTGCTGGATGGTCAACTTGGGTTCTTTGAGTGGGGTGTAAGAGGGGCTTTAATAGAGAGCTGGTGGAACCCGACTAGGCTGGTCCGAGAAACAACGATGACACAGGCTGGTGGGACAATAAACAAAGACAACAGCGGGCGAAAGAAAGGGCTTACCTACGTGCGTGCTTCTTGCATGGATAGAGTGCGGGCTGGCGGTAAATCTTAATTATTGAATTCTTTGCTTACAGTATTTTGCTTGGTCCTCGGAAAAATGCTACATCTTTTTCCATTCTCATTGCCACTCTCATTCGTCTGGTTAATTGGGCTGACCTCTCTCGTTATGATGATTAGGGCATGCACTGCATGCTGATGTTGTGTTGTATGTACTTTGATTGTAGCGGATAAGACCATTCTCAGGTCTGCACGGAGAAACGCCTTCCATGAACAAATGGAAAATCAAGCCGTTGAGTGCTGGTATTTCTGAAAGATAGAATCACCTCTCGCAGAGACCACCTATGCCGTTATAGTAGACATGAAGAACACAGGTCTCTAGGGCTTGAATTTATCATATTATTTTCTCTTTTCTGAACAATTTGAATTTATCATATTATTTTCTCTTTTCTGAACAATTTGAATTTATCATATTATTTCCTCTTTTCTGAACAATTTGAAAATTTCTCTGTAATTATGAACTCAAAAGAAAAAAGGGAACTGATAATCAACTTGATCAATTGCAGAGGGCTTTTTCCTATGGTGAAAAGTAGAAACCAGTATTGCCAAGGCATGAACATGATTCATACTATCAACAAATTGATCCTGCAACATCCTGGCACGCTCATCGGACGTACTAACTAGCACCTCGTTGTTCTTGTTCCAAAGCGTGTTCCCTTGCCTGTACTTCACGATGTTGAAGTCATGCTACTTCATACGATGTAGGTGAGTCTGATTGTTCTGACTTCTACTGTAAGTTGCCTTAAGGTGCCTCCCGACACTTGCCTGTGAGGAAAATCCCATTTAGAAGAAGGGAAAAAAATATAGCTACAGAGGCTGAGGGAAAGGCCGGACTCTATTCCTGACTTAAGGAAGCCTTCGGGGATCTTCTCCTATCTATAAGACGAAGACGCAACAACTCGTCTTATCGTCTGCATCTGCTAATCCTTGCTTGTCAGCTTAACTTCCTTAATGTACTGGGAGAGGAAAAAGGCCTCTAAGCTTCTTTCTTTCTTTTGAGTTTTCTGGTTATATCAAGCAAAGACAGATAAGAATAGATAATATGACTAATCGGTAGTAGCTAACTAGGTGGGTTTGGGTGGTTAGCACCCCCTAGCAAGAAAGCCCATTTACTGGTATAGAAATAGAAATGATATCAGTATTCATGGAACGATAGATATACAGAGATACTATGAACGCAACCAAAACCCATACAGAGATATTAGCATGAGCGATACGTGGCTGTGTTTATCATGACAAAACAATCATGTGGGTGCCCCTACGCTTCTCCACGTACTTCCTTATTGCTTTGACACTAGCACAGGACGGTGGGACCTTCTTTTGTGACGTGGCATCTTTGGCCTTGCGTGATGTGGCTGGATTTAAGAAGTGTTGTGCAATATAGTTTGGTGGCTGGATTCAAGAACTGGCGTGCAATATGGCTCATATAGATTAAGAAATGAGAAATCTCAATTTTGCACTGTTTCTTATCAATTCACAATATCAATCATAAGTTACATAATACCAAGCAATAACACGTACATATGTAAAAATAAAACAACCTACATAAATTCAATTACAAACCTGGAAATGTGAGCAAATGAGGCAGCAGCCTATGTGCTGAAACAGAGGTACCATGAAACACTGGAATTCAGAAGATTGCGTTATTTCTAGAACTTCCTCCCATTATCGCACGAACAAAACTTCCTTTTGTCTGTTTGTGACAGGCCAATACCTTAGTAGACCCCTAATAACAGTATCCACTAACGTGAAATCATTTTCCACAAACTGAGTGATACAGTGTGATAGTTGTTGATGATAGAGAGCAAGGCATTTAGGCTATGCCGACGCAAAAGAGCTCTGCTTAAAAAGAGTTTATGTTCCTCTTTTAGAGGTGATGCAAAACCATTTATTATGCTACCCAGAATTTCCAACAGCTCACTAATGCCATTGTGTCTCTTAGTTTCATAAATAAATCGATAGAATATGTTGTTAATTGCTATAAATGGTCGATGCATCATATATTTTCCATAAATGCGATGCAATATAATTTTTGCATACTCTCTCTCTAGGGTCTTCAGAATCAAATAGGTTGAGCAATCGCTGTACAAAGAAGCGGTCTATATACCTCTTGGCTAATCTGGGATCTGTATCTGCAGAAATTATATATCGCAGCAAGAGTTCATACACTATCTGCAAATGTGGCCATGCAGGATCCATACTTTCCTGTGCAAGCTGGAGGCAAGGAACAAAAAAGATTTGAAGCAAACATTTTGGCAATCTCCCCTTGAACTCTTTCTGTGAGTGTGCCTACTCCATACTGAACGTAGTCAACAAGCTCCCGTAAGGTTTGCCACTTGAACTCTTTGTCTGCAATATTTTCTTTAAGGTTTGAGCAATCATATTTGAGACAACAAAGATTCAATTTTTTAATCAAGATCTTGTCTTTCAAACCAAGGAACATCTCTCGACAATGGTAAATTTGCAGTGGGGCTTAGACTACCATTGGCAGGACGATCAGATTCAGCGTTAATCACATCATTCTCTTTCATTGGAGATGTCAACGGGGTAACTACAGAGTTCAGTGCCACGAAATCCTTCACAAGCTGAAAAATCTCAGCCTAGAAGCATATACCACTAACACAATATTCAGCAACAAGCTTCAGCGACTGATCATTATATGGTTTTGTGTTTCCTCGGTTGTAGACATGGGGATCTTTCTCTTCATTCACAAGCCACTGCTTGTTTATTATGCAATGCTCGATCGTTTAACTCTTTCTTTGTTCATATCATAATCGAACTGGACTTCCGGAGTTTACCCAATCTATTATTCTTTCAATACGAGCCTTTTTCCATTATTATTCATATTACTAATGAACAATTATTCAATTTATTCCCTATCTATTCTAATTTTAAAGAATAGATTATTCAATTTATTCCCTATCTATTCTAATTTTAAAGAATAGATTATTCAATTTATTCCCTATCTATTCTAATTTTAAAGAATAGATTGGAATGGATCCTTAGAACCAATTTAGAAGCATATAAATTTCACTAAAAAAACCAACCCTTACAACAACAACTGGAAAAGGTCATCCACAAGCCTATTGTGCTAATTCACACGATGCTGCAACATTTGTTGAAGTTTTAGGCTTGTAGAAAGTACCAGCAGGGACAGATAAAGCCAAACAATTTTAAGTTTAAAACACAAAGGGGCAAATCGTAAAGCTAACAAAGAACGCAAGAAATTCGTGAAATTCGGGCCCCTCATTCTCTCTACTTCGGCTCCAAGCTCGTCTTAGTCATCTCTTCTCATGATATGGCAAGGGAGTTTATGAAGACTCGTGATCTTCTTTTTGCCAGCATACCTCCATCAATTGCAGGTAATTACTTGTTGTATAATTATTTGGAGGTCGGCTCTGCTCCATATGGCCCTTACTGGAGGCAAATGCGTAAGCTCTGTGTTTTACAAATGCTGAGCTCCAAAAGAGCAATAGAGCAAGCAGCATGAACATATATATGAGCTATAAATTCCTCCTGCCAAGTCTACTAAGAAACTCCTAATCATCTTGCTAGGTCTAGTTCTAATATTTTTCGTCCAACCCTAGGCAGGGACGAGCTACCTTGCAGCTCCTCTTGTTTGAGTTTGAACTAGCACTGAATAGTTGTCGGATTTTTAACCCTTTGTTATATATCAGCTAGAAATTTATCGTTGAATTTTATAAATTTTTTTTTTTTTTTTTTAAATGTATGATAATTGATACCTTTAGCGTAGCTGTGTACCCAGTACCATTCCAATGGAAAATTATAACGAGGACGTAAAAGTGACATTGAGAAGTGGTGATGGTCACATAATTACGGTGGATAAAGAAGTGGCATTTGAATCGAAGGTGTTAAAAAATATAATACAAATTGCAGGAGAAGACCAATTACCTCATCAGGTGATGCCTGTTAGTACTGTATCAAAACAAACCCTAAACAAACCCTAGAAAAAATGTTTGAATACGTAGAGTACCATGTACGCAAGTCTTCTAAACCTGCCAATGTTATGCGGACATGGGATCTGAATTTCGTCACCAATGTCGATATTGACATGTTATTGAATCTAATAAAGGTAAGTATTGGTCGTTTCTTCTTTGTTATGGATAAAGTAGCATTTGCATTGCAGGTGGCCAATGTTATCTGACATTTAACACAAATTGTTTGTTTGTTGATATGTTTGTAAATTCTTTCTCACAGGGATTGCAATATTTGTATTTGCATTGCAGGCAGCAGATTGGCTGGGTGTGGATAGTCTTCTGGATTTGGCAGTTGAAGAATTGACAAGGGATCCTTGTCCAGGCCAAAGGATTGTTAAAGAAAACCGCATCATTTCATAATACCTCAGAAGACGGGCGCTGATCGACATGCGACTAATGTAATCATTAATTATTCATTTACATTTTTACCTCTTAGATTTCTCAACGACTTATAACGATCTATTAAGCATTTACGTTGCAAAATTATATTCAATCACTAAGTATATACATTTACATATTATTGTGCGTATCGTTCGTTCTATAAATGTGGCGCTTCACTTATGTCGTGTGCACCAATTAGTTTAGTGTTGGTTAAAGTGAATATTATTCTTTTCTCGGACTAGTTTCATTCTAATTTTTCCATCCCAGAAATAGAGGTTTTGTTGTACTTCTCTCATCTGTCAAGGTTGGTCTATATCCTCTGTATTATCACTTAGATCTTAAGTTTATGTTTGGAATGGTTTTGAGTTTTAGATCTAAAATGTTCACATAGGTGATTCTATTTAACTCCAATCTATAGTATTTTAATATTTTAATAGTTCAATAGTTCAGCTTATTTCCTAATAAAAAATGTATTTAACTCCCACCAGTAATATTTCAATAGTTCAGTTTCGTTTCATAATAAAAAAGTAATGCATAAATAATTTTTTTTTAAATGGAAATTATTTATAAATAGATTATAGTTAATATTAAGGGAAGCTATCTTTACACAATGAATGAGTTTAATATTGTATATAAATATTATTAAAAAGATCTGGATATTTTTATTATTATGAATAATTTTTAAATGCTACATATCAATTTTATATTACTCATCAACACTTGTCAGATGTAATTGAATTGTTTTATGTTTATTTACAAAATCTTTCTTACATGCGCATATTCATTACCATGGTCATTCATATATCAATATAAAACTGATATTAAAGTGTATTAGTTCAAGTGCTTTTAAATTACTTTAATTATACATATTTCTTTGAAAATATTGTAAATCAACCCAACCATGGTTCTATTAGCCCTTTTTTATAACTTAAATATTTTTAGCAAAAATGGCTCCCGCTGATATGATAGAAAATGTTTGTATGAACTATGATATGCAATATTATAAATATTAAAATAATAATGTGGGGAGATTTGGTCTCCATAGGTCATGTAGTCCAATTCTAGACATGACTAAGTACATCTAAAAGCTGCTCTAGACATAATTTCTTTGGGCTAAAAAAGTTATTTAATTAAACCCACTCCTCATTTAATTTCAATATTGTTTAGTTTAATTTAATATTTTTAAAATTCAATTAAATATACTAGATCCACGGTTGCTCTTAGTGTCCATCATATATATTTTAATTCAATATTTCCCATATTTCAATACAATATACAACAATAGGCGATTCTTCTATATCAATAGAAATTATTTTACCCAACAGATGAGGAGATTTGTGGTTTCAACACTCCATACCATATCATTGTTATTTTCAGATTCCTCTTTGTAGATATGATAGATGTCAGGTCCTTGCCATCGTCTCTTTTGCAAGTTTTGCCAAGTAAGATTTTTATTATGGAAAACCAACCAAGTAAAGAGGATGATTTTGTTTGGGATTTTAGTTTTCCAAAAGGAAAAATAAAACATGTTTCTCACTCAGTTGTGCATCCACTAAACAGAGAGTGAGATATATATCTACAACTTTAATGTTAGCATTCTTCATCTTCCCTCACCATATTAACTTATCATGATTGCAACCATGACATATCTTGAGTTGTTTCATCCTGGCTACAAACCCTTCACATTCTGACTCCCAATGTCCAGATAGACCCAATTCCTGTGCACTCTTCCGAATAGGGTATGGACCCCTCCATAGTGAAATGGCCTGACACGAGAAGTATATTCCTATTGTATTTAGAGTATGTATAAGATGCTCTAGGATCCTATCTTCATTTCTAGCACCTAGAATGTGGTCGATGCAAATGAGAATGTTGTGGCATGATCCAATGTTCCAAGCAAGGTGTTGTAGGAAGATCTTAGAGAATTTTTGGAAGCTGAGGGAGTAGCCAATCCATTTGCAATAGCTTCAGAGTGAGTGTATGAAATCATGGTCCTTTATGTATTTTTGTCTTATGACTAGACTTTCTTTATGTATTTTTGTCTTATGACTAGACTCCATGTTTCCATAGAAACTTGATTAATAACGCCCATCCAAAACCCCGTAGGTCTAGAATTCCCCATCCCCCCATGACCTTTGGGAGAGTGATCTTGGACATCTTAGACAGGTGAAATTTCTTATGCTCATGACTACCACCCCAAATAAAATTAGCCATAATATCATTGAGATACCAATGCTACTACCGAATTAAGCTCCAAATCTTATATTAGTAAGATTTTCCTTATTCTTAAGTTTTAACATTATTCTAGTTTTGTTTTTCAATATTTCCTCTAACTCCTTTTTTTTGCTCTATGTGTACTTTTACATAAAATACAACTAAGTGAACTTTTGTGTCAAATTTAATAAGCTCAAAGACACCTTTATTTTCTTTCATTTTATGTACTACTCATAAAGTAGCTTTAACCAGTCTAATTTTTTGTTCTTCCTTCTATTATAGTTAGGGAAAATTTTCTATGTTCACTTTCAACAAAATCACATTTATTGTTGGAAAATTTTTCAAAAAATTGAAATGTAATATTTGTTAATTTATTCTCTTTTATTAATTTAATGATTATAGAAATTTTGAATTATTTACTAAATTATTGAAAATTATATATATATTCTAACCTAGCTTTTTTTTTAAACCTTAATAAGCATTGAAATCAGTGTGAAATATTATTATATATGTTGCCTTTATATACATGAGCCATAAACCAGCAAGTGTTAAACACGGATATAATTTTTGCTATATTGATTCATAATTTTGTATTGTTTATCAAAATTTTCTACAAGTAGAGATTAGATCATTGAGAATCACTTCAAGATAGAAAATAGTCATTTATGTTGGAATATATTTAATTTATATATTGAGAATTTAAATTAAGTTATTAAGAAAACATTTTGCTATTTATCTAGTTCTAACATACATATATATTAAAAATTTTAAATTATAGATATTATTTCTCTAGATTTTATTTATATTTTAATATATAAAATATTATATAGTTTTAGTTATTTTCAAATATTTTTCAAATATATCAGTGCAGATAATATGGACATTAGGGGAAAAAGTTTGCTTTACTGACGCCTGCTCGACATATAAGAATCCAAATCTAGCATATACTCCACCACTTCCTTTCTAGGGTGGTTGAGCCTCATTGCCACAATATTCATTGCTGGGTACCTTATGTTTTCTAACTTAGAAAGAGAGAGGATGTAAATAGTGCATTTTTTGAAGAATATTTAGGTTATGAAATTTTATTATCGATATTGCTTTAGATTTATTGATGTATAATGTATTGATTTAGAATGAAAACATAAATCATTTCTTTTATTAGAAAGAAAATGAGAATTAAAATTGACAATAAATGCAGTGTTGTGTTGGAGCAACAACTTGCCAAAATTGTTTTCAAAAAAATCTAGATTATGAAGCTTTACTGTCAATATTCCCTTGCCTTCAAGTTATTTATATATAATGTATTGATTTATAATGAAAACATTTCCTTTATTATAAAGAGTAGAAAATCAAAATTCACTATTAATGCTATTTTATTAAAAATCTTAAGCATAAAAAAACACAAAATATTAGTAAATGAATCCGTTATAGCCTTAGTAAAAAATCAAAAAATTGGGTTATAAAATTTTAAAGGCTAAGAATCAAATCCCTTATTTCAGTTAAGTTTAATAAACACGACTAACACCTAATAAAAATGATATATACTCCAAATATGTTGAAAAGTTATTCTAAATCATGCTCTTTTGCATGGAGAAGACGAGCTTTATAAAATCAACCAAGAAAACAAAGAAATAAATAAATCTGTGTCTGAAATAATCCACCATTCACTGTGAAAGCAACCATCCAAAAATTGCAAAAGACTAAATTTCCTACGTCGAATTATGTAACCAAATAGTTATCTAATAGTTAGCTAAGAATGCTTCCAATGCAACGTCTCAAGTTTAATCTCTGAGGGTGCTCCTAGAATAATGGCCTAGTTTGGTACACAAACTAGATGAGTAATGGAAGCATCTTTCCTGGAATAACACTATAACACTATAGAATATCCAAAAATTCTAGTGTCGTGAATCCAAACGAGCAGAAGCTTCAGATAGAATTCTCTAAACCAACATGAATAAATATGTTTTAAGCCTTAAACCATTGAAAACCTTAAGATGAAAAATAAAATTGCATAATCATCATAGAAATATACACTAAACGAGAGTTTGTAGAAGTTTTCTTTTCTTTCATATCGAGTACGACATAAAATCATAGTGCAGGTAGGTTTGAAAGCTATCATGCGAAGATAGATTGAACAGTTCTGACAAGATAAAGAACATAGCTCAAGGTAGTTTGCTTGCTTTTCTATTAGGAACCATGTAATTATTTTTTGTTCCATCTATATAACAAAAGTTTAGGGAACTGCATGCGTCCTTCACATACTGATCATATCAAAAGTTTTGTAGCATAAAATGGTTCAAGAATTAGCCACGTGCAGGCAAATGTGTTAGCGTGCATGCATACAAGAATTTGACTAATACCACTACACTTCAAGTCGATGACTAATACCACTACACTTCAAGTCGATTACTGGAAATAACGACAAAACTGTTTTGTAGAGATTTCTATAATAGAAATCATCAGCACTGTTTCTTGACATTTCTATAATAATAAATTATCATTTTTAAATTTCAGATCTCGGGCCTCCATATTGGACCCACAATCATAGCTATTTTCTTCGCCAGCTACAGGTAATTATTCATAGAAGTCGGTAAATGAAATGTTGCCAGAAAATAGAAAAAATACATATTGCAAGGGAGATTTAAAGGTTAACAAATCCCCAAGAAAACATCAATATATTTTATTAAAAAATCAATTAGGACCTAGAAGAATATAAATCTATTATGAGAACCTGCAAGGTAGTATCATGGGTCCTGATTTCAATTGAATTTAAGCTCACGAAATCTGATAAATGACCATCATGAAGCTATCTCAAAATCATGTTAACCATTTGGCATTGGCATATCACTATACTAATATCTCATCGACAGCAATTGCGTTAGAAAAATTAAAAGAGAAGATTTGCTTATGCCAAATTGTTTTCTCAGAGCATAATTTTTCCCAATCCTTGCAGCCCATCTCCATTCAATGAACCAGAGGTCTCTCTACAATGATGATACCAGTGCTGATAGGATTCCTCCACATATTGAACCAGAGAGGAAATTATTTTATCATCTGATTAAGACATCTTCAAAGGCGAAGTAATCTAGTAAATATCTACACTGTTGAACTCTTCACATGAGTTCCAACATTGTCTAGGAGAAAGATTGGACCTCATAGCATCTTCCACCTCAGGTGTCCCTGCTGATTTACGTTTGTTGATGTCTCTCCTTGCCTTGTTCTCATCATCAGATGGAGTGGATGACTGTTATATTATTGTTTGTTCCTCAGTAATTAAAGATGGACTATGATCCGCAACATATAGAATCCTTTGTATTGCTGAAACTATCTGCTCAAAATTATAGGTATCAAACTCTGATTTTTTTCATTCCATGTAACTCGTCCAGAGAAAATATATTGACAAAAATGTGTATGACTCTAGTTAGATTTGTACTTACAGGTCATGTTTCAACATCTAATTTTTGACAAAGGTATTTGAATATCCCTCAGCTTTGCAAAGTAAAAGTCTCTTTCCCTTTCCAAGCTGTCTACCGAAAGCTTCAACTCTGTGATATACATGCCTCAATTCAACAACAGATATCATACAAATAAATATTAGAAGTTATGAGAGCCTAAACGACGCTCATGTTTCTCTAATTCCTTTGGAAAAACTCCTAACAGAAGCAATCCAGTGATGACTAGAACTGGATTGAACCAACATTTTCTATGAGACAAACAAGATGCAATATAGATCTGGAGATAAATAGGAAATAGTATGAAGAAAAATACAAACAGCAATGGGCTTTATATGAATTACACTTTTTGATCTGCTAATTTAGAACAGCTTGAACCTCTTCTGGGGTTAGAGACGGAATGTTGGACATTGAAGACCCATAAAATGGTGGTTGCGTTGAAGTTGTTTGGAATGGTGAAGACACATATTTAGTGCTACAGCACTTGACCTCGTCCTTGAATGTTTAGTACCTACATTCGCAACTAGAACTCGTCCTTGAATGTTTAGTACCTACATTCGCAACTAGAACTCGTCCTTGAATGTTTAGTACCTACATTCGCAACTAGAACTGAAGGATCATTTCACCGACAGATAGCAACTGTGGCCATTTTAGACCCAGTGTTTACTGGAGCTTCCTTCTTGTTAACTTATTTTCCACCTTTGCAAGGTTCTCTCCGTCCGAGTGCATTGTAACTAATGAAGCACATAATTAACAACCATTTAAAAATATGTTATCATTGACATGTAAACGATTATGCCCAGTGTAATGTTATAATCCCTTTGGTGTATTTCCCGTCTACTAACAGAGATAGCACCAAGCCTATATCTAACATGCTATAAACATAGCTATTAGGGAAGAGAGATATGACTACATTAACTATAGAACACAAGAGACCGTAACCATAAAAAAAGGAACACGAGATCGTAACCATAAAAAAAGTTGGTTCACGTGACGTGAGGATAGGAATTACTTTCAATTTCTTAGGTTATAGTTTTAACTTCCCTAAAATCATGATCACTATATAATGTGTGATGTACATGAACAATGTAGAGCATTCTGCACAGCTAGACTCTCCTGGTTTAGACTCTATTTGTAGAGCTGACTAGCGGGTTTTATTTCTTTTAATACAACATTGCCATTTTTATCATGGTATCAGAGCGTCAAGGGTGAGGATCCTGTACGCTGAGAGGAGGGTGCGACTAAACTGAAACCATTGCAGGTTTCAGGAGAATAAAGTGATGATTACTCAAACATACTTAACATCATAGTCTCTGATTTTAGGTTTATAGTTGCGACGACGTCACAGATAAGTGGTGTACATCTGCCATGACATCTCAGATAAGTGGTGTACATCTGCGACGATCGTGTAAACAACAAAGAGGCTCCGTGGAGGTCGAGAGAAGGCTGCACCCTAGAGAAGGTTGCAGAGGCTGACAACAGAAGGTTGTCTGAAGGCTGTGAAGGAATCCATGGTGATCTGTAGGTGTGCTGCAAGATCAAACAACATTGAAGATCAGTGATCTGTCTTTTTCATAGATCAGGGGTAAATCTAACATCTTCTTTTACGTCCAATTTTTTTTGGTTTAAATCGCCAAGATGAATAATAATATGTTTGAAGCATGCTTGAATGAGCATAACAAGCTCGATGGTTCCAATTATGCAAATTGGAAATTCAAGATGCAGACTCTGTTAAAAGTGTAGAGTGCTTGGATGATTGTAAACTAGGATGAGTCGAAGTCAGCAGCTGGATCATCATCTATCCCAGATTGGGAGAAGCGAGAAGGTAGAGAAAAGACATTGTTGAAGATGTCAGTGAAAGAATGCATCATACTACACATCAGAGAGTGTGAGACAAGTAACGAGATCTAGGGAATTCTAAAGGATCTGTATGAGATCAGGAATACAAATCATCTTATGTTTTTGAAGAGTGAGATCTTATCCCTGAAGATGGAGGAGAATGAAACAGTTGTTGCCTTCATAACAAGGATCAAAGATCTGAAGAACAAAATGGCAGACATTGGTCATATAGTTGATGATATAGAGGTTGTAACAATTACCATGAATGGTGTGACCAATGACTACCAAATGTTCATCACTGGGATAAATGCGAGAGAGAAAATCCCGAAGTTTGAAAAGCTGACAAGAATACTGATGCAAGAAGAAGAACTAAGATTGACTCTGAAGCGCCAGAGTTTCAATCTTGCATTGATGGTGAAGAAGAACTTCTTTAAAGGGAAAGGAAATCAGCAACAGCAAAACGGAGGACATTCATAGAAAAGACCGAATCAGACCCAAGGTATGCATCCGAATAGAAACAACTCTAAAATTAAATTTTTTTATTTCAGAAAAATTGGTCATATTTTTAGGGAGTGCAAGAAGAAGAAATATCATGAAGAAGAGCATAAGCAGAAATGACATGCAGGTCATCTCGCGAATGAGAATCATCTGCAGAATTTCAAATTTTTTATGGAAAAGTTTTATGAAAATGTTGATGCATACATTTGGTATGTAGATTCGGGAGCATCAACACATAAGACATGGATCAAGCATTGGTTCGAAGATTTAAATGAACTCAACGAAAGAGCACAGATTTACCTAGGTGATGATAGAAGCCATCATATCAGAGTGTGGGAAAATTTCTGCCATTCTACCTAATGGTAATGTGAAACAAATTCATAATGTCTTGTATGTGCCTGGTGTAACAAAGAACTTGATTTTTGTATCCGTGATCACAGTTCAAGTTAAAGTTGAATTTTTAAAATCTAACTGTTATATTAAGGAAGTGGTAGATGCATGAAGACAATTGCTACAGGAATCCAAATAGGAGGTTTGTGCAAGTTGGATGTAAGACCTGCACCAGTTTGAGCCTTGACAGCTATGATTTTGACTATAGAAGAGCTATGGCATCAGAGATTTGGTCATATCATCTACAATGATTTTCGGTTACTACAGAAGAACGATGATCCAGGTGGATGTTGGTGGCCACCCACTTATTCCACTTTGACCCCCAAAATTGTCTCTTTCAGTTTTTCAGTTTCCATAATTGTAGCACAATTTACTATTTTTAGCAGTTTTTCGGGTCCTAAACTTCCAGAGCCATTTTGAGGCCCTAAACGACGTTTCTTGGGAAATCTGGGAGCAACAAGGGTCCATCGACCAATGTTGCTCTTCCCAAAGTCGTAATTCTCAGATAGATATTTCTAACAAACTATTGTACATGTCAAACGGGGATTGTGTGCCAAAGTTACAACCCTGAAAAATTGATGTACCAATTTACCCAAATGAGGCCCACAATTTGGCGTTTCATCTTCTAGGGTTAGGTTTTGAGATGTTAAGGGTTTTCCATTATTTCTCAACAATAAATAGGCTTTCAAGCCTCATTGTAACATAGTTTAGAGGCATGTATCCACCACATCTCTTCTTAGAGATAAGTTGCCATCGCCCTAGCTGATCTATTTCCATTGTTGTTTGTAAGCATATTTCAGTATTTTACATTAATGAAATGAAGTATTATTTCCACTACATCTTTGTGTTTATGGTTATCTCTATAATTTTTTGTGTTCTTGTTTAAATTTGGATCAGTGGTATCAGAGCAGTCTGCTTTTTCTCTGTTTTTCTTTGCATGTCCCCAACGAGGTTGCGATATAAGGAGTTAGGGCTTGAACTAGTTGAACCTTTGGAAGACCGACCTCGTAAATCCCTACGGCCTCCCATGCTAGATGAAAAGAAAGATGAGGGGGTAGGAGGTACTATCAAAATCTTGCTCGAAGAAGCCCTTGAGGGACAAAGGAATGCAATGATGGACAACTTTTCCTAGATCCTTTAGTGGCTACCCAGAGATGATGCATCGACTTCCAGCTGCTACTCTAGAAATGCCACAACGTTTAAGGTACAAGTTAATTTTGAAATCCCCATCTTCAAGGGTCAATAGACGCAAATGCCATAGATAAATGGTTAAATCTACTGGATGGGTATTTTTCTGTTCATGAATTTTCGAGTCAGGAAGAGATTGTTTTTGCTCTTCTCAAAGCATTCCCCCACATCAAGGACTACTGGGAAACCTACTGCGAACAGAAGAATAAAAGTATGGGCTCACTATTTTCATCCGCACCCACTTGGGATTCATTTGGGGATGCTGTCAAGAAGCAGTACTACCCTGTCAAAAGCTATGAGGACAAATACATCAAATGGACCACACTGCAGCACGGAAGGGACCAAGATGTGCCAGAGTTCACAAACATTTTTCATACCCTTCGCACACAGTTGGGTATCAAGGACTCTGAGCTGCATTTAGTACTCAAATATTGCAGTTGCCTACACAGATACATCCAGGAAGAGATGGAGTTCCTAAACATCTCCTCGCTCGGCACAACGTACCGATACACTATCAAAATTGAGCAAAAGTTCAAACAGAAGAAGCGAGACTTTGGATATGCAAATACGAAGACCAAAGGACAAAGCCAAGGTGGGGTGACCCAAGACAACCGTTGAAGCCGCAAGAAAAGAACAACACCATGAAGTTGAATAAGGACATAGGAAAGTGGTGTGAGTTCCACAAGGGTCCCACTCATAACACAAGAGAGTGTCAGACCAAGCAGTCATTAGTGGCCGAGTTGAAGGCTTCAAAATCAGATGCATGTCTTGATCTTGAGTCAGAACCCGATAAGTGGAATAGCAGAGGGAAGAAGATCATTGATGCGAAGCCCAACGCCATTGTTGCCACCACCAAGATCTAGAAGAATGAGCTTGGAGATCCAGAGGAGGGGGAGCGAATTTTCCACTCACAAATGTGGGTGAAGGGTTCACCTTGCAATTCATTGTTGACAGTGGGAGCCAAAAGAACCTCTTTTCAGCAGAGGTCATGAAGCAATTAGGCCTACCAACTACCCCACACCCATAGCTGTATAGTATCAGGTGGCTTCACGAAGGACGAGATTTCAAAGTTCACCAGCAGTGTCGCCTTCCCTACAGCATCAAGCCCTTCGCAGACGAGGTATTGTGTGATGTTACACCTCTGGATATTTGTGATGTATTATTAGGCCAACCATACATGCGGAGGAAACATGTTGTGTATGAGTCAAGGCCTCACGCTGTAATTATTTCTTTGGGTAATTCATTATACGAGATACCGGAGGTAGCCCCACCTACCGCCACTTCTTTGATCACTGCTAAGAAAGGTAGCAAGCTCATCTCACAGACTAGGAAATTTATTTTCTGTCTGGTTCGATCCCAAAGTAAGGGGAAGATCATTGCCACATCCATGACCCTTGTGAAGGGTTCCTCCAGGCAGCAGTAGCAACAAAGGGATACTGTCATGAAAGAACACAGGAACAACTTCTCCTCATGCACACGACTACCACATAAGTTTCAGGTGGGCGACAAAGCTTGCTTACATCTGCAGAATGAACACCTTACAAGAGCCCATCAGAAGTGCAGACCACTCCGACATGGTCCTTACAGTGGTACCAAGCTTTTGGAGAACAATGCTTTGGAGCACAAGATTGCTCCATTCCTTGATCTACACCAAGTGTTCAATGTTGACCATCATCGACCATGCTTCCCACCATTACTAGACACATCAGAGATTGCAAACCAAGTTTAGTAGATGGAGGAACTCAACGCAATGGGGACAATTGCTTCCTAAGGGGGGAGGAATGATCCAGGTGGATGTTGGTGGATTCCCACCTATTCCACTTGGACCCCAATATTGTCTCTTTCAGTTTTTCACTTTTCGTAATTCTAGCACAATTTACTACTTTTAGCTTCCGAAGCCATTTTGATGCCCTAAACGATGTTTTTTGGGAAATCTGGGAGCAACATGGGTCCTTCGACTGATGTTGCTCTTCCCAAAGTTGTAATGCTTGGATAGATCTTTCTAACGAGCTATTGTACGCGTCAAACGAAGATCATATGCCAAAGTTATGGTCCCGAGAAAATAATGTACTAATTTACCCAAATGGGGCCAACAATTTAGTGTTTCATCTTCTAGGATTAGGTTTTGGGATGTTAAGGGTTTTCGATTGTTTCTCAACAATAAATAGGACCTTGAGCCTCATTGTAACAGAGTTCAGAGGCATGTAGCAGCCATATTTCTTCTCAGGGATAGGCTACCATCGCCCTAGCTGGTCTATTTCCATTGTTGTTTGCAAGCATATTTCAGTATTTTACATTAATGAAATGAAGTATTATTTCCATTGCATCTTTGTCTTTATGGTTATCTCTGTAATTTGTTGCATTTTTATTTAAATCCAGATCAAAGGAAATGGTAAGAGATATTCCTATGCTAAAGCAAGTACATAATGATTGTGAAGCATGTACATTAGGGAAAATGCATAGAGAAGAATTCCCTACTTGAGTAGAAAAGAAACAAGGGGATATACTTGAATTAGTGCATACAGACCTGTGTGGATGCATGCAAACAAAATCATTAGGAGGTGCTCTATATTTTTTACTATTTATTGATGACTGCACAAAGTTTTCTTGGGTATATTTCTTCAGTAATAAGAGTCACATATTTGAATACTTAAGCAGTTCAAAAACATGATTGAAAGCAAAACAGGGAAACGGATAAAAATTCTATTGTCCGATCAAGGGGGAGAATATAGGAAAGATGAGCTTATCAGGTATTGTAAATACCATGGAATATTGCAGCAGTTCATAGTACCCCATACTTCACAACAAAATTGAGTAACTGAAAAAAAGAATAGAACTCTGCTGGAATGTGCTAGGAGCATGTTTAAAGGTAAGAATCTTTCGAATGGTTTATGGGTTGAAGAATTGAATACTGCAGTTTATTGAAAAATAGGAGTCCTATAAAGAGTCTTGAGTTTAAAACTCCTTATGAAGCATTATATGGATTTAAGCCCGTAGTAAAACACTTAAGAGAATTTGGATCTAAAGCATTTGCCCATATTCCAAAGGAATATAGAAGAAAACTAGATTCGAAAGCCATGAGATGTACTTTTATAGGGTATTGTTCACAACATAAAGCTTATAGAGTATTTAATCCCTTTACTACAAGATTTTTTTTAGTAGAGATGTCATATTCCATGAGCAGGATCATGAAGAATCGAATAAGAACAATGAGGAATGGGATATCCATACTTGGTGGAAGAAGAAGAAGAAAACAATCAGGATCAACAACAGACAAAAGCAAAAGATGAATAGCAACATCAACAACAAAAATAACAGTAGGAAGAAAATAATGATCAAACAAGGTTTGAAGCTACCCCACCTCTTAGGAGATTAGGTAGGAAAGCTCAATTGCCTGCAAGATATAGGGAAAATGCTTTTATAACTAGTATGATGAATGTGGTTGAAACATATAGTTATAAATAAGAAAATGAATGTAGAGAATTGAAAACAACCATGGAATAGGAATATGAATCAATAATCAGGAACAACACTTGGGAACAAGTTGAAATTCCTAAAGGAAAGCAAACCATAGGTTGTAAATGGTTATACAAACCGCAGATTAATGCAGATGGAACCATAGAAAAATTAAAAGCTAGATTGGTAGCAAAGGGGTATTCACAAAAAGGAGGTATAGATTATGAAGACACCTTCGCCCCTGTAGCTAAACTAAACACTATTAGAATCTTAATTTCTTTAGCTACTAAGAAACATTGGATGATACTCCGACTAGATGTAAAGTCTACATTTTTAAATGGGGAACTAAAGGAGGAGGTTTATTTAGAGCAACTTGAAGGGTTTGTTTAGAAAGGGAAAGAAGATTTAGTTTTTATATTGAAGAAAGCACTTTATGGACCAAAGAAAGCACCGAGGTCTTGGTATGAAAAGATTGACTCATTTTTTCTGGAAGCTGGCTACAACAGAAGAAAAAATTACCATAATCTTTACAGCATCCAAGATGAACAATGGTGCATTGTGATGATTTCTCTGTATGTAGATTATTTGATCATTACAGGTGATGCTACATATCTGATCAAAGAAATCAAGCAACAGATGTCACAGGTATTCGAAATGAAACAACATGACGAATTAAGACATTGTTTGGGTCTTCAGATCTGGAGAAATTCAAGACAAGCATTTCTGTCCCAAGGAAAGTATGTCAAATTCATGTTAGAGAGATTTAGGATGGATCAGTGTAAGCCTGTAGCAGTCCCATTACAATAGAACATAAAACTGCAGAGTGAAGATGGCTCAAAGGAGGCAGATGCGACACTTTACAGATAGCTGGTTGGGAGTCTAATCTACCTAACCATGACTAGACCAGATTTGGCTTATGCAGTCAGCGTGCTAAGCTAATATATGTCCAAGCCACTTGAAAGCCTTTGGAATGCATCGAAAAGTGTTTTGAGGTATCTACAAGGTACTGCAGATTACAATATTATTGACACTCACTCTTCTATTGTTAGATTGATAGGATTAGCAGATTCAGATTGGGCTAGAAATGTAGATGATCACAGATCCATAATAGCTTATGCATTCAACATTGGATTTGGGGTGATCACATGGAGCAACAAAAAATAGAACATAGTCTCCTTGTTCTCAGTGGAAGAAAAGTATCAAGCCATGTGTGTAGCAATGTGTGAGACAATTTGGTTGAGGAGACTTCTCTAGGATGTCGGGCAAGAACAGATAGACACAACAATAATCAGATGTGACAATCAGAGTTCAGTCAAAATCGCTAACAATCCGATGTTCCACAAAAACACTAAATATATTGATACACAATTCCACTTCATAGGGGAGAAAATACAATATAAAGAAATCCATTTGGTATATTGTAATACATGTGATAATGTTGTAGGAATTATCACTGAGCCTCTTGGCAGGATTAAGTTTGAAATGTTTAGGGACATGTTATACATATTTGTGAACACCTTCACCATTAAGGTGGAGCGTTGAAGAAAATGGAGAATATCCTAGAATAGTGTAATTTGTTTCTCGTGACGTCAGGATAGGAATTAGTATCGATTTATTAGGTTATTGTTTTAACTTCCCTAAAACCATGATTACTATATAGCGTGTGATGTACATGAACAATGTAGAGCATTCTAAAGTGCCAAACTCTCCTAGTTTGGACTCTCTTTCATAGAGCTGACCAGTAGGCTTTATTTCTTTTAATACAACATTGCCATTTTTATTAGGCAGCACTTGCAATAATACATAAAGCATAGAAAACGACATCCCAAAAATATTTTGATACAATTAAAAGAAATGGAGACAAATGAAAAGAGGTAGTCAATAACACAACTTGGTGAAGATGTAAAAGATGCATAGAAATTTCTGAAATACGCATGCATTTAAACTGCCCACTGCTTTTGTGAGAACAATCAGTAGAGTGGCTCTACCCATTCAGATCAAGAGAAAATAAGCAGATTCAGAACGTGAAGTCATCAATGTCAGTACATACTTACAGCTCAAAAAATTAAGCTCATGTGGAGGACTTAGATAACCCAATTGTAGTATGAAATAATTAAATTTCTTTATGTATCATTAATTTCATTTCCTCTTTTAATTCATAAATCAAACTCACCCTTTCATATAAAAACAAGTCCATCTCTAATCTTAACAGAGCACAAAAACTATATGATTCATCTTGCCATATTTTTTAACATTATCAAATCAGCCCCTATGCATGTGACTTCTTTGAAAGTAAAAAACAAAGAAATTGTCATGCATATAATAATTTGTTATTCAATATTACATTATTATCATGAACTGCAGAACATGTAAATTTAAAAAGCAATTTCTCACTTCAAACCATGCAGCGTTTCTGGAGTGAGCTCTGTAATACTATTTTTTCCTTCCACCATTTTTCTTCGAGACCCCAGTCTCACCAACTCAAAATCAAAATAGAGTTACATTCACCAACTATTTTATTATAATTTCCTACTTATGAGAAGAAAGAAAAATATTGAGGACAATCATGACTTTCTAATCTTCAACTTGTTGAACACATCCTGCAGCTCTTTGTAGTTTTTGAATCATCTCATACTCATACTCTGTCTTTGCATCAAAATTCACCTGCAACTGAAACCAAAAAAAACATAATGATGTCAACAACTTTGTTATATCAAATCAAATGAAATATTGTCAGAGCTTCAAAATTGTGACCTTGTGCATGGGAATGACGTCGGGGTCTATAGTATCCATAAGTTGACAATCAAGTGCTCCAAAAGTAGACTACAAGAAACTCGAATAAGTGATTTTTTCATTCTTCTTTAAATATCCGAATGGTAGGAAAATAAAATGGTATGTATAATCTTCTCAGAATAGCCCTAAATGATCTGAGATGGAAAATCTCAGTGCTCAAGCATAACTTACATGCTTTGAATAAGGAGACCCAAATTTTCAACCATCGTTTTCTGCTTGAAATTTCATTCATAATGAATCCAGTGAACCAGGGGACTTTTCGAATCACCCTTTCAAAAGGATTGAACAACGTCACTCATGAGTCAAAATGACGAGGAATGGATGAACTGTAAAGACCCTAGTCACAAGGCCTTTTTAACCAATCTTAGTGAAAGTTATGCATTTCCCTCTCAAAACCCAAAAATGAGCATAAAGAAACTAGAAATAAAATGGAAAGATGGATCTGCATTTCTTTATAGAAAATCAAGAATAACCAATTTTTCCCTTGCTCCAATACAGAAAAGAAGAAGTATAGGGCACTAGGAAGTCCGTAGAATATTGGACCTTCATCACTCTACATCTCATCACATTAATTGAACCTTCATCACTCTGCATCTCATCACAGTAACCCTAATCCATATTACCATAAAACATGGTAGGCCCAAAAATATTGAAAAAGAAAAGATCTTCATACATCATTAAATAAACAAACAAATGGGTGATTGAATTTGTTTCCAGAGGAGCCTTTTCTCTTCCATAACTAAAGGGAAAATGACAAGTAGAAAATGAATGAGTTCTTTGATATTATTTCTCCATATCTTAAAAATTGAACATAAGCTTAAGATGAGAATATCTGCGTGCTTACCTCCTCAACTTTGAAGAGGGAGAGTTGCTTGCCATTTCATCTATTATGTATTTTGCCCAGATTCAAATAACTTCAATTGTGAAAGAAAGGGAAATTTGGCAATGTTAGTGGGGAAAATTTCATAGCAAAAAATATTTTGTATTCCATTAAATGACCTCCAAGCATAGTTTAAGGGTTTCTAGTGCATGGTGAGGGGTTTCCTTACATTCCATTTTGATAATATAGGACACAAAACAAACAACTTCAACTGAGGAACAAAGTTTGAAATCATACAAAATGTAACTGTGATATTAGAATTAATGGAGAATAGGCTATTATAGTTACGTAGTTGTGATTTTCCTTTATATAGTCATTTAGTTAAATCATACAAAATGTAACTGTGATATTAGAATTAATGGAGAATAGGCTATTATAGTTACATAGTTGTGATTTTCCTTTATATAGTCATTTAGTTCCTATTCTCCTCGAATATGATTTGTTGTCCCTAACAAATTGTATCTATTTAATATTGAAGATTAATGTGAAACCTGTGTGGTGTTTTGCTTAATGTAGCTCCTGGTGATCGTCACCTATGAGCTCCTCTTGTGTTCGTTTATCATTTCATGTCTTCCCTGTCTATTCTTGACATGGTATTAGAGCTGCAGAGTTGTCGAACGTGTATGCTGAGAGAAGGGTGCGACTGTGGAGAAATCGTTGCACAATTCGGGTGGAAAAATGCGATGATCACACTGTGGCACTTCATCCGGGATTCAATTTCAAAACTTGGCACAACGTTGCGACTCCGTGCTGAATATCTCTGAAGACCTTCATGATTCCCTAGTGTATAAGGGTATCGATCACGGAAGAAGGAAAAAAGAAGAGATGCATACATGTTTCTTTCTCTTGTGGTGAGATGCATGTTTGGGGATGTCTTGCTGCCTTGCGGTGACTATCATGTATGCATGCCGCCGAGGATGAGTCGGTGGTGTGGTGACTATTGAGATTCGCTTGATGAGTTTGAGATTAGCAAGATTTCATGCACCTTAGACTTGAGCAGTAGTCATCATTGTTGCAGTGGAAGGTGTCAGGCCTGAAGGCAAGGCAAAGAACAAAAACTCTGTGTTCCTTTCAAAGCTTGGCCATCTGAGAGAAAGCCACATTTTTTATATATTACTGATCAAAGAAGTTTCAGATCAATCGAAGCCATGGAGTGCTGCTCCTGCCTCCGCATCGAGGAGAACTACACGAGAAGGTTTGTGCTTTTGAATTTGGCATGAGAATTACTCCCAGATTAAAACACTCTTGTTTTTTGATTTAGCATGGATATGTGAACCTTCTGATTTGCTCCCTATCACAGCAAGGGTTGAAACTTTAGCCAGATTCAGTGAGATTTGAACGTAGCGGAATCAGTGAGCGTGAATTTTATGGAGGCATGTAGAGTACATGAGAACTAAATGTTCATTGTTGATGACAGGGCGTAGAGGGCATGAGAACAAGATCCTCATCTATCTTGTGAACCTGCGTTGAATTAAAGTGATATGTTGTTTTTTAATACATGTTGAGGTGGTCCCTTGCAACAAGAAGTTCAATTAATTACTACTCGGATAATTAAGGTTTTTTAATTGAAGTTTTTTTTTCAAATCTTTAATTAAAAACTTTTGGAGTTCCTTTAATTGAAGTGATCTGCATTATTTGAAGGAATTATTATTTGATATAAGGGGGGCATTTTTTTTCTAAATGAAATTCGCAGTGATAAGAAGATCTGAGGTTGTTTTTTAATTTATTGAAGTTTTTTACTCATCCAAAATTAATAATGAAATTGTTGAAGCTTATCTCAATGAGAGTAATAAGCTTGATTGTTCCAATTACACTAATTGGAAGTTTAAGCTCCACACTCTACTTGAGGGATAGAATGCCTATGACATTGCCACCAACAATAATGTCAAGCCAACTACTGCAACTGATGGATCGAATAAAGCAATTTAAGACTAGGAGAAAAGGGAGATGAAGGTGAATGTTGTTCTCAAGTTATCAGTCAAAGATTGCATCATCCCTCACATTCGGGAGTGAAAGACAATGAATGATATATGGATGATTATCAAAGAAATGTATGAGATCAAGAACACCAGTCGAACTTTGTACCTCACGAAGAAGATTCTCTCCATAAGGATGGAGGAGAATGAGTTTGTTTCTTCATTCATATCCCAGATAAAGGAGGTTAAAAATAAATTAAATGATATTGGTCAGACTGTGGCGAATGATGATCTAGTGTTGATTACTGTGAACGGCATGGTAGATGATTATTAGATGTTTATAATGGGATTGAATGCAATAGAAAAGCCTCCAGGCTTCGAAGAGCTTACTGGGATCTTGTTACAAGAAGAAGAAAGGAGATTGTCCCTCAAACCTCAAAATCGAGATCTTGCATTGATGACCAAGTTCAAGCCGAAGGGGAAAGAAGTGGTTGATCATAGGAAGGGAAACGTATCAAAGAAAAGGACACCACAATGTATGACCTTGCATAAACATGATTCTACTCCTAAATGTTTTTATTGTGCTAAGATATACCATATTTCCAAGTTTTTCCATAATAAAAATGCATACGGGGAGAGGTACACGTAGAGAATACATGCAGGTCATCTCGCTGATGTAGATTAGAACTAGGATGTCAGATTATTTATGGCTGAAACTGCACTAGCCACTGAGGAGGATGAATCATATATTTGGTTCATAGATTCTGGAGCCTCCTCACATATGATAGGTAAAAAGCAATGGTTCAAAAATTTTAGAGAATCCAACACTGGAGAAAAAATATACCTTGGAGAGGATAGAGGGTATGAGATAAAGGAACATGGATATGTCCTTGTCACTCTGCTTGATGGAAACATCAGGAATATATCTGATGTGTGGTATGTACCTGGTATTAAGAAGAACCTAATTTATGTATCAAAGATTACAGATCAGGATCTCATGGTAGAATTGTTTAAATCTTATTGTATTATTACAGACTTGTTGGACCAGAAGAAGCATATTGCTACAGGTGTTCTTATAGGATGACTCTACAAACTAGATGTGAAGAGCACACCACTGCAAGCATTGATGTCATCAGATAAGTCTGCGGAAAATTTGTTGCATAAGCGATTTGGTGGATCAATACAAAAATTCAAGACTGGGAGAAAATGGAAATGAAGGAAAAGATTCTCCTCAATTTATGAGTCAAAGATTGTGTCATCCCTCACATTCAGGAGTGCAAGATAGTGAATGATATATGGATGATTCTCAAAGAAGTGTGTCAGATCAAGAACACCAGTCGAACTTTGTACCTCACGACAAATATTCTTTCCATCAAGATGGAGGAGAATGAGTGTGTTTCTTCATTCATATCCTGGATAAAGAGGGTTAAAGATAAACTAACTAATATTGGTCAGACTGTTGCGAATGATGATCTGGCGACGATTACCATGAACAACATGACATATGATTATCAGATGTTTATAACAGGATTGAATGCAAAAGAAAAGCCTCCATGCTTTGAAGAGCTTACCGGGATCTTGCTACGAGAAGAAGAAAGGAGGTTGTCCCTCAAACCTAAAAATCCAAATCTTAAATTAATGACCAAGTTCAAGCCAAATGGGAAAGCATTGGTTGATCACAGGAAGGGAAACATATCAGGAAAAAGGACACCACAAGGTATGACCTCGCATAAATAGGATCTTGCTCCTAAATGGTCTTCTTGTGGTAAGATAGGCCATATTGCTAAGTTTTTCCATAAGAAAAAGGCAGATGGGGAGAGGTACAAGAAGAGAAGACATGTAGGTCATCTGGCTGATGCAGATTAGAACTAGGATGTCAGATTATTTATGGCTTAGATTGCACTAGCCACTGAGGAGGATGAATCAAATATTTGGTTCATAGATTCTTGACCCTCCTCACATATGACAAGTAAAAAGCAATGGTTCAGAATTTTAGAGAATCCAACAGTGGAGTAAAAGTATACCTTGGAGATGATAGAGGGTACAAGATCAAGGGACATGGAGATGTCCTTGTCACTCTGCCTGATGGAAACATCAGGAATATATCTAATGTGTGGTATGTACGTGGTATTAAGAAGAACCTGATTTCTGTATCAAAGGTTACAAATCAAGATCTCAAGGTAGAATTCTTAAACCTTATTATATTATTAAAGACTTGTTGGACTAGATGAAGCCTATTGCTACAGGTGTTCATATAGGAGGATTCTACAAGCTGGATGTGAAGAGTACACCACCGCAATAATTGATGTCATCAGATAAGTCTACTGAAAACTTGTGGCATCAGCGACTTGGGCACATCAATTCTAGCGATCTTATACTGTTGCAGAACAAAGGTATGCTGAGTGGTCTTTCTATTTTGAAAAAGTTTCATATTGATTGTGAAGAATGTGCATTTGGTAAATAGAATAGAGATGAATTTCCTACTATTAAAGATAGTAAATAAAGGGATACACTCGAACTTCTACACACTTATTTATGTGCGCCTATGCAGAAAAGA
The DNA here is from genome assembly GCA_031772625.1 of Pinus tabuliformis. NCBI lineage: Eukaryota > Viridiplantae > Streptophyta > Pinopsida > Pinales > Pinaceae > Pinus > Pinus tabuliformis. The sequence continues at coordinate 1,107,120,922 of CM062805.1, forward strand.
TCGTTAGGTGGGGCCTACTATTTTCTAATCTTTGTCGATGATTGTACAAGATTCACATGGGCGTATTTTCTTATACTGAAGAGTCATGCCTTTGAGTATTTCAAGCAGTTGAGGAACATGATCGAAAAGTAGACAAGAAATTTCATCAGGATTCTTCGATCAGATCAAGGCGGAGAATTCAAGAAAGGGGATTTCATCAAATACTGCAAAGAGCATGGAATACAAAAATAGTTTATAACAACTTACACTTGTCAGCAACATGGAGTAGTTGAGAGGAAAAACATAACACTGGTGGACTGTGCTCACTGTATGTTGAAAGGTAAAATTCTAACTAATGGTTTTTGGGAAGAAGTTGTCAATACTACAGTGTATCTGAAGAATATGAGTCCCACTAAATGTCTTGACTATAAAACTCATTTTTAAGCGGTGTTTGGCTTCAAGCCCGCAGTAAGTCATCTTAGAGTATTTGGTTGTAAAGCTTTTGCACATGTTCCCAAAGAAAACAGGAAGAAGTTAGATTCGAAGGCCAATAAATGTACCTTCATTGGATATTGCAGTGAGTATAAGGCTTACAAATTGTTTGATCCTTCTACTCACAAGGTGTTTATTATTCTAGATGTAGTATTCCATGAACAAGTTGATGATGGAAATCTTATTCAAGATAATGAAGAATGGAATGTACCATTACTTCCACATGAGGATGTTTCAACATGGATCAATCAACAACAATAGTAACAACAACAACAACAAGATAAAGAGGAGGAAATTGAGTTCAGTTCACAAAGAGAAGAAAAAAGTAGAATAGTTGACACCCCACCATTTAGGAGACCTAGAAAGCTGAAACATTTATCAACTCAGTATAGGGATTGTGCGCTCATGACTGGTATGTTAAACATTGCAGAACCTTCTAATTTTCATGAAGCTAGTAAGAGTGTTGAATGGAAGGAAGCAATGAAGGAGGAATATGGATCTATTATTAAGAATAATACTTGGGATCTAGTAAAGCTTCCTCATGGTAAACAACCCATAGGTTGCAGATGGTTATTTAAGTTGAAATTTAAAGCAGATGGATCTATTGATAACTATAATTAACGGTTGGTTGCAAAGGGGCATTCCCAGAAACAAGGTATTGAATTTGAGGAATTTTTTTTTAAATTAAACACTATTAGATTGATTATTTCTTTAGCCACTAAGCATCATTGGAAAATACATCAATTAGATGTTAAATTTTCTTTCTTAAATGATGATTTAAAAGAACAAGTATACTTAGTGTAGCCTAAGGGGTTTGTTAAGAAGGGAGAAGAGCATCTAGTCTGTACACTAAAGAAAAATTTATATGGTTTAAAATAGGCTCCTAGATCCTGGTATGACAAAATTGATGCATTTTTTCACATGCATGGTTATAAACAGAGCAAAAAGGATCCTAATTTTTATACTGTTTTTAATGATGAGGGGCAGATAGTGTTGGTTTCCTTATATGTAGATGATCTGATCATGACAGGGAATGCAGAAAACCTAACTGAAGAAATCAAGTAGCAGTTATCACAGAAATTTGATATGAAGGACCTTGGAGAAATGCATTATTGTTTGGGTCTAGAAGTTTAGAGGGATTCAAGCCAAACTTTCTTGTCTCAGGGTAAGTTTGTTAAGAGTTTGTTGACTAAATTCAAAATGGATGAGTGCAAGGCTGCATTTGTGCCTTTACACTAGAACATCAAACTTTAGGTGAATGATGGTTTGAAATATGCAAATGCAACATAGTACAGATAATTGGTTGGTAGTCTTATTTGCTTGACTACAACGAGACCAGATCTAGCTTATGTAGTGAGTGTTTTGAGTCAGTTCATGACTCAACCTCATGAGAACCATTGGACTGTAGTGAAAGGAGTACTGAGGTATCTGCAAGGAACTTCACACTTTGGTATTTTGTATTCTAACTCATTTGATGTTAGCTTGACAGCTTATACAGACTTTGAATGGGCGGGAAATTTAGATGAGAGAAGGTCAATTATAGGTTACGCCTTTAACATTGGATCCGGGGTCATCTCTTGGTGTAGCAAGAAGCAACATACTATAGTCTTATCCTCAGTAGAAGCAGGATATCAAGCTATGTGTGCAGCAACATGTGAGGCAGTTTGATTGTGTAGACTTCTCCAAGATGTTGGGGAAGAACAGACAGAAGTTCCTACAGTTATCAATTGCAATAATCAAAGTTCCATAAAACTTGCTTACAATCCCGTGTTTCATAAAAACGCCAAGCACAGAGACACTTAATTTCGTTTTGTTAGGGAAAAGGTGTAGTCCAAATATATTTGTGTTGAATATTGTAATTCTTGTGATAATATGGTTGATATATTTACTAAGCCTCTGGGAATACTGAATTTTGAGTTGTTTAGGGACATATTAGGTGTGTTTAAGAACCCTTTCACCATTAAGGGGGAGTGTTAGAATTAATTAATAATAGACTATTATAGTTACGTAGTTATGATTTTCCTTTCTATAGTCATTTAGTTCCTATTTTTTTGGGATATGATTTATTGTTCGTAACAAATTGTATCTATTTAATATTGAAGATTAATGTGAAGCTTGTGTGGTGTCTTGCTTGAGGTAGCTCCTCGTGATCCGCACCTATGATCTCCTTTTGTGTTGGTTTGTCATTTCATGTTTTCCCTATGCTACTCTTGACATGTGACTGTATGAGACTGATATACCTTCTTTGGTCTTTGTGGGATGCATGTAAGAGACTATGACTTGGGACACTTGGAGTGTACTTTTGAGAAAAGTTACCCAACAATTCAAACTGAGAAAGAAACATACAAGTAGGTAATTGAGATAAAGAAAACAAAGTGATAAACTTATTTTCACTCGACACATCAACAAATGTGTTGATGGGATCAAATTAATAAGTTATTCACCGTGCCCCACAAAAATCCATATAGTAGGTTGCAACCATTCCTCCTAAATGCAGTGACTGGAAACAACATTCAGAGGGACCCCAAGGGCATAGAGGAAATATGCCTTGGAACATCGGAAAAAAACGATTGGCATAGATGTCAAGTGGAGAGGAGAAGAAAAAAGAAATAGTAAACAACAACAGGTTTAGTAGAGCGTCTTGGATGTTTACTACCATCGACAGTCTTCTTAGTACGGTCGTGGACCATATAGTTCATGTTGAATGGCATAGACTCCATGAAGAATTCAAAATCCCAAAGGGCATAGATGGAATATGTCATGGAACTCAAGGTAAGGATGCACACAGATCTCAAGTTTGATCTTAAGTTGGGCGTAATAATATGTGGATAGATGTTTGACGAAAACCATAAGTGTAGATGAAAAGGAGAGAGTGCATTGATTCAAAAGGAAGCCCATATAGGGATTTTATTTAATAATTATAATATTAGGTTCTAGCCTACTAGTAAATAAGTTTTATAATAATTTTATTGTTTTTTTAATATTATTAATAATGATAAATTCGATAATATATTTTATTTTATTTTTAAAAATAAATTTAATAATAAGTTCAATTTTTATATTAAAATTATTATTAGAAATAAAAATTTTACTATTCTCATTTTAGCAAGTTAAGTGGGCTTGATTGTGGGAAAACTCCACAGTTAAACGTGCTTGAGCCAGAGGCAATCTGGGATGGGTGACCTCACGGGAAGTCTTGGTGATCTAAAATTTGATCTAAGACAATTAATAAGGTATTATAGACTCATGTGCATGGATGTGTCTATGTTATTTTGTGCAACAAATCATTAAGATTGTGAAACAGACATACACTAAAGTAGTTAAAGAAAACACAACAAGAAACACATATAAACACAACAAGTTTAATAAGGAGTTCACCCAATACTCCTGGGCTATGTCTCCCAGTCTAGCCTTTAGTGGTGGCCTCTCTATTATGTTTTCAAAGTAGAGTTTTTACAGTAGTGAGCTCAATTTGAGTCTCACGCATATATAAAAATCAACAAGACTATACTTGGATCACCCAAGTCTCTCCAGTTCACAGAATCTCCTTACTGAATCTTGACCTCTATTGGTCACAGTAGTATGAGCCCAGTCTGAGACTCATACATGGCAGGCATATACAAAAGAGTTCGCTTGAACCTCTCAAGCCTTGTTTGGAGTACACAGACTCTCTGACTCTCTTTGTCTCTGTCTTAACTTTGGCTCGATGCTACCTTTACTTCTGCAGGTTAGCTTGGCTTCTTCTCTCTACTCCCTACTCTAACTTATTGCTTCCTTTCTCTCTCTCTGTCAGTTTGTGGCCTTAAAGCCAATATGATTTTGACTGTTCATTTCCGCTTCCCAGATTTCTGGTTCCCCTACCTTTGTCCATCCGAATCCCTCTATTCAACGTAATCAACACTATATAACACCTCAGAGGGAGGTGGCCACCTATTTCTTAACGAACTTAGTGTCAGTTATCTTGGACGATTTCGAAATGACAATTTAATCCGTTAACTCCAAGAATTCCCACGAAACACGATGTTCTGCCAATGCATCATCCACCTCAGACTTCAAATCTTATAAAACTCTACCTGTTTACCTCGTCAAGTGCAGTCACCCATCAAAACGCATCTCCAGCATTGATCTGGAGCCTCCACATCCTACGGTCATCATGCATATTAGGTGGGTAAGTAACATGACATTCACATGTTCGATGTGAGCAATTTTCTCTCTCTTCTGTTGGACGCATGGTATCCCTTGTGTGGCATTGGGCAGGACTCGGTTGAAACTGCTTACCGCTCTGTTTCCAGGAAAACTAGTGTCTTTTCAATCTACTAATTCCACTAAGTTTGGCAGCTATCTTAGAAACAAACAATCAAAGAAATTTATGATTTCTTCTATGTATGATAGATAAGAGAGAAGCAAAGGACCAACCTGGATCTTCCACTTGACTCCTTGCTCGATTTCTCTCCCCTTTGATAGAGCTTGCAACTCCTCTCCTACTTGTCCCGCTTAGAGAATACCTTTAGAAACAAAGTAACAAAACACCATCAAAGCATCTCGATCTATTATATCATAAACAATTCAGAATCAGAAATACATTGAACATACAATGGAATTTACAAATAACAAGATTCACAGGTACACAATTGTATGGAGGAAAACTCAAAAGAACTTTATTAAAATAGAAGGGAGAATTACAACCTAGCTGTTTGATCCAGCATCATCCTCCGAGCATCAAAGCCCTCTTCACCTCATGAAAAGCAAGATCACCCAACAATGCAATGCTTCTTCTCAAAGACAAACTATCAACATTTCCTTACAAATTACAAAATTCCAGCCTCTATATCTCTCAGATGAGGGATCCATTTATAGATGTTTGCAGAGGTGTGAGTCATCTCTAGGTTTTTTATTAGTGTCATTCCACTTGTAGTTCTTAGTTCCACTTGGAGATTTCTTGTATCTCTTACTCATCCCTAGGCGAATTCAGAGAGGCAAGTGTCATAGGAGAAGTTTCTAGAATATTCCATGAGCATCCACTTAGCAAACTGTCTTAGACATTTGTCCATTCTCGCTCATCACACCCCACAAAAGGCCTCTTCAATATGCATTACACCTGGCTAGTGTAGGAGCCAGTATGCATCGAACCTTGATAGTGGAATCACCGATAATGATAATGATCCTCAAGGTACTACAGTACAATTCACATGGTGTGAATTATATTATCTAATGTCGAACACTACATAAAATCTTTCGGTTGAAGGCCATTGATTTAAACCTGTCGCCGAAAGTGAGAAACTTGCCATTGAGGCATGTAAGCTTCAAAGTATTGAAAGGGTTGTTTCTAAGTCAACTTCTTAGATAATGAGCTGATGTCGACAGGAAGTGACCTATCGTAGGAGGGCCTTAATGCATCCCACATCTACGATACGAAATGTAGCAAATGATTTTCTGGAGGTGAAGACGATCTGATGATACAAGGTTCAGGAATGGCGGTCATGAAAAATGGAGGGTGAAGGTATTGCAACGGATGAGGCGTTAACTGGATCGTGAATTCTTTCAATGAATTCTCTTAAACATATCGGCGACATTGACATGTATTGGTAGTGTTAACCCCAAAAATGGATGGTATGTAGGACCAATGGTGAAATGACCGGTGAATGGAAAAACCCAACCCGACTCAATCAGGGTGATGGAGTGAAAGTGTCATGTTCAAGAGCGACCTACTACCAATAAAGTTCTTCAAGTTTTCTTCCCTTCTTTCTCCAGTCATTGCTGACCAGTACCTCTTTATTTTTGTCAAGCTTGAGGAGGATAACATATGCTTTTTATATAATTTTCCCTTCGGGCAAACTTGTCGTTATGTTTTAGCGAGCCTAGCGATAGTGAAAATCATTCTTGTCTGGGTGGAGAAGTTTGTCACTATTTTTTTAATGAGTTTAACGACTAGGATAACTCAGTCCTTTTCATGTTTAGAGAGTTTGAAAAGGGATGAAAAGGAAACTCTAGCAGTCCTTTTTCGTGGCATAATCCCTTAAGTTTGAAAAAGTATATAATAATACAAAAGGGATGACTTTTCGATTGCTTTAGCAAGCCGAAAAAGACAAGCGCTTGATCTTTTTGTGGGATAATCCCTTAGGTCCAAAAATATTAAAATTTATAGGAGGGATGGCGCTTCCCCTTACTTTAAAGAGCTGGAAAGGTCAGTAGCTCATCAATCTTTTCATATTTAACGAGTCTAAAAGGAGCTTCAAGGAGACTCGTTTTTTAGGAATGAGTGGCATTATATGGTAGCAATTGGTTTCAGGTAAGCTTGGAGCTTCTCAAAACATGGTGATGTGAAGAGGGTGGCTAACAGAACCACAAATTGCAGCTATTCCTCAAAATGGTAAAAAATCAAGTGGAACCCTATGATCAGCCAAACAGATGGAGGTGATGCAAGGAACACAACCAAGGTTCGAAAGGCAGATAGAATGGAAATCACAAAGGTTATTTACCAAAGGTGGGTTCATTTTTTTACGAGCTTGAACTCCGAGGGAACATGTGCTCAGTTGCGGGTTTATTTTTTAACGAGCTTGAAACTTGCGGAAACATTGCTCATTACAATAGTCAAAGATGTTCAATTCACCGTTTAACACTTTAGATACTTTCATTGGTCATTCAATCTACTCAATTGCTCCATAAAATTGATTAGAAATACACATACATGCTCGAAAAATGAATTAAAAACTAACATTTTACTTGAAGTACGTGAATAGTAACATAAAAAGTAGTTTACCTCTCATTTTATCATTTCATTTCAAATTTGGGATTTTTGAGCTCTTGAGTGCTTTTCCCCCTCAAATTTCAAGAGATAATTTTGTGATATCCGGTGGACTATTCTCCATGCCATCAAGACCAGGTAGGAGCTAACTCTGAGCTCTTCATTTTCATTCCATCCTTTTCTGCTTTTGAGCAAGTTTTTCCCTGCTTCTAGGCCCTTGGGGTTTGAAGAACTCATTCTCCATCCATCACACCTGCCCTACGTTGAAAAGTGCGATGAATACTGAGCTGGACACTAGCTAGTCAGTATGCATCTCACCTTGCTCAAAGGTAGGGTGTGATGGGCGCAGAAGGGAAACTTTGCACAATGATTTTTCATGAAAATCTTGCCTATTTTTGCTCAAAAATGGATCCTAATTCATCCTTTGTTTGTGTTTCATAATTTTGTCGGATCAAGATGGTTGTCACATGGTGTGAATGTAAACATGAAGAAGAGGACATGATTTCCTTACACGATCAGGGTACAGTTACTGCACTGCGAAACTGCGACTTGCTAAAATTCTTCTGCATATCTAGCATGAGGCAACAAATCAGTTTGTTGCAGTACTTTCTCAATGCTTGAGATCTGATCAACCAAGTATTCCAGATCAAAGGCAAGTCAATCACATTTACAGTTGAGGATATCTACTTTCTGACAGGGTTATTGAGGCGTGGTGCCCCTCTCTCATTGTTGGGATCTGCTAGTGGGGGTGAATATGTGAGAGATTATATTTGCTAGTTTTGTAGAGATGGATCTCAGCCTAGCAGTGATGGCAAGATCAATATCTGGGATGTCACTGATCATCCCTAGAGGACCATTTTATTTACCTTTGCTAGACTAGCTGGCAACGTAGCTCTTCATTTGGCCAACATATCTTACATGGAGTATGCCCTGGAATGCCTACAACCAAAGGTGTTCAACTAGTGTGAGGCGGTACTTCTTGTTATAAAAGAACAACTTTCCAAGGTAAATAATGGAAGATGCAAGAATTTTGGCTACGGTTCTATCTTGACTACTTTCACCTTGGAGAGGATTTTACCGATGTAGCCACTGTACATTTCACTAGGATTTCTAGCACCGAGAGAACCATGGATGCAAAGATGGGTTGATCTCATTGCCAGACATGCTGGCGAGTCACAAATTTATTTCTTTGATGCCTTCTTTGAGTGGTTTGACCATCAGGGGATGGTCTTGGTGGAGTATCCATCTGTCGGGATGGATTTTTGAGGCGACCCGGATCTAGCGTTACAAGTTGGAGAGTAGTGGGGTGTTATGGGTAAAATTATTTGACCACATCTTTGTTTATCATTAGTATAATATTTTTGTTTTTTTAAATGTTATCAAGACTAATCGAACTCATATGTGTGTGCAGATATTGGGCAAGTGCGACCAGTGGCACGCCCATGGGTGGCAACTGACGTTCCAACAGGAGAGGTTGTAGGTAGGGTTGTCCTTCACGATCTGGACATAGCGGAGACCCTGGCAGTGCTGCGAGATAAGATCGAGGGTCTCACTCTTGGTATCAGGATGTGAGGATCGACGAGTTACCTCTGAGGTTATAGCGCCATGCTACTGGCGTGACGAATCAATGGACTAGGCTCTTGCATATGATCGCACAGGCAGTGACATGTTATCACTAGCATCATTAGTCTAGGATGCCTTCCTGCATTCATTTTTGAGTTGCTTGGTCATATGACTGATTTTGTCTTAAACACAAAACATTTTTTAAAAACTATAAACAGTTATATATTTTTGGCTTTCGGTGTTTTATGTTGGTTAAGTTATACGATCCTGATGCAAATGTTCATGTGGAATGCTTTTCTTTACAATTGTTGCAAATGTCTATCTAAGACATAATTTTCTAATGAATTAGTTAGCGTTTTTAAGTTTTTGGAAATGTGTTGATATTGAATGGAATCAAACTGTCTTTCCAAAATCCTGAATCTTAGGAACAAATGATAGATAGCTGGGTTCCAAACGGAATAGATGCCAGTAAGTTGTAGAATGATGAGTTGTGAATCTAGCCTAAGAACAAGTTGGCGTATGCCATGTGAAATGGCATTAGAGAGAAGCTCCATCAATGTGCTATACTCAACGATGTTGTTCATTGATCGACCAATACATATCCCCATGAAACACACTAACTCACCACTTGGAGAAAAAATGGCCCAGGCTACAGAAGATAGGTTCCCCGTACTACGACTAGCTCCGTAAGCATACCCAACGAATGTTTCCAAAAAGTATGACATCTAAAAAAAATGCAAAGTTGATTAACTAACCAAAATGACAATTCTTAAAGAAAACAAAAATGTAACAAAAGCATATCTATAAAGAGATTACTACACTTAATCAAGCATAGTAACGCTTAAGATACAACCCGTTTCGGGGCTGTGATAGTGGAATCCCATCGTAATCTACCAACTCGTAGGCTCCTTTTGTCAATACTCGTTTAACAATGTTGGGGCCCATCCATAATGGTTCAAACTTACCTGCTCCCAATTTGTCAGAGTCTTGATCTACAGCAAGACCAGGTCACCTTCTTAGAAGACACGAGGCTTGACATTTTTTTCAAATTGCGCTTTGACACGATTCTTATGTGCTTTGTTAGCGAGCATGGCATCATGACAGGTTTCATCCAAGTGGATTAGTTCCAAGAAATGAGCCTCTTCCTCCGAATTTTCGGGAAGTAGATCAATTGCGAGTTTGAGAGATGAAATTTCACACTGAATCAGTAAGACAACTTCTAGACCATACACCAACTAAAAGGGTGTAAATTGGGTCGCATTTCTTACCGATGTCCTATATGCCCACAGGGCTAAGTACAGGATCAAATGCCAATTCCATTTGTGGACTCCAATCATTCTTTGCAGCATGCGCTTAAGGACTTTGTTGATTGCCTCAACTTGTCCGTTAGCTTGCAGATAATATGGAGTAGAACTATCATGGGACAGTCATAATTTGGTGGTCAATTCAACCATCACGTGATTACGAAAATGCGACCCATGATCTGTGACTGTAGCTTGTGGGACACCAAATCTAGAGACTACATGATTAAAAAAGAAAAGAGCAGCCGTTTTGCCATTGTTGTTTAATGTAGGCATTGCCTCTGCCCATTTTGTATAATAGTTGACAACGACTATAATATAGCCATACCCCCGGCCAAGGTAGGGTTACATGTCATGAAATCTATGCCCCATTTAGCGAATGGCCCAACAACAACGACTGGGTGCAGTGGTGCATGTGGTAATCTAGTTTTGCGATCAAAAATCTGGCAAGCATAGAAACTTCTAACTGCAATTATGCAATCTTTGAATATATTGGGCCAGAAGTAACTAGCTCATAAGATATTTTGCACGGTAGCATAACCAAATAGATGCCCCCTACACGCACCTGAATGACAGTCATTCATGACTTTTTCGGCCTCCTCATGTGTGAGGCACCTTCACAAAATTGTATCGACACCATGACGGTAAAGTGTATCACCGACGATCATGTAGTTTTTTGTTTGGTATCGAGTACATCGTTGTTCAGAGTGAGAGGTGTTAGGCATAAAATTTTGGGTTTGGAGATAGACCAGTATATCTTCGTACCATGGATTGGTTGATGATATCAGAAACACTGTCTCGTTAATGATTGACGCTTTAGATGTTGAATAGTTGGATGATGATGGGAGGTCAGAAAGTAACTCCGCAAAGACTAAATATTTCTTTGATTTGGATTTGGTAAATTCAAGATCAAACTATTGCAAAATGGCTATCCATTTGGAATATTTGACCCTTAGTAATTGACGTGACAGAATGTAGGTCATAGGGTTGCAATCTAATAAAATGGTAGTTTTGCAATAGAGAAGATAGTGTCAAAATCTCTGTACTACTTGAACAGCTACTAAAGCTAGTTTTTCAACATAGGAGTACCTACATTCTATATCATTTAAGTTGTGGCTTAAATAATAGACAATGTGTTCTATCCCACTGTCCTCTTGCACTAAAACCATTGCGATGGTTGTATCTGTGGTGGCTAGATATAGGTTAAAGTCTTTTTGATAGTCAGGAGCATACATTAATGATGCTTTTACTAGGGAACCTTTGAAAGCATCAAATGAAGCTTGCGCAACCTGATCCCAGTTGAAGGGTACTTCTTTTTTCAAAAGATGTGTATAACCTCTAGCAAGTTCGGCGTAATTTGGAATGAACCTCCTTAGAAAGTTTTCTTTCCCTTGGATTTTCTGAATATGAAGCAAATTTGAAGGTGGAGGCATCTCAAGGATTGCCTGAACCTTACATGGGTCGAGTCAAATTCCATCATTAGAAACTATGAAACCAAGTAACCAACAAGAACCAACACAAAACACACACTTGTTCAGATTGAGTCGTATCTTGTAGTGTCGGCAATGCAAAAGTGTGGCTCTCAAATGTTGTAGATGATCAGTCTGCTTTCACGAATGAGCCGAAAGATTGTCGACATATGGTTGAACGATGTGTTGATGTCATGGAAGGCATAGTTCATTTCCCTTTGAAAGGTTACGCCTACGTTCTTCAAACCGAAAGGTAGTTTATGGTATGTGAATGTGTCCCTTGGACATATAAATGCAGTCTTTGACTGGTCCTGCGGGAAGATATTAATTTGGTTGTACCCGGAAAATCCATCCATGAATGAAAATATTTCACGTCTGGCACATTCATCATTTATCCGGTCGATGAAGGGTGTAGTGTAGTTTGGAAACACTTGATTTACATCCCTATAATCGACACACACTCTAATTGTTCCTTGCTTTTTCATCACAGGAACAATATTCAATACCCATTTAGTGAGAGGAATAGGGTAAATGAAACCAACATGCAAATTTTTTTCGACTTCTGCTTTAATGGCAGCAGTTTTCTTCAGGTGAATCGGTCAAAGCCATTTTCATACTAGTTTGACATCTGGATACATCTTGATTTCATGTTCAATGGTGCTCGAGTCAATGCCCATAATTTCTTCTTATGACCATGCAAAGACATCTTTGAATTCACAAAAGAGAGTGCAGTATATTTCCAGTTCTGAAGGAGAACAAGTTTTTCCAACATGAATATTCTCTACAACATTAGGTTTGGTCGAGATATTACTGGTGATGGCTTCGTCAATAATGGATATATTTCTCTTGGAATCCACTGTATCTACAGTATTTGATAGAAAACAAAAAACTGAAGGATGATTAAGTTTGCTAGAATAATCTTCATTGTTATCTTGAAGGTGGGAACGATGGTGGTAATCTTCCCATGGTGCCTCCCCTATCACCATCGACTGAATGATTCCTTCATCTATAGAACGTATAAGATACCAAGGATTGGAAGAGGTGCCATACTCTAGAGACCTATCTATCCAAACGCTTGATGAGTGTTGATTTGGGTTTGCTACCCAGGCCCAGAAAGTTGATTGCTACAAAAATTCTATAGGGCTTGGGGGCGACTCCTGGTGATGATCCACACTATAAAAATGGTCAGAGTTCTTATTAATCTTGGATGACGTTGAAGATATCATATGAAAGGTTTCCATTGTTGCCACTTCCGCTAGATTACTTGGAGGCGGGAGGGCAAAAGTACCCATTAACGAAGGGTCTTTTAGGAGACCTGCTCTGGTATTTTGAAGCGATTTAGAACTTCCATGGATCAATGGAATGCTTCCAGTAAGTTGAGAACTGTTGGGGAAAAAGGCTAGTCGGTCAATGATTGTAATCCCGCCATGGAAGGGAAATTCAATCTTTCTAAAATGTATTGACACAACAGCAGCCATAGCATAAATCCAAGGCCTACCCAGTAAGATATTGTAGTCAAGGTTTCCATCAATGACCTCGACTTCAATTTATATTGTCTTGCCCCCTAATTCAACTTGCAAGTTACTCAATATCCCATACAGTGTGCATGTTCTTCCATCGAATGCTTTTAATGTCGTTGATGATCATGACAAGGGTGGTGAGCCTAAAGTTTTCCAGCAACCGATTGAAATAATACAGGTAGATGCGCCCTCATCAATGATTGTTCGATGAATAGCTTTGTTGAGGGTTTTTACCTATATAAGGAAAGCGAGTTGAGCCGGTAACTGAGGTTCATATCCTTTATGATTAAAGGCCACAAGATTGGAATCCACTGGGTTAATCCCACCTATTGCTGATAACAAAGCCTACTTTTGGGGAGGGAAATTTTGCAGTACTTCAAGTGTCGACATAGTGGATGGTGATTGAGCTAGATCCTCCCCTATATTATAATTTTGTGCCACTTGAGCACAAGGATTAAATGTCGATTTATGTACTACTCCCTTAGGCAACTTTATAGTTAATTCAGGAATGATGGGCGGAACAACTTCTAGCGAAGTTGTTGTCGAACTACTCAGTTGATCTATAACCTTGTTGTTCGACGACTGTGGATTCCTGTAATCTTTATTCCTTGTAGATATCAAAGCATCATTTTACTATTTCGAGATGGATAACATAAGCACTTGGGATGGAGAAGCATGATCGATGGCAACTAGATTAGTTTCTGGGTTCGAAAACAGATCAGTCAATACTGCTGAGGTATTTGAAGTCTTTAAAAATTTCGCGACCTCAGCTCGATGTGGACAATATTTCGTCCAATGTTCTTCATTACATATGAAACACGGTTGAAATGGTTTCTTTTGCCCAGTAGGGCTTTCAAAAGATTTTTCAGGAGTTGAATCTTCTCGTTTCTTCTTTTTGTCTTTCCCCTTCTTCTTGCCCCATGGTTGCTTTGGATTCTTTCCCTTGTCAAATGACATGACATTAATCTCTGATGCAAGAGGTTTATCATTTGCTTTTTAACTAGAGATTGCAAGGGTTTTACCAGATGGAGCCTTCGTAGTTTGTGTGCTTGAGTTACCGATCACGCCGTCACCGGTGTGAGAGTCCCTGTTTGATTTAGGAGGGGGAGGAATGGAAAATTATGGTCTAGGAGTGTCAGGAATTTTGTCATAAAGCGTGCCAGACTCAGTATAGATCAAGTCTAAATATTGTGCATGAGCAATGACTTTCTCTTCAGTGACAAATCCTCCTTTTGCCACATCCTCTCTAATAGAAGGTAATAATGACTTAATAAACCACTCAGGTAGAAGCTGATTAGGAACATACGTCTTTACCATTTGATGACGACGTCACCACTCATGAATATGATCAGATATGTGAGTGGTTTTTGTTTGTTTTTGTTTGTAAGGAGTTATGTCCTCGTTTCGTACCTTATGGGTAATTGAAAGTGGGTTAGAAAGGTAGTGGTCAGGGTACTGAAGTTATCAAACAAAGCTCTTGGAAATTCAATATATTATTTCACTGTTGGACCAGTTAGCATTCGCTGAAAAAGGAAAAGCCTAATTGAATCATCATTTAGGGTGTTAGATGAGCACGAAAAATGAAAAGTCATTTCATGATTCGATGGGTCTTCACCTGGATTTCCATTGAATTTAGGAATATCGGAGGGAAGTTTATGACGAATCACTAGCCACTAAGGGGCATAAGAAATTGGATCCTTCGTGAACTAGTGCAAATCTGGTAATTCTAGAGTTGCTATAAAAGGCAACTGTTGATTCAGGTTTGGTGAAGCATACCCAGGATAAGAGGGAATCACCTGAGCAGTAGGTCTTTGCATACCACCATAATGTATTTGATGCTGGTAAGTTTGATAAGGTTGTTGGACATAACCATTATAGTAAGACTGTTGATAACTGTTTTGAAAAAAAGGTATTCCATTATCTGCAAAGCCTTGTTGCTCAGATCCTCGGTAAGTTTACTGGAATTGCAGTTGTTGATATTGTACCAGCCATGGTTTTTAGACCATTTGTTGTTTCCCAATACTACATGTTTGACCAAGACACGGAGTGATAGTACCCATTTGAGCCTGAGCCGTTCCAGGTAAGGGAGCACTAACCTGAGGCTGTGATTGAGCCGTAGAGACAAGAGGTTGTTGTATTGTAACCTGAGAGACTTGAGGTTGACACATAATAGGAAGTGTTTATACTTGCGACACAGTCACAATAGTAGGTGTAGTGGGAATATTTGACATAGGTTGGGCTAGTTGCATTGAATATACAACCCTTGGTTATTGAGGCCACATTGGTACCCAACCATTAGATGTAATTCTAGTTTAACCTGAATTTTGTTGTGAACTCTCATATGGTTGTTCTCCAGGAGGGAACAATGAAAAAGCATACTGCCCTTCATATGGAGGCAATCCAGTGTTGAAAGTATATATCGATCTTTGAAGACTGGGCTGCCCAAATTGAAATTGGCATGCAGGATCAATTTGTTGAGTTTCAACATAAGAAATGCCAGATAGGATTTCATATAAATGAATAGGAAAAAACCATGTCATCGAAACAGTGCCTGAGTGGACTCCAGCTAGTGATTGACGACTAGCTGGGACAGATGGCATACCAGCAAACACTGTAGGAATTGTAGCAGGTAGCTCTGTCGTAGCTATATCAGATGAGACAATCCTCGATGTCGATGGTTGTTTAGACATGTTTAGTCTATCCAAGAGATTTCCTAGCGACTCGACAAGAACTTGTGATGAAGGATGATTAAAAGAACTAACTTCAGGAGTAGAAGGATACAAGTGGATCCAAGTTCCAAAATGTAATGGAGTACTAGATAGAAGATCCTCTACTATCTCTTATATAGCAATCAGTCTAGGTGGAAGAGGTAGACTGTCATGTTCGTAAAATATTTCTGGAACCAAAGAAGGTATCACTTCTAAAGTGACAGATACCGGGTGGGTGACACCTTCTGAATTCTGGAATTAAACTTTCAGATGTTTAGTTAAGTGAACTTCAGTCTCTGGGTCAGCTCTAGCTGGAGCTGTTTCAGGAATAGAGGTGTTTACCATTATACTAGGATCAGTTCTAATGTCCTCTTGTAACTGCGGAACTTCTTCTGTAAAGGTAGATGTACCAGAAATGATCGGAGTAACTTTAGTCTCTCGTGTTGTTGAAACACAAGTTTCAAATAAACCAGGAGAAGTGGACTCAGTTAAATGAGACCATTTTGCCCGAAATGGTTTCGTTTCTGGAGTCAAAGATGGTTGACTCGCTAGTCTGTACGAACTATGGGGTTTGGATTGAATTTCTTCCACGATTGCTGATTATTTGATCAACTCAAAATTAAAAGGGGGAAAATGTTATTCCGAACTAAATAAATTTAAATGATGTTTTGACACAACTTTTCTCTTTCAATTTTTAAGAGTCTAGAAAAAGCTAAAGATGATTCTAGTCCTCTTCGATTTTTAATGAGCCTGAAATGACAAGTGCTCAGATGGACCTTTTCTTTTAACGAGTTGAAAAGGAACGAAAGTTACTACTCTCAAAATCTAGACAGAGGGATTACCAAACCAATCGAAAAACTGCAATATACACCTTGGTGATAAATTAAAGAGAAATTACCAAGGACTTATGTATGGTAGTCAATATTCCCGAATCTTGTGTTTAGTGCATTGTGATCGATAGGGTGGTAGACACGACTTCTTATGGATAACGGATATAATCTTATTATGGTTTCCCAATATATACTCCACGGTACGAGGAGCACAAGTTCTTGCTAGCACTTGTTGTATCAAAGAGGAGGAATCACCCAACCTTCGATGAAAATGATAGTTACTAGATTTTACAATGCTGGAACACGTCTCTAGCCTAGACCTCTAGATGTGTTGTGTTGGGTTCCAAAGCGTTGTTAAGCTCATTGAAATTTATTTTAGAGTTGATCTTGTTTATAAGTTTGCCTTTCAAGGTTCACCACGTGATGTAGATGTAAAATTCCTAAATATGCATTCTAAAATGATAAACAGTCATTGTTTACATTTTAGCAATGAAAATCCTAGCTACTAAGGAAAGAAGATTATGATTTCTTTTAAACAGAGAGAAAGGAGCACACACTAAATGCACTTTTCCTAAATCATTTTTCGCACACAGTCTAAATGAAAATGCAAATTCATGTATTTTTTTTTCATTCCCTTTAATGTGAAGAATGGAAAAAAGGAAAACTAAGTAGACATCTGAACTATTTTCTTCAAAGCGACATTTTGACAATTTCTTTTCAAAATGAAAGGAAGACTAAAATGACACTTTTGGATTTCGAATAGAGAAATGCTTTTGATGCTTCAAATATTAAAAATTCAAATCAAATACATGACAAAAAGTACAATCGACTATCTAGAGGAGGAAGACTTTACGACACTCTTCCTTTTGACTAAAAATGATAGTTACGACACTTTTTTGCATCAAAACGAGAGTTCAATTAAGCTACTTTTTGACAAAGAATCATAAATGATGGACAAATACATAAAAAACATTACTAATCCTAATCAATGGAGGCTGAACTATGTAAAGGAACGAGGCTTCAGCAATGAGATACTGATCATAAGCAGCAAAACAATTGAAAAGCGTTGAAAACAAAGACAAAATACCCAAATTTAAAGGAGAGAAATAGGATTACTCAGTCATCGCACCTATGCTTCATATAAATAGGGATGCATCTCACCTTATACACACAGGAGGTGTGATGCATACTAGCTTCCAGTGATGGATAGTGAGTTGGGCCAGGGAGCGAAATTGAGGTGGGTTTTTGCTCAAATTTGCAGCCGAGTTCAGTGATTTAAGCTGACCTATAATGGACAGTAAAAAAAAAAGTACATGGGTATGATCTTAGGAGGTTATTGAGCTACCACAAGTGTGTTTAGAATGCTCATAAGTTAGATGTTCAGTTCATAAACTAACCCGGAGATTGACTGAAGTAGCATTCATCTACTTTGCAATTGCATAACAAGAGCAGTTCGAAGGCTATCTGGTTAACTTCAGGCTCCATCTGTAGTTTATAAACCAAACAACGATAAAAAACAAACAAACTAATTTATCCCCAGTAGAGTCGCCATTTTTTTCTGGGAAAACTACTGTCTTTTCGATCTGCTAGTCCCACTAAGCTTGGCAGCTATGTTAGAAATAAAAAATCAAAGAAATTTACGATTTCCCCTATGTATGATAGATAAGAGAGAAGCAAAGGACCAACCTGGATCTTCAGCTTGACTCCTTGCTCGATTTCTCTCCCCTTTGATAGAGCTTGCAACTCCTCTCCTACTTGTCTCGCTTAGAGAATACCTGTAGAAACAATGTAACAAAACACCATCAAAGCATGTTGATCTATTATATCATAAACAATGTAGAATCAGAAATATATCGACCATACAATGGCATTTACAAATAAAAAGACTCACAAGTACACGATTGTATGGAGGAAAACTCAAAGAACATTATTAAAATGGAAGGGAGAATTTACAACCCAGTCGTTTGATCCAACATCATCCTCCCAGCATCAAAGCCCTCTTCACCTCATGAAAAGGAAGATCACCCAACAATGCAATGCTTCTTCTCAAAGACAAACTATTAGCACTTCCTTACAAATTACAAAATTCCAGCCTCTAGATCTCTCAGATGAGGGATCCATTTATAAATGTTTGAAGAGGTGCGAGTCATCTCTGGGTTTTTGATTAGTTTCATTCCACTTGTAGTTCTTAGTTCCACTTGGAGATTTCTTGGATCTCTTACTCATCTCTTAGCGAATTCAGAGAGGCAAGTGTCATAGGAGGAGTTTCTAGAAGATTCCATGAGCATCCACTTAGCAAACTGTCTCATACATTTGTCCATTCTCACTCATCACACCCCACAGAAGGCCTCTTCAGTATGCATCGCACCTAGCTAGTGTAGGAGTCAATATGCATTGCACCTTGACAGTGGACCAGTCAGTATTGTCCAGTTTTGGCCAGTTCTGACTGGGTTTTCAGGTGGAACTTCTAGGGAATGATGTAATCAGTTGACTATGATCCTTTAGGGTATGAAACAAAGCTTTTAGGGGTTAAAGAGACCTTGGTTTATCAACATATAATATTGGGGTTGCAATGCCCAAATATGTCTATAACACGCTTGAAGCCCTTCTGATATTCGACCGGTTTTTGTGGGACCCCGCTTCTGACGGAATTAGCACAATATCCATTGCATTTTATAAATTTTCGGGTCCGGGTGCTCGGGGTTTTTCCTTCACTGAGCAGTTTTCCCTGTAATATTGTCACTAATTGCATATCAGAAACTACCCTCATTTCTTAAATTGACCTCTGGCTTTGCTAATTTGTGGCATCACGCGTTACCATGGGTCGACGGTCTACGCGCTTGATAGAGGGTCATCATTGCTCCACATTGTTCATGGATTGCAACTATTTTGAGGATATCTCTGATAAGCTTTGTCTTTATAAGACTTGAAACTTTGGCATGATTTTTAAGAGTTAATGAAAACCTAGAGAGTGTTCTAGGATCCAATTTGGATCACAACCTTCCCACTCAAAAAGCTTTTGGACCACCAAATGTTGGTTTTTAAGCATCAATCAAGTGAGGATATAGATTCCTTTCTTGCCCAATTCCTATCCATCTTGCACTACTTGGTTTTGAACCCTTGAGTCCAATTTTGGGATACTCAACATTCCCTTTGTGCGTAGTTCTTACGTTCTTGTCGAGAACTGTATCTTCCTACAACTCATTGAGATATTCAGGAAACAGATCATCAATAGAAGGCAATTGGATTTGCTCTTTGGGATATTCAATAAATGGTTCAAACAGTCTCAAGCTTTCTGGATTAACTACTGAATAGATGTGCATGTAAACTGGAAAATCAAGGTGAAAAGCATTCTCACCAATCTTCTCAAGTATCCTGAAAGGTCCATACCTTATTGGCTTCAGCTTCTTACCTTCACCTTGCATTCTGTCTTTGTTGATATATAGCCAAACTTGATCACCAACTTGGAAACTATGCTCAGTCTGATGCTTATAATGCCTTGCCTTGTACTTGGCTTAGCTCATTTCTAACTGTTCTTGTGCTGCTTGGTGAATCTCTTAGATTTGTTCGATGAGCTTGGTTGCCTTGTCCACATCACTGTGGCCATCAACTACTATGTCTTTACCAAAGACAAAATCCAAGGGATACCTTTGTATGAAACCAAAATAGGTCTCAAAAGGAGATCTCTGTGTAGAAGAATGTTTAGCTCAGTTGTAAGCATGTTCGACATAACACAATGTTCATCCCAAGGCTTGGGATGCTTGCTACAATATCCTCTGAGCAACCAGATCACTATCATATTGACCACCTCTGTTTGGCCATCTGTTTGCGAATGAAAGGTTGTGCTCTTCTTCATTTTGTTGTCCATCAATTCCCATAGACTTGACCAAAACTTCCCAACAAATTGGGAATCTCGATTAGATACAATGGAAGTGGGTAATCCAAAATGAACTCATACATGCTGAAAAAACAAATTTGCTATTTCTTTAGCTGAAATCCATTTGTTACAAGGTATTAAAATACACGTTTTGCTGAACCTATCCATAATAACATATAAATAGTCATGACCCTTTCTAGATTTAGGCAGTCCACCAACAAAGTCCATGGAAACACTTTCCCAAGGACGAGAAGGAACTGGTAGTGGAGTGTACAAGCCTAGCTTTCTATTACTGGGCTTGATTTTAGCACACACAGTACACCCTCTTACATATCTAGAAACTGTCTCATTCATTTTTGGCAAATAATAAAATCTTTGCAGTTGTGCAACTGTTTTACTTACACCAAACTGACCTGATATTAGAGAAGTGTGTGCTTCTTGAATCTTTACTCTTTCAGTTTGAGGAATGCATAACTTTCCAAAATGATACAAGATTTGGTCCTTAACATGATAATCCAATTCTTTTACTTGTTTGCTGCAACTTAAAGTTGCATATACATCTTTCAAATCTATATCTTGAGCATATTGTTCAATGTAGCTTTCATGCAATACTGAATTATGCTTAAGTATAATAGATGCATTTATGATTGGCCTGGAAAACATATCTAAAAATTTATTGTGTATGCCTTTTTTAATATTTGATGACAAGATGAAATTGTTGTAGAAATCCAATCAACCTATAGTTTCTTGATTTTTGCAACTTAGTTGGTGTGTGTAAATATTGAAGTGGTTGATGATCAGTATGTATAACTGTCTCTTTGCCCATTAAATAATGTTTCCACTTTTTCACACTCTGTACTAATGCATACAATTCCTTATGATATGTTGGATAATTAACTACTGTAGAATTAAATGTCTCAGAATGATAACATATGGGTTTACCGTGCTACATCAACACAACTCCCATGGCATAGTCACCGACATCCATTTCAATCTCAAATGGTCTTTGAAGATTGGGCAGTGCTAGTACTGGTGTTGTACTAATATTTTCTTTTAAGGTGTTGAATGCTCTCTACTATTTGCCTCCCCACTGAAACACCTTGTTCAATCATGTTAAAGAATGTAAGGGCGCTACAATAAAGGAAAAGTTAGAAATAAACTTTCCCCAATAATGTGCTACTCCTAGGAAGCTTCTAACTTCTGTAGTAGATTTGGGTTTTGATGATCCTTCGACTTCTGGGTTCACATTCTTGCCTCTAGCCTCTAGATGTGTAGCTTGAACAGATACCTCATCTATGCTAGTGGGATTAAACATGAGAATGGTGTGCTTTAAATAGTTGTGTAAACCACCTATATACTTCAGAAAAGTTTTAGGTGAGTCTAAAGAAATTCCTAAAATCAAAGCTCTTTTCCTAAATTCTTGGGTGTAGTCTTGTACACTTTGCCCCTTTAATTATCGAAGTGTTTTCCAACTCATCATGGCTTGCTGCATATAAGCTAGTGGATAGAATTACTTTTTAATTGTACAAACAAATTCACTCCAGATAGAAAGGATTTTGCCATGCTTCTTCATGTCAGCTTGTGTCCTGCCTTCCCTCCATACCAAGGTAGTGCCTCCAAGGTGTAGGTTGGCCAGCTAAATCTTACTACTTTCTGAATCAATGCTCTGGACCCTATAATACACATTAATTTGTCTAATCCAATTATCCAGCTTCTTCGCATTCAACTCTCCATCATATGTCGGCAAATCAAATTTAACATCTAATTTAATCAAAGATGTCTTCTTTTTATTTTCAGGGCTATTAGTAGGTGTGGGAAGCTTTTCTTCTTTCCCTTTGCCTTTAGAATGGTCACTAAGGAAAGATTCTTCTGCTCTATCTTGTTTGGAGTTTGATGAATCTTCATCTCTACCTTTCTTAGGTTCTCTATACATTTCCTCTACCATGGCTCTCATGGTCACGAACCTATCCATGAACTGGGAGTCTAATTCCAAGGGAATTTCTTCTATCATTTTTCTCTTAGGATAGACTCTTCCAATTTTTGGGTTAGCTTCAACCAATTCTCCTTCTCCTGATTTGAGCTTATTCCTAGTTAGCATTCAATAGCAAAATCTAGCACAAGCTTGTCTAACCTTAACAACCTAGTGCTCTGATACCACGTGACATGAAATTTGATCTAAGACAATTAATAAGGTATTACAGACTCATGTGCATGGATGTGTCTATGCTATTTGATGCAATAGATCGATAAGATTGCGAAATACACAGACATTGAAGCAGTTAAAGAAAACACACCAGGCAACACATAAAACACAAGAAGTTTAATAAGGAGTTCACACATTACTCTTGGGCTATGTCTCCTAGTCCAGCCTTCAGTGGTGGCCTCTCTATTATGTTTTCAAAGTAGAGATTTTATAGTAGTGAGCTCAATTTGAGACTCATGCACAGTTATAAATCAACAAGACCGTACTTGGATCCCTCAAGTCTCTGGAGTTCACAGACACTCCTTACTGAATCTTGAACTCTATTGGTCATAATAGTATGAGCCCAATCTGAGACTAATACATAACAGGCATATATAGAGGACTTCGCTTGATCCTCTCAAGCCTTCTGTGGAGAACATAGACTCTCTCACTCTCTTTGGCTTGATGCTCCCTTTGCTTCCGCAGGTCATCTCAGCTTCTTCTCCTTGCTCTCTGCTCTAACTTACTGCTTCCTTTCTCTCTCTATATCAGTTTGTGGCTTTAAAGCCAATCTGGTTCTGACTATTTGTTTCCGCTTCTTGGCTTTCTGGTTCCCCTGCCTCTGTCTGTCTGAATCTCTCTGTTCTACATAATCATCACTGTATAATGCCTCATAGGGAGGTGGCCACCTATTTCATAACGAACTGAGTATCAGTTCTCTTAGACGTTTTTGAAATGACCATTTAATCCATTAAATCCAAGAATGCCTGCGAAACACGACCTTCTGCCAACACATCGTCCACCTCAGACTTCAAATCTTATACAACTCTGCCTGTTTACCTCGTCAAGTCTGGTCACCCATTGTAATGCATCTCCGTCATTGATCTGGAGCCTCCAGATCCTACGGTCATTATTCATATCGGGTGGGTAAGTAACATGATGTTTACCCGTCCGATGTGAGTGGTTTTCTCTCTCTTCCTTTCAATGCATGGCACCCCTTGTGTGGCATCGGGCGAGACTCAGCTGAAACTGCTTACCACTCGAAGCCCTTCTAATATTCCTCTTGTTTTTGTGGGACCCCGCTTTTGACAGAATCAATGCGATATCCATTAAACTTTATAACATTTCGTGTTGGAGTGCTTGGGGCTTTTCATTCTTTGAGGGGTTTGCCTTGCGATATGTGATTAACGACTTGTCACTAATTGCATATTTGAAACTACCCCCGTTTCTTAAATTGACCTCTGGTTTTGCTAATTTGTCGCAATTCACGTTACCATGAGCTGACGGTCTGCGCGCTTCACCGAGGGTCCTCGTTGCTCCCCGTTATTCACAAATTGCAACTATTTCGAGGGTATCTCTGATAAACTTGCTCTTTATAAGACTTGAAACTTTGGCATGATTTTTAAGAGTTCATGAAAACTTAGAGAGTGTACAAGGATGGAATTCGGATCACTTGGTTACTGGGTGCAAGCCCTAGAAGTGATGATTTATGCTATGTGATTCATTCCACTACTTTCAATCCCACTCCTTCACCCATGTGAGCATCGCCCGATGTAATGAATGCTAAGTGGACTATTCAAAAATCATGAGAAATTGGTTAGTTACGACTACCTCTCATGGAAATGATCATACTTAACTAACTTACTTAACACAACTAAATCCCAAAAAATGATCTAATAATAATATATTTCATTATTAAATTTATTTTTAATAAGTAATATTTATAATAAATTGATGTTTATATCAAAATAATGATCAATAATAACATCATCAATATCATTATTATATTAACATTAAATATTATTAACATTAACATTAATTATTTAATAACATTAACTTTAATAATAATGTTCTATGTAATAATATATTGTATACAATAATTAATAATATTAACCATTTTTTTTGGTGGGTGGATAAATGAAACATTTTATTATAACACGTGATGGAAATATGAATGTTTTGCTATAGCGTGTCAGGCTGGCATTCAATTTTTCTAACCCTCTCAATTTAGAAGAGGATTGCTTATAACTTGATAGAAGTGCCAAAGTGCCATAGAAATGTGTGAATTAGAACGTAGTGTGTCATGGTTGCATTAAATCTTTGTAATGATATCAATCTTGTGAGTATATTAATTTTTACATAGTAACCTAGTTTTAAGGTACTCTCTTTTGATAGGTTTACTTGTTTGTATGTTTTGACAGATGAAAGGAAAAATAGATGATGGATTTTCCAAACAAGGAAAAATGACTATTCTTATCTATGTTGAGAGTTTATCCATTAAACCACCATTTTAAGTTAATATTCTAATTTTAATTAATTTTCAACGCTTTCTTAGTTTTCATTTATTATTTTTTTGATTAATTAAAAGGTTTCGTTTCTTTAATAAATTAATTAATTACTATGAAATTATAATTAGAAAGCAATAAAAAAATTATTTATTATTTCCTATTGTGTAATCTAAAAATATAAAACTTTTTAAAGCATCTTTTTATTTAAATAATCTAACAAATCTATGTTTTCAATCAATTAAAAATTTAACTAATTTTTCTAAATGCAAAAACCTTAAGATCAACGTTTCTTCCATAACACTTATACAAAGTGTAGTTTTTTCAACTTAGAGATGCGAGTTGGATTTTTATTTTTTATTTTACTTTTTTTATTTCAAGTGAAAGGAATACTTTTCTTTGTGTAAAGCTTTCTATGGTTGTGATTTTTTTTTGACAAAAGTTATATAATTATACAAAAATTATAGCAGAAATTTATATAAATATACAAAAATTAAACACCTTTATAAGTGAATTTGTTAACTAAAAATTAACTATAAAGTTTTATGAATCATAATACAATTTAAAAAAAAATAATAAGTAATACTACACATATGTAATGAATGATTCTTATTTAAGTTTTTGAATATTACATGAGTTCAATGTTGATTGAAGTCTAAATAGTTTATAAATTATTTAAATTGGAACATGTGGGGTTACAATGGGAACCCATATTTCTCCTATAGTTGCTAAATTGTTCAGGGAGGATTTTGTGATCAAGGCTTTAGCCTCAACTCAATTTCGCCCTGAAAAAAGGAAGAGGTTTGTTCATGACACTTGCGTCATTTGGCATCATGGTGGCAAGAAATTAGATTTGTTTCTCAACCTTATTAATTCCCATTCCCAATCACACTCCATCAAATTCACGATTTAGGTTGAGGTCAACGAGTGTCTACCCTTCCTTGACATCCTCCTCTCTAGAATGAAAGATGGTTCCATTTCTTAATAATTTTTTAAAAATTAAACTCACATAAAACAATATCTTCCTGCTAATTCTCATCATTTTCCAGTGAAAAAATTTGGAGTTCTTAGAACTGTTGCATTCTATGCTTTGAGAATTTCTGATGAGAACCACCTCGAGCATGATAAGTCTCATCTTATTAATTTTTTTTTTAAATAATGGATATAGTTGAACTGAGGGACTTGAAGCCTTTCAAAGAGCCTGAAAAGAGTATAGAGTTAGGAATTGTCATGTCGATCCCATCTCTAGTGTTCATCTTTTGTTTATCCAAGGGACCACGAACATGATTGCCCATATACTTAAAAAGAATAAATTTTCTACTTCGTTGAAACCTCTTAATACCATTAAAATTATCTTAGATCTGTTAAGGACCCTGTACACCCTAGAGACACGAAAGAAGTCTACTTGATCCCTTGTTCTAGTGGGGTTCCGAACATTGGAGAAACTAGTCGCTCCATTAACCAGAGAATCCAAGACCATATAGTAGATATTAGGGACAATCATTCCTTCTCATAAGCTCTAGCTGAACATGTAAAAAAATACAAGCATGATGTATGCATCGACGATTCCAAAGTCATTTCTAGGGTTGATCACTTCCATCATAGGAAGCTTAGAGAGTCTCTGAAGATTGAGAAGAATGTAATCAATCTTAACAGGGCTGATGGTTAAAAATTAAGTAAGAGTTGGAATCTGATCCTCTCTTCTTGATTCTACCCCCTATTTCATCCTCCCTTTGTTTTCTAATATTCAATTTCAATAAGAATTGTGGCTCATTTTAATGTTTTTTCTTATATTGGAATTCTCATTAATAATTAAAATAATACAATTTTAATTAATAAATTATTAATTTTTTTTCTATTAATTATTCTAATTCTTGCTATTCAATTTTTAGCCCTTATCATTTTATTATTTTAGTATATATATATATATATATATATATATATATATATATATATATATATATTTATATAATTATAAATAAATATCATTCTAATTAAAATAGTAATTGATTTACCAACGACTATTTCCCTTATAATTTTATTACAATTATTTTTAATATATATAAATAAAATAAACATAGAAAAACTAGTTTTTAGATATTTTAATATCTAATTCCTAACAACTAACTTATAACTAAATATTATTTTAATTCATTTAATAACTAATTAACTCATTTTTAAGGGCTAATTTGTAACGGCTATATCCGGGCCTTGATGCATCCTTTCTATTTACTCCTTAGGATCGACTCATTTTTTCACCTTTCTCCTGAGGATGAACCACATTAGTTGGTTAGAAACAACAAACAAATACTAATAATGTTTTTAATTAGAAAGACGTTCTTATTTACAATATAGATCAAAAAAGTCTAATATCTAACATTATAACACTACATGAAAGGGAATTGGTTGATAAGGCTTGTCATTTTGAATGGACTCGACAATAAGTTTGTAAGAAAAATACAATCTTACATTTATAAAAATATCTAGGGCTACATCAATAATTATGGTCTTCACGCATATCAATCATCATCTAAACAATTCTAGAAACAAGTTTATTTTCCTAAAACTAGTGTGGCCTTAATTAGATATGACAAATCTTGGTTTTCATTCTCGCAAGCTATTTTATCTTCATTTGGATATGGTGAATGGTGTTTTTTGTTTTCTCTATGGAGAAATTGATGGTGGTTCAAGTGTGAAGGCTCTTTGTTTGGAATATATTTCAAAAAATAAGGATTCGACAAAATTCGAGAGGATGCAGAGTGGCGTCTCACAGTTCTCTAATTATCGAACCTCATCTAATCAAACATGGCACATCATCAGTGAGGAACAATCTTCTGCTCTTAACTCATGGGTCTGCAGGAAGATTTCAAAGTCGACGTGTCCTTAGCATTCTTTAGTGCCTCCGAATTGCATTCCTTTTGAATCTGAGTATGAAATTGACTACGCTTCCTCAAGCTTCTGCATCTGCACCATCTCCAAAGTTTATCTAACTTTCTCTTTCATAATATTTGGTCGCTGCTCTGAATATTTATACTTTTGCTCAAGTTTGAATCTTCGTCTCAGCAATTATATGCTCTCGAGCTTCGTCGATAGATCTCACTGATCGAGTTTAGTTCTTGATTCTCATTTTGTAAAACATGTAGATCGTGGTTCCTATATTGCACTTGATTCTAGTGTTTAGATTGCAAGTTCAGATGTTCCTATCACCCATCGAAGGTTTGCAAGTTTCAACGTTGTTCCTCATTCTTCTCGTTGCTTCATTTTTCTCCCCTCAAACTTAGCCTCAACCCTGACAGCCTCTACTCCATCAACCCCTTCTCCCTTTACATCCTTCCCTTTGATTAATCCTCTAAACCCTTGCAGTTGTGTTGTCCTTCTTAACCCTGCCTTTCCTCCTAACTCATCCTTGACCTTTGCCCCTTTGACCTCTACTCCATTGGCATCCACTCCATTGATTAATCCTCCGTCCTATTCCAAACCTTTGAGAAAATATGTTTCCCTTAACCAGACCTCTTCTTTTTGCTCGACCTCGACCTCTACTCCTATTAGATCCTCCCCTTTAATTGGTCCTATGTCCTGATTGAACCCTTCTAGTGATGCGTTCTTCCTTAACTCAACCTCCACCTAAAGCTTTCTTCCTTGACATCATTTTTCCCTTGGTTCCCTTTTTGGGACCCCCTCATCCGCTAATTATTTTATTAATATCAACATTGAGGGCCTTAATTCAATTTCTAATAAATTTGCCTCTAATACCCCCCTAATTCTAGTTACTATAAAAATTTCTCATATAGGTTTAATTAGAAACTCTTCTATGCATAATAATAATAACAAACTTAATAATGTTATTAAGCTTAACAATAACAATATTATCGTTTTAAATAGTAATAATAATAATTATCATGTTTTTAAAAGGGTTAATAATAATAATAATTTTATGAATTATTCTCCTGTTTTTTTAAGTGTTATTAATCTATCGAGTTTATATCTTCTCTAGTTTTGTCCTCCTCCATAATGGGCTTAATTTTTCCCTAGCCCTTAAAAATATTGCCATAGAAGACATTATTTGTAACATTGAATATGGTATTATATCACTAGTAGAAAATGTCTTATTAGTTACTAAAAAATGACTAAAATTTGCATATAAATGACGATTTTTCAGTCAGTGACCAATAGTAGCTAATTTACAGTACCTTATAGCGTGACCAACTTTTAGTTGTTTTTAGCTTAGTCATTTATTAGTTGCTGAATTTTATTGTCTAGTAGTATATTTAGTCATATATTTGGTCATTAATTTAGTGATTGATTTAGTCATTAATTGCCATAATTAATGACCAAATATATAAAGAAATATATTACTATATGATCGCCCAAGAAAACCAATTAATGACCAAAAAAATATGACCAAAATGTTGGTCATGTTATAAGATACTGTAAATTAGCTACTAATAGTCATATATATGCAAATTTTAGTCACCATTTGAAACCATTTAAAGACAAAAGAAATAACATACTGAAAATTAATCACTCATAGTCATATTAATGCAAAATTTAGTCCTCATTTGTAATAAAAAATTTACCATTTGTAATAGTAATTTATATTTTTTGGTATTTCATATTCATTATATAAATGATTATTTTAGTAGTTTATATTCATTTCATTTACTTTCATTAAGAATCATTATAAACGACTAATTTAGTCATGTATTCATTTTATTTGTGTTCATCATTAATGAATATGAACTACTAATTTAGTAGTTTTATATTGATTTTATGTGTTCATTATTGATCGACACAAATTAATTATTATGATTTTGTGACTAAATCAAAAAAATGCCATACAATGTGCATATTCATCTGCTATGAAAACATAATGTTACATATGTTAATTACAATACTAAATAATATCACGTGCAACTATAAATAATTTCAACCATAAATTATATTATATAAAATGTCAAGTACTACAATATGAGTTTCCAACTTAATATTGTGTGGACTACAATTTAAACATGAAATATTGTTTTATCACTTCAAAATATTATCGCTGTAAAATATGTTAATGAAAAGATGAAACAATGATTAAAAAAGATATTTTGGTTTTAAGAAAAATTATAGAAATTATTTTCATTCATGAAAATATCTGAATATGGGCATTATAGGGATGTTTTGATTTCTAGAAAGAGTTATTCATCTTTAACCATAGGTTTAGGATTTAAAGGTACCTTTTAAGTCTCATGGACCATGAATGATGCCTTCAAACATGAATTATGATCTTTGTATGAGATATTTGGTTTATTAGAGGGGATTTTCGAGAACTAGGTATCACGCTTGGGGCCATGAACATGGTTAAGAAGAATAACCTAGCCTTATGCCCAAAAGAAGCTTATAAACATGGAGGATGAAGAGCACACGTTAAACCATATCAAATGGTTTTTCTAGGGGATGCTTGGAATGCAGATATTGTTGTGATTAGGATATTTTCAACAATAAATATGGGTGTCATTGTACTAATGTCCTTTGCGTAACAAACATATAACCTTAGGTATTTTACATTATCTTTGAACCCAAAGTCTATTCTTACTTTCCAAAAGAAGCATGTAACAAACATATGAACTTAGCTCTTTTACATTAGCTTTGAACCCAAAGTATATTCTTACCTTCCAAAAGAAGCATGTACAAATTCTAAAAATCGTGGGTAATCATAATCGTCCTATAATTAGAGGGAATGTTTTCATACCCTCTCTTAAAGATATGAAAAATAAGGCTTTGCATCCATGAAATAATTAAGTCTTGCTTCAATTCAAAATTAAAGGGTTTCTGTATGTTGAGGATGGGGATAGATTCTCCCATTTTAAAAAATTTATCTTGGTGGCCTTCAATGACATTAGTTTTCCCATTAGTTAGATGCTTAACCCCAAATTCAATGTCTTCAAAAGAAAATATATCGTCCTATATATGGGCATTCAAAATGGTGTCCATAGTATTTGCAGCATGATATATATTTTTAAGGTAAATGATGCATTTTTTCAAAGGAATCAAATGATTTTATTTATTATTATTAATTAAAATTTTCCTTCATATCTTTTTATGGTTAGACTGAGGGAGGTGCAATAACTAGTATTGATTTCTAATTTCTAGTTATATAATGTTATTTCTATCTTTTAATAAGAGTTTTGTGTTACCAACACTGCTAATTTATTTTCTAGGAATTTTACAATCGTTATCATAGTTCCATTATTCTTTTTGTTTGACAATTTGGTAGACGACTTGGTAATTGTTTCATATAGGACTTGAGTAGTGGACTTGTTGATTGTAGTAAAATTATTATAGAGGATTTTAAAATTATACTTATAAGTTAAGAGATGTAAATCCTTACATATTTCCTTTAGGAAGAGATCAATTTCTCTTGTCAAAAGGTAGTCGGCTTTCACTCTCATAATTTTCATGCATGTGATATTTTACATGGAAACATTTGGAGTTAGGTTTAAAGTTGTATGATCATAGGAAGGTTCATGGCCATTGAAAAGGTCAAACATTACAATTTTGTTGGAAGAAAACATATCAAATATAAGATAATCCGTTAGACTACTTCCAAACCCTGAATATAAGTCTTCTAGTTGGAGTTTGGTCAATTGTTTAAACCATCGCAAATTATAATGTCTTGAAAACTACAAAGCTTAACTCAGTCGCTATCAAATAATTATTACTTAGGATATTCAATATTTGTTGAATTTACTAGCTAAAGCAATGTTGGGCAATCAAATGAATAACTTTGGGTGATAAGGAAGAGGAAATCACTAAAGAAGGTAGAGGCAACATCCTGCAGCTGAGGTGGGCAAGAAAAGCTAAAAGATGAAAAAGAGAGGGAAATGGAAACTCCAACATTAAGTTTTCCTAAGTCCGTGTAAAATAATATTAGTTATCATTTTCAATATCTTTTTGAATTTACTAGCTAAATCAAGGTTGGGAAATAAGTGGCTCACTCAGAGAGACAAAGAGGATCCAGTGCGTGAGGTGGGCAACAAAAGCTAAAAGATGAAAAAGAGAGGCAAAAAGGCAATTCCAACATTGGCATACATGATCATTGGACTTCTGAAGTCAATTACTAAAATAATTTGACTTTTTGTGTTTTTGATAATCACTAATTTTAGAATTAAGAATAAATATATACATCATTGAATTTAATTACCAATGATAATTTTAATAGAAAAAGCCAAGAGAGTGATTTTCTACTAAAAGACAAGAGAGTGATTTTCTACTAATACATGTATGTTCTTCCACCATTGAACTAGTATATTATTAATTTGTGTTTTATTTTTTATTTATTTTTTGACTATCTAAAATTCTGTGTTATGTTTTTCATGATATAAATTCAGATCACAAGTTCTCATATAATAATAAAAAAAAAAATAGTGGTTAAATTATTTGTTAGGAAAATACATTATTTATAATATCTTATTTACAAGATAATATTACTTTCACTTCTTATCTTAATTATTATATATATATAATCATTGTTAAAATTATTTTTAAATAACAAATAATAATAATAAGAAGTTAAAGATATATAATAGAGTGTATTATTATTAATATAATTGAAATATATATATGGCTTCGAACAAATATATGAAACTAATAGTAAATACTACATAATAAAGTCGGTCTAATAATAATAAAAAAGCTATATAATAATGTCGGTGTGCACATAATATTAAAAAAGAAAGTGGATATATATATATATATATATATATATATATATATATATATATATATATATCATACTTGATCCCTTGCTCTAGTGGGGTTCCGAACATTGGAGAAACTAGTCGCTCCATTAGCCAGAGAATCCAAGACCATATAGTAGATATTAGGGACAATCATTCCTTCTCATAAGCTCTAGCTGAACATGTAAAAAAATACAAGCATGATGTATGCATCGACGATTCCAAAGGCATTTCTAGGGTTGATCACTTCCATCATAGGAAGCTTAGAGAGTCTCTGAAGATTGAGAAGAATGTAATCAATCTCAACAGGGCTGATGGTTAGAGATTAAGTAAGAGTTGGAATCTGATCCTCTCTTCTTGATTCTACCCCCTATTTCATTCTCCCTTTGTTTTTTCGTATTCAATTTCAATAAGAATTGTGGCTCATTTTAATGTTTTTTCTTATATTGGAATTCTCATTAATAATTAAAATAATACAATTTTAATTAATATAATTATTAATTTTTTTTCTATTAATTATTCTAATTCTTGCTATTCAATTTTTAGCCCTTATCATTTTATTATTTTAGTATATATATATATATATATATATATATATATATATATTTATATAATTATAAATAAATATCATTCTAATTAAAATAGTAATTGATTTACCAACGACTATTTCCCTTATAATTTTATTACAATTATTTTTAATATATATAAATAAAATAAACATAGAAAAACTAGTTTTTAGATATTTGAATATCTAATTCCTAACAACTAACTTATAACTAAATATTATTTTAATTCATTTAATAACTAATTAACTCCTTTTAAAGGCTAATTTGTAATGGCTATATCTGGACCGTGATGCATCCTTGCTATTTACTCCTTAGGATCGACTCATTTTTTCACCTTTCTCCTGAGGATGAACCACATTAGTTGGTTAGAAAAAACGAACTAAAAGACATTCTTATTTACAATATAGATCACAGAAGTTTAATATCTAACATTATAACCCTACATGAAAGTGAATTGGTTGATAAGGCTTGTCATTTTGAATGGAATCGACAACAAGTTTGTAAGAAAAAATACGATCTTACGTTTCTAAAAATATCTAGGGTTGCATTAGTAATTATGGTCTTCATGCATATCAATCATCATCTAAACAATTATAGAAACAAGTTTATTTTTCTTAAAACTAGTGTGCCCTTAATTAGATCTCACAGATCTTGATTTTCATTCTGGCAAGCTATTTTATCTTCATTTGGATATGGCGAATGGCGTTTTTTTTTTTCTCTGTGGAGAAATCGATGGTGGTTCAAGTGTGAAGGCTCTTTGTTTAGAATAGATTTCAAAAAATAAGGATTCGACAAAATTCGAGACGAAGCAGAGTGGCGTCTCGCAGTTCTCTAATTATCGAACCTCATATAATCAAGCATGACACATCATGAGTGAGGAACAATCTGATGCTCTTAACTCGTGGGTCTGCAGGCAGATTTCAAAGTCGACATGTCCTTAGCATTCTTTAGTGCCTCCGAATTGCATTCCTTTTGAATCCGAGTCTGAAATTGACTACGCTTCCTCAAGCTTCTGCATCTGCACAATCTCCAAAGTTTATCTAACTTTCTCTTTCATAATATTTGGTTGCTATGAATATTTCTACTTTCGCTCAAGTTTGAATCTTCGTCTCAGCAATTTTATGCTCTCGAGCTCCGTCGATAGATCTCTCTCATTGAGTTTAGTTCTTGATTCTCATTTTGTAAAACCTGTAGATCGTGGTTCCTATATTGCACTTGATTCTAGTGTTTATATTGCAAGTTCAGATGTTCCTATCACCCATCCAAGGTTTGCAAGTTTCAACGTTGTTCTTCATTCTTCTCGTTGCTTCTTTTTTCTCCCCTCAAAACTCAGCCTCAGCCCTGGCAGCTTCTACTCCATCAACCCCTTCTCCCTTTACATCCTCCCCTTTGATTAATCCTCTAAACCCTTGCAGTGATGTTGTCCTTCTTAACCCTGCCTTTCCTCCTAACTCATCCTTGACCTTTGCCCCTTTGACCTCTGCTCCATTGGCATCCACTCCATTGATTAATCCTCCGTCCTGTTCCAAACCTTTGAGAAAATATGTTTCCCTTAACCAGACCTCTTATTTTAGCTCGACCTCGACCTATACTCCTATTACATCCTCCCCTTTAATTGATCCTATGTCCTGATTGAACCCTTCTAGTGATGCGTTCTTCCTTAACTCAGCCTCCACCTAAAGCTTTCTTCCTTGACATCATTTTTCCCCTGGTTCCCTTTTTGGGACCCCCTCATCCGCTAATTATTTTATTAATATCAATAGTGAGGGCCTTAATTCAATTTCTAATAAATTTCCCTCTAATACCCCCCTAATTCTAGTTACTATAAAAATTGCTCATATAGGTTTAATTAGAAACTCTTCTATGCATAATAATAATAACAAACTTAATAATGTTATTAAGCTTAACAATAACAATATTATCATTTTAAATAGTAATAATAATAATTATCATGTTTTTAAAAGGGTTAATAATAATAATAATTTTATGAATTATTCTCTTGTTTTTTTAAGTGTTATTAATCTATCGAGTTTAGATATTCTCTAGTTTTGTCCTCCTCCATAATGGGCTTAATTTTTCCCTAGCCCTTAAAAATATTGCCATAGATGACATTATTTGTAACATCGAATATGGTATTATATTACTAGTAGAAAATGGCTAATTAGTTACTAAAAAAATTACTAAAATTTGCATATAAATGACCATTTTTCATTCAGTGACCAATAGTAGCTAATTTACAGTACCTTATAGCGTGACCAACTTTTAGTCGTTTTTAGTTTAGTCATTTATTAGTTGCTGAATTATATTGTCTAGTATTATATTTAGTCATATATTTGGTCATTAATTTAGTGAACGATTTAGTTATTAATTGCCATAATTAATGACCAAATATATAAAGAAATATATTACTATATGATCGCCCGAGAAAACCAATTAATGACCAAAGAAATATGACCAAAATGTTGGTCATGTTATAAGATACTGTAAATTAGCTACAAATAGTCATATATATACAAATTTTAGTCACCATTTGAAACCATTTAACGATGAAAGAAATAACATACTGAAAATTAATCACTCATAGTCATATTAATGCAAAATTTAGTCCTCATTTGTAATCGCAAATTTACCATTTGTAATAGTAATTTATACTTTTTGGTATTTCATATTCATTATATAAATGACTATTTTAGTAGTTTATATTCATTTCATTTTCTTTCATTAAGAATCATTATAAACGACTAATTTAGTCGTGTATTTGTTTTATTTGTGTTCATCATTAATCAATATGAACTACTAATTTAGTAGTTTTATATTGATTTTATGTGTTCATTATTGATCAACACAAATTAATTAGTATGATTTTGTGACTAAATCAAAAAAATGTCATACAATATGCATATTCATCTGCTATGAAAGCACAATCTTACGTATGTTAATTACAATACTAAATAATATCACGTGCAACTATAAATAATTTCAACCATAAATTATATTATATAAAATGTCAAGCACTACAATATGAGTTTCCAACTTAATATTCTGTGGACTACAATTTAAACATGAAATATTGTTTTATCACTTCATAATATTATCACTGTAAAATATGTTAATGAAAAGATGAAACAATGATTAAAAAAGATATTTTGGTTTTAAGAAAAATTATAGAAATTATTTTCATTCATGAAAATATCTAAATATGGGCATTATAGGGATGTTTTGATTTCTAGAAAGAGTTATTCATCTTTAACCATAGTTTTAGGATTTAAAGGTACCTTTTAAGTCTCATGAACCATGAATGATGTCTTCAAACATGAATTATGATCTTTGTATGGGATATTTGGTTTATTAGAGGGAATTTTTGAGAACTAGGTATCACGCTTGGGGCCATGAACATGGTTAAGAAGAATAACCTAGCCTTATGCCCAAAAGAAGCTTATAAACATGGAGGATGAAGAGCACATGTTAAACCATATCAAAGGGTTTTTCTAGGGGATGCTTGGAATGCCGATATTGTTGTGATTAGGATATTTTCAATAATAAATATGGGTGTCGTTGTACTAATATCCTTTGCGTAACAAACATATGGCCTTAGATATTTTACATTATCTTTGAACCCAAAGTCTATTCTTACTTTCCAAAAGAAGCATGTAACAAACATATGAACTTAGCTCTTTTACATTAGCTTTGAACCCAAAGTATATTCTTACCTTCCAAAAGAAGCATGTACAACTTCTAAAAATCATGGCTAATCATAATCGTCCTATAATTAGAGGGAATGCTTTCATACCCTCTCTTAAAGATATGAAAAATAAGGCTTTGCATCCAAGAAATAATTAATTCTTGCTTCAATTCAAAATTAAAGGGTTTCTGTATGTTGATGATGGGGATAGATTCTCCCATTTTAAAAAATTTAGCTTGGTGGCCTTCAATGACATTAGTTTTCCCATTAGTGAGATGCTTAACCCCAAATTCAATGTCTTCAAAAGAAAATATATCGTCCTATATATGGGCATTCAAAATGGTGTCCATAGTATTTGCAGCATGATATATATTTTTAAGGTAAATGATGCATTTTTTCAAAGGAATCAAATGATTTTATTTATTCTTATTAATTATTTTCCTTCATATCTTTTTATGGTTAGACTGAGGGAGGTGCAATAACTAGTATTGATTTCTAATTTCTAGTTATATAATGTTATTTCTATCTTTTAATAAGAATTTTGTGTTACCAGCACTGCTAATTCATTTTCTAGGAATTTTACAATCGTTATCATAGTTCCATTATTCTTTTTGTTTGAAAATTTGGTAGACGACTTGGTAATTGTTTCATATGGGACTTGAGTAGAGGACTTGTTGCTTGTAGTAAAATTATTATAGAGGATTTTAAAATTATACTTATAAGTTAAGAGATGTAAATCCTTACATATTTCCTTTAGGAAGAGATCAATTTCTCTTGTCAAAAGGTACTCGGCTTTCACTCTCATAATTTTCATGCATGTGATATTTTACATGGAAACATTTAGAGTTAGGTTTAAAGTTGTATGATCATAGGAAGGTTCATGGCCATTGAAAAGGTCAAACATTACAATTTTGTTGGAAGAAAACATATCAAATATAAGATAATCCGT
Source organism: Pinus tabuliformis (assembly GCA_031772625.1). Taxonomy (NCBI): domain Eukaryota; kingdom Viridiplantae; phylum Streptophyta; class Pinopsida; order Pinales; family Pinaceae; genus Pinus; species Pinus tabuliformis. The sequence goes on from CM062805.1 coordinate 1,107,158,794, forward strand.
TAGACTACTTCCAAACCCTGAATATAAGTCTTCTAGTTGGAGTTTGGTCACTTGTTTAAACCATTGCAACTTATAATGTCTTGAAAACTACAAAGCTCAACTTAGTCGCTATCAAATAATTATTACTTAGGATATTCAATATTTGTTGAATTTACTAGCTAAAGCAATGTTGGGCAATCAAATGAATAACTTTGGGTGATAAGGAAGAGGAAATCACTAAAGAAGGTAGAGGCAACATCCTGCAACTGAGGTGGGCAAGAAAAGCTAAAAGATGAAAAAGAGAGGGAAATGGAAACTCCAACATTAAGTTTGCCTAAGTCCGTGTAAAATAATATTAGTTATCATTTTCAATATCTTTTTGAATTTACTAGCTAAATCAAGGTTGGGAAATAAGTGGCTCACTCAGAGAGACAAAGAGGATCCAGTGCGTGAGGTGGGCAACAAAAGCTAAAAGATGAAAAAGAGAGGCAAAAAGGCAATTCCAACATTGGCATACATGATCATTGGACTTCTGAAGTCAATTACAAAAATAATTTGACTTTCTGTGTTTTTGATAATCACTAATTTTAGAATTAAGAATAAATATATACATAATTGGATTTAATTACCAATTATAATTTTAATTGAAAAAGCCAAAAGAGTGATTTTCTACTAATACATGTATGTTCTTCCACCATTGAGCTAGTATATTATTACTTTGTGTTTTTTTTTTTTTTGACTATCTAAAATTCTGTGTTATGTTTTTCATGATATAAATTCAGATCACAAATTCTCATATAATCAAAAAAAATAGTGGTAAAATTATTTGTTAGGAAAATACATTATTTATAATATCTTATTTACAAGATAATATTACTTGCACTTCTTATCTTAATTATTTTATATATATATATATATATATATATATATATATATATATATATATATATATAATTATATATATATATAATCATTGTTAAAATTATTTTTAAATAACAAATAATAATAAGTTAAAGATGTATAATAGAGTGTATTATTATTAATATAATTGAAATATATATCTGGCTTCGAACAAATATATGAAACTAATAGTAAATAGTACATAATAAAGTCGGTCTCATAATAATCAAAAAGCTATATAGTAACGTCGGTGTGCACATAATATTAAAAAAGAAAGTGGGAATAAGTATATATATATATCATAGAGTCTTACTTGGCCAACACAAAATCAAATTACGGTTTGCATGCACGTGCTCTTATTGCACCACTACAATATTTTCGGTTGCCGCTCTCTGTTAATCACTGTTGTCTATTGCAAACAAGCGAGACAGAACCTTTCACACTTCATCTTCAGCTTTTACAAAAACTCTTCTCTCCTGGTTTAACAAGGTTCGGTGGAGTAATACGCAATATTTTTCATTATTTGAGTTTGAACCTTTGTTGTCGGATTTTTAATCCTTTGTTATATATCAGCCAGAAATTTATCGTTGAATTTTATAACTTAATTTTTTTATGTATGATAATTGATACCGTTATCGTAGCTGTGCACCCTGTACCATTCCAATGGAAAATTATAACGAGGACGTAAAAGTGACATTGAGGAGTGGTGATGGTCACATAATTACGGTGGATAAAGAAGTGGCATTTGAATCGAAGGTCATAAAAAATATAATACAAATTGTAGGAGAAGACCAATTACCTCATCAGGTGATGCCTGTTAGCACTTTATCAAAACAAACCCTAGAAAAAATGTTTGAATACGTAGAGTACCATGTACGCAACTCTTCTTAACCTACCAACGTTATGAGGACATGGGATCTGAATTTCATCACCAATGTCGATATTGACATGTTATTGAATCTAATAAAGGTAAGTATTGGTCGTTTCTTCTTTCTTCTTTCTTATGGATAAAGTAGCATTTGCATTGCAGGTGCCCAATGTTATTCTTTTTCACATGGATTGCAATATTTGTATTTGCATTGCAGGCAGCAGATTGGCTGGGTGTGGATAGTCTTCTGGATTTTGCAGTTGAAGGATTGACAAGGGATCCTTGTCCAGGCCAAAGGATTGTTGAAGAAAACCGCATGATTTCATAATACCTCAGAGGACGGGCGCTGATCGACATGCTACTAATCCAATCATGAATTATTCATTTATATTTTTACCTCTTAGATTTATCAACGACTTATAACGATCTATTAAGCATTTACGTTGCAAAATTATAATTAGTATATACATTTACATATTATTGTGTACCAATTAGTTTACTGTTGTTTAAAGTGAATATCATTTTTTTCTCGGACTAGTTTCATTCTAATTTCTCCATCCCAGAAATTGAGGTTTTGTTATACTTCTCTCATCTGTCAAGGTTCGTCTATATCCTCTGTATAATCACTTAGATCTTAAGTTTATGTTTGGAATGGTTTACTGAAATAAAAGAAATTCACTTCCAATAAAGTAAATCAGGAAAAGAAATGTTAACATAGCTGATTCTATTTAACTTCTATCTATAGTATTGTAATAGTTCAATAGTTCAGTTTATTTCCTAAATTTGATATGAATATTAGTAGAAAGATTTGGATTTTTTTATTATTATGAATAATTTTTAAATGTTATATATGAATTTTATATTACTCATCAACACTTGTCAGATGTAATTGAATTGTTTATTTTTATTTACAAAATCTTTTTTACATGCACATATTCATTACCATGGCCATTCATATATCAATATATGACTGATATTAAAGTGTATTAGTTAGGATGAATATTCAAGTGGTTTTAAATTACTTTAATTATACATATTTCTTTGAAAATATTGTAAATCAACCCAACCATGGCTTTATTATCCATTTTTTATAATGCAAATATTTTTAGCAAAATGACTTCCTCTAATATGATGTTAGAAAATGTTTGTATGAACTATGATATGTAATATTATAAATATTAAAATAATAATGTGGGGAGATTTGGTCTCCACAGGTCATGTAGTCCAATTCTAGACATGACTAAGTATATATGAAAGCTCCTCTAGACATAATTTCTTTGGACTAAAAATATTATTTAATTGAATTCACTATTCATTTAATTTCAATACTATTTAGTATAATTTAATATTTTTAAAGTTCAGTTAAATATACTAGATCCCGGTTCCTCTTAGTGTCCATCACATTCCGAGTCCCAATGTCGATATAGACCCAATTCATGTGCGCTCTTCCAACGAGGGTATGGACCCCTCCATAGTGAAATGGTTTGACACCAGAAGTATATTCCTATTCTATTTAGAGTATGTATAAGTTTCTCTGGGAACCTATCTTCATTGCTAGCACCTAAAATGTGGTCGATTGAAATGAGAATGTTGTGGCCTGATCCAATGTTCCAAACAAGGTGTTGTAGGAAGATCTTAGAGAATTTTTGGAAGCTGATCCATTTGTAATAGCTTCGGAACGAGTGTATGAAATCATGGTTCTTTATGTATTTTTGTCTTATGACCAGACTTTGTTTATGTATTTTTCTTATGACGAGACTCCATGTTTCCATAGAGACTTGATTAATAACACCCATCCAAAACCACGTAGGTCTAGAATTTGCCATCCCCCATGATCTTTGGGAGAGTTATCTTGGACATCTTAGACAGGTGAAATTTCTTACGCTCATGACTACCACCCGAAATAGAATTAGCCATAATACCATTCAGATACCAATACCACTATGGAATTAAGTTTCAAATCTTATATTAGTAAGTTTTTCCTTATTCTTATGTTTTAACTTTATTCTAGTCTTGTTTTTCAATATTTCGTCTAACTCTTTTTTTTTTCTCTATGTGTACTTTTACATAAAATACAACTAAGTGAACTTTTGTGTCAAATTTAATAAGCTCAAAGACATCTTTATTTTCTTTCATTTTATGTACTACTCATAAAATAGTTTAACCAATCTAATTTTTTGTTCTTCCTTCTATTATAGTTATGGAAAATTTTCCATGTTCACTTTCAACAAAATCACATTTATTGTGGGAAAAATTTCCTAAAAATGAAATATAATGTTTATTAATTTATTCTCTTTTAATAATTTAATGATTATAGAAATTTTGAATTATTCTAGCATATTTCTTTTTTAAACCCTTGATAATCATTGAAATGACTGTGAAATATAACTATATATATTGCCTTTATATACATGACCCATAAACAAACAAGTGATAAACAAGGATATAATTTTTTCTATATTGATTCATAATTTTGTATTGTTTATCAAAAGTTTTTAGAAGTAGAGATTAGAAGATTTAGAATCATTTCAAGATTGAAAATGGTCATTTGTGTGGGAACATATTTAATTTATGTATTGTGGATTTAGATTAAGTTATTAGAAAACAGTTTCCTATTTATCTAGTTCCAATCAAAATAAATAAATATATATATAGATATATATATATATATATTAAAAATTTTACTTAAATTTGAAAATTATAGATATTATTTCTCTATTTACATTATAAATTTTATTTATATTTTAGTCAATAAAATATTATATAGTTTTAGATATTTTCAAATATTTTTCAAACACTATGTGGAAAAAGTTTGCTTTACTGATGCATGCTCGACATATAAGAATCCAAATCTAGCATGTACTCCACCACTTCCTTCCTAGGGTGGTTGAGCCTCATTGACACAATATTCATTGCTGGGTACCTTAGGTTTTCTAACATAGAAAGAGAAAGAGGATGTAAATAGTGCATTTTAGCTTATGAAATTTTATTATCAATATTGCTTTAGAGTTATTGACATATAATGTATTGACTTATAATGACAACTTTTACTTTATTAAAGAGAGCAGAAAATTAAAATTCATAATAAATGTAATCTTGTTTTAGAACAACAACTTGCAAGAATTGTTTAAAAGAATATCTAAGTTATGAAACTTTATCAATATTTCCTTCACATTATTGATGTATAATGTATTGGTTTATAATGTATTGATTTATAATGTATTTCTTTTATTAGAAAGAGAAGAGAATTAAAATTCACAATAAATGTAGTGTTGGAGCAACAAGTTGGAGCAACAACTTGCCAGAATTATTTTCAAAAAAATCTACATTATGAAAACTTAGTGTCAATATTCCCTTGCCTTCAAGTAATTTATATATAATGTATTGATTTATAATGAAAACATTTCCTTTATTATAAAGAGTAGAAAATCAAAATTCACAATTAATGCTATTTTATTAAAAATATTAAGTGTAAAAAAAAGCACAAAATATTAGTAGATGAATCCGTTATAGCCTTAATAAAAAAATCAAGAATTTGGGTTATAAATTTTTAAAGGATAAGAATCAAATCCCTTATTTCACTAAAATTTAATAAACACTACTAAAACCTAATAAAAATGATATATACTCCAAATATGTTGAAAGTTATTATAAATCATGCTCTTTTGCATGGAGAAGACGAGCTTTATAAAATCAACCAAAAAACAAAGACATAAATAAATCTTTGTCTGCAATAATCCACCATTCACTGTGAAAGCAATCATCCAAAAATTGCAATAGACTAAATTTCCTACGTCCAATTATGTAACCAAATAGTCTAGGCACTCGTAAAGCCTTTTATGATAATTGCCCAAAACTGAAATTTAACCAGCTCGTTGTTCTGAATATCTGCGTGGTGCTTGAGAACAACTGAGAAGATAAGATACATGCATGATCAGCAACATTTTCCTGGTCTCCATGCACAAATATCTTATTGCAGTAATCCCTTTGAAATAGTTATCTAATGGTTAGCTAAGAATGCTTCCAATGCAACGTCTCAAGTTTAATCTCTCAGGGTGCTCCTAGAATTAAGGCCTAGTTTGGTCCACAAACTAGATGAGTAATGGAAGCATCTTTCATGGAATAACACTATAGTGGTACTATACCACTATAGAATACCCAAAAATGCTAGTGTCGTGAATCCAAACGAGCAGAAGCTTCAGATAGAATTCTCTAAACCAACATGAGTATATATGTTTTAAGCCTTAAACCATTGAAAACATTAAGATGAAAAATAAAATTGCATAATCATCATAGAAATATACACTTAACGAGAGTTTGTGGGAGTTTTCTTTTCTTTCATAGCGAGTACGAGTACGACATAAAATCATAGTGCAGGTCGGTTTGAAAGCTCTCATGCGAAGATAGATTGAACAGTTCTGACAAGATAAAGAACATAGCTCAAGGTAGTTTGCTTGCTTTTCTATTAGGAACCATGTAATTATTTTTTGTTCCATCTATATATCAAAAATTTAGGGAACGGCGTCTTCACATACTGATCATATCAAATATTTTGTAGCATAAAATGGTTCAAGAATTAGTCACATGTGCACGCAAATGTGTTCCCGTGCATCCATACAAGCATTTGACTAATACCACTACACTAAGTCAATTACCGGAAATAATGACAAAACTGTTTTCTAGAGATTTCTATAATAGAAATCATCAGCAATGTTTCTTGACATTTCTATAATAATAAATTATCATTTTTAAATTTCAGATATGTGGCCTCCATATTGGACCTATAATCATAGCTATTAGTATCTTCACCAGCTACAAGTAATTATTCATAGAAGTCAGTAGATGAAATGTTGCCAGAAAATAGAAAAAATACCTATTGCAAGGGAGATTTAAAGGTTAACAAATCCCCAAGAAAACATCAATATATTTTATTAAAAAATCAATTAGGACCTAGAAGAATATAAAGTTGGAAATAATTAATTCCTACTTGTCTATGGTTGTAATTCTCTATTTGAGGAGTTTGTTCCTACATAATAGGAATAAGCTACAATATAGTTTCTCCTAGTTTAGTGTGTGGTTGAGAGAATCTCTCAACCACACTATTGTACGTCTAAGATAACATTCCTATCTTGAGACTATTGATTGTATAAATATGTGTGTAATTTCCTCATTCAACAACTAATAGAATATATTTTGAGTGACTGCAATTTTATCTTGGTATCAGAGCCCATGAGGGCCTCGCCCCTCCTGGGCTTGGCCCTTCCTGGGGTGAGGGAGATAATTGAGAAATATTTGTTTTTAGTTTTTGAGTTTGTCCACCATCGATTATACAATGTGGAGGTTGCATTGGCAACCAGCTCCCTGGAAAGCACAGTGGCAGTGTGGTGAATCTGTTTTCTTCATCGATCTACGTGGAGGTGGAGACCTTGAGACTGCAGTGGAGGTGGAGACCGTGAGGCTGCAGCGAATCAACCGCGTGCTCGTAGTGGATCGCGGTTTATCTGCGTAGAGATTTAAATAATCTGTTTGGCATCTTTTGCATCGGCGGTGGGGAGTTGCCTTCGACCTAGCCGTGAAGGAGGCAGGATCAGATCAAAAGCAGTGGATCTGTGGAGCAGAGCGTGGAGCAGATCGTGGCAATTAACCGAGAGTCGCTGAGGGTCGTATGGACCTGCTAGGCCGTGAGGAGATTATGTTGCGGAGATTAGGGATCTGCTCATGAAGTTTGGATTCGTTTCTCGTGAGGAGTTTTGTAATGCAGGAGGTTGGAAATTACAACAATGTCATGGAGAGCTACAGACGCGTCCTGGTGGTTGTGGAGTGCTACCGAGAAGTTGAGTTATGGTGCAACGTTAGTCTGTTGGTTTCATTTCCGATTTGAGCACTGGAACCCATAGTTGGTCATTGTTTAGTAATGGGCACAACAACTCTGTCAGTGGCAGCTTGAACCCCTATGAGTGCTGGTGCAAGAAGGCCGAAGTGGTGCCTTGAATAGTTTCCGTGAGTGTGTTGAGCTGTGCAACATTCCCCTTTGGCGCCATGGCAGAGAGAGCAATTTTCATTATACTACTGTGCTCATTATCATTCATACATTCGGCCTTGGGCACTAAACAGTCTTATGTGGTGTACCTGGGAGGACAGCATGATGAGACTCTGGAGCACCAACTGGTAGCTGATTCTCATCATGAACTTTTGGCACCAGTATTAGGAAGCAAAGATGCAGCGAAGGATGCCATTTTCTACTCATACACAAGAAGCATGAACGGTTTTGCTGCTAATCTTGAAGAAGATCAAGCACTCTCTCTCTCAAAACACCCGCATGTATTATCTGTATTTGTAAACCGAGTAAGAAGTCTGCACACAACGCGTTCATGGGGATTCCTCGACTTAGAAATTCACAATGAACAAATTCCTGCACATTCACTCTGGAGAAAAACAAATTTTGGAGAAGATGTTATCATCGCTAACGTTGATTCAGGGGTATGGCCTGGAGCTGCTAGTTTCAATGACGAGGGTCTGGGTCGTGTTCCTTCTCGATGGAAGGGGATCTGCTGGTGTGCTGCGTGAACCATGGAGATTCATCTGTGTCGATCTGGTGAATCCTCTTCGGATCTGGTGCGGTGAGTGTGGAGACGATGATCTGAGATTCTTAGATGATGTGTTAGTTGGGGAGGGAAGAATTGAGGACAGCGAAAAGCTCGTATGATTCGATTCGGCTCATTTGCTTCCTGACAATGAACAACAACAACGTGATAGACATAGCCAACGCCTCAGGGCAGATGGAGACCTTATCAGAGGAAGATCGCCGAGCGTTGTGCCGTAGCCGCTTTTCATCTCTCGCCCAAACTTCCAGTTCTCCCAAACCCGACAAACCGTAGTCCAGTCTCAGAGTTGCTCATCCAGGTGGGCCAGTTGCAACAAACAAGGCTGTTGCTTTGGCAAAATTTCTGCAAAGGAAGCGTGGATCTGGTGATCTGCCTGTGGAGGATTTGCATGAGGCGTGACGCATTTGCCATTCTGCAATCGTGTATTCAAGCACGATTGGTTCGCTGCACCTTTCGATGGGAGATCAGCTCTGCGGCTACGACGCCCCGACGATTGGTAATTGGATCCACTTTATGCGGCTGCCTGTATTTGTTTGAGGCCGAGAACCTGTGGCTGTCGGTCGTGCCTTCACGGAGGAGCTGTCTGCTAGTGAGAGCTCATTAATAAATTGCGCTCCAAATGCAGATCGTAATATGGTTCTTGGCAAGAGGTTTTTTGTGACTCCATCAGATTCTGTTGCCATCATTGCAGCAAATGCAGTTGAAGCCATTCCATACTTCAGCTCTGGATTGAAAGGTGTTGCAAGAAGCATGCCAACATCAGCTGCACTTGATGTAGTTGCAAAAAGTCTTAATCTTAGGTTTTTTTGAGGTGCCCATTGGCTGGAAGTTTCTGGGAAATTTAATGGATGCTGGAATGTATTCTGTTTGTGGTGAAGAGAGTTTCGGCACTGGTTCTGACCATATCCAAGAGAAGGATGGAGTCTGGGCAGTTTTAGCATGTCTTTCAATTCTAGCTTACAAAAATAAGGATAACCTTGATGGCGGGAAGCTTGTCACTGTAGAGGACATAGTCCGTAACCATTGGGCTTCTTATGGTCGCCACTATTATACACGTTATGACTATGAAAATGTTGATGCAGGTGCTGGTGTCGTGGATGCCGATGAATTTGAATACAAAGATCCGGTTGATGGTTCAGTTTCCAAACACCAGGGTGTATGCTATCTTTTTGAAGATGGATCTCGACTGGTATTCTGGCTTTCTGGTACTGGATTTGTAGGTGCGACCATTCAGTTGTATATTGAGCAATATGAAGCGGATTCCACCAAGATCGGACGTGATTCACAAGTGGCGTGTTAGTAGTACTTGCTAACAGACCAGTGATCTGTTGTGGTTGGGAGCCGGCGGTGATGCCGAACAGTCAGCAGTCCTGGTAATGGTGGGTCGAAAATTGCGATGGCGCTCTAGGTCGAACATCAAAGATCTGGTAATTGAGAGGTGAACGGTGTCAAAATCTGCATGCTGGAAGGCAGTGAGCGCCCATGTTGGAGCTGCTTGTTGAAATGTATTTTTTAATTCTCTGATGATGTTGCAATATATTGATTAATTGTCATGACAATGAAACTAGTTGTAATTTAAGTGATAGTAGTATGACCAACTATTGTCACAATGCTGAGTGTGTTGGAACTGGTCATTCCAACACTAAGAAAATTTGCAGGGAATGGTGAACACATGACAATGAAAACGACATCAATTGGAGCTACATCAGAGATTAGAGGATGATCGAGATCGTGTTGCAGATTGTTAGCAAGCATGAAGCAGTATGCTTGAAAACAATGGCTAGCCTTGATACTGTGAAGGAAGTGGCATTATGTTGCAATGCCAAGAGAATTGGACCGTGTAGTCCTGGATTATTGTTCTTGAAGGGAAAATTGTGTTCTCTTCGTGTGGCTGTGAGTGCCTATGTTCCGGTTTTTTTATCAGTGGACCCCTCACAGATGAGGTAAAGGAGCAGCGACAATGTTTATGGTGGACAACAAAGTAGATGTTTGTTTGAGTTAGTGGAATAGACTCCCTAGCATGTTATTGTAGTAGTCATTGTATGTACCGAGAAACTCCAAAAATGTGAAATCAGATGTAAGATTTTTAAAAGCATCTGAAAGTTCGTGGTGATCTTAAAACCACTTTGTAATGGTTTATGGTTGGTGGTGAGCCTGAAACCATCTTTTGTCACCGAATGTGAGGGTTGATGGTGAGCCAGAAACCATCTATATAATTTTTGTGACTGAAGTGCCTTTGTGGCTGAATGGTTGGTGGTGAGCCAGAAACCATCTATATAGTCTTTGTGACTGAAGTGCCTTTGTGGCTGAATGGTTGGTGGTGAGCCAGAAACCATCTATATGGTCTTTGAGGCTGAAGTGCCTTTTGAAGCTAGCTTGCCTGTGTGGCGGAATTGCCTGTGTGGCTTAAAGTGCCTTTGTGGCTGTGTGTACACGAGAGCTTTGTGCTCGTAGGAGCAGGTGGACTGCAGAACACCTGGCTCAGACTCAGATGATTTTCTCTGAGTAGAAGGGGATTGGCGTTTTTCGCGCTAACAGCAATGCCAGGAAGGCCAACTGGCACGTCTGTTAGGCCATTAATCGCGCCAATGGGCGCGGGTTTTTCGTTCAGGATCACGCCAATTCACCTTCGAGGGGATCCGCGGGATCAGAGAAGTTGTGGATCTGTCCGAGGGCGGCAGATTGTGTTTTTGGAGGTTTTGTACATGCAATTCGCGTGATGGTGGTGGATTTGACTATTATGACAAGTAGTCATTAAGGGGGGGAGTTGGAAATAATTAATTCCTACTTGTCTATGGTTGTAATTCTCTATTTGAGAAGTTTGTTCCTACATAATAGGAATAAGCTAGAATATAGTTTCTCCTAGTTTAGTGTGTGGTTGAGAGAATCTCTCAACCACACTACTGTACGTCTAAGATAGCATTCCTATCTTGAGACTATTGATTGTATAAATATGTGTGTAATTTCCTCATTCAACAATTAATAGAATATATTTTGAGTGACTGCAATTTTATCTTATAAATCTATTATGAGAACCTGCAAGGTAGTACCATGGGTCTTGATTTCAATTGAATTTAAGCTCACGAAATTTGATAAATGGCTATCATGAATCTATCTCAAAATCATGTTAACCATTTGGCATAAGTATATCACTATACTAATGTCTCATCGACAGCAATTGCGTTAGAACACTTAAAATAGAAGATTTGCTTATGACAAATTGTTTGTTCAAAGCATAATTTTTCCCAATCCTTGCAGCCCATCTCCATTCAGTGAAACAAGAGGTCTCTCTACAATGATGATACGAGTGGTGATAGGTTTTCCTCTTCAAAGGTGAAGTAATCTAGTAAATATCTACACTGTTGAACTCTTCACATGAGTTCCATCGTTGTCTAGGAGAAAGATTGGACTTCATAGCATCTTCCACCTCAGGTGTCCCTGCTGATTTACGTTTGTTGATGTCTCTCCTTGCCTTGTTCTCATCGTTTTCATCAGATGGAGTGGATGACTGTTATATTATTGTTTGTGCCTCAGTAATTAAAGGTGGACTATGATCCGCAACATATAGAATCCTTTGTATTGCTGAAACTATCTGCTCAAAATTATACGTATCAAACTCTGATTTTTTTCATTCCATGTAACTCGTGCAGAGAAAATATACTAACAAAAATGTCTATGACTCTGGTTAGATTTGTACTTACAGGTAATGTTTCAATATCTAATTTTTGACAAGTTATTTGAATACCGCTCAGCTTTGCAAAGTAAAAGTCTCTTTCCCTTTCCAAGCTGTCTACCGAAAGCTTCAACTCTCTGATATACATGCCTCAGTTCAACAACGGATAACATACAAATAAATATGAGAATTTATGAGAGCCTAAACGAAGCTCATGTTTCTCTAGTTCCTTTGGAAAAACTCCTAACAGAGCAATCCATTGATGACTAAAACTGAATTGTACCAACATTCTCTATGAGACAAACAAGATGCAATATAAATCTAGAGATAAGGAGGAAATAGTATGAAGAAAAACACAAACATCAATGGGCTTTATATGGAGTGCACTTTTTGACCTGCTAATTTAGAACTTGAACCTGTGCTGGGGTTACAGATGGAATGTTGGGCATTGAAGACCCATAAAATGGTGGTTGCGTTGAAGTTGTTTGGAATGGTGAAGACACATATTTAGTGCTATAGCACTTGACCTCGTCCTTGAATGTTTAGTACCTACATTCGCAACTGGAAATAAAGGATCATTTCACCGAGAGATAGCAACTGTGGCCATTTTAGACCCTAGTGTAGTTCCATTTCTCGAAGGGTTTACTGGAGCTTCCTTCTTGTTAACTTATTTTCCACCTTTGCAAGGTTCTCTCCGTCCGAGTGCATTGTAACTAATGAAGCACATAATTAGCAAGTTAGCAAGCAATTAAAAATATGTTATCATTGACATGTAAACGATTATGCCCAGTGTAATGTTATAATCCCTTTGCTGTATTTCCCGTCTACTAACAGAGATAGCACCAAGCCTATATCTAACATGCTATAAACATACCTACCAGGGACGAAAGGTAAGACTACATTAACTGTAGAACACGAGAGCGCAACCATAAAAAAAGTGTGGAATGGCAGCACTTGCAATAATACATAAAGCATAGAAAACGACGTCCTCAAAATGTTTAGACACAATTAAAAGAAATGGCAACAAATGAAAAGAGGTAGTCAATAACACAACTTGGTGGAGATGTAAAAAGATGCATAGAAATTTCCGAAATACGCATGTATTTAAACTGCCTACTCCTTTTGTGACAACAATCAGTAGAGTGGCTCTACCCATTCAGATCAAGAGAAAATGCAGATTCAGAACGTGAAGTCAGTACATACGTGGAGCTCAAAAAATTATGATCGTGTGGAGGACTTAGACAACCCAATTGTAGTATGAAATCATTAAAGTTCTTTTTGTATCCTTAATTTCATTTCTTCTTTTAATTCATAAATCAAACTCACCCTTCATATAAAAATCAAGTCCATCTCTAATCTTAACAAAGCACAAAAACTATACGATCCATCATGCGATATTTTTTAACATTATCAGATCAGCCGCTATGCATGTGACTTCTTTGAAAGTGAAAAACAAAGAAATTGTCATGCATATAATAATTTGTTCTTCAATATTACATTATTATCATGAACTGCAGAACATATAAATTTAAAAAACAGTTTCTCACATCAAACCATGCGGCGTTTCTAGAGTGAGTGTTAGTTTGACAACGATTTAGCTGATTTAGTAAATTTAGGTATAGATAGTTTTGTAACGAATAAGTTTGTAACGAATAATTTAGTTATGTAACGGTAGTTAGTGACATGAATATATCGAATGCTCATGTAGAGGAAAAATCATTCTTGAATAAAGCAGATACAAATTCAGTTTCATATTTCTTGGTCTTCTCCCATTTTCTTGCTATTCTTTCTACAATCTCTGCTATTATTTCTACAAGTGGTATCGGAGCTCGAGGGCCGAGCGATTGGGCGTGCGATTGGGCGTGAAGGCACTAAGAAGAGCGATTGGGCGTGAAGGCACTAAGAAGAACCTGCACTGAGACGCTGAGACCAGCAACGCTGAGGGACGCTGAGAAGATCAGCAATGCTGAGGGACGCTGAGAAGACCAGCAACGCTGAGGACTGCGTGACTGTCTGTGGGTCGCAGAAATACGACTGTGAGTCAGCTCCGGGGAAGAGAAAATAGCGTGTTTCCGCCAGCGTGAAGAGGAAAAAACCCGCGTGAAGGCTGAAGCTGCAAACACCTCGTTGGCGACCAGCGTGAAGGCTGAAGCTGCAAACACCAAGACGATTGAAGAATCAGCGTGTTTCCGCCAGCGGAAGAGGAAAACACCTCTGTTTTCAGCGTGGGCGACCAGCGTGAAGGCGCTGCCAGAACCTGTTCGGAAGAGGAAAAACCTCTGTTTTTCCAGCGTCGTCGACCAGAGCTTGTTTGGAAAATCCGGGTATTTAAAAAAAAAAAAAAAAAAAGGAATTTTTGTCTCAGAACTTTTTTTTCCAGAAAACAGTGAGAGTAAAATTCTTTAAAAAAAAGAAGGAAGGGTTTGCAGATTTTTTTTTTTAAAAGACAGCAGCAGATTGAAAAGATTGTTCAGAATTTTTTTTTTAAGACAGCAGAGATTG